>JAGQAX010000002.1:36905045-38105045 GCA_019142605.1 Cephalopholis sonnerati
TTTCCTCATCATCAGCGACCTAAAGGTGCAAAAAGGGAAAAATCATGAAGAAGGGAAAGGTATGTTTTTAATTTTCCTGCCTTACAGCTACAGTTTGTAATACATTGTATAGTGGTTAACTTTAATGCAGTTTTTAAGTTTGTATTTTGACCTGCAATAGATACTTATTCTTCAAAACTGAGCCCAGAAATGAGCTCAGAGAGGCACAAATGATGAAGTCATGCGAGGAGTCAGGATTGTAGGGATGTGGCTCTCCTGTTTCTGATTATTTTAATAGCCACATCACAGCCAGGCTCGAAATAATAATAATAATATATCATCATTCAATGAGTGTTTTTTTTTCAGTGTACTTCAACTATAGTGTTATCCACGCTGGCTACGAAAAGATGGAGGCCATCACATCCATCCTAATCCTTTGACCTAATCAAACATGGAGGCTGTTTTGTAGACAAATCTGTTATGAAAGATTGTCTGCAGGCAGCTCTAATAGTAAAATGGAAGGTATCATACACCTATGCACAGCTAAATAATAGGTGAAGGCAAAACTCACACTGTGCTGGCTCATGTGTGTGAGAGTAAACACAATTAAAGGAGAATAAAACATGTTTAGGGAGTGTAAAGACAGTTACGCTTTTTGTGTGTCTGATTAAAAATTTTAAGAATGCACAAACTTTAATTGTATCCCAGCAGATCAGTGATGAAAAGGAGCCCCCCACCTATCAGGAGGCGACTGCAGGTAAGGTCAAGTCCATTAGTTAAAAGAGTATTATGTCCCTAAGTTCTGTCTAGGCTTACAACACAGAGTACACACTTGTTTATGTCAAAGTATAAGCGTAAAAGTAAGACTTACAACATACGGTGAGTGAATGTGTCTTTTAATATGACAGGATTACTTCTTATATTGCAATTATTAACCGTAAGGAAGTTGTTGAAAAATATTACTTAATGATAGCTTTAGTAGAACCTTCTGCCTGCATGGTGAATTCATTTATCTAAATAATGCTGGAGTGTCATTTTTAGACACCATATGTGATTAATCCTCACACTGCCTCTCTCACAGGATATGAGGAGATGGAGGCCCAGTTCGCCTGGGATGACAAGATCATCAGGCAGACCTTCATCAGGAAGGTACGAATGTATAATGTAAAGTTAGGCCTGGACGATATAGAGAAGATGAAATATCACGATATCTTTAATCAAATACATCAATATCACTACTGTAAGGAAGTCGTAGAGTTGACTATTGGTGCTTTCACGAAATATTTAACATTTTAAAACAGCTAGAACAGTCTCAAGAGTTCATAAAATAACGTCACTTTACTGTAATGCAGCCTTTCCAACCAGGAAGACAACCACTATGATATTACCATACCCAAAATCTAAAACAATGTTCAGTCTCATATCATGAATTCAATTGATATATTACCCAGCCCTATTATGAAACAAGTGTCATTAGTACAAACCGATATCATAGTAAATCTTCACTGCTCTGACATTGTCTATGTGTGTCTTCCTGCAGGTCTATGCCATTCTCATGGTCCAGCTGTTAGTGACAGTGGGAATTGTTTGTCTCTTCTCATTTTGGTGACTACTCTTTCAATATCTCTGTGTTTTTGTTTCTACCACTTCGATTCCAACATGAATTGAATCCATTTAATTTTTATCTCTGCAGTGCACCTGTGAGGTATTATATCCAGACTCATCCAGGCTTGTACATGGCGTCTTAGTAAGTGAAAACATCATGACTCTAGTCATAGCGTCACCC
Source organism: Cephalopholis sonnerati (assembly GCA_019142605.1). Lineage (NCBI taxonomy): Eukaryota > Metazoa > Chordata > Actinopteri > Perciformes > Serranidae > Cephalopholis > Cephalopholis sonnerati. Next base: position 36,906,811 of record JAGQAX010000002.1, read on the forward strand.
TTACAGGACTTTATTTGCTAAGTTTTTGCATCATTTTCCCTCTTTCTTTGTTTGTTTTTACAGTCTGATGTTCTTTGCCACCTACATTGCACTTACCTGCTGTGGAGACCTGAGGTAATGCTTCTTTGCAATAAAACTAACAACACAAATACTCATAACAGTCAACACATGATACTGTGTAGATTTATATTTGTGAATTTAAGCTGTGGATTTTCTTTTTTTTTTTTTTTTTACCTTAACAGGAGGCAGTTCCCTTGGAATGTCATTTTGTTAGTTCTCTTTGTGAGTATTCTTCATCATGAAAACACACCGCAATATGCTCTTCACTCACACACTCAACACACACCCTAACTGTGGTGATATTTCTCTACTCTTCCCCTCAGACTTTGAGCATGGCCTTCATGATGGGATTTGTGTCGAGGTAAATACATGTGTTTATGTGGGTGTTTTAGATGTTGGTTTCAAGCCTTTCCAGAGTAAAAGACTCCCTCTCTTCTCTCCAGTTTTTACAACACCAAATCAGTGGCTCTGTGCCTGGGAATCACAGCTCTGGTGTGTCTGTCTGTCACCATCTTCAGCTTCCAGAGCAAGGTGAGAGGAAACTTCTTACTTCAAACTGCTTGCAAACAACCAAACAAATGAATGAATTCCTCATCTGTTTCTCTTTCCTTATCTGTTGCAGATTGACGTCACATCCTGTCAGGGTGTCTTGTTTTCTTTATGCGTGGTCATGCTTCTCTGCGCCATCACCCTCTCCATTGTCGTCCCCTTTGGTTATGTAAGTTCACCCACACCTTTCTGGAAGAAGTCTGAAATAACCCTTTACTGGTGATGAGTCCAGTCCCAGTTGCAGGATAATGCCTGAGATGCCACTAGCTGTATTTGGGTGTGCATTAACAAGAAGGGATTATCACAGATAATCTTGCAAAGCACTGCGCAGGTTTACTTAAATTAGCATCCTGCTGTCCTTCTTAACAGTGTTTTGTAATGCTTTGTATCTCGCACCACAGGTTCCCTGGTTACACGCCCTCTATGCTGTGGGAGGAGCCATCCTCTTTACTTTGGTGAGAATCAGATCATGAAAATATGGAAGCCCTTTTCCACCAGTATGATCCAAAAAAATACTATAAGTCATTATGATGAAACTGTCTTGAAATGCTGACTTAATATTTCAAAACAATGAGAAACTTTCTGAAAACAATGAGAAACTTTCTCAACATGGTTTGGTTTTTCAAACCAATGAGAAAATCTAAAAATACTAAGTTGGTTATCTCAAAATAATGAGAAACTGTCTCAAACTTAGTGGACTTAGTATCATTTCTTAATACTTTTGAGGAATTTTCTCCTCATTCTGAGATATTAACTCATTATTTTGAGATACTAACTCATTTCATGAAAGTGTTTCATTTTTGAGATACGAACTCATTACTGAAGGCCTACTAATTCATTAGTTTGAGATACTAACTCATTATATTGGGATACTAACTCATTACTTTTAAGATAATACCTCATTATTTTGAGATACTAACTCATTATTTTTGAGATACTGACTCATTACTGTAGGCCCGCTAATTCATTATTTTGAGATATTAACTCATTATATTGGGATATTAACTCATTACTTTTAAGATACTAACTCATTATTTTTGAAATACTAACTCATTTTGAAATACTTACCCAGTATTTTTTAGATACTAACTCATTATTTTGAAATACTAACTCAGTATTTTGAAATACTAACTCAGTATTTTTGAGGTACTAATTCATTATATTGGGATACTAACTCATTATTTTTGAGATACTAACTCATTACTGTAGGCCCACTAACTCATTATTTTGAGATACTAACTCATTATTTTGAGATACTAATGATTCATTACTTTTAAGATACTAACTCATTATTTTGAAATACTAACTCATTTTGAAATACTTACTCAGTATTTTTGAGATACTAACTCATTATTTTGAAATACTAACTCAGTATTTTTGAGACACTAACTCATTATATTGGGATACTAACTCATTGTTTTTGAGATACTAACTCATTACTGTAGGCCCACTAATTCATTATTTTGAGATACTAACTCATTATATTGGAATACTAACTCATTATTTTGAGATACTAACTCATTATTTTGAGATACTAACTAATTATTTTTGAGATACTAACTCCTTATTTTGAAATACTGACTCATTATTTTGAAATACTTGCTCAGTATTTTTGAGATACTAACTCATTATATTGGGATACTAACTCATTGTTTTGAGATACTAACTCATTACTGTAGGCCCACTAATTCATTATTTTGAGATACTAACTCATGATATTGGGATACTAACTCATTACCTTTAAGATACTAACTCCTTATTTTGAAATACTACCTCATTATTTTTGAAATACTACCTCGTTATTTTGAGATACTAACTCATCCTTTTGAGATACTAACTCATTATTTTAAGAAAGTTTCTCTTATAATGACTGTAGAATGTTTCTTTTTCATCAAACTAGCAGAAATGGGTTTCCATATAAAGATCTCAATATTGTCGAGCTTAAGTTGTTTTTTTAACTAATTTATTTTCCCTGTTTCTTCTCATTCTGTCTCTCTGTCTGCCACAGTTCCTGGCGTTTGACACCCAGATGTTGTTAGGGAACAAGCGCTACACTATCAGTCCAGAGGAATATATTTTTGCCACCCTCAGCATCTACCTGGACATCATTTACCTGTTCAGCTTCCTGCTACAGATCATGGGAGGAGGCCGAGAGTGAAGCATTCCTCCTCTACTTTTCCCCTACACGCTGTAAATCTGTCCTTTTGCTAATTTATTGAACTTCTATCAAACTCAACAACTTGGATTTATTACCCTCATGAATAAGACAACACCGGGGTTATGTCTGTACAGATTTTCATGAAAGAGTTTTTTTATCTGTATGTAATCATGTCACTTTGACATAGTCCACATCTGCCTGACACCTTACTGTGGGGGCAGAGCTCCATGTTGTTAACATTTGGGGCTCATCCCAAACCTAGGGGGGTCCAGGAGGGCATGCTCCTTTGGGGAGATTTTTTCCCCCCTTTTACAGCAGCTCCACGCACCATTTCTTTGATAGTTGCCAAGGGAAAAAAAATAATACTCTCGAGCATACACCCTGTTTTGTATCTAATTGTTCTCCAACTGTCTTCATCATTCTGCAACCATAACATAACAAATATTGAGAGTGACTAATTTTCACTCCTGCCACCTAAAAAGAGGCAAATTTGAAGCTGGCTTAAACAGCATTACTAATCTTGAAAACTATTTTTGTTCTACTATGCTGGAGTACACAGACTGAATATTGAGCTGACGAATCTGCTATATTTGAGTCCATGCTGCAATAATTTGAGCTGCTCTAATTTCAGATCAAGGATCCCCAACAATGCCATGTAAATGTGGTCTTCAATACTCTGAACTGAATATTAGGCCAACAGAAGAACATTTATTCAATTTGATTAGCTTTCTGTAGGTAATAAGGGTTTTAAAGAAAACATTCTAGGCTGGAGCCCCAAAAGCCACCTCCTGCTCCGCCTCTGCGTCACTGTAGTCGTTCACTGTACTCTGACCATTCCTGTGTATGTGATTTTGTACTTTTCGGGGGTCTACTGTGACCCCACCGTCCTACAATGTGTGTTTAAACAGTCATGAGGCTTGTACGAGGTCAACACACTAAAAACAGAGTTGATTATAATCTGTTTCCATCACTGAGCCAAAAAAGGAGATTCAGAAAATCTGCACTTTCAGGTTGCGTTTGCTTTAATAACTGACTGTTTCACACACTCTGTACAGCAGATGCAGTTTGTTTTATACTCATTTTTGATGCACATCATAGATGACAAGTTTAGTGTTTTACTGTATGTGTGTGTGATTTTCAGCTCAGTTCCGGCATGGATGTTTTTGGCAGGAAATACTGTTTGAGTGAAACTGAACCACTGGATTTCTACTAACATCTAGACTTCTGAAGCTAAGATACAACACCGACCACAAAGGGAAACTGTGTGTTTGTAGTGTCATATATGCTTTAGCAACATACTTTAGCTATTAGACATCAGTTGCAATTTCTATTGTAACTTTAATGTGGCCTTTGGGACGTGATAGAAAATGATTTCCAGTGAACAAGTTGATGATAAAACATGAGCTTTAGAAATAATCTGACTGTGTAGTGACTAACACACATGGCATGTTAATATTTGTTTTTCTAACAGTGAGCTGTGTCTGTTTGGTTCTGATGTTTAAATAAAAGTGACTTACGAAAAGTTGGTTAATGGTGATTAGTCATTTCTTTACAGCTGTTACATTCCATATGTCCTAACAGCACAACTATTAAACTCTGTGCACAAGTAAGAAGCCAAAGACTCCGTTGACACTCAGTCAGTGGCATCGCCAGATAATTTTCTTAGGGGTGGCCAGATGGAGCCACTGAAAATCTTGGGGAGGCGCACCGAAACCAAAAGCCATGACTGAATTTCAGGAATTAGAATATGCTGTGGTTGTACATGGACTAGTTGAAAACTACTTCAATATGAGAATGAAGGAATCACATACTCATATATCTTGGCTTCTTATTTTACACGTTACATTACTAATTATCTGATTAGTCTGGACTAATACCAGTACAGTTAGCTATGGGTACCCTATCTTTGGAGCATCATTTAGCCCCCTTCCCAACACGCTAGTATGACATGATTGGTACCAATGGATGCCTAAGGTTGTGTGGTTTCACAAGATACCAATACTTACGCTAGCTTAAAAAATGAAGGTGCCACAGCCTCCTAAAATCTGCAATATTGGGCTCCAATTATTTTTTATCAGGGTAAGCTATTGGTGCCACTGCACTCAGTTAGGTATCTGTGCGGTTGCCTGAGCTAAATTAATTGTAGTTGTAAATGCGATTATGAATGGTCGTCTACCTGTGTATTAGGCCTGTGGTGGACTGGTGACCTGTACAAGAAGTACCCCTCTGCTCCCCAATTGCATAGACGATGGAATAGATGTGAAAGGTATTTCCTGCACTTTTTATATTTGTATCAATCTGGAAAATACCACATTGTTATTGAACAGGGTTTTCCAAATTAATTTTAGTGACCTTTTTATTTCAACAAATGTGTTAATAATTGTAATATCAATATAATTATTAATTATGTCACCTCACATTTACTCTTTGTTGATAAAGCCCTCATACGTTATTGCTGATAAACATAGAACTTACTTCTTTACTCGTGTTTTTTACTTATGCATTATGTTTTTGTCCCTCCATCAGTCCATCTCATTCTCGTGAATGCAGTATCTCAAAAACACCTTGAGGGAATTTCTTAAAATTTGGCACAAAGGTCCACCTGAACTCAAGGATTAACTGAATAGATTTTGGTGGTCAAAGGTCAAGTTCACTGTGACCTTGCATCCATCTCATTCTAGTGACCATGATATCTCAAAAAGGTCTTGGAGGAATTTCCTCAAAATGTGGCACAAACGTCCACTTAGACTCAAAGACAAACTGATTAGATTTTGGTGGTCAAAGGTCATTGTTTTAGCCACAACTCAAGAATTCTGAGTGTAATCGTGACACAATTTCACACAAATGTCTAATAGGATAAAATGATGACATTTTTTATCCAAAAGGTCAAAGGTCAGCTTCACTTTGAGATCATAATGTTCTGCAAAAACACTTTACTGTCCATTATTCAGGAACAGAAGGGGAGACATTTGGTCAGATACTGAATTGTTGACACTAATCTTGTGTGTCCACCTTCAAATTGTGCTGATTGTATAGATCTTCTGTGCTGTCAGGTTGGTGAATCCATGTTTTAGAATTTGTTGCGTCTTTGCAGCAGCATCCATATTTAAAGCATTACTGTCACGGCTATGTTTGAGTCTGGACAGACATGGATGTAAACTGTAACTACAACTTGACTGGTTCGCAGAGGCATACAACCATAAGGCGGTAATTCTAGTTTCTTTTGACCGGTAAAAAGTGCAGAGCTTTGCATTATTTTTTCAGGATTTTGAGTGGAAATTCCCCAACTGAATTACATCCTCTGACTTCAACCCCCCACAGCTCGTAACAAAACAAGTAGGTTTAGAAAATGTACAGTCAGCTTTGACCTATTGAGCTACAAAAACAGATGCAAATACCTTCAGAGTTATGATGACACATACCAGCACGATTATCAATACAGCTGAAACAGCAAGAGCAGGAAGACGTAATGATCCATCTGCTGTCAATAATGCAGCCCCTCCACTCAGTTACCGTGAGACAGAAAATCAAAAACACAGTTCACAAAATCATTGAAACAAGGCTTTTATTAAAAAAAGAAAAAAACTGACATATTCAAATTCAAAAAGAAAACCAAGAAAGAAGGAAAATCTTATCTCAATCAATAAAAAAAAACACAAGTTACAGACAATTTAGCAACTCTGGCACAGGAAGACAAAAGTAGCCAAGTGGCTTTGCAAAATAACCAAATATCAAAACCTCTTTCCTCTTAACAAAACTGTACAAAATGAGTTCTTGTATAAATAAGAAAACTGTTCACAAGCAGGGAGTGAGATGAGCCTATCGGATTTTCAAAATGCCTGGGATGCACACAAACCTGGTTCATACAGTGTGGAGTTTAATTATTTCTAGTTCAAAAACGTCACGTTATTACAACATTTCTAAGTTTTAATAATATAAAATACAACTATTTAAACTGCCCATCAGCCTAGTAAAATAATAGTTCACTAATTTCTGTACATTATCTCTGAAAATAAAACAAATAATGGAGACTCTATGTTAGTCAAATGAAAATAAAAGGGGACATTTTGAAAATCCAGATTGGCCAACATCTAACCACCTGTTTGGAAATCCTGTTTTAGCAGCAAAACATTTTGAAGCTATGAAATAAGCCATCAAATCTCCATTAGGATGGACAAAATAAGGCATGTTCAAATTGGTGTGGACTAAAAAATAAGTGCAAGGAGATTTGTCTTTTTTCAGATATTGTGTACTGTCTACAGAGCACACAATCGATCTCACTATTCCTACAATTTAAATGTAACTTAAGGTTCTATCATTTCCTGATGCAAACTTTGGAGCATCATGGTTTTCTGTAATATTATCTGTGCGGACAAGTTTGTAAAATCTAAAAAGAAAATAAATAAACACTGCATTGTAACAAGTGGTCATTTCATAGTTTCAAAATCCTGTTTTTGTATTAAAAGTGATGGCTAATACATGGAATATCATTTCTCTGAACATATAAACAATATCCATGACATTTTCCTTCATGGTGCACTGAATCTGAAAAACTTGCTAGTCACTGTGTTATCTGGACAGGTTATAAATCATTAAAAAAAAAACACACAAGAAGAAACAAACAACATGGTGTACAGAGAAAAGTGGAAGGGAGGAAAAAAAGACTATTTACAAAATTAGCTCTCGTGTCTGAAACTCTCACTGTCGTAAAAGCTCTGGATTCCTCCTGGGTGTCTGCGGAGGCCAATAAAGTTCATAATGAGTCTACATGTGCACCATCACTCCACCGCATTACGCATACTGAGGGAAACTCAGCTCAATTAACACATGTAAACAAAACCAGATCATTCACGTGTACTTTATGACAGATACAGTAGTGACAAAAAAAGTTCTCACAAAACCTTAAACTGTGGTCATAATGTGGAATATTGTGTGCACGTCACCACCTTTATTGCGATCTTTCTCTTTCTGGGTCTATCTGAAGCAGAAAAAGTGCATTTTATCCAGCTACACACACACAACACATGATCGTCTACGAACGAGAGCAGTTTGTCTGCGACAGAGAGCTAAAAGACGGGGTGGCTACAACATCTTTGGTTGTGGAAATGAACAACAGAAACACACAGCAAAAAGTTGACATGTGAAAAAAATGTAAAGAGAAACAGAATCATCAAACTGCGAGCCTCAACAAAGACGTTTTCACGCTGCGTTTATCACTGGACTCAAACGTAGATGGCTGAAGAGCGGGAAGAAAAGCTCCTCGTAACCCTACAACTAGACGACCAACTCGATGGCATTCAAACAAGCCTGTTGCTATTTCTGTAGTATATACAACTTAGTGTCAACCCTATGAGAGATCAGGCAGTTCATCCAGAGAAAAACATTAAGGCTTAGCTAAAAATTGTTTTTGCAGAATTTTGGATCACTCCTAAATTCATTCAGACTTGCTGTCTCACTAAAGGCTTCAAGAATCGTCTTTAATGGCACTTCCATGGTCTAGTGAGCAGTCCTTTGTAAAACCATTTATTTCTATTATCTACATATCTACAGTTTTTGATGTCTGCATAAATTAAAGTTCAACATATTTGGATGTGGTGACATGAGCTCCACTCGAAAGACTGACACACACCCAGGGCTTGTGCGCACGAAGCCTCTTTGAGCCGCAACACTGATGCAGCGTCAGTGTGAATCATTTGGATCAGCACTAAAATGAAGTCATTGTTTGGTTCAACTCTCTACTCTGAAAGGCTTTCTCCAAACAGGCCCGACACAACATGAGGACAGAAGACACAAGGTTTGGAACGGAAAAATTGAACAAGAGAAAAACCCGATGTGCACAACAAAACAGCATCAATCCCTACACAGAGAAAAAAAACTAACATCTACTCTTAAAAAAGCTAAAATCTACAGCTAAAATCTAATCTACTTCAAAGGTAAATTCATCCAAAAAATAAGGCAAAGTAGCTCAAAAAGGTTTTCAAGTGACAGACAAAAGGAAAACAGAAACTTTCTACAAACTAAAAAAAAAAAAATCACTGACAGAGAATCAAACTCAGGTGACAACAGCAGCATTGAAAAAAAAAAGACTTACAGCTCCCTTTCCTTTCAAACTAGTAATTCTCAGGGATCGTGTTAGTCTTCTATTTGATTTCCCTCATCGCTTTGCCTAAACTATATCTTAATTTAGTAACTGCATTGTTCTTTGTACACATAATCTTTCAGTAATCTAACTGCTCAGATCTAAAGCACGTTCACTTCATCCCTTCGACAGAGGATGAATTTAATGATACCTGAAAGTTTGCCACAGCGAAACCGCTTAAAACCACTTCTCATGGACACAGATGTAACGTGGAGTTACATTCTAACAAAACAGGACGACTATTAGTATGAACAGGTGTCATTTTTATCTTCTTTCATGGTGCACACAGGACTCAAACTACTAAAGAATCATTTTCATGAGCCAGATATTAGAGCTCATCATTAATGCATGGGGTCCATTTCATCTTCATAGACTACAGTATTAAATAACTTCTTTTCTATAAATGTATGTTTCAATGATCTAAAAACTCTAAAAAATAGAACTATAATTCAAATATAAATAGAAATAATTGATTGTCTTTTGTTCACTTATGGAAGAATGCTTAAAAAAAAGAATTTGATGAAACTATAAATAGTCAATGTTATTATTATATAACATCTGTGCGTGAATAGAAATCTCTGCAGCAGTTACAGGAAGAAGTAGCTTTAAACGGTTTGCCTCCCCGCGGTAATAATGACCCGACACATCAGACCAGCAAAAGTGTTTTGTAAGTTTTTAAATCTGTACAAATTGTTACCCCCGCTGCTGCAAATTGAACGTCAAACAACAGACATCAGGAAATAAAAATAAAAGTTTGCATATTTTACAAAAAAATAAAAGACACATTGTGTTTCAACTCTTCCTTGAATCACCCTGAAACGTCCAGAATGCTTTTTTTAAAAATAAGAATTTGTTATATTACGTGCACAAAAATAATGCTCTGTGTCTTTTCCTCCGCTCTTAAGTTTTTTTTTTTCTTTTTTTTAACTTCTTGTGTTCCTTTTTTTCAGTTATCAAAATAGATCAAAGCTTCTGTGAAGAAGATTCCCACCTTTGGTTGATCAACTCTTGAGGATGTGAGCAGGAAAGTCCAATGATGTAAGTGTTGTCCGTTTTCTTAAAAAAAAAAAAAAATTACAGACATATACACACACATACACACACGCACACACACACACAAACAAACACACACACACACACACACACATGTTCCTTTTGTTATCCATGTTCAAGTCCGGGTGCTTGGTGATGTCACAGAGCACAGTTCTCTTCCAGCTGAATCCTGTTTGGTTGGATTCATCTCGTGCCCTCGGCCCCACCCTGCTGGAGCTGGAAGACACACACGACTCAGTAATGACACACTGAACCTTCTCAGTTATCGTTCACATGCATTTACACCACAGCTGTATGTTGCTTTCTACACACACACAGTGAGCATTTTGAAACAGTTCAGTCTTAAAAAAGGGTAAATAACCTGTGTCTGTGTTTTTGATAAATCTGCTACTGACACTCTTACAATAAAGCAGACATAGCAGGCTTGACTCTTAAAGAGATAGTTTGACATTTTTGCTTTCTTGCTGAGAGTTAGATGAGAAGACACACACTCTTATGTTTGTCCGTTCAATATGAAGCTGCAGCCAGTTAGCTTAGCTTAGCATAAATACTGGAAACAGGGGGAAACAGCTAGCCTGAACAAAGGTTGCAAAAAGATGAATATGCAGAACTGAAATGTCAAGCTGTACCTTGAACACTTACAATATATCCTATTGAAACAATTCATTAGCTTCATGTACTATCAGCCATACACATTCTTGTTAGCAGGTTTTGGTGCAGCAGTAACCTAAAAAGAATTTTTAAGGAAACTTTTATTACATGCCTCCGTGGTGAAAAAAGATTCCAAAAACGGAGAAAGTTCTTGATGGATTAAAGTAAGTGGGGTCTGTCTTTAACCACAGCAAAACTATATATATATATATACTATATATGCCTTGTTTCCATTTTTTCCCAGTGGCAACTTGCAGTATTACAGCGGAAAATCCACTGCAGCCCAAAAAACATTTTGTCCACCATTATAAAAGAGACGTGTGTAAAACTCTTGACAGGACACCTCAAAATGCAAAGAAGGTCAATTATGACTCTTACTACTATACATTTTTGATCCATGGAGGTTTTTTCTATGCAAAGCGTTCCTTGAGCAGAGAAGAGCAATTTAAAAATCTGTGACTTCATCACAATGTAAAGTCTACATGCAGAGTGGGAACTCGCGGGTGAGGCCAGCAGGAGAAACACTACTGCCCATATTCAGTGGGCCACATACGGCTGAAGTAAACCTGGAAACTAGAACCGTTTTTGTGGTATGCGTTAAGTGAGCAGTTCCACTGGACTTAACAGGTACCATCTTGGGGTCCAGTATCTAGTTATAATTATCAGCTGTGAGTATAATTCAAGTCTCATTTGTCCAGTCGTATGCTCAGTGCTTCCCAATCACATGCATTTTCTTTAAAACCTTTCAATTTAAAAACACTTGAAACATACAAGTAGCATGCCTGCGCAAGCACCTGCGTTTAAATTGTGATTAACTAAAGTGAAGTGTTCCTTTTATATAGACTTTGCAGTTTAAATACTTTAAAAACATCGGCCTACATTTGAGTAACTTGCAGGACACAGCAGAGAAATTTTAACTGTCCTACCTTAGCTTCACTTGGTGTGTTGGTATGAGTAGTTTGTGTGTTCTGCGGGAGTCTCCATGGCAACCTGTTGCTGTTGACCACCATTTTCCTAAATAAAGAGGACAGGTTATTACGGAATATTCTACTTGATCATTAATGATAATGTGTTATTCAAACAGATTGAAAGATACAAAGAAGAAGAAAGCCTGTATTTTCCCCCTGCCCTCCCCACCAAGTTAAGGACATTACTTGTCTTTGAGTGGACGAACCAAAGTACCACAGTCAGATTTTACACGTGAAATCTGTTAACTTAAAGCCAGTGCGTACTGTAGGACGTATTTACTAAAAGGTATGCTTAATATTTTACCTTAATTAAAAGAGTGGCTGAAGTTCATCAATGAGACTGACTCAATTCTACCCTCACACTCGTCACTCTACTCCACCCTTTCCTCTGCTCCTCTCCATCCAATCACACCCTCAGCTCCTGGCTTACTACTGTGCCTTTTCCCATTCATAAACTTGCCCTTTTTCCATTCACTGTCTGTGGCTCCCACCACAATCATTGCGCTCCACCTTCCAACAAATGACTCAAGATTCCCCGCAGGCTCAGCCACCCTCCTGCAGAGTGCTCAGCCAGGAACCTGCTACAGCACCGGAGCACACAGACTGTGCAGTCTGTGCCACACGTCTCCATAAAATGATTCTGTCTCTCATTCATAAGTGGCAAAGGCTTTTCGGGTTGAATAACGGAGGAGCTAATATGGACAAATTGTTTGGACAGCACACTGGAGGAAAATTACGTGGGGAAAATACAATATATATTAATACATTCATTAAATAATTAAGAGTTACCATAAATTATTCAAAGATAAAGAGAGAAAGACAGAAATACATTCTTTACACAATTTAATTCTGCACATCAGCATGTGCTATAGTACAATGTAAATATGTTTGCTGTGAAAAGCTTTCTATAATACAAATATTTAACAGAAAATTCTAGAAATTAAAAAACATAAAGTGTCTGTCCTATCAAATTTCTGTGAAGACGAACTCAGAAATGGCATGACTCCTGTTTCTGTTTTATCTCTCAGAACAGGACATGACCACCCACACTGTTTTTACACCACATCACTTTCTGGCATCCAAAAATCATCATCGCATCATCAAAAATCTGATGTCATATAATTTTCTGTGTGTTTATTGAATACTACAGTAATCCTCACAGCTACTACGTCAGCTTCTACCTGTCATAAAATACCAGACACACCTTCAGGGCACATGGACACTGTCCAGCTCAGTAAATCAGTCAGTAGGAAGTATTAATAGCCAACCCCACCTAGTTTTGTGCTTTAACTCTGCCACTCCTTAAAATACACACAAATAAGACCTGGCCTGCTAAAAGCAGCAGCTTTTTTTGTGCACACAGATGTGTCAACTTTTAGTAAATACGTCCTTATAAGAGTTTTAATTATTAGTCATCCCCATCATGGAAATATAAATTATAGGCAGCTGAGGTTGAGACTAGCTTCATACCTCTACTGGGACACTGGAGGGAGGCACTGGGGTGTACTGGGGGATGTAGGTCCCCTGCATAGTTGTGTTGGCCGGAATATACTGTAGGGAAGGCAGAGAGGAAAACACAAATTGTGTGTAGTATTTGACATCAATAATTGATCTCGTGAATGTCAGGACAGTTAGCTATGGGGACAATGTACTGCCTTGTACATCTTGTGTGTCGTGTGTGTGTTTGTGATTGGTACTGACTGTGCCCGTGCTGCCCAGGGACAGGTGGCTTAGCTGCTGGGCGAGAGGTCCCATCATGGACGTGGGCTGGATGGACATGGCGTGATCCATTGTTGGGGTAAGAACTGTACCCTACGGACGCACAGAGACACACAAACATAAATTCCAGAGTCTGAAGCACATGTGTTTGAAATCCATCACAAGTGAGCCACACATACACAAATATGTCAGAAAGTACAGTTAAAACTGGAGTACAGGACTTGAACATATAAATGAACCTCTGTTACATCCAAGCCAATGCTAAACTAGTTCACATGATGCTGATGAAGCCAATAGCCACCAGGAAAAGCTCTCTGTATTTCGTAGTATACCGGAGCTGTGCCGTCAGGTGTGTGTGAGCAGCTAGGAGTATGGCGGAAAATCCTATAAAGCTCCACAAAAAAAAGAACGAAACTCAGAGGTCGGAGGAAAGATCAAGTCAAAAAAGCAGGATGGAGTGGAGGAGATGCTGTGAGCTCACGTGCTGGCTTAAATCATAAGCAGGAGTCAACACTGTTTGTGTAATTACTCTCACTACCAGAGAGGGGGGCACAAAAGTTCCAAACTCTATTCACTTATGCCTTTTTGCTAGAGGATAACTATCTATCTATCCTAGGTTTTCTGACAACAGGAAATTATAGCAATTATTTGGACAAAAATACAATATTTATTGATGTCACAAAGTCTGTCACAATATGATTTTGATTCCGGAGCCTAAGATTGATATGATATGATATCAGTAAATATCCTCTTTGCTGCTTTCCATTGCCTGATGCTTGGCTGCTGGCATTGTCTGAATGTTCAGAAATAAATTGCGCTTGGTTTGGACAGAAATGGTGACAAAGACATGCCAAAGGAATTTCAAAATAAAGGCATATCTTAGAGATGACAATACGTATCGATGTTTTCACTTTAAATACACAAAGTGTCTTGGTGTAAATAGGGTATATGAGGGGAGAAGATGGTGGTGAGGGAGTGATACTCACAGCTGGCTGCATGAGGTATGACTGATGGTGCATCCAGGACGGGCTGTGTACCTATAGATAAGGAAACACGTCATCAAGCTCATTTGTAATGAACTGCTGTTACTTATACAGTCCCCTCAGAGCCCTTAGCATGTACGTTTGAGTGGTCATGAGAACCTGAGGAAATATTATCAGTAGTGTGGGCTGCGGTTATCTCTGAGTGTCTGCTAAACTAACATAATGTGGTCATAATGAGGAGTTTTTGCACAGAAAATAAAGTCTTGGCATGAAGATTTCAACAGTCAGTACTTTCATTATAAACACAATGAGATGTCCCACCTGGTAGGAAGAGACAGGAGAATGCATGTAGGGTGAGAGAGATGTCTGGGCGATCATTCGGTTTGGAGGCAGACTGTAGGGTGAGGAATAGAAGCTGCCAAAGAGAAAACACGAAAACATGAAAACAGCCACATCATGTCATGCATCTGCAGTACAGTATGTCTCCAACTGCAATAACAGTATTTCTGTTTTCCTGTAATAGCCAGCAGAGGGCAGCACTTCACCACAGTTTGAGTACGACTTGTTTTCCTGGAGGGTTGGGACTGTTTTCAGTCAGTCTGTGCATACCACTCACCCATTTTGTAAGGCTGTGGGGTCAAACGCAAGCGTCATTCCTCCCTGGGAAAACAATACACAGGATTCAGAAACAGTGAGGTCATGCAAACACCGGTGCGGTCTGTGCTAAAACCATCCAGCCAGCACAGAGCGAGAATGATGCTCTTGCTTGAATTTCCAACAGGAAATGTAACATCTGAACACAGGAAGTTCGCTTTAGGAATCACGAGTTAAAAGTGGCCATCTTACCGTATCTCCATCTCTAGCCCAGGGCCTTCCATTGTGGAGGTACTTCCCCTGGTTCTGCCTCTTCTTCTGGCCTCCGTCTGCAAACTTACATAATAAGGGCTCTGTGGGCACTGTGAAAGCAACAGATCAAACAGGAGAGTGGATTCAATGGTCACAGTGGGGAACAAAAACACTGAGCTCTGGCACCAACAACAACAATATCAGGTTCCCGTAATACAAAACAAACATTCCACGCACCAGGCACTCCCGGTGGAGTCTTGATGAATTTGCCATTGAAATGCTGAATTATGGCCTCGCACTTCTCCGTGGATTCCATTCTGAAAAGTCAAAAAATATATAGTCAAATACAATCCTGCCTGTGGAGTGCTGTTTACCTTAGGATTGGGCAAAGACTAGCTTTTATTTACAGCACAAACTGCACTCAAATCACCAAACACCACCATGGAGTAGCATATTATGTCTGACCTGGCAAATCCCACGCCGCGGCTGGTCCCGTTAGCATCTCGGAGGATGCGTGTGGAAATGACCTGGCCAAAGGACTTGAGCATGCTCTCCAGCTCTTGCTCATCCATAGACACTGGCAGGTTGGAGATGTAGAGGTTGGTGGGGTCCTGCTCTTGTTGCTGTACAGGAAATGGACATGTAAATCAGTTCACATACTGATTTGCTTCTTTTTAACTGCATAAAGAGATAGGATTCTTTATTACAATACCAATATCTGTTGGTGCAAGTGCTGCAGACACTTGAAAACCTAATGCATTTGCATTTGCAAATGAAAAATTTCTTATCACAGTCAAAAATCTTTTTCACACTGCAGAAATTCCTGTGTAGGCAGCAGTGTGACCTGTCTTTCCATCAACACCTGCCGTTGCTCTTGGCACATTAATACTTCATCATATGCGTGCACCATGTCAAGCATAATTTTTTAATAGGACCCGATACGGATAAAATGTTTTTAAGCAATTAGTACCAATAAACTGAAAGCCTGAATAATTTGACCCATGTGGCGCATGTGTCATTTGCTCAACAGAGGCTGTCTGGTTTTTAAAAGTTCACACGTCGCACACATAAATATACTGACACATGCAAATATGAATTTGTCTGCAAAGATTAAGTCATATATTTGGGAGGAATGTTGTCTAATTAAGAGATGTGGAGTGCTGCAAGCAAAGAGATTATTCAGAGACTCATTTTGCGGCACTAGCTTGAAAGTGAAACCTTGTGTGACTGTGAAGAAGCAGACGGGAAGCCAGGCATGAAGTTAAGGAGTTCAGAGAGCAACAGGAGCCTGGCAACCGGGAGAAAAGAGGCTGGGCCAAAAGGAGGGGAAGGGAAAACAGAGAGTGAAGGAAGAGGATAGAGGAGAGGGAGGGTGGGAGAAATGCAAAGCTTAAAAGGCTGATATTTAGTACAGCACGAGGGAACTGACATGATAGGAAGTAGTGGGAGTCTTGAGTAATTTGGGTAATGAAAGAGGAGGATGACAGAAAAGAGCAAAAAAAAAGGAAAAGAGGATAAATGAGTGCCTGCTGATTAACAGGCTCTTCTCTTCCATCAAAATATCTTTTGTCGCTATCATTTTCCATTTTGTCCCCTCTTCCAAACGCTCGCTGCTATCACATAGCTCTGCAAACCAGGTTTTCACTTGCGCATGAAAGGAAAGTGTCAGATGTAAGTCAAACAGCTATCTCAAATGAAGATTTACTGCATTTATGAGTGGCCTCTGCTCTCAGCCGTGAGCCACCTGGCGAGGAGATAACCTATTTTCCGTGATTGGCGTCATTTATGGGTGCGGCAATACGGCTGTTATGTAACACAGTGGCACACTGCAGGAGGTCACGGGCCAGATGAGACTAATGGAGTTCAAGCCTGCATCACAAAGGAAAAACTCCCTCCCTTTTTATCCTTTTATCTACCTCAGCTAGTACACACGCTATCCTATTTCATATTCAAGCAAATATTCATCCTGTTGTAGATATGAAAATGCTGCTGGACCCATCCCAGGCACATGTGAGTGGGGTTTGCTGAGTGCAATTTTTCTTTTTTTTTTTTTTTTGCACCAGGCCTGAGGGTAGTCATGCCTGTTGAGGTGTGTCTCTGTGTATTTGCCTGCTTGTGTGTCGCGCAGCGTGCGTGAGCTGACGTCTGAGGTTGAATAGGGAGGTGCTGGGAAGTAAGAAGGGATCTATTTTTAACTCTGCCATGGTTCCCCTGCCCCTTATGCACGCTGCTCCTCTGGGCCCGCAGCCTTGGGGCTGGGGTGGCCCGCTTGGGGACAGAGCATACTCTGAGGACGTAAGTGCAAGGTGTGGCTCATTCTGTTTGTGAACAACACTCTGCAGCAGCCATGGTGAAGGTGCAAACAGGTGAAGCTGCACTTGAGAGTTTGCTATTAAACTGATTTCAGACTCCTGCTTGTTTTTTCTGACCTGAGGTAACCCAGTGACTCTGAAACAGCTGTGTATATTTAGGTTTTTATAGTGGTTATCAACACCTCTGACTAAGCACATGTTGTCTGGGTGAGCCGAGTCTTGGTGTCCGGTTGCAGTTGTCAGGTATTGAGATACACAGGATTGTGTGGCACTCTTACAGAGGAGGTGCAGAGAACTTAGACTCCGGGGTTTGGTTGCACTGGACTGGTTCAGGTCAGCTGGCAGCGTGGATCTGTTACAGTTTTCCGGGGCTGGGCTGAGGGAGACCCTGGTGTTACATTGCAGTGGGTCTGTTTGGGTGCAGGACACGGGAAGGGGGGCAGGGACACTGAGGTGGAGTGTATTAAGTGCTGGTGTCAGCCCCAGGCCTGGGCCCAGACGATGGACAATGCCAGCCCATTGTGCCTGTCCCATTGACAGTGGGTGTAGTGGCACCCTCCCCTGGGTTCCCTCAATGGGGAGCCTGAGAGCCAGAGGGATCAGCTTAATGGGCCGACAAGAGTTGCTTTGACTGCAGACACTTGGACAAAGAGCTCAGAACAAGTGCTACAACAGGAGCAGGTTAGCAACATACACAAGCACAGAGACGAGGGCGTGAGGGGAGAGGAGAGAGAAGGTGGCCAGGAGGGCGATGAGGAAAGAGGAGACAAAATGAGGATGAAAGGGAAGGATTAACAAAGCAAAGAGAGTGGTGAAATAATAAAAACTGATAAAAGAAGGGAGTCATTTTGCCCGTAACAAATCTGCATTAAGCCAGACTTACAACTGTTGATTACTGGCACAGTTTAAGCCAACTAAGTATGACAGAACACACGCCTCCCTATAAACCAGAGTTTGTCTTGCACCCTTGCCAACAGGACACTCGCTGCCAATCAGGCCACTTCATGTTACCTTTTACACGGTAGAGAGGGTGAGTGTGTGCTTGTGGAGAAAAGGACTATGACTCTTGGTGGTCAAAGTTTCTCTCTGGAGATCAATACATGATAGAGAAGGGCCAGAGAGTTTAACCTAGTGGTTACTGGTGAATCGGGGGGTAAAAGAAGTGCTGGCTGTATAACAGAGCTTATCAAGAATTAATTCTTACTTTGGCCATCTGAGCCTGGACCCCACTGGACTTCAGAGCTGTAACAGCTTTCTGTGCTGCTGCTGGACTGTCAAAGTCCACAAAGCCATATCCTGTAAAATAAACAAACACATATTAAATTTGCTGCAATGTTATTTTGTTTGGAGTTGTGTATTTTCTTGTTGAGAGTTAGATAAGAGGAGCAATACTGCTCTCATATCTGTCTGTTAAATATGAAGCTAAAACCTGGCAACAGTTAGCTTAGCATGGGGAAACAGCTGGCCTGACTGAGTCCAAATAAGGTGACAGTTAGCTTAGTTTAGCATAAACACTAGAAGCAGTGGGAAACAGCTAACCTGACTGAGTCCACAGAAGGTGACTGTTAACTTAGCTTAGCATAAAGAATGGCAGCAAGGGGAAACTGCTAGTCTGGCTCTATCGACAGAGGGTGACAGTTAGCCTAGCTTAGCATACAGACTGGAAAGAGGGGGAAACAGCTTGTCTGACTCTGTCAAAATAAAGCGACAGCTAACTTAGCTCAGCACAAAGACTGAAAGCAGAGGGAAATGGCTAATGTTAGCCTGACTCTGTCTAAAGAAGGCAACAGTTACCTTAGCTTAGCATAACAACTGTAAGCTTGGGGGGAACAGCTAGCCTGACTCTGTCCAAAGAAGGTGACAGTTAGCTTAGCTTAGCATAAAAGATGGAAGCAAAAGGAAACAGCTAGCCTGACTGAGTCCAAAGAAGGTGACTGTTAACTTAGCTTAGCATTAAGACTTGAAGCAAGCGGAAACAACTAGTCTGACTGTTTGAAGAGGATGACAGATAGCTTAGCTTAGCATAAAGACTGGAAGCAGGAGGAAACAGCTAGCCTGACTGAGTCCGAAGAGGGCAACTGTTAGCTTAGCTTAGCAAAAAGAATGGAAACAGCAGAAACAACTAGTCCTGATCTATCTGAAGATTTTTGTACAGATTTAACAAAGTCAATATCGGATGTTAATTTAGTGGCTTCAGAGGTGCTAGTAGGTGAATTCTCTTGAAGCTAGCTGTTTCCCCATGTTCACAGTTTTTTTTCCTGCTTATCCGGGGCCGAGATAACCGTCTCCTGAATGTAGCTTCAATGATTGTATAAAAAACGCCAATCTTCTCATCTAACTCTTGGCAAAAAAGTGAGTATGTTGAAATACTCCTTTAAAATAACCAAACAGCCAAAACCAGTGGGATAAATGAAGGCAACAGTTTAACTCACCTTTACATTTGTTGGTGGTTTTGTCCAAGATGGCCTTGGTCGACACAATCTTGCCATACCTGCAGGGACAAACAGGAATACAGAGAACAGGGTCAATGACATATGAGGTGACTATAGGGCAACAACAGGAATTTGCTCCTACCTCTGCATACCAATCCTGACATACTTCCTGAGGCTGCGTGACTGACTACAGGTGTAAACATGAACACATACTCCTTCGCGCAATCAATTGTGTCTTTTCAATGTGCTCTTAAGTGTCACAGAAAACTTTGTCCGCCTCCACCCTTCTGACTTTGTCTGCTGGTGAAGGCTGTTGTACAGTAACTCTGTTCCCTTGGCATTGCTTTCAACAGACAGGACAGGAGACAGCACCCCAGGGCCAAAAACAATTTGTTCCAGGCCTGTCTTTACCACACACACATACACAAAGACTAACAAACACGCAAACACACACCTCTCTACTAAATACAGCTCTGCTCTCGGGTATTTTTGGCTCAAACAAAGCTTTAAGGTGTTGTCACTAGTGATGTCTGACTTGCAAATAGAAATTTTGACTTTTAAGGGAGTGCTTGATCCATTTATACACAAAAGACGTCAAATGCTGCATGAAACATAAGCTAGTGTCTTAACCTGTTATTTCAGTCCAGGTTGTCAATAGAAAAACATGACAAAGGCCAATCAGTAAAAGAGGAGAATCAATTAATGCATTGATGCAGTATCATAAAATATTCATGCTATGAAAATCACCTTTAAAAGCAGTAAATGAGAAGTGTTATGTAAGACGTGGAGACTAATGGAATGCAGTGTTATAAGACAGTGCATCAGCACTACAGTATAATAGACCTGCCCTTGTCTGGTGAATTTAGCCAGTGAGTTCCTCTGTTTGGGCGACATGGCGTCTGGGCGGAATGTACACTGTAACCCGATGCTTCACCCCTCCGGTTCGCCTTCCTTCCCACCACATCCCTCTCCCTCTCTCTGTTTTTCCACCCTCGCATCGCAGCGCACCGCTGGGTCCTACACTCCCGCCTAGTTTCAGTGGACATTTGCCCAGATGACTCAGATCTGACTGGACGGTCACGGAAGAGACTTGTGTCACGGCTGACACCAGAGTCCAAAGTATTTCTATGCTAAAATGTTGTGGCCTTCTCTCCTCCAAGGTAGCAGATTTATATGTGGACAATGTTGCTATCAACTCCCACAACAGGCCACAACTGGATGTGTGCAGTCATCGTATTACCTTCAGGATAGATGCACTACAAAGGACACTTCTTCACTGCAGAAATTAATAATTCATCATCCACTGCTACACAGCCAGATAACCTTTGCATAGGCTATGTTTATAGTTTCCCACTGCCATCTAACAACTGCAAAGTGGTCATTAGGTATGAATATATACACAGGCTTGATGTAATTTAACCCCTTCAAACCCAAAAGAAATTTTACTTTTGCTTTGTTCATACCTCTCAACTTTTCTCAGCACAAATGTGGAGATTAAATTTACTGTTAACTGCTGTTCAAAAACTGAAGAAAGCATCTAAAGATCTGTAGTTAAATCAAGGCAATGTAGTATTTACATGTGTGGGGCTTTAACTAATTTTAGGCATAAAATAAGTGAAACTGACCTGCACAACTCCTCTGGTTTCATTGCTAGTGTGTATCACTTTTCACTGAACGCACTATTTTGGAAGACCTGTACACTATTACAGCCCTTTGACGAATTTTAAGTAATTTTCTGCCTTTTTGGATACACTGTTCCTTTAAGACTTATTACTTAATGCACTCTCATAACAAAGGCTAAATATATAACAAATGCTATCATTGCCAACCTGACTATTTTTGTGGAATGTATTTCATATCATATTATTATGTTTTTCTTATTTCTTTAAAGCCCAATAATCAAATGATCAATAAATGATTTGAAAGAAAATATCATTTCAAACCAAAGTTAAGGGGAAAAGTTACCACCTTTTATGTGGATGTCCAATTAGCGTTGTTGGTAAATGTAGTCCAGTGAAGTAATTGATTCTTCTGTGTGTGCTATATTGAACGTGAAAGTGACGTTCACAGCTGCAAAACCTGTTGTTCCTCCTGCATCCAGCAACGTCATTTCACATGACAGTGACGTAGTCGGAGGCAAGAAAAAACTACAGGCAATTTCAGCTTGAATTGTGGGTGTGCTCTAGATGCAGCTTGAAAACAGAACCTTCTTGTTCTCTTAACTTGTATTTCAAACTAGCTATTTTCCAGCAGTGAAAATTCATCCATCCATCCACACACACATACATACATACATTTTCATCTACTTATCCTGGGCCAAGTTAGGTATGAGAACATTAAAAATGGCATTCCAAAATATGAGCACAGGAGATGTTATGGACGAGGTCACCTTTTACCCTGTAATGGCTAATTCTGATATATTCATTTTGTCAGTGAACGCTATGGTTTGGCTGACAAATTAATGGCCACAGGCTAGGCTAGGGCTTTTGTGCAATGCATTCTGGTACATGTAGGCACTACTGGCACACAGCTTTCTGTCAGCATGGCACGCATTGAGGAATGTATTACTTCTGACTTCATTAACCATCAACACTGACTGGAAATCCACATATAATGTGGCATATGTTCCCTTTAATGACATTAATGTATATCAAACAAATGTTTGGCCCACAGTCATACGTGCTGGCAGAGTTTCCCGACTACCATACCTTCAGACAGAAAAACACTGAAGTCCTATTGATCACTTTGAGTTTAATTAGAAGCATGACAAGACAAACAAAAGCTGCATTTCATGTTTTCCCCAACAGACGTGCCAGGAGAGTTCAAAGGTCTACAGGCAGTGACTGTGTGACCCTCTACAGCAGAACGGCAGCCCACCACACTGTGGAGGCCACAGGAACTTAAAAGATAGCTCTGACCCATATATGGCTGTCTGACATTCTTTCCCAGCAGGCCATGCTACTCTCTTCCCACTCATTTAAGTTTCCCCTTCAGAGGTAGACCTCCCATCCACCCCTAAAGCCTCCGTCCTCTCTCATCTTCTCTGACAACCTCACAATGACTTCTCTGTCAGTCCCGTGCTTTTACTCTCCGGTCTCTGTGTTTCACATACCAACCACAGATTTCAGATTTTTTTTGATTACTCCAACTTTGGAGTGTGTGTGTGTGTGTGTGTGTGTGCGCGCGCTCAAATATTAACATGATTATCAGATACAAGCCGTGCAAATTTGCACTAAGGCTTCCTGATGTAGGCTCAGAGTGGTTAAACTGGAGAATGGCATGCAAATATTACTGAGGGAGGGGCTGTGGTGTTCGTATTATCAAGTCAGGTTTTATTAGCTATGGCCAGTGCTTGTTCATGGAGGTGTGATGTTACTGTGAATGACCTGGGGAGATGACGGACGCACAGCTAAGGTTTGCACATCGCTTCTGTGACATACAGCATAGCTCTGACCTGCAGCAGTCAAAACCAGTTTGGTTGCTTTATTGCTGTTGTGTGTGTGTGTGTGTGAGTTTGTAAGGCTGACTTACTGTAAAGGCTAGACTGTTTGCCTAGGGGTCTGCTGTAAGGCCAATTCAGCCTCACAAAAAGTGAAAGGTTAGACTAGGACATGAGGAGGCAAAATGCTGTACCCTTCCCTGGCCCCTTCTCCCCTTCCTCACCCCCGTCCTGACTCCTTTTCCCGACTCTTTGCATTCGTTCCCTCTTTCCTGTCTCCCTCTAAGGCTCTACCGTTATGCTTAAAATTCCTAGTGCTTTCCTGTGATTGTCAAGATTTAATCAAACTGACTTTAGTTGTGGTAATTCAGCATCCTTATTCACAAAACCACACTTTTCCTTCCTTCCTGTCAAAACAGCTGCTTTTTTTGAACATCAAATTATGGCCTTAAACAATTTAATTTCATGTGTCCAACAGATTAAGAGCACAGCTCCAGACAGCACAGATGTTATCTGCTCATGATAGGTTAAGTTTCTACATGACTCTCTCTCCAACGCAGCATCGGAGATAACTATCTAAAGAAAACTTGTTCCAGTTGTGGTAGACTGGAATGTGCTACCAGCTATAACCAGTCTATAGTCTGATTCAGTTTGAAGGGATGATAATTTACAGCGAGACCAATACCTTTGCCTTTTTGATCCGTCAGTATAAACAAAAAACAAATTGTGACAATGCTGACTTTTTATATGTTCAGAGGTTGCACACCGCAATAAAATAATTACACATAATTGCTTAACATGCTACATCTTTACGACGATCATATAAGCTCCAATTTAACCACAGGCTCTAATGTAGACCATGGACATGTCTACATACCTGCATGTTATTACTTGCATAACACATTTTTAACATTGTGTTACATGATCATTTGGAATCAATTAACAAACAGAACGGAGAGCAGGGCTATCTCTCATGAGATATCCTTATTAAAGCAATAGTTTGACAATTAGGAAAAATGCTCATTTGACTCTTTTGGAGCTGAAATCAAGAAGCAATTAGCTCAGCTATGCATAAAGCCTGAAAGCAGAGGAAATGGTCACCTGAATCTCACTGCAGTACAAAAAAATCTGCCTCTAAAGTCATTCATTAACATGCTGTATTTACATTCGTAATGTTGTGCAACGTAGCATTGTGTGGCGTCATGCTGTTCATTTCTTGGTGAATAACAGCCAACCACAATGACTTCCCAAACTCTTGTTGTCACTGTGCGGTCGTGTTTGTCAAGAAATACTAAGAACATATATGTCCTGTAAAACCATGAATGGATGGTTTTACATGTCTGTATACAAACCGATTTAACAAAATATAACTGATTTGTTGGCAGGTGTATCTTGAGCCTGTTCACACCTGGTATCAACATGGGTCTTGCTTGATCCAATCACAAGTGGACAGCTTTAAGCCTGTCTGTTCAGTATGTGTCTCCAGTGACCACTTGTAAGTGGATCTCACTTCCCTGCTCTATGTGCAAATAAACACAAAGCCTACATCATTTCATTCACCATCATAGCAGACTACTGCTGTGGGAGTGTAAGCTCCGCGCAGGGGACAGTTGATGACAGTCTGGCTGCAGACACACAGTGACAGGTCTAACTGTTAGCATCACGTCGCTCACACTCCCTAACAGAAATTAACAGGTTTAACAACGGAGTTGAGCTGATTCAGTGTCAGTGTGAGTTTGTTGGGAGAATTTAACAGCTGCTGCTGTGTTAGCTCATGCTAACCAAGCAGACGTTGAACTGACTGTTCACTGGGAGGAGACTAGCTCTATAGACAGCTGTTTAGTGCTGTGACTAACCTGAGTAACTGGAGCAACAGAAAGTTTGCTTATCTTTCGGGGAGTCAGACAAGCAAGAATGTGAGCTAAGATGCGGCCCAGAACACGATGTCTGAAAGATCAGGTCTCAAAATGCATTGAGGATGCACTGGATACACCTGGACTTAAAACTGTTTGTCTGTGATCCGATCAACCAAGATGCACATAAGAGTGTTATTGATCTTTTTATGTGGGCCTGGCACGAAAGCAAATAAGTGTATTTCCCAAAATGTCACCATCTGCCTTCACAAAAAAAACTCATGATGTGGAATTCATTTTTGAAAAAAAAGAAGAGTTTGAAAATCACTCACGGTTGGCAGAGTTTGACCAGGTCTTGGTCTGTGGTCCCCGGATGGAGGCCGCGGATGTACAGGTTAGTTTTACTCAGCTGTTCCCCTCCCCCACTGCTGTTGCTGCTACTGTTAGTGTTGGGACTGGGGGGTGCCATCTGATGGCCGGAGGACACATAGGCCTGCTGCAATAAGAAAGAAACAGAATTAGTTGAATGTGCATGAACACACAAAAAAAGTCACTGTGCAAACGTAATATTCCCAAACACCGAGGAACACCGGACAAGCACAGCTATGTCAGTTATTATTTAATGTGTATTAAACTCAAAAGGTGTTTAGAGATGTTGATAGATAGAAAGTAACCCTGTATGAGACAGATGATTTTGTGGGAGCTGCGAAAAATGATATCATACAGCCCTCATGTCAACACTCACCAATAGTGCTTTCTGAGGGGAATGTGGGGCCTCTTGGCTGCCTACTCCATATAGGGAAAAGGGGCCTCTTATGCTTCTCTGTGTTGAGTAACTTCTTTTTTACTTTAGGAACCAAAAAAAATCCTGTGGTGTATATCAAGACCAAAGCTTTAAAGATCTAAAGTTAACACTGAGTCAGTCTGATAATGCAGAATCAGATAATACTTCAGCTCCTTCTCTCATTTTACCTCTTCTTATAAAGGCAGGTATTTCTAAATGAATCGCTGCCATCTGTTCAAGCTTGTATTTCAAATGTCCTTCTGACATTTCCCTCTCAAACAGTATCTGATGTTAACAGTTAACAAGATCCTGAGCAGCAAGATGCAGAAACAGAGCTTAGTTCAGTCCGCATTACATATAGAGTCCACTGATCAAAACGGGGCAGAAACAAAAGAATTCAAAGAGATGAGTGACATCAGCGCACCTGGAGTATGATACTACATGACAGAATAGTAGTATGCTCATGTTGCGACCATCTGTCATGATCTGATCTCTACCTCAACCACTACTAAAACTCCTTCTCATTTCCTATGTCGGCTTGTTTTGTTTAATCATTCTTCGAGGACTAAGTGCCGGTGAATACTAGTCATAAACTATGGCAGTCAACTGGTGGATGACTCACCACTATGAACATGAAAAGCTGTTGCGCAACAACCTCCTCTCACTATGGGATTGTGGTTCTCCTTGGAGAAATCAAACAAAAGATTGTGTAACCATGCAGAGGAATATTTTTTTTATTGGGATAAATGCAGTTTCATTATCACTTTGAAAAAAAAAAGACAGCTCTTTCCAGGAATAGATCTACTGGCTGGTTTCCAAATAAGACTGAGGCAATAAATAGCAACACTTGAGTGCAGACCAGGCTCGCCAGAACTGGCAAATATTGTGTCTGTTTGCAGCAAGAAAATGACTTTAATCACATTAAACTAACAGCCAAATGTTTTCATTGAGTGTTGGTCGAAGACATAGGAGCAAATATGCTTTCTGACTGAACCCAGCACAGTGAGGGGCGGAGCGTCTCATTTGAGAGAGCTATTGGATAGAGGCGACAAGGGGACAATGGGTTAATTTCAGGAGAGCGGAGAGGGTCACTGATCAGACTGGTAGTGTTTAGGAAAAGCTCAGCAGGAAGTCACGGTCACACCAGGACCACCAGCAATGTCCACCAATCCCGCTAATTAGACGCCATCCATAAGGCATGGAGCCCCTCTCAGACAGCCCCTCTGACCTCTACTTTGCCAGCAGCACAGCAGCCGTTTCAACAACAGGCTCGTTTCTCTGAGAATAATCCTCTCTTCCTGTACTGCTGAATAAACCTGAAAAGTTTGCATGTGTTTGCTCGCATTAGATGAGATGGAGACATGACCTGCTCAAAGTAAAACAAAGAAAAGAGGCGTGTGCGTTCTTTCCTTTCATCAATTTCACTCCAGGGATATTTACACATGTCCATCAGTGAGAAGGTAATAACAGCAGGATGTCTTAAGATTGCACATACTTAAAAATAATAACATATATACATTTAACTTTTTAAGATTATATACTTGTTGTACTTGTTATACAGTATGCATCTTATACCACTTTTCCACCAAAGTTTGTGTGTGCAGGTTTTTTAATCATGGGAAAACCTGCTAAAAATAGGCGATAGACTCTTTTCTCATTGCCAGGAGACCAGAACCACATAAATGGCTCTGAAGCAGATGAGTATGCCTCTGTGTGTGTTTTTTTTTTTTACTGGGGTGTCACATTCAACATCATGAACACACTGCAAAACAGGTTAGTAAACAGAACAAAGCCGCATGGTGGCCAGTAAAAACATTTACAGCAGTTACTTCATTTTTTATACCTCTTACTTATTCAGTCTCTCTCTCAAACTCAGTGGCAACTCCATTTTGAACAACATTTGAGTGCTGCTTGTACATTGACTGATGGTATTTTGTGGCAGCCTGTTATTCCATCTTGCTGGCAAATGGCCTAAAATTAGCACATCCACCTGGGTGTCCTATTTCCATCTCTGCCGATCAGAGCAGATCAGAGCTGGAGCCGATAAATACCTGTCACTACTGCAGAGTTATTAAACGCAGGAGCGAATGCCAACTGTAATCTTTCCCGTGAAATAAAAAAGCCAGATGTTAGCGGATGTTAGTGGTTGTTATGTGCAGTGGGAGAGGAGCAATGAAGGGATACTTTCAACCAGCTTTTTATCATAACAATGTGCGTAGTATGTGTACGTTAACTGAACTATGTTAAACCTCCCTTCATCTTGCCAGTGCCCAAATGTCACTGCTCATTTGCCAGTGAACATCCACATCATCTGGTGGATTTTTGATGGCTCTTGGGCTAGTGTTTGAACTACAGACTGTACTTCCTCATTTTTGTATGGCCACCAATCAAACTGTAAAACTAGGCAGTTCTGATGAACTATAAAGCAAGATTCTGTTACTGCATTGCCTAATTCTTGCTTCGGATCTTTTTAGAAACATATTTTAGCCTACTGACGCACTGTAATACAAGATTGTTTGCTACCAGCCAGCTGCCATATTGTTTTCGGACAAGCAACTCACATAACGACACCCACCAGCGGGAGAGTTTATTCGTCCCATGTAGGGCAGTGAATTCTGGTAGCTGTGGGTTTTCTCCCTCTTGAGTAAAAGCAAATGCCACAGCCCTTTTTCTCTCATTTCTCTGGTCGTGTAGCACCAACTTCAAAAGTATTTGTGTCTTTCTACTGCATTGACGGCCCAGTTTTATGAAAAGACCATCCTTCCAACAGTGAAAAACTTCTTCAACTATTGTTACTAGCACCACCCAAACTTGTGTTTTTGTTCTTGCTTAAAATGACAAAGATCCAGATGGAAATTTTGCACATCACAATAAACTATGGCCTGAAAAACTCAACGTCTTCCTTACAATGAATTGATCGGCATTATCTTGTACACTTGTTTCTTTTATTTTCAGTCAATTGTCCAACCCTGTAAATCTGAATAATAAATAAAGCACCATCCATTGTTAATTCCTGTCAGACCACAACATTTGCAGGACCAGCAGAAAACATACAAACACAGCACGAGCCTGCCTGAAAGTTTATCTATCTTGTCACAGTGTAGTTCATGATGAATACATTTTTGGAGGCAGCTAATTTGTGAATGAAAGAACAGGACAACAGAGACCTGTAATCTCATTCACACACTCTTTACCAGAGTGCCAAGTCCCAATCAAGCTCCAGACTGTACAAGGAACACACCACTGCAACAAAAACCCTTAAATCGCCAGTCTGCAACCACACACATGCATTCATGCGAACACACACACACTTACACTGCTACACTGTAGGAGTTGAATAGGATCTTAAGTCAAAATATATAATTTATGACCTTTGACTGCTTACAAAATATTATAAGAAACATCCTAAACTGAACTAATCAGATTTGAAGTACAAAAGCTGCTGCCCTGCTGGTTGGTGGTTGCATTTCAGGCTATTTCAGCGTCCTTGTGCATTTGATTTGCATGTGTTCTGTTGAAAACCTATGCTGAAACACCACTTTCTTCCATTGTTTCTGGATTAGTTTATCAGTAGTTGCTGAGAGAGCAACATGAGCTTAGAAACAAATAAATCATGTTTCCAATCTAGGACTGCAGCGAACCAAGTTTTCACCTCTGGGAAATTATGATGGACCAAGGTAACGTCTTCAAATTGATTGTTTGGTCCAACCAACAGCCCAAACTCCCCAGAGATATTCAATACACAATGACAGAAAACACAGAGCAGCGAATGTTGAGAAAATAGAAACAGTGAAAGTTTTGCTTAATAAATGACTGATTGACTGATCTATTAAAGCACTAATCATTTAAGCACTAATCCTTTTCTCCGATTTAACAGATGAGTAGATCTTTAATCAAATATTCAGTCCCCTCAGACACCAGTTTTAGTCAACTTCAAACTTCATTAGACTAAAAGCAAGAAAATCTGATTAGTTCTATTAATGCTATATTTTAATGACAGTTCTTTTTTTTTATCTTAATGGATAGTCCAAGCATTACAGTTGGGTATATCCTACTACTGACATGACCCTAAAACCATCTGAAACCTAAACCTCAAGCGACCACATATGGGGTTTGATGGGACTGCATTTCACCTCCCCTGCTGAACCGCTCCAAATTCATAACAAAAGGCTCAAAAAATATCACTGTGTATTTTTAGGACCAAACTTAAGATGAAAATCAAGAACACTGCTATAAATAAAACCATTTCCTTGATGTAAACTCACATCAATACTCTGAAGTCGCCAGGAAGTTGTTTTTCTCAAATACTTCAGGCTGTGGGTGCTGACTGACTTTAATCTATCAACACATCAAAAAATGTACAGTTTTGTGTTGGCATCAAAATGAGCTATCAAGAGCGAGTCATTCCTATACACTTTAAACGGTCATTGCTGTATCTCTGTTTAGATTTCCAACCCTGTTTTTAGTCTCACTCCACCTCTGTTTTTATCTCCGGCTCCCCCCGTGGGGGCTTCTACAGCCGACCCCAGTTTGACCCACAGAATTCCATGGATTTCCTGGTTGCTGGGGGGTCCGCCCGCCTTTCCATGTCCTGGCTGCCTGTCTTCTCCTGAGGCAGGAAAGAGCCATGCCTGTCTGACCAGCTGACCGACTTACATGCTAACGCACAGATTTATAGCCTGGCTGAATGAGGACGCAGCTTCCGGCTTGTATATAGTTACACCACTGAGCTGCCGCCTTGCTCCGACTCCACTTCAGGGCCGACAAGGAAAATGAGTCATGGGAAAATAATTCAATGTTTAAATTTTCACTTCTGATGTATCGACGTCTGAAGCATTACCATGTTGATAAAAATTATATCAACAAAAATGTATTGAACTACTAATTTGTCATACTCTTAGATATCTATGGAAAAATGGAAAAAACTTTTTTTGACGTTAGCCAAGGGTTAGGTGAGGACTGTGAGTATAGTAAAGCTGCAGTATGGCAGCAAGCAGGAAATCCTCTGTATCTGCTACTGATCTTATCACACAGCCATTTGAATTAGGAGCTCTGCATTCCAACCAGGTGACAGGGACATCGAACTCACGTCCAGACTCGTTCCTGAAACCTCCTTCCTTTCCGTCTCTAACCCTCCCCTTCCTTTTGTGTCTTAATAGGCACCTATTAATCTTCAAACTGTCTCTGTCTACTCCGTCTCTTAATGTTGTTGATCACACCTTGACGCACAAGCTCCGTGCAAATGCACATGCATGCACGGTTTCCAAGCCAGGTCAGGTGGCCAAAGCCTGGGAGCTTGGAAACAGATACCGACAAACACTGGCCCTCAGCTCAGCTAGAGATCTAACAAAATGTGAGGCACACCGAGTGTCTGGCATCACTGCGGTACTTGGCATCAGATTTCTGACAGCTGTGCTTTCTCCAAGGACTCTGCCTCCCTCTCTACCTGTTCACCTTGGCCGGTTCATGCGGCTGGCAGCTTAAGTTGGGGACCAATCCAAACCATCAGACACATTAAACAAAGAGATAGATAAACATATAACTGGCGGAGGGCCAGAAGGACAAAGGCGAAGGTACAGAAGAGTACAGTGAGGAGAGAGTCACTGCAGCGGAACAGCTGGTTTAATATACAAATGAAAAAGTATCCCTGTAGATGACAATTATTGATGGATGTAATGTATTTTCTGTTGTGGAGTTTTTCCAATATGAATTTCCAAGCATGTTTAATATATTTTCAATGCCTTTCATACACAGCAATTATCTCTGCCATATACATAAAATTTAACTAAAGCAAGATTATCATGTTGTTTTTGTACCCCGAATTTCTGAAACACATACTGATCAATAAAAGAAAACTTTGGAGTTTAAAAAATTATACTTTGGCAGATTAATATTTCAGCAGGTGGGTTTTTTTTTACTTAAAACAAAGTCTTGATACGGATCCCTTACGTGCTTTTTTTTTTTTTTTTTTCTGTGATCAAGATAAATGCTGAGCGGGACATATAACAGTGTAAAAATCATCTTGTTCACTGAACGACAAATCATGTTATAGAGAAACTGTTCCTTAATTACCTATGACATGTCATTGCCTTTCCAAACTGCCATTCCTTGTTACTTACTGAGTGAAACTTTCTTCAAATTTAACCCTTTTGCAACTGTGTGGTCACTATTCATGCCCAAGCAAAATCCAACTTTCTTTTCAAAACACATATACTGAGCTTTAAATTTGGTTTTAAAAAGGCCAAATTTGTGACTAAGATCTTAATTATTGGGTTACCAGCAGGCAGTCACCATAGACTGTATAAAATAATGCACAAAGCCACTGTGATGTCACCCATTTGCTTGTGGACTTCCATTTTAAAACTTCAAGTTTGCATTTTTAGAACCAAAAGTGACCCGAGGTGTTCATATTTGAATGAGAGGGTGGAGCTGGGGAGGAGCGAGGGGTAGATCTGTTTGTGAATTTGAGGGGATGCCTATCAGACAGCCTGTCACTCAAAGTGGCCACACTCTGAATTATCAATAACTTAAAGCCTTAATAAAGTGTAAACAGGTGAGTTAAATAAAAATGTATCTGCCATAGTTGTCATGAGTGGCAACATTAGCTTTAGAGGCCAGAAAAAAAGTGAAACTCTATTAGGAACTGCACCTTGTCAAAATAAATCAAAACCTGTATGACTGGACCATGTGGGAATTTAATTTGATAGGACAGACACAGGAAGTGGCCCCGCCCAGCAGTCTGCTTAATTTACAGGGCTGGTACCTGCGGTTATTACACAGGCTAGTTCATAACATGTCGGGCAGGAAATCCAAAGTGTGGGATCATTTTGAGAAGATGAAGGATGAACCCAAGGTGATATGTAAACTCTGCAGGCAAACATTTGCCTATCATTCATCGACTACAAACATGACGCATCATGTAAATAGCTACATGCCCATTAGCCACTTAGCACAATCTTTACTGCTTTGCCGACTACATAATTAACAAGCAGCTCGCCCAGTGTGTGACGTGCACTTGTAGATAAAATATAGGCCTCTATTAATGAAGGTTCATTAGTACGGTTTGGTATTTCTCTGTAATGTAGCACAGTGTTAACAATGTTACTGATACTGTTCTTTCTCAGACCTTCAACTCAAGCCAGTGTGTTGCCCCACCCAAAATATATAATTCAGTAATTAAATTAATATCGTTAACATGCAGATGACTAGTCGACTAATGGTCCTCAATGACGACTATTGGTCGACAAGGAAAATTCTTAGTCGGAGGCAGCCCTTTTATTTCTGCTGTAAAGTTGGGCATTTTAACATGGCTGTCTGTGGGTTGTCTGTGGAATTAATTTTTGACCATCAGGGCGAATAAACTCCAAAAACAGTCGCCATTGCATTAAAGTTTGTAAGGCTCATGTGTTAGCAGTTGCCTACTCACACATCCAACAATCACAGAGCAATATTATTATCCCAATGCGGCCATGTTTCTGGCAACCTGATGAATATAAGTCCAATATTTAGGTGATGCACTGATAAGTTACATTCGTTCAGTATCAACAGGCCGCCAACACAATGTTAAGTACCATGGCATCCCTGTGTTTCCGTACAGACATTCGATTTCACAGAGTTTTATGCAGCTGTATCGCTAACATTCACATTATTCACTCGAGTCAGTATCTTTGCCTTTAACTGTCGTTGGGTGCTGAGAAGGTCATGTACAGTGGTTTTATCAGAGCTTGTTTGATGGAAAGAGCTGCCTGCTGCTGCTGGAAACAGGATTAATGAGAGCTGTGAGACTCAACCCTGCTATAAATGTGTGGGCTGTAAAAACTAGCTAAAAGGCATTGTAGAGCTTCAGCCTTGTCAAAGGAAAAGTTCACCTACGTGCACAGTCATTTGGTTCTTCAAAGCTTCAAGGTGAAACTTGTAACTGATAGAATAACTGTCTTTCTAAAGGTAACCTTTCACTTTCAGAGCTGCATTGGTCTAAATACTAATGTGTTCATATGCACAAATCTTATACAAAATTCACCTGTTTGTTTCTGTAATATTTCATGTGGAATAATCTGCCCATAAATCTGAAACTGTGTATTTCACTAAGCACACTTAAAGTGGCCTCAAAGAACTGCCAACAAAGTTCCAAGCAGCATATTCAGTTTTAATTTCTAACTTTTTATGACCACAAAAACAAGAGCATGTTGTCATAGCTACCAAGCTGCCTGCTATTTATTTATATGTTTATTGTCTTGTTTGCACTTAATGTCTTGTTGATGTGATGTTTTACCTTGTGCTGTCTTAAGTGTTTATGAGAGCACCACAATGGAAATAAGCCTTCAGGCTTTATTGTGTGTATAGCCTATGTGATTTTTAATGTATGTGATGAGTGAGGTGCAGCGCTGTATGTGTTTTGAACCACTGAATAAAATCAGTTTATCGCTATCATTATTAAATGCTGTTCCACTCATTGGTGAAGTCATGTCTCCATTGAAATTTCAATTTCAAGTTAAACCATGGCTTCATTTTTTATGCAAAACCCTCATCAATAGTAAAGAACACACATTACTTAAATCTTTAGTAAATGCATGGTTTAGGTGGACTGTTAATGGGGTGTGATGAATAAGTGAGGTCAAATGTTAAATGTTTTTACCGGATGCTTAGTTTTTTATTTTAGTGTAATGTTTTCAAGTGTTTGGAGTTTTTTATGTTTTTAGCCCATGTACTACAAACTAATCAACAATTTTACAAAGTAAAACACATGCTTTTAGATTGACATTGTACCTCCCAGACATTGGTTGGTTTCACTTCATGTCAGTATGATAGGAAAATATACTTGCACAAACTTGTTTGACACACTGTGGGGATAGTAATCAATCACACTGTACATTTCATCTGCTTTACTTTTTTTGGTCAAAGACACACTGTTGCTGCGGGGTAAGACAGATTTATTCAGGACCTGTTTAGAAAAATCCCCTTCAACACTTGACATCTGACATTTTCGTGGCACTATCCTGTAAAAGAACATCTAATTCAGAACTATAAGCATTCAGGGTCATCATTAGCCAAGTTTCCATAAGTGTGAATTTTGAGCAAACTTTTGAAATGTTGCAAAAAAGAAATGCAAATTACACACGCTTCCATCAGCTGATTTGGAGAGAATAAATTAGGCTCTGCAAAGTGTAGTTTTATCAGAGGGTGGCTTTATGCATGGCTGTAATCAGCCAGTAAACAGAGTAGAAGAAGTAGAGGTTGTGTAGCAAAAACAAAACAAGTTGACTTGGCCATCTCACCCATCTACGAGAGAAAAATGGAGAGACATCTTCAGTCATTTGTCTTAATTGGGCAAGTTTCAATTGTTCTTTTATGTTAGCTAGTATTGGTCACGTTTCATTCTGTACGGATAGACAAAAGCTTCGTTTCCACCAAGCAGTACGGTAAGGTTCAGTTCGGTATGCTCTTTTTCTGTTTCCAGTGTGGAAAGTTGTGGATGGTACCAATGGAACCGTTCCATACCGTCCCCATATTCGGTCACCCCTCTGTTGGGGTACCTAGCACATAGATCTGGTACTAAAAGGTGAAGCTGTGAATACTGCAGTCTGCTGACTGGTCAACAGCAGATGGTCAAGCTTGCTCAGGGCCAAGTAGTGGCTGGTTTTGAAGGTTGTGTAACCAGTGTTCATATCTTGACAAGTTTTACATACTTTAGTAAACTATAACTGTAAAATGAAATTATGTTTTGCTGGTTCTCACAGCAGCTGTAGTAAACAGACCTAGGGTCTCGGTACCATGTCAGAAGGGTTACTTTTGGTACCAAAGGTACGATACCGAAAGTATTTGGTGGAAACAGGGCTACAGAAACGTTAATGCACAGGAAGACACCAACAGCAGAAACAGCTGATCAGTGATGGGAGTAAAATGCATCAGAGCTTATTCGGCAAAGGCATTTCCATGTGCCATTAAGCGCATCAACTCTTTTTTGACAAAGGCAAAAAACACCTCAAGCAGGCATTAAAACTTTTTTCCGCAATTAAAAATTTATCAAATTTTTCAGTTTTCACACAGATTTTCTAATGCGGTACTTCAGAATGTGCATAAAATGTGTTTCTGGAAACACAGCAAATGATAAGATGTGAACTTGGTCAATCTTTCACTAAAAAGGATCCTGTTTCACTGCCAAGTGATCCCCAATAAACCCCACATGCTGCTCTGCAACAATGTTTACAATTGATGTTTACAATTATTCATCACGATAACCAGCGATCTATCTCTGGGAAAAAGACAGTGTTAACTATTTAAATTGAAACACGATGTCCTTTACTGCCCTAGTGCTGTATATGACAATGAAATATGCTTTAAAAGTCCAGATTATGGAATTAAAAGTCTTCTTCAAGCTTAAGTTATCCAAAGTAAAAGGATTTATTAATAGCTGCAATTTCCTTGCAGGTTGCTGGTGTAGCTAAAATGCTCTCGCCTCCAGTGTCCAGAGCAGAGTGATTAATCACTGCCTGCTTAAAATAAACCCTTGTGATTGGACAGTTTACCTGTGAATTGTTGAAGGGCATGATTTGAGTCACCAAAGCAGGCAAGCTAAACACAAACTGTCCATGCTG
Source organism: Cephalopholis sonnerati (assembly GCA_019142605.1). Taxonomy (NCBI): domain Eukaryota; kingdom Metazoa; phylum Chordata; class Actinopteri; order Perciformes; family Serranidae; genus Cephalopholis; species Cephalopholis sonnerati. The sequence goes on from JAGQAX010000002.1 coordinate 36,943,352, forward strand.
AACCCTATTCAGTTTTACAACAGCAAATGTTACTTATTATAGTACATATATATAGTATAGTATAGTGTAGTATAGTATAGTATAGTATAGTATAGTATAGTATATAGATAATCACTGAACCATTACTGACACTTATTTCATTTCAAGGGACTTTTTCACAGCAACATATGTCAACATATTTGCATAATGCATAATATAAACATATAATAATTGCAGCGATTTCTTGGTAAATGTATTCTGGATTTATTTTTTGGCAGCTAATGAATTGTATTCTTTTCGCGACTGTCACAAAAACAGACTCCATGTTAATAAGCCACTAGCACAGGATCTGACTGTGTCCTGATGAACCTGCTTTACCGAACTCTGTTTATTCTGATCAAGGTGTTTATGTGGAGTTTTTATGTTACAAAATAAAAATCAGTCCTGTCCTTTACATGTTATGTGCCTGTATGTCAATGTGTGAGCTTTTTTAACAAGCCTCTTTTGTTTGAAAGCAACGTTTTAAATTCAATAGATTCCACTTCTGCCTCACACCGCAGTCAAACTTAAACTGCTGTCAAAGAGTAATGACACAAAAGTAAAGAAGGCTCCCTGGCAAGAAATAGGAAACACTGGTGACGCCTGAAAGCTTGTGCACGTGAAAGTGAAAGGGTGAAAGAAGCATGGGAGTCTTCACTTCTGCTATTCTGCCATGTCTGAACTTTTAGTGAAACCCCTTCAATCTGTGTGACACTTCAATGCTCCAGTTCATGTGTTTCTTTCACTTCTTTTCTACTGTGTTTTTACCTGATAGATTATGTATTGAAGCATCCAGATCTTTAAATCTAAAGATAAGTTGACATTTCAAAGGACTCCCACCGACATGAGAACAAAAATCTGATTGACGAGTACAAAAACAAGCCATTCGATGAGCCCCTGAGCAAGACGCATGATACCTTGAGAGGCGACAAGCCACCTCCTGTTATTTTTCCATCCAGGAAGCTTTACGCGGAAACCGACCAAATTTGATTTGAGAACATTAATTCTATTTATTTGAGGGAGGAAATGAGGTGCTGAGTCAGGGGAGGAGCAGCTGGCTTAAAGCACAACAGCAACCAAACGTCTCTGAGTCGTTGGGCTCGGTAATCACCTCACACGCACAAAGAGCGCTTTTCTTACCCCTTGGCGTGTTTAGTTTGTGATCAGGCTTTTATTTTGTGTACTTGGGCGGCTCAGGTATGGCGGAATGTGAGCAAGAGATAAAAAAGAATGAGGAGGTGGATGTGGGAGGAGGAAACCTTAGGAATCACAACACAGGAACTTGACCTCTCTGTGAACTTTAGCTCCACAAAATCGAGAAGCTTGGGACCACTAAAGCAGCTGGAGGAGAAAACTGGACTTCCTTCTACATTCTTCATTGAATGCCTGTTTTCATGCTTCGTTTGTATGTAGTAGATCAGCAGGTCTTTACCTTCTTCATGCCTAAATTAATACACATTAGGTCACAGACTCCCATTTGATAAGAGTTCACTTTAGGGACCACCATTTGAAAAGATGTTGGTTGTTATATATGATTAAGGCCACAGTGCTATAGCTGCCAGCTACAGTTGAGGAGACAACCATGGAGGAAGTGAAACTTATGATCAGCATAGTCACTCTTATGACTCTTACTCACATTAGGCTCAATTCTATTGTAAATGGATTTAATAGTACAATAATTATGACTCCCTGTTTTTCTATGGAGCCCCTAGAAGATACCTCAGTTAAGAATGACTTAAAAAAATGTTTATAATGTTTTGTTTTGTACCATATTATTTCTAATGTTTTACAGCATGCAACATCAAGTTATTTGGCCAAAAACAATGTGACATTTAATTTTCTCCATATAGCCCAGGGTTAAAATCGACATTGAGGGCATGCTGTTTAGTATTTTTTAATAATCGATCAATATAACAAGGCTATAACATGACAGTGACAACTTTCCTTTTCTTGGTTAACAGCAGAGAACAGCAGAATGACTGTACATTAACATTAACAATAGGAAAGAGCAAGAAAGGCCAGCTGGTACCAGTGTATCTATACTGCGGAAAATGAGTACTGAAGCCTTTTCATATATTCAGAATTGATATGTGTCGATAAATTGATATCGTTGAAAACACTACCTTAAATCCTCTGTGTATATATTGTTCTATTTTTTTTTTCTCTTTTCATTTAAAAATCACTTATTTTTGTGTCTGTTCTTGAAATTCTGCTGTGTTGACACTTGACTTTTCCTGTGTAGGATCAATAAAGCTTATTTAATATTTCAGTTCATCATTTATGTTTTATATGTGGTCCGTTCACATGGCATGTTAGCACAGGTTCCTGGAAACTCACTGGTAGACCTTTTGTCAGTTTGATCTCACAACAGACTGAACTTGTTCAGACTGAAATGCAAAACAGTCAATAAGAAACTGCTATTACATTTTATAAGCATATAACGATCATATAAATACCTACACCTCATTTAACTATGAATTTTTACTTAACGAAAAAGTTCAACATTTTGGGGGAAACTCTGGTGGGTTTTATTACCTTTGGACAGAGCCAGTCTCTCTTTTTTCCTTCTTTGTTCTGAGCTAAGTTAGCCAGCCAATGGCTGTAGCTTTACGATTAGCATACGGACGTGACAACGGCAGCAATCCTCTCGCCTAACTCTCAACAAGAAAGCAAATAAGTGAATTTCCCAAAATGTCGAACATTTCCTTTAACTGACCTCTGAAATATAAAACAACAGTGTGTGACCCAAGGCGTATTGCAACAAGTAATTGTTTATCATTGATTCATCTGCTGATTATTTTCTCAATTTAAAAAAAAATTGTTTTGTCTATATGAATATTTTTTAAAAATACAATTTTCAAATCACCTGCCTGACCATCAGTCACAAAGATAGTCTATATTTACTATGATATATATGAAAAAGAAAATACTAATGTTTGACATTTTTGCTTAAAAACTTGCTGAAACAATTAATTATTATTTTTTAAGCTTATAGAAGTTAGTTGATACTGAAAGAGACAAAAGAGGTCGGCCCATATAGTATCATTCAAAAACATGGTTTAGGCCTTTAGAAATATCTAAATAACAATAAAAGTGTCTACACTAAATGTCTACCCTGACAATGGCCTCTCAATCCATAATCATATAATACATTTATTATACATTTGGTCAGAAACAACAGGGACCAAACTGATAATGAAACTACAACTGCTAACAGACATCCTGATTGCTCATGCAGTGAACTTCCTTTTAAAAAGTGACATTTAACATTTTTTTATTGGACCCCACTGAGCTAAAAATGGTCTGCTCTGATTAGAGAAGGAATTATTTGTCGGATAGTCTCCTCAAAGCAGCGACATGAGGTCCAACCGAGTACCAGCTCAAGTAAAGATAAATGTATATTCAGTAAAAATGCAATGTGAGTTCATTAAATTAAACTGCAAATCATGCGTGTGAGTGTGTGTAGAACAAACAATTCAAACACAATGCTGTTTCCCTCAGACAGGCGCTCGTGTTGACATCAGATCTGGGAGGGATGAGCAGCCAGGCGGTGCCCAAGATCACAGAAAGACAATATGCCAATATACATTTTCCAAATGCCATTTAGAGTTCAGGAGCACACAAAAGAAGCCAGAGCAGAAGGACAGGAGGAGCTACTGTGGATCCAGTGGATGTGAAATCACAATGTCACCATGTATAATGAAAGAGCTTTTTACCATCACTTCTAAGCCATTACGGTCCACAGATAGAAGACACATGATGTGTGCAACCTGCCTTATATACTAGTCAGAAATATAGATTTAAAGAAGCTAAAGTTTTTTAAAATGCAAAAAAGAATGGTCTCCCATCAGTGACCATTATAATTTAGCATTTTAAAAACAAATTAGTAATGAAGGTATTTAATTTGTCTTCCTAATCTCGTTAGATCAAACCTTGTTTAGAGTATCCTTCCCTCACATATTGGTTGCAAAGTGACAATGTCAACATTGAATGTAACCACGAGAGCGCGATTCATAATTCTGGGAATGTAGTCATCATGGTCTGGTGGGATTTTTCAAGGGGTGGGGCATATTCCGCTTTCAGATGGGAAACGAGGAAAAAAAAACTTTGCAAACTTACGCGGCAGCGGAGACAATGAAGACCTGATTTAACACCTAGATATGAGTGTCCGGAGCCCGCGGAGGAAGGGGCAGAATTCATTTTGTACCATGTTCCCCTCAGCCTGCCTCTCACCCTACCCCCACTTCCACAAACACATCCAGCCACAGACGCGCTATCCCAACACGGTACAGTTACCCATAAAAGTTGCTCTCCACCATTGACTTTTTTCAAATGAGTGAGCAGAGCCCTATCGACATCCTTTACTGTACTACACACGCACAAATACTAGGAAATAAAACACCAGGCGTCCAACATGACAGGACCGAGCGGTAGCTAATTTTCCCACCTCCACAGCCCGCGGAGCACGGCTGCTCTGTGAGCTGCATTTTCACTCCACGAAGTCTGAAGTTAAATTCAGTACGTTTCGCTTTTCAAGGACACTGCAGCTCACTGTCACAAGCCTTTTTCTGTCGCGACAGACACGGGCGTGTTGCCCTGCAGGGCGAACAAGCCGAAAATAAGGGAAAATCCCGAAAGCGTTTACCTTTTTGCTGTTTCTGCTGTTATAGCCGTTGTATGGGTTGATTCCTGCCCTTGGCGGTACGGAGAGCAGCATTTTTCTCGGCGCTATGTCCGGAGCGGCGAGCACAGCCCAGGCTGCCAGCTGACGTCAGCAGCTGGGGAAGTGAGTGCCTGGAGTCCCGCTGCTTGACTGCAAGTGGTGCTGCTGCTGCAGCAGGACAGGGGCCCCCACTGCTGGCCCCTGGGCTACTTGGGGGTCCTTCACAGGGCTACAGGAGGTCTACAGAGCAGAGGGGATTAGCTCGCCTGGACTCCATTCACCGCCCACTGTTATTTCTCTCACCAGGGGAGGCTGTGGAAGAATAACTAGAAAAAGAAGCTTCTGCAAACTGTGACTCTAAAGACAAAACGCTTGTAAAATCAGACTGTGGTGTTTTGGTCTGGGGGGGCCTTAATTCCCTTCTTCACCTCACTTCATTAGAGAAACTCATTGGCTCTATTTCCTGTAACAACAATCTTAACAAATCCTAATCAGTTTCATTTGTGTTAAAATTTAACTCCCAAAACCCCAAACTATAGGCCTATCCATATCCTTATTGATTTGATATAACACTGGGCTATATATTTCCAATGTCCTACGAATGACAACAAACTTCAAATCCTTGTAGGCATGGATAGCAGAGGTGTGAACTCAAGTCACATCACTTGGACTCGAGTCAGACTCGAGTCACAAATTTAAAGATTTGCAATTCGACTTGGACTTTAACATCAGTGACACCTGACTTCACTTGGACTTGAGCCGTTTGACTCGAAAACACTTGATACCTTTTTTCAAACCCAAAGATTAAGATTAGCAGTATGTTACTTAAAACCTTTGCCACAAGCCAGTTAACATTAACACTATTAAACCCCAGCAAGTCAACACTTGATTACCCAGATTAACTTTGTTTGAATTTAAGGGACACCATCTGATCAAGGTGCAGGAGAGAACTATGAAGAACTAATGTTATGTTATGATGTGCCAGTGGGGAAAAAATGATACCGAAAATTATTTAGTTCACATAAAACAACTATGCAGTGGTCAATAAAAAAAAAAAAAACTGCAGTAAAACAAGGGGTTTGGAAATTTCAGACGAAGATGCAACAACTTCCAACTTTATTTTACATTTCAAGTTGCATAAAGAACAGTAAGTTAAGACTAATATTAACATAACAAGCTAATGCTTAGCTAGAGTACATTAGCTAAGGAACTTTTAACAAACTTTTTTAAACAAATAAAGACAAATTTTATAAAGTGTTATAACTCTGTTGTTAAAATGGCATTATATTTGTTTAAGAGCGCATTATGACTTGTGTACAACTTGGAACTTAAAGTTTAGGACTTGGAACTTAACTTGTGACTTGCTGCCTTGACTTGGGACTTGACTTTGGGACTTAAGTGGAAAGCATTGGGCCTTAACTTGTGTATTGCAAAACAATGACTTTGTTCCACCTCTGATGCTTAGATTATTGAACGGACCTACCGGCCAGGTGATGACAGTTTGGGTCTCAGTGTAATCACCTGGCCTTCACCAGCAAAATGTCACTCAAATTGACATGTACCGACCAGAAAAAGGCTCAAAGTGACCATAACGAGATGCTAAGGAGCTGCAAAGAAACATAAAATGGCTACAAAAGGGGCAAACAACCAAAAAAGACACAAAATTACCACACAGACATGAAGCCCCACAGGATGCTTGATGACTACAAAGGGATGCAAAACAATAACAAAAAAGAGGCCAAATATCTATAAAGTCTGTGTCTTGCTCCTATGTAAGAGACACTGTGGGGCCTTATGCATATCAGTGCCCAGGGGCCCATTGACTCATACTCCGCCCATGCTTCTGGGAACAAACTATCCAAACATTACAGTTTTATAAAACCAACTTTACATAAACACAGGAGTAAGTGGACATGTTTTTATGTTGATCAAAAACTGCTGAGTTTGAGGAGGATCTTGTAAAAAGAAATTCACAGCCAAATGGTAAAATTCTCCTGACGGTTTAAGCCAACATATAAAACTACAAACTTCCAAGAGAGTGAAAAACCATTAATAAAGGGTCAGGCCAGGAATTGTAGCTTGACATGTTTTTGCTGGTCATATATATTTTATTTCTCATGGTCAATAGTATTGAATCAGCGCAGGTCTATGGCTAAAAATGCTGATGACTGCATTTAGACTCCTTATCTGTGATAAGGTCATACTGTAAGTGTGTAGCAACTCCACCACCTTTTAACCCAACCAGAGAGTGAGTGTACCCTCTTTGATTTTGCCCCTGTCCTCTTCTTTGCTTGTGTAACCTTCTCTCTTGTTTGTTTGTATTGATTGCAACGCACTCTTTAAACTTTGTTGTAGAAATTTGCTACGCCAACAAAATCATCAATCATCAATCCATATAAAGTTATAGCAAGTCCTCTTTGGGAGCACTGTAGGATTTAAATTCCCTTGATAAACATATTTCAATGTATAAGTTCAGAGAGTTCATAAAAGCAAAGCCAGTCTTTATGGAGCACGTTCAAATGCAAAGATGACGTCACATATTACAGCTACGATCCTCTGCTTTTGATTTCAACACGTTCATGTCATGGTCTGTTTTATCTGTGCCATAAAATAAGATTTATGAACATACCAAGACCTGTTCAACCTTTTAAATGTGCTCACATCGGCACACAGGCCAAAAAGGAGAACTTAATAGAAGTAAGGTCATAATTAAGGTTTTCCTTTACCACGGCCACTTCTGTTCCAGTCATCACCTCATCAGAATGACAATAAAGCAAGCAGCAAAAAAACACATCTGGCAGAGAATCGTGTACACACATCGAGCTCTATAGGCTCAATGTGTGTACATATTGAGCAATTCGGTCATGTGTGGAGATAGGATCCACATCTTGTTTGTGCTGTGAACAACCTTGCCATGGCCACCCTGCCCTCAATGGATGATACAACTTGTTACATTTGTGATGTCCATAATAAGAGGAATAAAACAGCCTGTTTTCATTTCATCTATTAAAATAATCAAAAAGCTGCAGTTTTATCCAAAACCTGTTACATATAATATTTATAGGTGTGTAAATGGATTTGTAAAAATACAATTTTGGGCTTGTAAAGGAGCTGTATATGATATTCAGAGCATATCTCAGATTCAGAGTCTGAGCTGGGATTGTCTCTACATGGCTCTCAACATGGAGGTAGCTGAGCCGGCAGCTAGCAGCTGATGGTGCTAATAGTGTGAACAGTGCTAACAACAGCAACAGTGTTGAGAAAGGTAACGTAAACGTGCATGTGTGTGTGGAGGTCTCTCCTTTGCTGTGTTGGGTTCTGCGTGATGGTAACCATGTACGAGATTTCCAGATCGCACCAGAGGATAGGCACTGCAGGTACTGGTTTAAGTCACCTGGTCAGTTTGTTTGTTTGTTTTTTGTTTTGTTTTTTGTTTTTTGTTTTTTGGAGAGGAGCACACCTCGGGATAATTCAGCTCCCGGGCAAAACTTCCACAACAAAGAACACTGAAGGAATCCTAACCAGGAGTTCAGGCTTGGCTTGTGGGAGAAGTTTCAGCTGGTTGCAATCTGCAGTCCTCACCTAGCTGCCGCTAAATCCAACACACTGTTCCTTTAATGCACAGGAGCAGCTGATGATCAAAAGTCTATCATATGGTTTGGTTTGTGCTGCCCTTTCTAACTTAAACTGCTGGTAATCCTGCTGCCTTCCTCCCATGCAATCCATTATTCCTTCCATTAACATGATGTGATTAATTATGCAGCACCACACTGATGCAACGAGGCTTCACACAAGACATATTGAACCAGAAGTGAAAACTCTTGAGGGTGTAGTCAGAGGCAACCATCAGCTGAGCACATGCAGCCCATTACTAAGATAATTTCTTGTAAATGGCCTAAAATAGAAACATCTGCAGTGATCCAATGATGTGGACGGGTCATGGTGTAATGCAGTTGGTCCAGTGCATCTGGTGCCCACACGAACAGTATCCTGCAGTTTTCTCTGAAGGTCACAGACGAAGGCTGTTAAACAGCAGACACACACACACACACACAGGGTACTAAACCTAAACATTTGCCATCGGCGTGTGAATGAGTGGTGTCCTAGAGTTACCTTTCACATCTTATCCATGGCTGCCTCGTCAGTGACTCTCTGGCTTCTTATCTACTTCTGCTATATTTAAATGCCTTTTCACTTTCTCCTGTTGCCAGCGATTGGCAGGAGAGATGTTTCCTAACACAGATGGCAGCTGAAACCTGATGCCTAAAATGCAGAGGTATTCAAAATAATCAGTAGTGGTTACACTACAAAGCATTTCTGCCAGTCTTAATATATCAGGGTGGTCTGAATTATGCAACTTAAAAGTCACATGCTCCATTAGTTATGCACCACGGACTGCTCACTATGAATAGCATTAAATGTAATTTCATGATGTATGCAAAAAAAAAAAAAAAAACCTGCAAGAAAAAGTGTGAATCATATTTTTTTGGTGAGCAGTCTTGACCTCCCCTCAGAATCTACAGTATGTGCCTGTTATTTAAATGAGGGAGCTGAGCTGAACGACCTTGCCAAGCCTCAAAACTAAAGTTTGCCTGTACAGTTTTGCCTGCAGCTCAAAACAGATGTAAACGAGCGAGCAGTTTATAATGTGGAAGATTAATTCATCCTGTAAAAAGCCATAAAAAGGTAAAGTGATACCAAACATCATTTATCCACTTTTTTTCAGATAAACGCAAACTATAATTTAGGTGAAAAAGAAGTCCTTTGTACATTTATTAGCTGTAATAAAAGACCAAGCCAGTTACAGCATTAGTCAAATTTTCATATCCCTGCCCAGTCTGAGCACATCTTTCTCCTTTCTTCACAGACGCCTCACCTCTCTAGCTGTGAGCACTGCATGCCCTCTACATGGACCGTAAAATGACAAATACAGCGGTGTGAACAGCATTTCTATGAATTAGCGTCGTAAGCACTTTGCGTTGGTCTCTGTGTCATTCAGTCCGGCAGCCTGTCTGTGGGCTGTTCCTCCGTCTGCGTTTAGGAACACACCAGTGACATTGTTGCACTCAGCAGAACCTCAGTCTGGCACAACCAGCCACTTTGACGACATGAACATTGTTTGGACGTCAACAGGCTCGTTGCTAAGTAACCCAGCCCCCTCCATCCCAAGTGTTCTGGCCTGTGAATCCATACTTATTACCTCTAGGGTAGCTAAGCAGTGTGTTTGTGTGTGTGTGCATATGTGCTTGTAAGTGTGTGTGTTGCTGAATTGAATTACCTAATGATCTGCACTGGGTATAGAAGAGTTGGTGCATCGTCTAATTTTTTTTCTGTTTAATTTATTCTGACCCTGATGTGGGAGGGAACCCACACATTTAAGTGCTTTTGAAACACAGGTCAAAGGTCATTCCATAAACCATGGCCTCATCTGGTCTGGTTTTGTAATGAAACATGCTCTTTTGTTGTTATCTAAAATAATTTGTTGACGTTAGCTTCTCAGCTTCTATTAAAGTCTATTTTACTGGGCAACTTTAGCATGAAACACAACAAAACAGTCACAGTGACCCATATACAATCTATTTAAGGACAACAGCACATGTTGAGGAAATACCACCCTTCCACCCTTTGCCTGCATTAACACCAACACACCCACCCACACACACACAAAACAGCATCAATGCCGTGGGGGTGACCCTCTGTCTTCAAAGTGGGCTGTTGTTTGGGAGGTAGGGGATCCTGTGTTTGTGTGTGTGTGGATATGAATGGCGTGGAAGGGTTCAGGGAGTTCATGTGTGAGCGAGGGGCTTGGTCATTGAGACCGTCAGTGTGGGGTTCAAGGTCAGAATGGCTAGCAGAGGGGGAAGGACAGCAAACGTTGGTTGAACATCAAGTAGCGGGCAGAAACAGGGGGAAAAAACAGGAAATGTTCAGTTTTAAGAGTTAACATTTGAGAGTTGTGTGTGTACACTGGTTGAGGGCAAATGCAAAGGAAATAAAAACACGTGCTCAGAAAGTGGACCTGGACTTCATCAGAAACTGGTCAACTGTGAACTGCACACACGTGTAGCTCAAAATAAACAAAGTGCAACATTTTTATTCATGTTTACCCATGATAGTCATCAGGAGATATAAACCCTTTATAATTCTGACGTAATTCAGCCAGTAAGAGTAGTTTTGATTCGCATTTTCTCGACTGGTTAGTTTTAGAAATAATGACGTGACTTTCAAAATAAACTATTTTTCACGATGCAATAAAACGTACAACAGGCCTACCACATATTGAGCTCACCAAAAGTAGCTGAAGATTTACTCTAGTTGCAGCTTTAATGAGATACTTTTTTAAATTTAATGGCCTACATATGTACACGTGTAATAATGCCTTTGCACAACAGGGCAATCAGCAGGATGTTTACATCCACGTTGCTGTAAATTCAAAGCAGTAAAATGATGTGTTCGACAGCACAGACAAACAGACGGATGTATGTGCTTGCCTCACGTGAGAGGAGTTACTTTACACGTCTGCTGAACAGACCACACACACACACACCCTCACACACTCAGACAATCAGTCAAGCATTCCCTGTGGTTGGAATGTGTTTTTGAGGGAGAGTGAGAAAGAGGAAGTTTGGGTGAGGAAGGCTTGGGGCGAACAAAAAACAAATAAATGTCAGTGGCCTATTTGCACATAGAGGAATCCCGTTTGTATTTCCATGGGTGAATGTAAATATATGTTTATGTGTAGCGGGATCAATGTCCATCCCATTTCTTTGTCTTCTTTTTATTGAAGCTGCACTGCAAACTGAACAAAAGCAGTTTGGTCGAGGTTTGGGGGCCCTTAGCAAAGGCAGGCATCGAACCGCTGACTGCCAAAACCTTCACCCTTTTTTAATTTGTCCTCAGTAAAGGCTACCCTCAAATTAGGACTGACCTTACAGAGTCTGATAAAGTTTATATTCAGTTTTATGTTCAACACCATCAACAAGCACAAGCATTAAGAGCTGATTTTATGTGTGAAAGGTTGTCAATAAAGTTTTTGTTCTCCTCAAAAATGTATGTGCAGATGCTTTTTATGCATGGAAAACATTAAGACCATTGAAATAATTTCTCTCATTTTCCAACGTAACTTAAAGTTTGAATTAATTTAGAATTTAGCCTGTTTTCAAAACCATCTCAGATCATTTAAAATTGTTAATGCAAACTAATGGTTATAGGACATATAGTTTTATAAAGCATGCTTTTTTCTGTAATAATGTTTTGTTTTAATTGGCTACTTTAACATTTGGTGAGGGGAATTTATTATTTGGCCTACTCTTGGGCATTTACCTGTGATGTTGATCAATGTGCACTACAGCTAGTAATTAAAAATCTGACTATTCTGTTTTGTTTTCTTTCTATGTATCTGTCAAATACTGATAGGTGTTGAAACATATAAAAGACTCAGAGTAGAGCCATGAAACCAAGACTTTTGCTAATGAGATCTACATTCATTCTTTGAGGGTTCTCCCTCAAAAACAAATAGTTTTGAAGCGTCTGTTAAGCGTGTTTCTTCAAGTCAGTCACAGTTGCTTGATAGGTACAGGTTAGTAATCACATCTCAAATCTAATCATCCCAGGGTACGATTAACAAGATGTCACAGAGAAACTGTATTTGTTGATAAAAAAAAAAGTATATAAATTCTGGCCTTAACACCATTTCATTGCAACAGTTCCCACGAAGTTTTGCAGAACCTGATTGTGAAAGAAAAAGAGTTCCACTGAAACTGTATACTAGTCTCCTTTTTTTGTAAATTAGTTTATAAGAATCTCTTGAGTGGGTTATTTATTCTATGTTCCAGCTGGAAGTAATCTGAGCAACAGATTTGAGTGTAAAGAGGCAGAAAGCGAGCCTGATGATGGAGTGGGAGGGAAGGGAAGAAGGGGATGAGGGCAGGGGGAAGGGGAGAGAGAGCTAAGCGGATGGGGGAAGGGCTGTTTGTGCATGCCTTGAATTCCTTAGGTGTTATCAGCATTGCCCGCTCCATAATTGTTCCTTTCGAGGAGGAAAAAGAATACAGAGACTGTAAAACACTGTAAAGCTTCCTCTCTGTTGAAAAATCTAAGGCCAGGGGGGTCAAGATCTTTGAACCCTGCTACCGCCAATTTTGACTTTGCTATTCTTGCATTGTTGAAGATTAAAATAAAAAAATATGTGTGCCTTTTTTTTTAAAAATCACTTTAATAACCCTTTATATAGATTTTAATCAAATCATGACTCTTTCTAAGAGCTTGTCATGTCTAATTTTATTTAAATGAGATATGATGAAATTAGTTGCTCTGTTTTGAAAAACAAAAACAAACACAAAAACAAAGTAACGTTTCACGATTCACGTTTTATCAAATTAAAAGCCCTTACCTTGCTCCTTGACCTTGCCATGTCAAGTTTCACATTATTTCTCGGATTTTAGATTTCTAGTTTGTCCTTCAGCAACGACTCCCAACCTGGGCTACCAGTACGCCATAGGGTACTGGTATTTGTACCCCATTGGGTAGCTACGTCTGCAGTTGCAAAAGGCAGGGAATGATTAGCTAAAAGTAATGGATAAATAGTTGAACTAGTTAGCGAAAAGTAGCCTTTACTGACCAAACAGTTCAAATAATTAGCCTAACGTAATCAAAATATGGTTAAATTGTTAGCTTAACCCATTAGATAAGCGGCAGAAATGGTTAGCTAAAAGTACTGACTAAACTGTTTAAATAATTATCTTGATGTAATAGAGCAACGGCTAAAACTGTTAGCTTAAAATATTAAATAAGCTGCAGAAAGAGCTAGCTAAAAGTACTGACTTAACAGTTAAAACAGTTAGCGAAAAGCAGCTTTACTGACCAAACAGTTCAAATATATAGCATAAAGTAATCGAGTAATGTTTAAATTGTTAGCCTAACTTGTTGGATAAGGGGCAGAAATGGTTAACTAAAAGTACTGACTAAACCGTTTAAGAGGAATGGTTAAAATAGTTAGTTTAAAAGCTAAAAGTACTGACTTAACAGAAAATAGTTAGCTTAATAATAAGTAATGGATAAATAGAAATATTCAGCTTCAGTCCAGGTAGTAGTAGCAAACCAACCTAAATATTGACAGTTCAACCGTATGAAAAAAATCATATTTTCCAATTTTATGTATTAAAAGGTGTTACACAGTAAGAACATTGGGAATTGATAAAGGTGTGAGTTCATCTGACAGGACTGTGGGGGTACCTCAGATAATAAGGTTGGTAACCTGCCCTTCAGAGCAACTGTAAAGGGTTACTGACATCAATGATGTGTCAAGGCCACCCCAAACCCCCCCAGACATTTTGCAATTGTCTCAAACAGCGTTAAAGAGGCTTTCGTGCATGGGCGAGATTAGCCGTTTCCTGTGTGAGTCCCTCAGAATGAGGCAGATGAATAGAGAGGAATGATAAAGTAATTACTTGAAATATCTTTTTTTTTTCTGTCATTGCAAAATGGCTGCACTGAGTATCCGAGTGAGTGGAGACACTGCATTAGTGGGACACACACACACACACACACACACAGGACGTGATTCTGGGAACTTTGATTGATGAGGTAATCCATCTGGCTTTGAAGCAAGGGAGGGGAGGACGAGCACCGGTGAAGGGAGGGAAAAAGGGAGTGTAGAAGATGAGTGATGATGTAGGTCCAAATCATGATGCAGTTTAGAGATTTATGAATGTGTGTAAGCAGATATGTGTGTGTGTATATAAGGGTGAGTTTTATCTGAAAATATCTGATGGTGATATCAATTCTTTAAACTGTCCATTCTTGTATTATTATAGAAATGTCATGTATGTTAACAGTAATGCAGTGTGAGAACCAGCACTGACCTGTTTCTCCTCTCTGGGCTTCAACCTGGCTTCCATCACAGCTGCAGTGAACTGGGCGGAGGTGCATCATGGGCCTTAGCTGTGGATGAAAGAATGACGCATGAAATACTTGCTCCAGTCATGACACAAACCAGATGAATGGTGTTTTCACTTACTCCGACAATAAAATCGCCCTGGAAAGAAACTCACCAGCAGCTCAGGAGTGGTCTTTTTTAGCCGGAGAGACTAATAACCCACAGCTTTCTGATATTTAAGAATCCTGTGACGTGAAAATCACTCCCACAAGGAGAGGAATAAATCAAGTCAGTGTCTGTCTTTTGGGACAGATTTGTAAAGAGGAAGTGACAGATGCTTTGCTGCTGCATAATGTTGGCACTTGCTCATTGACACCTTACTTTAAAGGGACAGTTCATCCCAAAATCAAAAGTACATATTTCTCCTCTTACCTGTAGTGCTATTTATCAGTATGGATTGTTTTAATGTGAGTTATAAAGTGTTGGCGATATCTGCTGTAGAGATGTCTGCCCTCTCTCAATCCAATGGAACTAGATGGCACTCTGCATGTGGTGCTCAGAGCGCCAAAAAATGAATTTGAAAAACTCAACAGCAATGTCTCTTATTAGAAATCATGATCTGGTTACTCAAGATAATCTTCAGACCTTGTTGTGAGCAGTTTCATGTAGGAACTTTTTTTTCCTATCGATCAGCACCCGCTAACCGTATCACTATGCAGTAGGAAACCTGCGTCTATTGCTACGTTACCTAGCACCGCCAAGCTAGCTAACTTCTCAGCTATGCCGACAAGGACGCCATTAATATTTTCATCTGGAGCTGTCAGAAGCACGAGCCTCTCATCCATGAGTAGATGGATGCTTCCGTCTAGATTGGGGTTATGGTCTGTGGATTATCTTGAGTAACCAGGTCATGATTTCTGGAAAGAGACACTGATGCTGAATTTTTCAAATGCATTTCTTCACACTTTGAGCACCACAAGCTGAGTGCCATCTAGTTCTGATATATTTAAGAGAAGGCAGACATCTCTATGGCCAATATCTCCAACACTCAGCAACTCACACGGAAACAATCTTATAAATAGCACTACAGGTGACAGGAGAAATATGTATTTTTAATTTTGAATTGAGCTCTCCCTTTAATAAATCTTCATTCTGCAAGATACTGGGAACTGCCATCATCTTGCAACAGATGTTTATTTTTAAAGGACAAATGTTCTCTGTGTTATTTTCGATCATTCTATAATATGATGGTCTTCAAGTATCAAACAAGGCAAGGTAATCAGGGTTTAATGACTTGACTGGCAACTGAGACGGTAATCCTGACAAAGAGAATTAATTTGTCCAAAGAAGCGTGTCTAAATCCTCCAAAACTACAGTGTAACACATGAGTCATTCAACAGTATGATGTTACAACATGATGCTGCAGAGGCACAGATCAATACACCAGAGCTACAGATGGAAGAGAAAATTGCTCAGAGATGGATGAGGTGAGGCATTAATGCTGTGCAAAATGTCAGAATAATGAAAGATGTGTATATACAGTATCAGTGAGTCACTTTTTAATGACTGCAGGGTCAGATATCAGCATAAGCCATTAGAGCTGAGCTCTTTCCCTGTGTCTCTCTTTCACACATGATACACACACACACACACACACACCTGACTGGTTTGTAAAGCATGAGGAGAAAGATGACGTAAAATAGAGTCATCATGATTCTGGGAGGTGATCCAACTCTGACAGATAGCCAAAAGAGATAAGACGTCAACAATCTTTAACACCCTCAGCTTTCATTGTAAAGAGGCCTCAGGAATATACTGAGAAATGAATGGAAATATTCTCCACTATAAAAGATATTGCATATAATGAGCAGCATCGCTTTACTTTTTCCTCCTTTGTTAAGCTACTGTAAACATTTTGTGAATCAAACAGACTCTCTCTCTGGACTTTTCAAAAATATGTAAAACACAGATGCTAGTTTGGTTCACGTATTGTTTTTAAAATGCACAAGACTGAGGTCTGACCTTTGGAAATGAGATTTAAATTTGAAGTAATATAAGGGGCCTGGATGGCTTGCCACCAGGATGTCTGTCATTTGTGTTGTGCTTCCATCTGCTGGTGAGTCGTGTTAAACACTACTCCGTGCCTGACTGAAACAGACCAACATCCTCCCGTCAATGAGGCCAAAAAAAGTTTGGAAAAACAGCAGTATTGTTGAGTAACCCTGCATGTCACTAATAGGTCAGTATGTGCTTTATGTCTTAACATAATCAAACAATACTATAAGTCAGTGGTTGCTAACTTGTTTGTCTACTTGTGACACCTCGACTCAAGTTGCATGTCCATGAGTCTTGGGCAAAAGGTAAAAGATGTCATGTATTTTACAGAAAAAAGCAAAGAGTAGAGAAAAGAACACGAAAAAAACAGAATTTTTGAATTTGTGTTTTATTATTTTATACCCCAATAGCAGAGGTGTGGACTCGAATCACAAATTCAATGACTTTCAACTTTACTTGACAATATCAAGAAAGACTTGCAACTTGACTTGGATTTTAACACCAGTGTCCTGTGACTTCACTTGAACTTGAGCCTTTTGACTTAAAAATTCTTGATATCTTCTCTGAAGCTCAAAAATTAAAGTACGTTGTTTAAAAAGTGTGCCATGAATCATTAATTTCCCTTAATTTCCTTAATCATTGACGCTATTTACTCCCAACAAGTCAACATTTAAATCCCCAGACCCACTTTATGTGAACCAATCCAACAGCATCCAGTCAAGTTGCAGGAGAGAACCATGCAGAACTCATGTTACATTACTAAGCGCTGGTCGAAACCAAAGATAATTTCATTCAAACTATACATAGGTCACCAAAAAGGACTTGCAGTATGCAAAATGTGCAGAAAACATATCAATGACAGATATGCAGCAACTTCCAATAAACTTGTTCTAACAAATGCAAATTTTAAAAAGCATTCCTGATTTTTGTGAAAGTAATGAATTATTACTTAAAACAGCATTACATGTGGTGAAGAGTGTGTTATGACTTGTTTAGGACTCCTAACTCAAAGTTTAGGACTTGGGATGTGACTCGGGACTTGCCTGTCTCGACTTGGGACTTGACTTTAGAATTAAGTACAAAGACTTGAGACTTTCCTGTGACCTGCAAAAAAATGACTTGGTCCCACCCCTGCCGATACTCATCCAGTGACCCCTTAGATTCATCTGGAAACACCTGGTGGAGGGTTTTCAGCTCTCATGATTGGAACCACTGCCTTAACCATATGACACATCATACATAGCACACTAAAACATTGTTGCTGTGGACCTATATAGAAACTGAACAACAAGGGTGGCAGACAATGACATTTATAATGGGGTAAGTGAAAGATTAGTATGGGACAAAGAAACTAAAAAATATATAATTGCAAGTCAGTTCATTTCATTTTATCTTTATTGCATGTCATCCCCCTCTTTCACTCTATGTGACATCTCTCTCCTCTTCCATCTGACCCAACTACCCAGACAAATGCTCTAAATGCAAAAAAAAGGAAAGAAAAAAAGAAAAAAAAAGCGTGTAGTCTGCCTGGCTGCTGTTACAAAGTTCCACAGAAACTGCTGGGGAAAACAGCACCACCCTTCAGCAAACTGGTCACAGAATAATGTAAAATGCCTCAGCAAATGTGTGTGCATCACACATGTGCATGTTTGTGGTGTGTGTGTGTGTGTGTGTGTGTGTGTGTGTGTGTGTGTGTGTGTGTGTGTGTGTGTGTGTGTGTGTGTTTATTGGTGTCTTTGGAGTTAAAAACGACCACTGTGTTTCTTTTGTGCATTTATTTTGAAAGTCTTTGTTGTAGTGTCTTTCCCTTTGCCTCCACTGCATGTCTGTTTTTAGTTAGGTCAGGATTGCGCAAAAACATTTGCTATGAGGACATTTTTGGACTGGAACTCAACATTTGATAGGTTAAAGATTAGTGTTGTGTGACTATTGCTGTGTAAGCCACACTACAAGCACTAAATGAAGCACCTCAGCATTTGCCAATCACCTCGGTGCGAATAAAAACATGAGGATGGGTGAAGAGTGAATTGGGGAAATAACTCAGAATCTTGATTGAATTAAGACCGAACAAAGCTTGCTTAAAGTGACGTCTTGTCTGCCTCTTTAAATGCTGCAGCCTCGTTTCACAAAATGAAAAGCAGTTTCTCTTCACACTGCCTGCAAAGTAGGAGCTCAAAAGATATAATGGTGGCGAGGCCCTAAAATTAAGAGGAGATTGCTCAGATTATACTGACAAGAGGCAATAAGACTCTCTTTCTCAACACAGCTATGTTAAGTGGTTTGCGGGATAATGTCTGTGATCAAAGCTCATTTTTCTCTTTTATCATTCTGAAAACAATCTCTGAAAGAGGCACACTTTGGCTTGTGAGTCAGAAAATAATACTTAAGACCGAAAGTCACTTTGGTGTTATGTTAAATAAAGGCTTTTTTGACACAAAGAACCTATTGTTCTCTGAAATGTAATACTGGCAGTGTAGACCCACTAGATGTCAGTGCTGGGCAGCATTTCTGAGACAGGTCCAGGTGGCTGTGGTAATTAGAGTACACCATTTGGTATAATCACTCCACACTGGTGTATTAATATTGTAAGTGTATAAATAATAAAAATGCATATCAAATCTGCATGAGAAGAATAATAATCTGTAAATATATGTGTTCCTGTATGTGCAGGATTACCTGATACATGAAAAAATGATATTAAAAATGCAAATGGCTTGTGCTAAATGTTTCCAGAGTGTATTTCATTCTGAAATGGCAAATGTAAAACTACACATGTATGTGAAAACTGACCAAGAAAATGAGGGGATATGAAGACCTAAAGACAAAGGTGGAATACAAAAGTAGTGGACTTGTATGTTCACTTGGATTCAAGACAAACTCGAATCCCAAATTATATGTTTCCAAAAAGAGTCTGAAATAAAGCTAAAACATCTTCCAACTCAACTTTGACACCTTTAACTTGTGACTTCACTTGGAGCCTTGAATGACTGATTCTCTTCCAAAACCCAACTAGAATAACCTTGGCCAGCCCTACAAAATGCTCAGCAAGTTTAAACTCTTACTGATTCAATTTACTTCCTTTCTCTGTTAGTATTTATCTTCTGAAAGTACATTCCATGTGGTGAAATCACATCATGACATCTTTAAGACTCAAGGCTAAGAATCAAGATGTGACTTGAGTCTTGGGTGTCAAGATGTACATATGGTAGAAATGAAAGAAAACAGTAAGATACAATGGACCCGTTACAGATGCACTTTCTTCAAAAGAAAGGCACGTTTAAGATTATGGTCAGTCTTGTCAAATGTCAAAAAGTACAACATGAGGATAAATGTCTGCTGTTTAAGATAAGTACTCACAAAATCTAGCAGACCTTGGTCTTTTTGATTATTATGTATCTTATCGTACATATTCTTGATAAATGTGATCTCTCTATGTATAAACAAGCAATGTATGTGTAAAGATATAAATTGGTCTCCTCTGCTCTGATGCAGCACTGTTTTACTCTAAGATTCATGGTTTGGCTTTAACTCACATCCCCACTTGTAATTTAAGAAATTAGTGTAATCAAAGTGTCCTAAGATTCCACTTTTAGAGCTCTTACTCCACATGCTCTGCTGCACATAATGTTGTGTCTCTCAAAACCATCATTTTGGCAGAGACACTTGAGTACATTCGAAGATTTTGGACCATTTCTGCTGTATGAGGATAGACATTCTTCTTTGGCTGAATAGTTTTTGCAATTGTGTGGTCCTCAGATCATCCAAGAAATGCCCTCAGTTAAACCTGTTACCTATCACGTTCTACAGCAGTCACCACTTACTGGACTGCACTTTCTTCTGTTCCTGTACCCTACAGCAACAAGCCGGTTGTAAAGGATAAATATAAAATGATGTTGAATCTATAATAATATCATTAGGATCCTGCAGCCAGAAGTCTTGGCAGTGCACTGCAGCAATGTTAGTAATAGCCTTGAAAAGATAGAGTGGAGGAGCTTCTATGTTTGTGCAAGGATTCAAGCATTTCTGGCTCTCTTTTGAGAGGCGTTTCCAATGTGGTTCTTACAAAGAACCAAACCTTATGCCAGGATTTTTTACCAATTTGGAGAGCTATTATGGAACGTATTGTTGGACCTACTTTGTTGTATTACTTAGAGCCTCAGCTTTCAAGCTGTTGTGGTTTATATGTACAGTTGGGTGTCATCAGCATAGCAGTAGAGAGATAATCCATGCAAAACAAAATTACGACATTTCTGCCGGATAGACACGAAATAAAGTTTGTTTGTCTGGGAGCCAGAGTTACTTTGTTGTTAAAGAAATTGAAGGGGCGGAATAATCATTAAAGGGAGAGTTCCGATTTTTTGAAGGGAGGTTGTATGAGGAACTAATCCCAGTCAATTAGCAGTCAGTGTATTGCTTGTTTTTGTCAAAGGAGTCTGGAGGCTTTGAAGAGAGCATAGACGGATATTATGGCTTCAGTTCCCCATTGGACAAGGTTGCAAGCAGTGAAAATATTAGACTGATGTTAATTTTGTTTTAGGTGGGACTTTTGATTGTTGGCTAAAATAGTTTTGATGCTGCCCTCATCCAGAGCAGTACATTGCTTAGCTCCCGTAGTGATACTCCTATCTGCTTCTCCAAACTGGGGGTGTGCCAACCACCAGCTACTGTAGGTAATACACACTGACTAAGGATAAGTACCTCACACAACCCTGCATCAAAAAATCCAAATTATCCCTGTGATATTGATGCAGCACTTGGCCCAGAGGAATCATGAGAGCACATTCCAAAAAAACACAATCTGCAGTGTTGTGGATGGGAAGCTAATGCGGGATCCTTGCCATTGTTTGTTGCTACACTGGTGGCCCCTACAGATTGGTCACAACACCTTTACAGATTAGGGTGGGATATGAGAAGGATGGCATGAACTTCTTTCTCATTACAGCTTCCATTAAGCTCTGGTAGGAGAAAAGACGCTGGTGACACTATTTGTCATGGTGGCAGCACATCTCTATTGACTCCTTATGCATATCAGTCTTGTCTTGTCTTTCTTTTATATCTTGTCTTGATGCCTTTGTGTTTTATGTAAAACACTTTGAATTGCTTTGTTGTTTAAAGGTGCTATACAAATAAACTTGTCTTGATTTATTTTCCATGAAACCACCTTTTGACAGTGTGGTAGTTAACAATTGATGCAGGCTATAAATAACAGCATAAATCAAAACAAACATGATAAAAATGAAATGTATGTTAATGATGCAGGGAAATATCAAGATCAATCATGAAGACTTTATTGCTCCATGAGAGAGAAATTCAAAAGTCAATTTGAGCACACAGCTTAAAAGTAGAGAAGTCATTTCCTGTATTCCAAAGTAATTTACCAACACCATTTCAAATGAAAAGTGAGAGGTGCATGCTTAATTCAATATGCATTTACCACCTGGATCCCCATTTACGTTTCCATTTGGCAGTAATATTGTAGTAGTGGTGAATCCATTAAACTTAAATGACTTATGAATTCTTGATAGCACACTATCATGTGAAGCAGCGATCTGGATTCATTAGGCTCCCCATCTCAGGACTGTCTCCTCCCAAGGATGCAGCCTTCATGTAGGCTTCAGAGGACAGAATTCTGAAAGAATATGCGCCTCCGCCCTAAATGAGATGAAATGTCCACAGAGGATTCAACATTGCATCATCACAAAATCCTGCCCTCAGTTTAAGGAGGACCAGAACTACTGACCAGCATACAAATTCATTCTGGGATATTGACAACCTATAGCTAGTTATGTCTTTCAAATTTTGGCAAAAGGAGACTACACTGGAGCCTTAGGAGTAAGTTTGTGAACCCCCAATGATGCATGAGATCTTGAAACAAAGACCCCATATTGATTTTGTCCATATCACCCAGTCCTACCTGTAAGTCATTTACTCAGATGTTCTTAAATTATGGATGGCCCAAAGTGTCAGTGTCAGGCCCCCTCCTGGCCTTCATCTGCAAAATGTTACTCAAAAGAACCACAAAAAGATGCATAAGGACAACAAAGAGACAAAAAATGACCTCACGGAGACACAAAATACCCGCTAAGAGACAGAGAACCACAAAAAGATGCATAAGGCCTACAAAGAGACACAAAAGAGGGGAAAAAAAGCAGCAAAAAAAAGTGTGTCTATATAGGAGAGGTGGTGAGGCGTTTTGCATATCCGTGCCCAAGGACCGACTGTTTCATAATCCACCCATGTGTTAAATGTATATACTTAAGAAGACTGATATTTTTTTTAAATTAAACTGTCTATTGACCAATCTGATAAATAGCTTTATTACTTGTTGTTGTTGTTTTCATTTGTAAACTGCTTTGATTCTAGTATCTAATTACATACTGATTGAGTTGCTCAGCTGCTCTATAACCTTTTGCAAAGCTCTGAAGGAGAGATGATGATGAAGATGATGATGATTGGTGTTTTTTTCAATAATAATACACATCACCATCATCAACATTAGCCTAACAAAGTTGCAAAGTACTTGCAAGTTAACAGACAATGGAAGAAATGTAAATACATGAAAGAATGATGGCATACGCACTTTTGCAGTGAGTTTACAGGACAGTGTGTGATGTGATGGAGGTGGATGGTGTGGATGGTGGGGTGTCGGGTGCTGGAGGTGGAGAGACAGAGAGGGAAAGAGGGAGAGAAAGGGGAGGGCCAGCAGAGCTGCTGCTGCTGCGACGTCACTCAGACCGCTGACTGACTGAGCTCCAGGCTTCAGGCTCAATCTGCGGCCAGCAGCAGCAGAGGTGGTGGGGAGGAGAGGAACATTTGATCCACTACTTTATTTCCTCCTGCGGCTTCTTTCACTGGGGCAGGGAGAACAAAAGGCGGACAACTGCATGATTAGAGGCGCCAGCTCCTCTCTCTTCATCTCGACTGTAAGCCAGGCTAGCTTGATGCTCAGTTCAGCCTGCTAGCCTTTGTGGCAGGGCTGTCCATGCATCCAAGGAGCCCCTAAACAACCCCGGGCTGGGAGAAGCCTCGGCTTTTTTTCTTCTGCTTTGACAGTCTGCAAAAAAATCCTCTCCGAGTGGGCAGACGGCAGCATCCCTGTCAGCTTCATTGCGCACTCAGAAAGCGGATTTCCAGTGTGGAGCATCACCGCCTGGGCACGGTTTACACGTCGTCGCCTGTCTGCAACCTCCAGCTTTTGACAGGACCAAGAGGCGATTGATGACTAATATTCTTTCAAGATAGGCTACAATGTTGCGCACCGTGGCCAACATGTTGGCAACAGGATTGCTTTTCTTGGGATTGTTGCACAGTTTGGAAGTATTCGCTCCGGCAAGGGCTATTGATGGTAAGCAGAGCTGATTTCAGCAGTCTTGTATTAAATGCTCAGCAGAAAAAAAAAAACTATCTAAGTGTGTGCATGCTGGTTATCACAGGGTTTCTGGTGTTTTGTGTCTGCTTGTGAGGAGAGTAGTCTGTGCCCTGAAGGAATGACTGCTCGGCTGAGTGAAGCAACGTGGAGGGGATGAAACCGAGGCGAGACAATTAAAGCGGTCTTTTGTTTCTGTCTCCCAGTGCCACATGTGAATATTGCAATGTCACAGCAGCGATCGCACATTTCCTCCTGCCCTCCGCTGGATACAGGCGCTCTCACACATTCACACGGACATTCACTGATGGAAATTGTAGCAAAGGCCCCAACTACCCACTGAAACCACTTGTTTACAGATCGATGCATTCCTTTCTTCTTCTTTCTTCTTTAACGGGAGCAGCAATCAGACACAGATCCGTGATCATGGTGTCATGTCTTTAAATATGTCAGCTTTGGAGCATTCTGCAGAGAGCTGGAGTGTATCTAATGTGTCTGGGATTCAGTCAGTTCACGTTCAACAGATCTTACTGAGTGCTGTGCTGGTGTGATGACAGCAGTCGTGTTATTCTTTAAGTCAAACAACATTGTCATTTTTCTGTACATAGGTGTGGATTAAAGGGGGGACACAGTTGTCATGTCCCCCCTCAATATTTAGAGCATGTGCATGTGTCCTCCACAAACATAAAAGCAGCAGAGGACTTTTATTTGGACAAAATTAAAGACATTTATATGATAAATTGATGCAGAAAAGGCACAAAATGGTGCATAAAAATCATCAGAATGCAGGAAATTAAATGTCTGACACTCAGAATTTTGTGGGAGAGAAGCCCCGAAATCTTGCTTCTATTACTGTCATTGGGGAGTCAAATTTGTCTGTGGTTTTGATGATATCGGAAAGTGTATGTGGCTGACACTATAAGTAGATTAAATGTAATCATCCCAGAGTTTTTCCTCCATAGGCTCAGGTGTTTTGTGCTGCTGTTGACAGGCATGTGTAGCACTGCGTCACTGTTGTGTATCAGTATGATTGTTCAGCTTATCACCCAGGACACACAGGCTGGGAACCCCTGAATGCCGACAGTCATATTGTGATCTGCAGGCAAATAATGAAGAGTTCAAAACAGCTCCCCCCTACGACCCTGCGAACACACACCTTCACAGGCTGGAACAACTTCTGGAAACTATTAAGCCTCGCAGTCCCACTCACGCGCTCCTCTGTTTGGTAAGAGAGGAAAAGGGCGTCATCAAAGCAGAGTTACTGCAGACAGATTTGTTAAATTCTTTGCAGGTGAAAAGGGAATGTGAGTTTATTTTTTTTGTTCACAGAGATCTAATGCTTCTCATTCATCTTGGGAATGTCTGAATATTTTTAGGTAACTTTTACTGCAGTAAAACAGCCTCCAAGAAGGAGCACCAGTTGCTGTAAAGATAATCAGCGTTCTAAATTTAACATTTCATTTAATCCAGTAGGACTTTAACACGCATGACTGACTCAAACCACAGGCCGCATCTTGTGAGATTCATCGTCGAGCCATAAAAGCATCCCTCTGCCTTTGAAGTCATCTCATTGCACTTGGCAATCCAGCGCTGTGAGCTTCTTAGGGAGCAAAATCCACATAAATTACCACCTTGAAGATAGACTTGGATAGCCTGCAATCACCTGCAGTTTTCTCCCTCCTCTCCTCCCTCGGCTGACAGCAACAGCTGAGAAACGCTGCCTTTAAACAAACAGTTTCTGCCTCGACGCACTGTTATTGTTTCAGTGAAATTTTCCTCCCTCTCAGTCTTAATGCCTTGATTTGATGAGTCAGCCTTGTGCAGTACACCAGAGGAGATCGCCAAACCTTAGCTTTACTTGAAAACTCAGTGGGATGCAGAGGCTGCTGTGCTTGACAGAGCCTTTCAAGGAAACACAGTGAAATGTGTATTAATCAGTCAGACTGAATGTGAGATTTATCCTATTACTTTGATTTTTCCTGGTTGCCTGTAATTGCAACACCCCAAATGTGAAGCCAACCTCAGCAGACCATAGCTGACATGTCACTATAGGAAGCCAGACTGCATGCTACTCCCTTTCAAGCAAAGCTAAATTGCTTTTTTGACCTCTTTGATTGCCTCTTTAATTTTTAAGGCCCTTTGAACCACATATGTTACTTGTAAAGTTTTTTTTTTCCAGACTTGCCTGGAACTTGTCTTTTTCCATTTTCTAGACCTCTAAAGATTTTCTCTCACTGTCTCTGTACTGTAGCCAGAGCAAAGACCCGGGGCCACCAACAAACCCTGGGTTTAATTGGGTCTAAACTGCTCTTTGTCTCCCAGAGGAGACCTCCACGAACAGTCTCAAATTGTTCAGAAGGCGCTGCTAATTGGGGGCCCTGTGGAAAAGGCCCTAATGAAAGAATTCACATCGTTTCACCTCATCAAAGTACTGTAATGTTGCCTCAAAAAGGGATCAGTGGTCAGAAATGGACAGTGCTTTCCCCTGAGGCTTTGGGTGATGTTTCCTGTGAAAATATAAAATGGAGAAATGTGTTTGACATCTTGTCACAGAGGATAGCTGGAATTCTGACTTGAAACATTTCTTTTTTTTTTCAGTCAGACTTCCATTTAAATGTTTTTGAAGTGAGCCTTCCCCTATCTGAAATGCGTCATTCCTCATTTCACGTCTCCTTATTTTTCCTCCCTTAGATGTTAATTCATTTAGTAGCACAGGCTCCTCTCTTCTTAATTAACTCGCCATCCAGTGCTTCTCCTGGCACTTTCCCCCTGTGGACTTCTATGCTCTAACATTTGTTAGAGACCTTAGAACTGGCCCAGCATTTGGCTGTTATTGGGGTGATACTGCCATCACAATCACATCCAAATGGCCAAAAGGTTTCTGCTTTATTGTTTACTGACAACTGAGGGCGGTATGGAAAAACAGAGTGCATTTGTTAAGTCCTCATCACTATTGACCTTATGTCACACAAGCAACATTTTCAAGTGCGTGAAGAAAAGCAGATAATGCAAATAACAGAGGAAGAGTATATTTAACACTGCTATAAATATGAGGTTTAGATCATGCGTAACTAAAAGAGTGTTGGTTACTGCCTAAATGCGTTATATGACACACTGAAAACCAGCCACGACTGCATAACTGAGCAGATATAAAATCCAGTACTCTGGTCAGCAGCTTTTCCTGGAGAAAAACAACTCAGAGGCTAAGTAAAGTTCACTCTCATTATTACACCGATGGTTTATGTGGCTGAACAGTCATAATGAAATTCTGTGCTGCTGAAGCCATAGGCTTCCAACTGGCACACAACTGACAATACAACTGCGTCACACCTGATGTGAAATCTTACTGCCCTGGAGGTATTCATTTATAATAGTCACAGTAAGTTTATCCATTTATGAAAGTACTTGCAGCGTTGTTAACTGCTACCCTCACTTCTTCTTTTTATATTTCATGCAATAGAATACTGCATTTTGAGCCTTAAAGGGATAGTTTTGGAGAATATGTTGATTTACTTTCTTGCCAGCCTGCTACCAGCCAGCTAGCGTATCTTGGCATAAAGACTAAAAACGGCTTCCCCTAAAGGCCCAGACACACCAAACAGACATCAAAGAACCAGCAGGCGATGAAAGCCGACTGTTGCATCACTTCACATCACCTGCGTGAGAGGAAATAACTCTCCATGCCAACAAACGGTGGTAGTCAGCAATCGTTATTCAAATAGGGAAACTGGAAGACCACCATGATGCTAGATAGCCAGTTAGCAAATTAACAACACAATCCAGTGTTGAAAGAACAGAGGATATTTACCGTGCACCAGTGAACAATGACGCAAACCATCATGAAACATCTCTGCGAATGAGCTCAGTGACTAAAGAAAAATAATCTTACTAAATATAACAAGTTTGATTTGATCTTGCTCCCTCTTGACTTTAGCTGTTTGTTTACTTTCCTCACTTCCATTTCTCTTCTCCTACGCTGAGCTGAACTGCCATTCAGAGTGATTTTATTCACTGATGGCCTTCACTGTCTCCAACACTGATTCAACATGCTGAATCATCTAAGAAAAGGCTAACAAAGGCCAACAAGGGCGAACGGTGTGGAACTCACTGCAAAGACCAGGATGACAGATGCTCATCGATTACCCAACAATGTACAGCGGCCGGCCATTGGCTTGGGGTCAAAATTCCCCTAAAAGCACCTCTAAGGCAACCAGAGGACAATCTTGTAGCCCTTTTCCATACACACGTGCTGGCTTGGCTTGACTCTGTTTGACTCGGCGTGTCGGCCCAGTGTGGTAGGGTTTTATGCCTCCATACAACAGGGCTACCCACTTGGACATGTGTCTTAAGCTGATGATGCCCATGTCGAGTCAGTGACACTTTAAAGCAATGCTCTCTTTAGCGCTGTTTACTATTGCACTGTGCATCATAGATTTTCAAGCTGTTCCGATTTTGCTCAGCAAAAATCTTTTGCTTGAAACAAATGAAGTATCTGCTTTAGCAGTAACATAGCAACAGCAGTGGTGGCTATTTAAATCCGTTGTGAACGGTCACTGAACGGTGACGCTGAATCATCCCTGAATGATGATAACGTCCATCTGATGTCACCGCAACCTGCTTGACGGTCGGGTGCATTGTAACCCTGCCTCCGAAAATGGTCCACTTGCATGACTCAGGACAGCTTGGCACATTTAAACTAGTAATGGAAACGCAAATCAACGCATCATAGTTTGACTCAATGCAGTCAAAATGCCAATGGGAAATCCAAACAGGAAGTCACTGCTCCTGGCCAAGGAATAGTCTCAAACATAACCCCTTGTAACACAACTAATTTTTGTTTTTTGTGTGCAGATAAAACAAATGAGATATAACATGTTAAGCAGTGAGCCTTAGAGATGCTAGTAGGTGGATCTTGTTACCTTCGAACAGAGCTAGCCGTTTCCCTCTGTTTCCAGTCTTTATGCTAAGCTAAGCAAACTGTCTCCTGGCTCCAAACTCACACTGAATAGACCTGATATGAATGATATTGATCCTTGACATATTCCTAAAAATATTGGACTGTTTTCTTTAACTGGCAGCGATAAGATGCTCCGAATCAGGGAGGGAAATTAGCACCAGTCAAGTGAAAGTGGACACTTTAGACACTAAATAATGACTTACTATAGACTGGCTTTTGAATTTTAACATTTATCTCTTAGTGGCTGGATGCTTACATTTTAAAAGAATACATTCTGACCCTGCTCCTAACTCGTTCTCTTCATCTCACATTAAAAATTAGAAAGGATCATACAAAAGAGACTTTTTTATAATTGCCTGAAAACACTGCTGAAGGCTTTCAAGAGCTGACATCTATTAGCACCAAAGTACTCTGGGTACATGTGGCCAGAACCGCCCTATGACCCACTTTAGAGTTGTGACCCACTGATTGAGAAACACTATCTAGATGGAGCTATTTAAGGATAGGAGATAGAACACTGCCTCAGGAGGCCCTCTGAGAGAATATGAGCACAAACTTGCTGGAGGATATCATGAACACACACATGTATATTCACAATACATTAGCCAGCAACTTTTGACACCACAGCTATCAATACATGAAGGTAAGGATAAGGCAAAAAATCCCTGGTGAACGCAGGCTCAGAAAAGTGCGAAGCCCTACCTGCCAGAATTCTGTGATTTGTAGCTAAGACCAAATGCTGAGGTAGAGGCTGTATTGGCTGGAAAATCTGTCTGATTCAGTGGTTACTATCTCTCTTGGGACAGAAATCCCTCCTGGATGATGACCAAAGGTTTAATATTACTCATTTAATACCAAGGAAGAGTGGCCATTTTGCCATAATTCTTTGTGTTATATGGAGATAAGAAACAAGTGCACTGAAAATCAAGCAGTTCAAAGTGCTTCTAATGAGAGAGAATAGACAACTCAGATTTTAATACAGAGTCATTATAAGGTCTGTCTTGGTGGTCCAGTTTGGGGAAACGTCAATAAGAACTTTCCATACTCAGCTGTTTAAAAATGTTGATGAAATTTGTTGGGACATGTCTTTTGCCAACTTTTTAAGTAAGTTAAAATTATAGCTACCTTATTTAGGTTTATGGTATCTGGTCAGTTGATGACATTGTCATTGTGTACCAAACAACAAACAGTTTACTCGGGCACACAAAAAACAATACTAAAAGGCAGAAATATGCAAATTTCAGCTTTAAACCTGTAATAACGTTTTTTTTTGGCCACTTGGGGGCAGCAGAAAGCAGCTGAGATCGCCTATACTACATCGACATATCACGTTTTTAGTTGATGCTTCAAACTAATTAGCAAATAGTTGTCTATTTACACATCCAGCACATACTAGTAACATTAGCCTACTCTTGGAGTCATGTTAATAATCCATTGTCAGTATGAAAATAATTAGTATTAACCCATTTGCTAGAAAAAATGTTAGCATTGTATGTTTCTGCAAACCACAGATGTGTTACATTTGGACGTTATGCTGTAAATTGTTGCACATTTCAACAATCCTGTGGCTAATGTGTGGTTAAGTTTAGGCACTTGGCTTGGAAAAAAAATCATAGCTTGGCGTAAAATACCCAGTTTTGAGGGGCACAATCCCAGCAGGAAACACAGGGATGTCTCTGTAAAAACAACCGCTTTTCATGCCACTATATCAGCTGCAAAACCAGCAAGGTACGGCAACAAAACTCCCACAGTTGCCTAAAAGGCTGCTGGAAAAACAGTGACGGTCGATAACAGTGGTCTGCAGCTTGGCAGGTGTCTCATCTAATGTGATACACCATTCAACATCCCCTTCACCCCTGATGACAAAGTCAGCTCATATACTACATCACTTTAGAAACGTTAATATGATACGTATGAAATGTACAAATGTAAAATATTTGTTATTTGCAGATGTTTAATGCCCACATTTTCCTCTGGTGACAGGGCTGTGCTTTTTGCAGCTTTAAATCTAAAGTCCAGAGCACTAATGTGTTGTCCTGTAGCTGCTTTGGTTAAACTTATTGTAAATCCAAGTAAGACGAAAACCATCACTTTGCTTTATAGCCGTAGCTCACTTTAGTTTTATGTGAAAAGAGCTTTAATATTAAATCCATACACTTTTCCCTGATATATTGCCCGCAGTGGAAGCAACAGACATTTTACTTTATGGTGTTAGAGCAGCAGCCGCTATTATCAGTCTGGGAATGATCTACTGAAGAGATCGTTCTCCCTTGATAATTCAGCAGATACATTTGTATCTTCGTGAGATAGAGTGTGGGTAAATGAGCGAAAGTTCTATGTGTCATAAGAAACTTCATTTGTGATGAAGCTGTTATAACTGAGCAGCAGTCCTTCACATGGTCATGTTATTTAGGCGTGAATGTGATCACAGGCGGATTATGAGACAATGGGCCCATGGGTACAGAAATGCAAAAAGCCCCACTACCTCTTCTACATAGGAGCAAGACCTTGTTTTGGTTTTGCATCTCTTTGTAGTCATGCATCTTTGTGCAGTTTTGTGTCTCCTTGTGTCTGTTTTGTGTCTCTTTATAGCCATTTTGTATCTCTTTGGGGTAACTTTGTGTCTGTTTGAGGTAATTTATGGTCTTTTTTTGATAGTTTCGTGTCTCTCTCTTAGTTATTTTATGTCTCCTTGTAGTTGTTTGAAGTCTCTTTGTTGTCATTTTTGTCTTTTGTGGTTGTTTTCCCAGTTATCATGGTAACTTTTTGTCTCTTTACAGTTCCTTTGCATCTTTTTGTGTCTCTTTGAGGTAATTTTAAGTCTATTCCTGGTTAGTATGTATTAATCCAAGTGACATTTTGCAGGTAAAGGCCAGGGGTGCCCCTGACACTTTGGGCCCCTGGGCCTGTGCCCAGTAGGCCTGTTCAGTAATCCATCCATGAATGTGGTCAGTGTAGAAGACTGAGATAGTATTGTTTTATGAACAGCAGTCATAACAACCCAATAGTTGTGATTAAAAACCTGGAACCACCATACTACCACGTGGCTCGAGTTAGCAGCTACAGTTTTCTACACATCACTGCTGAAATTGTGTAATTCCATCAGCTTTTTAATGGGCTTGTCACATTTGCACACGTGTTGTTTTTATACTTGACATCAAGTATTGTGCAACTTTATTGTATTTCTTTCTTTTCCTTTCTCTATTCTATATTTAAGTAACAGGAACCCATGTTCACCCTTTAGTGCAGAGGCCAGGCAGTGTCAGGGTCAGGTCGGATGACTTGCGTTGACCCGTTCACACCAACAGCACACATGGGTTTAACTTGCTCCACTGTGTCAGTCTGAAAGGACTGTTTGTGTTGTTCAGTGCACAATGGAGGCTATATCGCTTGTTGTCGCTGCCTAAGATTGAACCATTTAAATCATTTATGCACAAGATAAATCCCAAGCGTCATATTACTCGGCCTGTCACAAACATTGTTTAGTTTCAATCCCAGCTCCAGATAAAAATTGTCATATTTTTTTTTTGTTGTTCATAAAATGTTACCAATCTTGGTTCCTCCGCCAGATAGAATACAGGCTATTTTCAGCATCAGCCCACACAACAGATACATCCATTCACATCCATTTAAGCCTCTGCAACAGGTTTTTTTTTCTAAAGACATCCATTTTTTTTTTCTGGGACAAAAGTGTGACAGAGCAGAATCACACCCATTGTAGATGACTTGTGAATCCATTCCCTGTCGGAAGAAAATTGAACCAAACAAACAGACCTTATTCTTTTGCAGCACATCCCTGACAGGAGTCGCCATAACTGACATTTTCAGATATGTTACTCACGCAAACAGAACATCTTCAGCGACGCACACACTCAGCAGCATCAAGGTCGCTATTCATGCAAACGTGATTTAGATTTACTCCCAAACTTCTAATCCTAAACACAAAGTACCCAACCATAACCTTAACATAAGCCTAATTGTAACACTAATCCCTCAAGCAGGCATTCACCCTTCACTTAGTGGCAGAAATCTCCTCACATGGACCCACAATCATTATTTCTGCCTTCCGCCTGAGCAAAAACACAACATGGGCGAGAGAGGATTGTAGAAAATACCTGACAAACGTTAAGGTGATATTGCATCCAATAAATCTCTATGAATATAATTCTGAGTATTGTGCACCAAGCGATCTTCACATTTACTGTGGAGGATTTCCCACACTCAACTGCATGTGTGTAGGCAGTGAGGCCTCTCTGATTGTGTGCATTGTGTGCTTCTGGGAAGAGAATGGGCAACTGTTCACTCCACTGTTATTACCCTACACACACACCAATGCCACATTGAACATATTTTGCGAATATCCCTCAACATCACATCCTTTATTGTTTGGAGATACTGATGCACTTTGAACACGGGGAACGTGCAGATCTCTACCTGTGTGTTTGCATGCTGAGTTGACTGGCTATAAAGATCACTGAAATGCCTGAAAGGAATAGTGTGACAATTATTTGCTTTCTGGAAGAATGTTAAATGCGAAAATTGATACCACTCTAACATCTGTCCGTTAAATAGTAAGCTACAGCCAGCTGCTGGTTAGCGTAGCTTAGCACAAAGACTGGAAACAGGGGAAATCAGTTAGCCTGGCTGGTTGATGGTAGAGCGCGGCTCGGGCCACATTTTCCTAACCGAACCTGACCCGAGTCCGAGACAGCTATAACCGAGCCCGGCTCGACCCCAACAGACTTTCTGATTTTTAAGACCGAGCCCAGCGAAATGCCTCCATACTGCCGATTTTCCTGCATGGTTTTCGGCAGTTTTAAGCTTTCCTGATAGCAAGTTTTGTCTAGTGTCCTCCATTTTCATTAATTCAGTCTGAATATTTACCGCCTCCTGCCTGAAACGTAACTATTGGCCTGTGTTGCCTTCAGGGGTTGTCACTTAAATAACAAATCCCAGCACTTGAATAGGCCACAGCACAACATAGTAGAATGTCAAGTGGGCATAACCCGAACCGAACCCAAAATTTCTGATTTGTTATCCAAACCCTGGCCCGACCCATCGGGTTCCACACTCTAGCTGAAGGTAACAAAATCTGCTCCTCTAAGGGCAATCTTTGAACTCATCGGCTATCGTATCGTCTGATGATGATATAGCCTTTGGGGACAATGGACAATATGTCAGGGGGTTCTGGTGTAGCCAGTGGATATCCTGATGTGGTAATCGGGCCAAGATTTCCTCTTCAGTGTGCCTGTCATTGTTAACAATCTGATCAGCAACTTGTGAGAATGGATTTGATCCAGATCTGGACAATGTTTTGTCTAATCTCTATAAACAGATAACTGTATATGAATGATGATAAATTAGGAAAAGCTAATTAAAAGCTAAATCGTTGTCAGATGATAGCCGATGGGTTCTGAGATTGCGTTTCATGCAATGCATGTCTCTCTTCACATGGACGGTTTATCTACATGCACTCAAAACCCACTCAAACATTGGTCAATACTATTCGAACTACAAATGGACTACAAACGGAAACCAGAATGCTTTTGCTACCAAAATGTTGTTCTGTTGCCCAGAGATTCTGTATTCATTCACAGATATGTTTACAGAGATTACTCTCATCATGTTATATGTTGTTTAATCTGTACAATAAAAGAGCCATAAAGAAGACAGGTCACTTTTTTAATGGAGAGTTGTGGGCCTGACTATTTTTTAACCTGGGGCAGTAACTTGCTTCCTGGTTTCCTGGCAACTGCAAGCAGCCAAAAAAGTCCAGTATATTACCCATCAGAAAGGCTTTGGTTTCTGTACAGATTAAACAAACAAGAAATTCTTTTGTAACTCATGATCTTTAATGGTGCTGGTAGGCAGATTGTGATACCTTTGGCCAGAGCTAGGCTGTCCCCCCCTGTGTTTCCAGTCTTTACGCTAAGCTAACCACTGCAGATGAAAGTGGTATCGATCTTCTCAACACACTTGGCCAGGAAGCAAATCCCAAAATGTCACACTCTTTGACCGAATGTGCTTCTGTCATTTCATCTTATTTTAAATGCAGCACTGAAAAAATGTGTAATGGCAGCGCACGTCGGGCTCAAATGTAAATGTGTGTAACGTTATTCACAAGACCAGGGATTAGTGTTTACTGTCTTCCTCATCAAATGTCTTGTTCCAGCTTTCATCATCACAGAGTCATGGTCAGCCCTCTTCTCGTTAGGTGTCATTAGCAGTGCTCAGGTTACTTCATCACATGGACGGTTAATGTGAGAACATTCTAGAGAATCTCGTCTCGTTCCATGAAGCTCATGCACACTGAGGCTTGAAGCTTGTACTGGTCTTATGAAAAGGCACTAAAGAATTTCATATAATCTTCTTTAATATGTTTCCCTCGGCAGCATACTAAGTAGGCTTAATTGTCATTTTTCTCCCCGTGCGGCTACGTACAGCGTGCGCTGTGGCGGTGGTGTGGCGAAGGGATTTGTCTAAACTGACTGGTTTGATAATGGCGGATCACACCTTGTGGTTTTCTGCTTCGTCCCCAACTTCGCCGCTAAATTCGATTTAATCCTTATGTGGACGTGGAGGAGGTCGCAGATCTCCTCCCTCTGAGCTCCAACACTGCCTCTGGTACAAATAGCAGTCGTGGTTGATTACCACTCAGGGGTTGAGACATGGTGAAATCTCAGCCAGACATCCAAATAGCTTTTAATTAAGTTCACATTTGATTACTCTGCTAGGCTCAATGGGCTCTACCTCTCACTACTACAGAGGCGTGTGTAGATTGACTGTGTTTGTGCTCACATCTGACCTGTAAAATAGAAAAACAGTTTCAGGCAGGGCTGCGTCGTCCTGCATGACGGAGCCCCATTTTACTTGGCAGCTATCACCAGACATGAGCACATTCCTCATGTTAATTCTCCTCAGCCCTAAGTGTGTGCATAACACACACTTACATAGACTTGTGAACACACAGACGGTTCTTGAAAACATCTCATAAAAAGGTGATTAAATTAAACATTTATTAATCATCCAGAGGATGACAGACACATCCCCAAACCTTTACTTTCTATCTTTCAAAATATTGATACAATAATGGTGACTGCTGTGTAAGCATGAATACGCTTTGTCGTCCATTCTCTGAGGTAATCACGTCCAAATTCTGTCTGAACTTTTGTTCAGTTTGTTCGCTACTGACGCGACTTCCAGCTCCTCCAAACTCTGCCGGAAAGGTTTATTTAAGAGGCGCAGCTGGGGCCTCTTTTTCTCTGTTTTGTAACATGACAAATTGGAAAACTTTTTTTCCCCTCCCTCTTCCTTCTTCTCACTCTCTTCCAATACAAACTCCTGAAGCGTTTGTGCCTGAGCTGTGGAGGAGGATGAGGAGGTGGCAGGCCGCAGCCAAACAGTCCGATATAGACTCTTCCCTCGTTTCATGGCCCTCAGTAGAACCCTCTCAGGTCAGCTCAGAGGTCAGCAAAATAGACCCCGCCTCTCTTTTTCTGCTCTATATCAGTCTCTTCCTTTATGTCTTCGCTTTTGGCTTTGTTGTGGCTGTTTGCTGTCTCATTACTGGCCAAATATATAAATCTAAAAAGAGAGTTAATCAGGGCTGAACACAAAATATTAAAAACATTTCTCACTTGATATTCTGCGTGGACTTTTCTGGGTTGTTCATCATTAATATCCTGCGGCATTTCTGATGTTTCATTCTGTCCCATTTAAGATATTTAGCTATGAGTCAATGTTAAGCTGGTCACGCTGCTGTGTTATTCTAGTCTGTGGCCCTCGGAGAAGATAAAGTGCGTATACAGATTTGGCCAAGTGAGCGTCAGTGTCGAGATTGATTACACACAATTCAGGTTGTTTATCTTGCCCTCATATAAACCTCCCTTTCCTAAATATTTGAAAAGATAACGAAGCTTTATCATGTCGAATATTGGAGAGTATTTGGGATAGCAGGAACATCTTCTCCCCTTGAGAAAACGTGTTTTATTAGTGCGAGTACACACTATCTTCAGTAGACTAAACTACATGTTTCTTTTCCCAGCAGACATTGCAACGGTCTCTGTAAGCATTTTGATTAACTTCGCCATGCACTGACTTCAGCAGACACACCCACCTGACCTGGTGCTTTTGTACAGCCTGCCATCTTTATTATTCTCAATAGGTTTTTATGAATCAGTCCCCCGTTACAAAGCATCACCTCCTTAGACCTGAGAGGATTTATCCTGATGGTGTTTATTGTCTGTGTGCTGTGTAGTAAAGGAAAGCAGCTGCTGTCATGGAAAAGCATTAACTTTATGCACGCTCCAAATAACTTTCATGCCTATATTGTATTTCTCACCTCTGTTCTCCTCTGTCTATAACAGTCATACTGACCTATACAAGGTGTGTGTGTGTGTGTGTGACAAGGTTTTCAACAGTACAGGGGAAACCCAAGTCTGTTATCTCACAGAGCCAGGTAGATTCCAGGGTTATGAAACCAGATTTGTTTAACAGATCTAAACTGAAGATCACCATCTATAGTGCACAGGATTCTGCAGAAGACTTAAAATGAGCTTTTTTTTTTTCATGCTAGCAGCATGGCTGTGTTGATGGCAATCTCTGTCTGTCTTTTCATAACTTTGGTCCAGACTGAAACATCTTAACAACCATTGGATGAATTGCTATGAAATTTTGAGCAGTCACGGTCCCCAGAGGATGAATCTTACAGATTTTGATGATCCTCTGAGTCATTATCTAATATCGCCAGCAGGCTGATGTGTTTGGCCTTCAGTAAAATATCTCAGCAACTATTGGGTCGACTGCTATGAAGTTTGGTACTAATGACTGGTCATCCCCAGCCTTTTCCTCTAGCACCACCAGTAGATCAAAGTTTTCATATATCTAATAAAGACATTCATGGTCTCCAGTGGACGAATTGTAGTAAGTTAGATGATTCTCGGACTTTTCCTCTACCGCCGCCACAAGGTTGACATTTGTTAAAGCTTTAATGAGACACAAATAAGAAGTGCTGCTGTTGATGTGTAGAGCTACCATATTGGATTTTGAGTTCAGGGTTGATGAGGTTCCTCCAACATTCTGAGTTGGAAATCCGTTTAACTATATGACTGGGAACTTCAGACTGGAACGTACCATTATACTTGGGCTGAAAGATTAACAAGGTTTGCAAGTTTGCAGATATTAACTGGTCCCTAAAATTCTTATTGTGCCTGTGTCTACCTCTACTGTCAGAGCACTAGAAAAGTTCGACAACAACGGCCCTGGAGCTGGTGCAGATTGTCTCACTCAAGGGCACTTGAATTGTGGCTGTCCAGTTGAAGGTGCGATACACGCAGCCGGCTTTGAAGACAGGATTCCATACTGCTCAAGCTCCCCTTCAGCACCACTGCTGACGGCACTTTAAGTCCGCCTTCACCTCAACCGCTGTTGAGTGGTGCGTGATGAGGCGGTAGTCTCAGTGTCTGCTGGAGCTTTGTAGTGCCCTGGTTGATCTCAGAGGGGCAGGCCGCCAACTTATTTATAGCTCTGCTGTGGGTGTCGGAGGAAATGGGGCTGTGGCTGGGGGCGAGTCTAGTGTTTGCCTCAGGAGAAGGCTCTTCCTCCCAACCAGACTGAGCTCATCTTGGAGGACCATCAGACAGCGGCAGGGGCAGAGGGCAGTGGATTTGTAATCCGGTCCAAATGGCGATGACCCAAAGCATTTTCACTCAGCCACCACTTTGGTAAACACACAGGCAGCTCATTGATAGCATGTGTGAC
Source organism: Cephalopholis sonnerati (assembly GCA_019142605.1). NCBI lineage: Eukaryota > Metazoa > Chordata > Actinopteri > Perciformes > Serranidae > Cephalopholis > Cephalopholis sonnerati. The sequence continues at coordinate 36,982,047 of JAGQAX010000002.1, forward strand.
ATTCCTCCATCCCATCTCAGTATCCCGGCCCAGCTCAGTCTGTTCTCAGATCTTCAGGCCTGCCCCCAGCTGTGAGAGCCCTGCCCCCCTTTGACTTGTAGTTCACTCCCCGCCTCTCCATTTGCTCTCATGACTGCAGTTCATCCAGAGTTTTCTCTTATGTCATCCTGTGTCACATTCATCTGTTTACCATCTTTATTTGGCTTCATCCTCTTCCCGCCTGCATCATTTCCTTTCCACGCAAAAGACAAACCTGTAGAGACCTGCTGTATTGTGCACCAGTTCACAAAACTGTGAGACAGACAACTTAAGCTAAAAGCATGTTTGGCTCTGAACTGACTGACTCTCTTTACTTGGACATTTTTATCAGATAAATCCTGATAGTGTCAAGCTGAGATTGAATTCAAAATAACATTAAAAGGGTTGTCAAGTGTGCAAAGACCTGTTGATTTTATCCAGCTTGACATGGAAATACAGTAAACCTTTACAAGACTTATGCAATACCTTCATGCCACCAACCCAAAGCGAAGTTATCCTAAAGACAAAGGAGCAAGAAAGTGACATGTTTCAGGTATATTGTTGGTGTGCATTTCACTGTATAGGTAGTCATAACTTTTATGATTTTATTTATTGCTGATCAAGTTAAATTCATTGGATCTGTGTTAACTGTTGGTCCGATTGATAAAGAAAGAAACCACAATCAGCTTTTATTAGTTTTAAAGCTTTTTATCATTTGAAGAAAATGGAGCCGGAGGAGGGGGGGGGGTAGTATTCAAAAATTAAAGTTAAAAAATTACAAGCGCAAAAGCAGATATTCTCTGAGATTATAAAGTTATTATTTTACATTATAAAGTCTCTGAGAATAACTGTCAGAAAGTCAGGTGAAGTAGTACAAAGAGCGACAAAGCCCGTGTAAGAAGGAAGTTGCGGTAGAACAATGGGTCAAGCACAGACTTTCACCTAGGAGACTGAAGTTTGTGTCCTGTGTGAGTCAGCGTGAGCTTATTATTTTTAGATTCAGATGACTATTGTTTCCAGTTTTTAAGATGTATAAAGTTTCTGAATGCACACTACACAAACTACAGCAGAATAGTTTCATAGGCTGGCTCATTTTAACGTCATATTTCAGTGTTGCTAGGACGCCCAGGAAGAGCGTTCAGCTGATGGACAGGTAACGTCCCTGACGTTGGCACAACTTTATTTTTGGAACTTTTTATGTAATAGAATGGGACGTCTTGATTGGATATTCAAACAGCAGTCATTCAACGTTTCAGCGTTTGTTGGGATTTCCTCTTAACCGGTGGTCACTGTGGTGCAATGAGGTTGAGCCATCCTTAAAAAGTGAAGCATGTGGTTCACTGAGAAAAAAAAACACTAGAATTCTGTTTGGTTTTTTTTAGAATTTTTTTTTCTTAGAAATTTCTGACTTTAATCTAAGGGAAAGTCCAATTTTGTTTATTATAAATTTACCACTTTAGTCTTGGAAATTCCCCTCCCATTTTTTTTAACCTGCAATGGCCCTAATATGCTGTCATACTTTGAACCTTTATTATCTGTATTGGTCAGCGTGGGCAGGAGAGTCTTGTTATGTATCAATAAATACATTTTACCTATCTATCATTGTTATGTATTTCCATTCAGTGACATTATGTGACAGACAAGCAGCAACCTCCAGGTCTAAAAAAAATAAAGCCTGCATGGGAGTACCAAAAACTGCAGTTCTTTGAATGGCCACTTGAGGCTGGCTCCAAAAGCGAGTCAATCCCTGTAGACACCCTGTGCCCATTATTCAGCAAAAAAACCCCCCAAACAAACATGTTTATAAAAAACAGTTTTGGTCTCTATAGCTATTTTCCTCATTCTTGACAACTGTATGGGGGGTATATAACTGTATATAATTCACCAATTTACATTTTTTTTACGGCTTAAAGTTACGCATAATTCAGTCAGATTTCAGTCAGATTCACCCCTCGCTCTCCCGCAGCTCCAGCCTCTTACCCAAATATGGCCACCTCTGGGTCCAAAAAGCCAAGATGCTGACGGCCCAGGTGCTGATCCAGAGGCTTCAAGTTGAGTGTCCACAAATCAATGGGTGACATCATGGTAGCTGTGTCGGTTTTTTAAAACACTATGGTGACGCCCCAAAATGTAGTCATTTACATGATAAAGGAGATTGTTAAATCATGTAACATAGGATCAATAAATACAGATGTAACAGATGAATACATTCTGGAACGTTCAGTGTCTGAGCAGTAAAATATGCTTGCAAACCGATCTGTATATAGTGTAAATGCGGAACAGGCTATGGTTTTCTATTGTAGGCGTGGATGTTCGTCAGAATTTTAATTTTAAAACTGACAGCGATGGATGTATTAACTGTGCATTTCAGAGAGGAACTGTGTATGCAGTTAAAGGAAGTGAGATGCACTCACTGTCTGAACTTGCCAACCTGGTCACTGGTGTAGTTTGTGCTGCCATGATTGCCAGCGTTTGAGTTTTATTGTTTCGTTGAAGTGAAAATCAGACAAGGAACTAACAATGGAATATAGCATCAAGGGAGAGTCAAAACAGATTTTTCACAACTTCTCCTTAAACGATATGAAACAGTATTTACAGTATTCACCATATGTGCAGTTATGTTTATGACTACTGCATATTTTCAGAAGTCTTGTTGTGAAGGAATGACCTGAAGCCGACTGTAATGGCGGCTCTGAGCGTGCCGTTGTCTGCTCTCCCTTCACTCCTCTCTAACATCACAGCTGAGGTGGTGGTACAGTAACCCTTATAGTTGACTGCCTTCACCCTCAGCTAGCTAACCTCCTGACCTACTTCCTCTGGTCCCCGATATGTTTCTGTCAGCAGCATCTTGTGGTTGAGGCTGAGGCGGGCGTGCACTCATCCCACAGCCATTATTGGAAGCAAAGTTAACAGCACGTCGAGTTAAGGCACGTCTAAATAAACAATAGACAGATGCACCGCAACTAGCGGCCTGCTAGGGCCAGTGTTGACACCTCTAAACAAACAAACAAACAAATAAACGTGCAAGAAAGAAGAGGGATGAGGAGCAAAGAGGAAACGCGTTAACACAAGCCTGGTTGCATTTCATGAATAATTCAAATCCTTGTGACTTCTGAGAGAGAAAAAGATGCCCTACACACACACACTCTCTCTCACACGCGCACACACCGATCACAGCGGTACACAGAGGGGGATGAGTGGGGAGTGTGTGAATGTGTGCAGCAATATGTCAGGTTGAATTCATGGTATTTAGGTTGAGCTCCATTTCAAGATTCCCTTCACTGCTGGAGTTGGAGGCTAGCATTAAATGTAAATACAGTCATCCTGTTTATCCTGCTTCATCCCATCATCCACCCCTAGTCTATCCCATGCTTCCCCTCTGTCTTATTCGTCATGCTATATGCCTAACTAATGGAGGGGTTACACTAACATTAATGTTTCCAATCAGTGCTTTATACTCTGACCTCAGCAGCCGGAGGAGTATCTGTGGGCTACAGGAAAGATGTTGACATTTTCCAGACATCACACTTGATACTCAATGTGATGACGGAAAGAAATGAGAGTTGAGTGTATAAAAAGACCTGTCCAGATGTAATGAGACATGAGCTCAGATGATCACAACCTGGTGATAAATATGTGAGGGAATTACAATCATAGCTTGGGGTTGCCTGATGCTCTCTTTTAAATGTCAGCTGGTAAAATGTTTGTTTGGCTTTAGTGGATAATAGTTTTGGAAGAAATACTGTATTATGGAAGCAGCACATGAAGACAACTAGTTCATTAGATTTGTTTATTATTCAGCTGATGCTTTAGTCCTTTCTTGTCCTGATGTCCTCTGTTGCTTCACGCCAACACTATGACAAGGTGCTGCACGGCCTCATGAATAAAAATGATAAAAAAGTGTGATGTAATTCTTTTTTTTAATGCTATTAACTCTACATTACTGTGCCATGTGGTCAAGTGTCCTATTATAAGGTCTCTGTTTTACCTTTTTTATCCTTTTTCTTTAACCTGCCTTTGTAACAATCGCTGCTGAGCACTGTAACTAGTTGTTGTAATGCACTGTTACTGCAACATTTTGGGGTGTTTGCTTGTTTGCTGTGACACCAGAGGTTAGATGAAGGGTTGATACCAATTTTGTCTGTGTGTTCAGGACTGATTGGTCTGGGATGTGCTGTTACAGTAGGGAGGTGGCCTCAGCCAAAAGAGGAGGGTCGTTCCTTCTGGTGTCTCCAAAGTCCAATAAATTTGATGTCTTAGCTAGCAATGGGAACATACACCGATCAGCCAAAACATTAAAACCACTGGTGGGTGATGTGCATAACATTGATCATCTTGTTACAGTGCAATGTTCTGCTGGGAAACCTTGGGTCCTGGCATTCATGTAAGTGCTACCTGATGCGCTCCATCAACCCGAACACCATTGCAGACCAAGTAACCCCCCTCATGGCAACGGCGCTTGTCGATGGCAGTGGTCCCCCAGCAGGACAATGCACCATGCCACATGACCTCAGGAAGAAAGAGCTCAAGGTGTTGACCTGGCCTGCAAACACTCCAGATCCCAACCTGGTCGAATATTTGAGTGACGTGCTGGTACACTAGAGATACCCCCGATCCGCGGTGGGTCCTACTTGAACTGGACTTGGCTCTGGCCTGTCAAGGCATGGACACAGGCCTCTGGAGGGTGTCCTTTGGTGTCTGACACCAGGGCATTGGCTTCATATATTTTGGGTCCTGTGGGTTGTGAGGTGGGGTAACAGCACATCCCACGGATGTTTGATCAGACTGGGATTTGGGGAATTTAGAGGCCAGGTCAATGCCTTGAGGTTTCTGTCACATTCCTCCCAAACCCAAGATTTCCCAACAGAAAATTGCATTGTAACAAGATGATCAATGTTGTTCACTTCACCTGGTTTTAATGTTTTGGCTGATCAGTGTATAAGATTTTATTGATACAAGTGCCATTATCCATATACCATCCAATAACCTAAATTAGCTACTTTGGTTGTGTTAGATATTTGTAGCAGTTTGTTACCAGCTTTGACTGCCAGCGTTGGTGCTTTTACAGCCATTCTCCATTCTGCCAACAGTTTGTTGACAAGTCATGTCTTTCTATCAAGTAGGAGACATCGTTGTTGTCAGAAATTCCCGACATCTCTGACTCAGAATTACAAGTGGGAGGCTGGCGTGATTGCATGGCTGCTCATAACTTGACAGTGGCAATAACCACAGAAAATTCCCATTATGTGTATTTGAAGGCAGTTGTTGGCACCTGAAACATCACTTACTATCACTTTTGCTGATGTTTAATTAATAAACTTTTGTAATGACTAACAAATAACAATTGTTTTACATTTAACTTAAGAAGAACCTGCAGAACACTGGTGAGAATAAAACAGACCCGTTGTGGTGTGAAACACAGCTTTACAAGAGATTTTAGAAAAGTAGTTTGACATTTGAATTATTTAGTGCAAAATAACATGGAGGACATGAAAATAAAAGACTTGTTTATGAAACTAGGACAACATGAATAGCACAGTTGAAGTGGCCAATCCATTAATACTTGCTTTTCTTTTCTATACTTTTCAATGATGGCTGAGTACCTGCTGAATAAAAGACCATTATGAAGCTTGGGTCACTGCTTACATTTTTAAATTGAGTTTGTAAAATCCCAAGCACAATATAATACACTCATGTACATCCTGCACATTTCTTTATCTTGCCTTTTTTAAAAAATATGCACACCACTTTTTTTCCTACGTATTTCCCACTCAGCGGTAAGTTGTTGTATCAAACTTCGCTCCGTCCTCCAGAATGCCCCCGGGTGACTCAGCTTTGTTGCTTTGGTGTGTGTATGTATGTTGTCAAAGTGTTTATTTGCTGTTCTGAGAGGACTGTGTGGGCTTGAATACGCTCCCCCATTTGGCTGCGGCTGGAGTGGGCAGTTTTTCCTCTCTTTTTGGAAGGTTGGATTGAAGGGGATATGGATGATAGGGGGGCAACTCACAGAACAAGATGTTCTTTGATATCCTCCAGACATGTTGCATCACTGCTACTGGCCTGGGAACGCTGACCTGGATATTTAGGTGCAGCAAGTTTACGCAAAGCCCGCATGAGTGTGTGTGTTTGGGTTTTGTGTATCCGTTCTCCAACCCCTCCATCAAATAGCAACTTTCCAGGACCTAATTAGGGCCAGTGAGGGCCACTATTGACTCTGAACACAACAGACCTCGCTTGCTAATGAGACCTCAGAAATAAAGATCACTGACACAAAAGGAGCTGTTTTTTTTCCAGAAATCTTTTAATTAATTCACTTTTTTCTTTGTCTCTTTCCAGCTCCAAAGACCTGCAGCCCGAAGCAGTTTGTGTGTAAAGACGGGGTGACATGCATCTCTAAGGGCTGGCGCTGCGATCGGGAGAAGGACTGCCCGGACGGCTCTGATGAGGAGCCTGATGTTTGTAAGTCTTAAAAAATTAAATATCGAGTCACAGTCCAAGATATTGTATCCTGACACTGTGGGCTACCCTGATTGTTATGATCCCTGCTGCATCTGCTTTTCACAGTGGAGTGAACTTTGGCTGACATTTAAACCATTCAGGGAAGATAATTGCAGTGTGGAGAAGAAATGCTTTTCAGCATATGCAGATCTCTATATGTGTATTATATAATTTAAAGCACCCCTAGTCTAGTGGGTTTAGGACTCTTCTTTTTCACATCACACAGTAGATTGTTTGCTCTTTTTAAGTCTATGAACTGTGTGTAACTATGTGGAATAATCTTATCATCTCTGATGTGAAGAAGGGGGAATTAAACAGTGGTGGAAGAAGTACTCAGATGTTTCACTTAAGTAAAAGTAGCAGTACTATAGTGTAAAAATACTCTGTTACAAGTAAAAGTCAGGTGTTTAAAATCTTACTCACTCTTATGCAGGTGACTAGTCGACTAACGGCCCTAAATGGCAACTATTGCTTGACTAGAAAATTTCTTAGTTGGGGCAGCCCTACTTCAGTGTTTATTGTTCAGGAGGTTTTTACCGGGAGCGGAATTATCCGCAGAGGTCTCTTCCTTTCCAAAACAAACGGACCAGATGAGTAAAACTGGGGGAAAAAAAAAAAAATCTGTTTGTCTGATGCTGCTCTTTGCAGAGGGGTTGCTTATACCATGGCTGACCCGAAAACGCAAAAATGTGAATGGTCCTATCTAGAGGCAGTGTTGGGCTCTGGGCTACTGTGGAAACATTGCCGTACAAAATGGCGATCATCATGGATGTATAGATAAACGGCTCATTCTAAGGTAACAAAAACAGGACAGTTCTTATTTTCAGGTGATTATACAGTAAAGAAAACATACTTGTATTAAATTTCTTCCAATATATCCCCTTAAATACCCTGGCCTTTTAAAGTACCAAAGTTCAAGTACTTCCTTTTGTAGAGTGGCCTATTTCAGATTAATGTATATTATGCTAGGTGGAGCTGATTTTATATACTGCTGAGTAACTTAATCAGTAATAATGTGTCATAATTTATTAGCTGATATATATTTGATTTGTTGGATAATTTAAACCTGCAAGGTAACTAGTAACTAAAGTTAGCAAACATATGAAGTTACGTTGAAGTTCAACATTTGCCACAATAATGTAATGGAGTAAAAGTAAGTAGCATAAAATACAAATACTAAAGTACAAGTACAGCAGACTTGTGCTTACATGCAATACTTGGGTAAATGTACTTAGTTAGATTCCACCACTGAAATTAAATGAGAGCTGAATCATTGATTTTATTTATCAGTAAAAATGCTAACCCATAATGGGTTTATGTAACATCTTCAACCTATCTGTGCGGGAGATTTTTTTCGGCAATGTGTGAATTATGTAATTGGACTCGAACACTCTTCAACAGGTGCAGCCTTCGAGTGTAAAACGTGCTGTGCTGGCTTTTAAGACATTCCTTTTTGTAATAGCAAGGGTATGCTAATATGCCACTGTAGTGTTTGATCCCTCCGAACACATTTTAAAAGCAGTCGTCGGCGAACAGACTGAGATTGTCAGGCCATTAGATTTATTTGGCTAACCACAGCCAGGCTGGAGAAAACAATGGGATGTTTTATGAGCGAGCGAGAGAGGTCGTTCTGCCTTCAAACAGTCCTGTCATGCCCAATTAGGAGATTTACAAAGTTTGTCTTGTTTTGATCGATGTGATTTCCTTTTGCATTCAGAGCCACAGAGGACGCAGTCATGAGACGAAACCGAAAGTCGTACTAAAAAAAAAAAAAGACAGCCGTCGTTTCAAAGTCTTCATTAGAGTGGAGATGCTTTGAGGACGAATCCCTGGGGAGGGGATGAAAGCAGCAGTGTCTTTTTGGTCAGCCTCTCAGGCTGAAACGCCTGTAGTTTTCTAAGAGGACAGAGGGCTTGGTTTGGGGGTGGGGGGCAGTGTGTTTGTGTGTGTGCATGTTTCTTTGTGTGAGGAGGGGTAGCGGGGGGTGGTCAGCCTGGCAGAGAGTGAGTGAGGCCAGGGTAGAGTGCCATAGCTGCAAGTCTAGACGCAGAGACTGTACGCGAGTCGGTCTGGAAGTCATTAGAGACTCGCCCAGAGCAATGGAGAAACCTGCTGTTTTTCACAACCTGCTCTTCTCCCCCCTTCTCATCTGTGGGCCAGCCTCCTTCCGTGTCTCTATCTGGGACAGAAACAACAGTGACTCCATCCTCTGTCTCCTGCTACTCCTTCAAGCTGATGCCAAACTCTCTCACAAACAACAGTTATAGGACCTAAGCTGCAGAGGGACCTGCCTCTTCTCAGTGTCAGGGTGGAAAAGAAGTGAGTCAGAGAGACAAAAGAAATACCAGTCCTTATCTTAGCTTTCTTAGACTGCAGCTGTTTTGTTAAAGGTTCAACAGAGTTACATTACAGAGGTTGAAGTAAACATGTTAAGTGCAGACGTCAGTACAGAAGACTCAGTAGTCTGTCGGGGTGCTTTCAATTGAATCGTAGCTTCATTTTAGTTTAACTGTAATTAAAGGACAAGTGTGGTGTTTTCTTTTTGTCAACAAACCTCATGAAAAGACCCAAACCATCAATAAACTCATCCTATTACCAAGTATTGCCTCAGTTGCCAAATCCTGATATAATTTATTCCTCTGAGCCACAGACCTCTATTTTTGTTCAAAATCTTTTAACAATACATCAGTGAGCCACACAGTTGCACTGGGTGACATATTTCTTCATTACGAGGAACACGGGTGCTGTAGTTTATTTGAGCCAGTCCCACATACACCATCCTGCTGCTGTAAATAGTTGCCAGTGCAGCAAATCTGCAATTGAAAGAGTCCCAGAAATGCACTCAAATTTACTCTTGTTTGAGTAACACTTAAAGTAAAATTAAAGTACATATATTTGTGACCCATTTTTAAAGATTTCTAACTTCTGTGTAATCACAACATCCATCATTCAATGCAGAACTTCGTTAACGTCTTCCCCCTCTCTCCCTGCGTTTCCTGAGGCCTTCTACTGTCAGATTATCAAAATACAAAACAAAATGCTGTTTGGAGATTGGAAAGATTAAAATACATGCTGCTTAATGAAGAGCAGATGTCGGGTGTCAAAGCTGTGACGCACTGAATGAATGTCAACCCAGTTAAATTGGGATTATTAGTCACAGTAGAATATTGGGGCCATGCAAAAGAAAAAAAATGAAAGAAGGAAGATTATTTTTTGTTTTAAAGTCAAACTTAATGTATTAGCACCAGGTACGAGAAAAAAAAAGCATTTTGAGAATTGTCAAAATGTTGAGAATAAAGTTGACGTTTTAAAATTAAAGTCAAACTTTTGAGAATAAATCAAAATTCTAGTGTAAGCCCATATGTCAGCCTCTACAAAATGCTTTGTGGAGATGGACTGATGAAACTGTACTTGAGAAGCTGTTTTAGTAACATGAAAATTATTTTTTCTTTGAAGAGATTGAGCCAAAATTGGGGCACCTGGTGGCTTAGTAGGTTGATCAGACGTCCCATATACAAAGGCAATGTCCTTGCCACAGCGGCTGCAGGCTCAGTTCCAGCCTGCGGCGCTTTACTGCATGTCGTCCCCTCTCTCTCCCCTCCCTGCACGCTTAGGCTGTCCTATCTAATAGAGGCAAAAAGCCCAAAAAATAAAAAGATTGTGCCAAAAATTGCCCCTCTTCAGAAGGAGCTAATACACAAAATTGAAAGAGGTGGCCACATTTGTGGAAATTGAAATGGCTGGTTATGGACAGATGCAAGGGTAACCATGGTTACCCCTGCGTGCAATACAGAGAGGATTTGTTTTAGACAAAATTTTATGACTTAATTCTTTGCAATTTAACTTTGTTCTTGACATTTTGACTTCAATCACAAAATGCAAAAAAGAGTCTTCCTCCTCTGATTTAATTTTTCTTAACCCTAGTACGAATACTGAAATTTTGACTTGATTCTCGACAATACGACTTTATTCTCAACATTTCTCGAAATGCAAAAACAGTCTTCTTCCTCTGATTTATTCATTTTTCTTAAGCCTGGTACTAACACTGAAATTTCAACTTTATTCTCGACATTTTGACTTCATTCATGACTTCATTCCCAAGATGCAAAAAAAAGTATCCTCCTTTTAATTTTCCCCCTCATGTCTGGCGCTAATACTTCTCCATAATTAGCAGATACAGTATACAAGGCGAGAAAAAAAGATAATCCATTTATGTGAGCTGAAGAAGATGTCTCAAGGATTAAAAATGAAAACTGATTGAAATGCCATGTTATCATACGCTTTATGAGCTTGTATCCCAAACTGTATGTACACCCCCCCGTGCACTGGGAGGCATTTGTAGTTTTATTGTTGTGATAAATGTGCCCTTTGTGAAGGTGCTTTTGCAGATGCTTCTGGTTAAAAAGATGCATGAGAGAGGTTTATTTATTCACTGATGTGGATGGGGCTTCACAGTGGCCTTTGTTAGTGTGTTGGCTATTGCCAGTGAAGTCAGCCACTGTCCAGTGCAGCTGCTTTGCCCTGCTGTGTAACCCCCACAATGCTGTTCTTTGTACCCCGGGGTGCTGGGTCAGACTGGTATAGAGGGATACTGAAAGAGTAAAACAAAAACAAAATGGTTGTCTGGGCATATGACCTTTTATATAGAGCTTTGATCTGCATTCCTAATCAATGAACAATTGAAAGCCATGCAATGAAGATAAATGTGAAGATTATTTGTCTGGATAGCCAACAGGTAGGGTGGGGGCTTCATAGAGCTGCCATCTCCTCAGGGTGTAGTCTTTATTGGGGTCCTGAAATATTCCCACGTGCAGTGAAGCACAGGAAGTGTGTAACGCTGAAATGACGTCCCCTGCCCCTGGCCTGTAATAAGGACAGTTTTAAAGACAGTTCCACCTAGGCTGCAATTATCTCTTTAGGAGATGAAGCACTTTTGTAACAGCCACTTTCAGGGTGGAAAACATAATCTTTCATGATGTAATGTGCGTCTCACTGACTCCTATCAAAAGAAATGAAAGACTGCCTTAAAAAAGAGATTAAATCTTTTATCTTTGTGCTACTTGCTCAGAAGTCAGACCCACAGCCGTTGTAACGAGACAAAGGGGTTTATTTATCTGTTTAGTGTATTCTTGATCAACGGGGTCATTTAGCCAAAGCCAGTAGTTATACTGTTCAGATATGGAAGAGGAAGCGATCTGTCTGATCCTGCCACTGTCTCCTAAAAGCAGCCACCACCCAGTCCAGATAGCCATCAGCACGTTAAGGAAAACAACCTTTGCTCAACATGAAAGAGTCTGTCCCTACAAGAACCTGCTGCAGGTGTGAGAGCATGTGCACACAGTCTGCCTGCCTTCTACACACATACACTCACTTTATTTCTCTCGTACAGACAATAAAGCAAACATTTAATATCTCTTAAAAAAAGTTAAAAGATGCTTCACACTGTGTTCTTCAAATGGTATTCCCCAGTAGCCACCACCAGCACACACACACACACAAGTCTTTATGCAAGCATTACTCCACGCACCAACAGAGGAGAGAGATCGTCACCATGAGTGTGTATGACTCTTAAATCAGCTCTTGCTTCATAAGGTAATGTGCCTGTAATTACATGGAGATGCCATATATTTTGGCAGTGAATGGTTTTTGCACTAAATTGTCTGCACATTATGACACTATCATGGTGAGTTATGTGTTACATTTTACTTTTATTGAACCAGAGAGAAGCAACACCATCCCCACGACCCAATACCCAAGACTTGAAGTAGTTGTACCATAGAACTTCACTGCTTGCTGCAGAGTAATCAATATTTAATGTACTGAAACGAGGAAATTTGGCCAGAGTATCTACATTAATTGATTTTTTTTTTTTACACTTGGAGGCAGTGCAACAAGCTGGAATCCAATACTGATATATTACCACCTTATAAAGTTTGTGCTGCTACCTTCTTACACAAACAGAAGATGCAGAGCAACATTAACACTGATTTGGTGTCATGTCTCACTCCCAACTAGTCAATACAGATGCTTGGTCAGTAGCCCTCAGCGTCAGATACCAGTGCACCAAGCAATGCACCAATGCACCCTTTAGCAGTGGTATGAGATGTACAGGGTGGCATGGCAATATACGCTTGTTATATGCAATGTGTCTTTTCAAAATAAACTTCCGTTTTCACAGGAAATATGCAGTTTCTGCTTGTCAAATACACACCGTCTCTTTTTAAAGCCTAGTTTAGACCAAAGATTCACGTTGAGACGAAGCTGTTTTAGAATGTTGCAGAGAGAAGTTGCAGTGGTGGGAACTGCTTACTTATATCATTGTGGCGTATTTATTGTGAATACAGTCCATCTGATGCTTGTTTTATGTTTTTCACTGCTTCATCACTACCACAAATGCGACTGTAGCCAGTATCTAACTATCACTAGCCTCATTCTTATGTCAAGGAGCTACAAATTATATTTAGCCACAAAATAAGCCTAAAATCAGAACAGAAGTACAGAGAGATGTTGCATGAGATGATACACCATCTCATCTAGTTGCATTGATGTGAACCGGCAGGTTTTTAGATCGTTGCAGAATGGTGCGTTGTATGTAGTTGCCCGTTTCAACTTGTCTTGTCGTTAATCTTACGTCTGAACTGGGCTTAAAATAAACTTGGAATGTAAGTTAAAAAAAAAAGTTTTTAGTTTTACTTCCTTTTACTTCCAATAAAAGCATGTGGTTAGGTTTAGAAAAAAACATGGTTTGGTTTTGCATGGGAAATGAACAGCGGTCTCCCGGATGAAGGTTCAGAGTTTGTTTATGTTGTTTGTTTGTCTGGCGTATTTAACACTAATATTCACTCCTTGTTTCACCTTCCAATATGAGCTAGTTAGTTAGTTTAAAGTTTAAAAAAAGCAATGCTAATGAGAGCAGGTAGACTGAAACAAAAGGATAAAGCTGTAAACTGTAAAACCCAAGCAATGACCTGAAAGATGCTAAAATGCTCCATAGGGTCGAGGAGAACTCCATCAGTTTCAAATCACATATTTCTACTTGCTTATGACCAGGGCTGCCAACTTTTAGTTAGAGGTAATAAAATGACTTCAGATTTTACACAGTCAGAGTCAGGGTCACTCTGAATAGGACTGTATTGAAAATTTCAGCAAACGTCTGAAGGAAAAGATGTATTATATGCTACAGTGTGCTTTGAGGTGATCAAACAAACAAACAAACAAACTGTACAGTAAAATGATTTCAGATTTTACATGGTCATAGCGTCACTCTGAACAGGCTTACATTAAAAACCTCAGCAAACTTCTGAAGTTTAAAAATGAGGACATTTTCATCATGTTACAGTATCATCTGAGCTGACTCTCACTGTACAGTGATACACAGTAAAACTACGTATGGTCACAGTTGGAAACCCTTTGCAGCACAAGTCCATTGCACCTCTCAGCAAACCTACGACTGAAACTCTCTTGTCAAAAAAGGACTTCTTGGTGATGGTTTTATTTGGAATATAAAATGTGAGAAAATATTACTGAAATGCTAGTCTTTCTTCGTCCTCTTTGGCCGCTCCAAGTATGGGTACCATAACAGCAGTAGATCCAAGCGACAGCTGGCCTGACAGGGTTTTTCCATAGGACAGCTAACTTGTACACAGTGTTTTATGGTGCTGCTGTTGCGCTGTCAGTGTCCTCTTTTCGCGTCACGGCCTTATCAGTCAGGTCTATACTTTTTTTTTTTCATTGCATGAGATATGGATATAAGAGCGTGTGAAAAGTGTCAATTTCGTGAGTCTCGCGGTCAGACTGTGAGAGTTGGCAGCCCTTCTTATGACTTCATCTGACAAGTAAAGAAGTAAATTAAAAATAGTTATTTATTTGAGCACATATTTTCAGCAGCGCCAGACTCATTTGGTAGATTCATAGGGGTCCTTAAAATGAGTTACTACAGACGGAGCTTGTGCAGCAGTAACTGTAAAAACATATAGAGAAACTTCATGCAGAAATAATATATGTGCTCTATTTAAGGGTGTGGTGAGCCGGATGTGATCCACAGGCCACCAGCTGGCCATTTTTAGATGAGGACATGAGGCCGGGGCAGTAGAGAGGGCAAAGCTGGCCCCTTGAAACAGGACAAGAGAGCCCGGCCGGCCTGTGTTCAGCCAAGAAAAGCGTGTCAGGGGTTTAAATTTTAAAAAGACCATTATGTAATCTCAGCAGGGCTCTCTGCAAAAGGGGGGTGGGGCAGGACAGAGGCAGCCTTTGGGGAGGGGGGGCAAGCTTGGGACAAGAAGAGAGATAGAGCAGGGTTTATGATGCAGGAGAAACAGGGACACGAGCAATAATTATATGATAATTAAAGCCTCCCACCCTGCGTCATGAAGGTGTAGACACCCAGATGCTGAACACCTGGCGATGCCTTTCGGCTGGTCTTTCACTCTGCATGGCAAACTACCTTGTGTCTGATTAGCAGCGGTAATAAACGACTACATCCTGTATGCGAGATTGCATTATTGAACACACAGCTTGCCTTCCGCAGTGGTTGTTTAACGTCGGTCTCCTCTGGTTTCTTGGCTCGTACAGTGACGATTACTCTCATCCTCCTCTCCGAAGTCCCCTTGGGCCTTTCCTGTCATTTGCATAGCTGTTTTTCTGCGCGATAATTAGTCGTCTGTCCTTTGAATTAGTTTTCTAATTCTCTGTGCAACAAATGAAAATGACTGTCTGGAGAGGGGCTCGGCGCTTAATTTGCGATGATTAAAGTTAGTCTCTTGCTTTCTGGGTAAGAACTCTAAGCCAAAACAGACTAAATGCCTTTCAGATATTTAGTCATTGTGGGGCAGCAGTATGGCTCCCTCTCTGCTCTTTACAAGAAAAACTTGCACAATGCTAATAGTTTTAAGTTAATCCTTGGGTCCACTGTGAGGAAATAAGAGGTGAATGAATCAAATAATGAGCCTTTTCAATCTGAGAAATATAGTTAAGAACCTTATGCAGAGGGCAACAGATCTATTTTTCTTCTTTCATCTGTGTGTGTTTGTGAAAGAAAATAGAAGAAAGGGAGACAAAAAGGACTGCGTCTGTGTGTGAACTTTTATTATCTGCTCTTTTATGCTTAAGCTTAAGGAAGTAGGTGTGCGTGAATGAATGACATAACCTCTTGCAATTCCACCATTGATTTCCTTTGTGTGTATTTGCTTACTTTTCCTCTTTCATAACCAATACCGATATAGTCCCAAGCTATTTATTTGGTTGGGGTATCTGGTGGTGTTGTCCTGTATGAATTTTGCAATTTACTCTGCTGATAGAACTGTTTGCTTAGTGGTTTCTGTGCCCTGAGGAGCAGTGGTGCCGCTGTGTTTGGAGAAGGCTCAGTTTGTTGTGCTTTCGAGAGCTGGATTTAGCCTTCCTGCTTTGCTTGTCGCCCTGCCAGCCACCCCAGAAGCCCCCCCAGCAAGGAATGAAAATGTGGTGTTGATATCTTGGAAGGAAAAGGGGGTGAGCAGAGAGAGCATAGATCCAAGCAGCAAGTGCAGAGTGCAGAGAGGGCACGCAGTCTACCACCAGAGTGAAAGCCAGAGGTGGTTAGAATAAACTGCATTTACGCTGTCAATTTGTCCAAAAACATTGTTAAACGGAGACATGATTGCCTGGACAAAGGGAGCTGAAAATAAACACACTCTAGTATTAGTGAGGCACCCACAGGTGTGGTTGGAGTGGCAGGTTAATGTGTTGTTTTCCACCTGCGGAGCGAAGTGTTTATAGGATAGCTGTCAGAAATAAACAGGGGTATTGTTGCCCTCGGGGCTCTGCGGCTAGCTGTTACCATGCCTGCTCTTTTGCTGCCCGTGATCTTTTTGACAAGACTGCGTTGAGTAGCAACATCAGAATAACACACTCCCATGGCAGCCACCATGTCCTCTCTTACCCTGAATCAAGCTCTGGTGTCGCCGCGTCTTGTTTTCGGTGCCGTGTCCTAGTTGTTTGGAGTTTTCGTTTCTTTGGCAGGGCAGACGAAGGAGGGAGGTCAAGGGGCGCCTCGGGGCTGCTTGGTCAAGATTTCGGCTGCTGCGGCCAAGAATGTGTCAAGTGGGCCAAGAGCATCGCAGGGAGGGCCAGCCGGTTTGTGAGGACATGGTCATCAGTGGTCAGAGAAACCCAGTATTAGTATGTCATTAAGAGCTGCTGGCAGTAATCTGGTGCAGCACTATTTATTCATGAGGTATATTTATGGATCAACATGGTAAATTATTCAGTTGTATCTGGATGGTTGATGTCTGTGAAAAGTAGCAGGATTATTTTTTAATTAATCTTGCTTGTTAGTGGGATGTCTATTTCTGCCATTGTCTCATATGCTGAAGCATCTGTAGTATTTAGAGGAAACTCAAGGCAGTGGGTAGCATCGTTGCTCTCCCCAGTTGGCCTCATTCTGGCCCACATAAAGTCCCTTTTATGTTTTAGCACTGGCAGTGTCTTGTTTTTTGTTTGTGTGTTTGTTATTGGGTGAATAAGCATTGTGTTGATGAGCATATGGAGCTGAAGCATGAAGTAGTGAATGGAAAATCCCCACAGCCTAACAAGCTTTGGGCTCGGGGACAGCCTGATCTGGACCCAGATCCTGACTCTCAGTCAGCTGGGCCTCTTTGCTACCACTGGAGAGGGAGCACAGATCAAGATCAATAATACTTGTAAAAGAGGAAAAAGCTCAACAGCTATAAAAGTATAAAAGGTTGTAGCAGGACAAAATGTGTCCTAAAATCTCAATCTTAAAACAGCACATAACTAGAAAGTGCCAGCTCCCCTTTCAGCACCATGTCCCCGTGGCCTTCGCCATCACCCCGGCTCTCCCTCCAGGTGGCCATGCCACAGTTCAGATCAGGCTTCGCACGTGACGCTGCTTACAACACCGCGGCTCAGCCTGCTTTGTAGGGAGCCACAGCCGATTTGTGTGACCCAAACAATGGCTTTAGTTCTCTCGTCCCCCCCCTACTTCTTTCGTCACCCCTCTGCCCTCACTCCCTCACACTGGAAAAGTGCATGTGATCTACCTCTATGTGTAGCAGCTTAAAGACTCCACTCGTGCAAGGTGTCTGAAATCCAGCGTGCCGCAATCTTGTTTTGGTAGATGCTTAGAGAAGAAAGGCTTTGTTTGGCTCTAATGGTGACTTGCAGAAAAGAATCCATCAGGTGTTAAAGGTGTTTTTGTGTCTAATGCAGTGGTTTCCAACCTTTATCCTTAAGAGACCCATTGTCTATCACTGAGTTAACGGACGACCCCTGACTGTGTGACGTATTTTATGGATTTTCCATATTATATTCAATGCATAACAATAACAGTACAGAGCACCTGATAAATGAATACAATGAACTGAAATACTGAATGCAGTGGCTGCAGGAGGTTTATAAGAGATTTGGATGTACTTTGAGCCGATTATTTCCTGTGAATGTTGAGTCAGAGATGAGTTCTTGATACTTTAGGAACTTTTTATAACATTCTTTGTCTAATTTATGTATTTTTTTTTTTATAATTTTAACAATCATACATACTTAATAGACTTTTTTTGACAGATTCAGTGTTCTCTTCTCCCTGATGCTTACCCATTGTTCTGCTCTGTTCTTTGGTTGTCTTAACTGCGTTAGGAGGCTGTTAGGAGAGCGTGAAGGCTCTGTGGTCTTCCTCGTGCCCTGTGACATTTTTCTTTAAGTTTATATCTTGAATAATAACAGTATAAACTTTAAAAATAACGATTTCATTCACAGAAATTAATCTGGAATTTAAAATGCTGAGATATACGTCTACTCTATATTTTCTGAAAAGTTTTCTTACATCCCTTAAAATCAAGAAGGCCTCTGTGAAGCTTTGGTGACCCCTAATTGGGTTCAGGAATTTCAGGTTGGGAGCCACTGCTCTAAGTGACTAATGTAGACAGCAATTTTTGAAACTGGTCCAGTAATGAGAAGGAGTCCACTGCAGCTCTAGTGGCAAAGAAATCCCTCCAGACGAGTGTGCACCATCAATTTACATCCGCTGAGAGTGGTTGTTTGTGTCTATCAAGAGAGGTCTCATTCTGACATCTGGCAGACTTTTCTATATTGTCGAAATCAGCTAAATACTCAGCCATTAAAAATCTTTTGGATAACACTAAGCTACTCTCTCTGTACTGTAACACAGCACACTGTTCTTGGCACTCCCTCTAACATATCTGTTTTTCCCGCAACAAGTCACCTCTTGCGAGATTTCAGAACGACACCTCTCCTTGAGGGAAACTTTGTCACAATAACAAACAGAGCAGCGAAAGGCACAGGAAAACATTTCATATCTTTGAGGGGATTCTTTCTGTCATGTTGTCAGACTGTCAGTGCCAATAACAAAGACTTTGAATGGACGTAAATTGACGGTGCACAATTGCTCGTAGGAATTACATTGCAGTCTGTTTTTGTGCTGCAGCTGTAGCGCTCTTTCAATACTGGACCAATTTCAAAAATTGTTGTCTCCATTCGTCACTTACACACAAAAACATGAGAAAATGGGGTCAAGTTTGAAAAATACAGAAGGTACCCTTTAATATTGTTTCTATATAGGTATTGCACTGCAATTTTGATAAAGGCTGAAGCTGCTGGCATCTGTTTGTACATCCTCAGACAAATGTGTTGCGTCAGACAGACTAATGGAAGAAGTTAAATGTGTCCTGGTATCTGCTTACGTCTCTATGACGTCTGTAGCAGAGAAGTGAAGCCTTGGAACCATCTGTAGTTCTCCGTAGGAAAAGAATAGTCAAATCTCCAGCCTCAGACTCTGTCACAAGGATAGCCTGTGTGGGTCGATGATGGGAACACCAGGATGATTTTCCTTTTCCTTGGGTGCCCTAATTGAGCTACAGAACAGAATAGTTGAAGCCGTACCAGCCAGGCTGTGTAGATCTTTCACTGAACTATTCAACGAGCTGTGTAGAGAAACAGAGCAAATAGAAACTTCTCAAAGAAAAAAAAAAAGATTTGGGCCTGCTTAACCTGGCTCGCTCACAGTAGAGGAATGTTGAATAAAAGACCCTGTTTAATTCAAATTAGCGATGCCTTTTCCACCGCGGCCCCGCCGACCGCTGCCAGCTCGCTCAAGAATGAAGCCTTGTGGGGCTCTGTCCACTTCCTGTGGATGAGGTGTTCCACTCTCTGTCTACTCTCTCACTTTCTCTTCCTTTCTCTTTGTCTCTCAACTGTGTTCGTTTTCCACACACTGCCCTCCCTCTTATACACTTACTGTAAATGGGTCAACAGATGTTGGGGGAAAAATGATGGGAGGAGATAAAGAAGGAGAGAGTAAGGAGGAGGGACAGTTTGACTTTCCACATGGGTTGTGAAAGATGAGTCCTTTAGAGGAGTGATTGGTTTCATATAAAGTTGATGATGAGCAAAGGAAGGAAGGAAGAAGTTCATGCATTTTGCTTGCAGTTTTTACTTCTTTTAAGTTATAAAAAGAAGAAATATCCCCTTTCTTGTGAAGAGTTAAATGAAGTGATCGACACCACTTTCATTTCTATTTGCTAAATAGGAAACTAGAGCTAGCAGCTCATTAGCTTAGCATAGCAACATAATTTACTATTGTAGGAATGTTATGTTTGTTGTAATGGAAAAGCAGGTACTTACACTAAGCTAACCACCTGCACCTACCTGCCCAACGGACAACAGGCCAACTCTGTGTCGTTTTTAATACCTACCCCCCCTTTAGTGCTCGCCAGCGCCAGTAAAAGTAAAAACCAAGCCCCAGATTCACTCTTGTTTTGGAACAAGCTTTGCCCACTTGGTGTTTCGCCTCACTATATTTGCATTTTTTTGCTGCTGTGTCTGAAATTTTCGTAGTTTCCTCTTGGATGAGTGCTACAGTCTGGCACCTGGTTTTGAAAAAATCCCGCCTTCACCTGTACACTGGTTTTGGCTAGGGGTTACACACCCAGAAACATCCCGCACACAGTCAAATAAGAAAATCAGAAAATACAGGCAGAGGGCAGGGTCTCTGCAGATAAATACACCGTCACATACTTACAGCAATGTATCGCCATACAAATGGTTTGTATAACATCTAATGAATTAGCACCTCACGAATGGCGTCATCACATTGTGTACTTAACATAAAGTTACGTAGGTTAGGTTTAGGAAAAGAAACATGATGATAACATACTTATTCTGGCATGCGTTCGATGAACGAAGAATCCAAAAACGGCAAACTTTGTTGATGAACTGAAGTAAACAGGGACCAGGTTTAACAACAGCAAAACTATATCAAAACATGTTTAGAAACTCTCACTCTAGTATAATAGAAGTTTTATGTATCCAGTCACATGCTCGTTGCGTCCAAAACACACGGTTCCGAACACCCATCTCCTGGGAAAAAGTCCTGCGTTTGTTAGATCACCATCCCAGCCTGCCTACCCTAACCCCGACTTTTGTTCTTTATACTACATTTTTCTTTGCCCTGACAGTGCATTGGTCACCTGATCACAGCCTTTCAGATCACGTGGGTTAAACACAAATTCCTGGCTCATGATAACAGTCCATTACTTATTGTAGGTATTCTTACAAACAGTGCATGAGAACAGCCTGCTTACAGTGGAACATAAATGATGATTGTTTTTGTTATTACTTTTGTATGGGTCTGTGCATGTTGTTAGGAAAATCCTGCATGGTAAACCTTTAATCCACTGGCCATTTAAACCATCGGTGTAGGGACTTCCTCAAGTCTTGCTCTCATTGCTAGGTTGCCAGGCAACTGGTTGTCAAGAAATAGTTTAAGCACATAATTCCCCATGAAAACAGAAACTATAATTCACACATTTCTCTTTGGACATGAAATAAAAGCACAAGATACAGATAATAGATGAACTTTAGACGGACAATAAGCAGTTTATTGAACCAGAGTAGCTGTAAGCTTTTGTTGTAATGATTGATGGGTATATAGTTTGTCAGTCATCTCGCAGCCCATAGACTTGGAAAGTGATGACAGCAGTTTGGACATACAGTGCAGAGTTGTTGGCAACACATGGACTAGTTTAACTTTAGGACAGAACTTGTGCTGAGTCATTAGTCTTTTTGTGGATGCAAGACTGGTCAGAGTCACAAGGCAGGGAACCTCATCCAAGAAAAAGACTTCAGTAATAAGAACATTAAGTAGAAAGGCCCTCGCAGATTGTCCAGTGACTTTAGCAGTACATTCACTCCTCTATCGAGTTAAAGCCGCATACATTTAGTGTCTTAGAGGGAGCAGTTTTGGGCACACTCATACTCACTCAAAATGTTTTCTTTCCCAGGGATCCCAAAGTCCTCCCACAGCAGATAGTACTATACCAGGCCTGCATGCCACTACATTGGCGTGCTTATTGTTGGTGTTGTGCCTCTGGGATGGATGTGTATACGCTGTAGATGTAGGGAAGGTAGTGATTTGGCCAGTTCCAACTAGGATAATGGTGTGTTTGTAATTCCTGCTAGTTTTCTCTAGTGGCTATCTTTTGCTGCCACAGTGGTGCTTTGAATGTCTGCCTTGTGGTTTTGCCTGCTAAGTTGGCAAGAAGAAAAGATGAATGTAAATCCGTGATGGATGAGAAGGGGAAGGCTGAAGTGTTGGGAAACAAGGTAAATGAACAAAACAGCTAGCATTAGGAAATAAGGGAAACAGATGCACACAAATAGCCTGCTGTCATGACAAATCATCTTAGCATCAGAACTTTGTCTGGTACATTGAAATGAATCTGCCCTTGTGATGTCCTTACAGACAGGGTATGAATGCATAGTAGTTTCCAAAACACTCTTGCAGATGTGGTACAAGTTTCCCAACTTGTGAACATTTACAAAATCTTCAGTTTTTCCTGACATTACGACAGTGAGCTCTGACTAATTACCGCAAAGTGCAAGTTCAGCATGATTAATAAATCACTCTGCTGGGTCACACAGATCCTGACGTATATCGTCTCATTATGACTTCAGTTAGTAAACAATTGCTTCACTCATTCAATATGCATCCTTTACATTTCATCTGCTGCTCCAGCTTGGTTTTAGGAATACCAAACTCACCCTGTGTCCTGTTGAATTCTTGAAGAAAAGTTTTTTTTTGTCGTGTGTCTCCAGTGAATGAAGAATCCACAGAGGAAATTCTTGATGAATTAAAGTAACAGGGGTCCGAGTTTGACAACAATACAAAAAAAATCAATTTACAATCCTTCACACAACCCATGCAGTATAATCTAATTCTCATTTATCTAGTGATATGCTCACTTCTTCCAAAACAGACAGCCCATTCTGACAGGGAACTAAACAGAAAGTAAAACTTATCTCTGCTCTCTTCATAACCAGACTCCATTGACAAAAAAAATTATTTTTACTTTGCTGAACACAGGAGCTGCTGGTCTACCACTGCCTTGTTCATTTAGTTAGTTTGTGTTATTGTGTAACTTTGTTGTTTTAAAAGGTTATTTTGGATTCACCAAAGTTACACAATAACACAAACAAACTGTCAACTGAGGCAGCGGTAGACCAGCAGCTCCCATTGTCAGCAAATTAAAAATACTGTTTTGGTCAATGGAGTCTGGATGAATGGATGTTTTTGGATTCTTCATCCACCATGAAGGCATGCAAAAAAGAAAAAAGTTTTCTTTACAAATTAAGTGTAACACAGGGCGGGTAATTCAGATAAAAATGGTACTTTGGGGAGAGAATCAATCTGCAAGACACTGAACATCCTTGGATGCCACATGGAGTGATGTGCCCTGTTGTAGTCCTATTATTGTCCGGTAATATTTGAGGGTTTTTTTCCCAGCTTGTATGCCAGGACTAAGTTGGCCCATTCATTTTCAATAAAAATGAGCATGAAGGATCTTTGGAAGATCTGTTTTTAGTTTATTCATTCCCAGATTGTTTGCTACGGGTTACTCCTGTCTTATATCTAGGCGTGTAATGGTTTGTGATGAGACCCACCACAGTGGTGCCATCCACAGATATGAAGGAACAGATAGCTTGATGTGCACTCACTGGGGGAGATGGTAGAGAAACATTTCAGTGTTGCTCCAGTCTGACAAATATATTGTCAGACACACATAGTTCAGAAATGTTGTCATCCACTGGCAGGATGAAAGGGCAGTGTTTTATAAAGATTGATTTTAAAGCATTTCTGCTTTATTGAACAGTTTATATTTGAGACAAAATGGATGACAGAGACAAAGGGAGAAGGCATATGACAAAGATCCCAGGGTAAGATCAGTCTTAGGAAATACATGGTGTTGTACTATATGTGCCGCCGTGGCTCCAAACAAACCCGTTTGTAACGGTGTGTGTGGAATGGCACAGCTGGAGCTGTTTTCACAGATAAGGTAGTACAATGCAGTTTTGGTATCCATTTTGGCATGACATTGCACTTTTGTTTCTGCCTGCTGAGAGTGGTTCTTATTGCAAACATGAGCAGAGAGAGCAATTTCAGCAGTATACCATGCAGGGACTGTAGGTTACTGTTATATGTTTCTGTTTGTATGAGTCTATACATTGTTTTCAGGAAAATTCTGCATAGTATACCTTTGATGACTTTAGCTGACAGAGGCACACACAAACCTCTTCAAAGACAAACCAAAGTATGTTGAGTTTTGCAGCTTTTACTTTGACATACTTTAATCTAGTGCAGTGCACATTCAAAATACATCAAATGACAGTTTAATAATGCAACTGAGAGAGTCTTTATTTGGCTTAGATTAATTATTTGATTTGAACTAAGCGGCAAGCTCCAGGGCTAAATAAATGAAGCCAATGGAAAATGCGGAAAACGGCAGCTCCTCGAATAGACACTTGAAGCCGGCTCTAGAAGTGACTCAGTCCCCATAGAGACCAATGATAAAGCCCAATTTTACAGCAGGAACAAACATGTTTACAGCCTGGTACAAAAAACAGTTTTGGTCTCTATAGTTAATTTCCATGTTTGTTACAACTGCACAGGGATGAATTTTTATATAACTCTGGTTTAAATTTTTCCAAATATGGTCACCTTGGGTCACTTCTGGCTCCAAAAATCAAAGATGGAGAAAGCCAAAATGCCAAACTCGATGCCTCAAAATGGGAGTTCACAAACCAATGGGTGACATCACTGCGGCTACATCCATTATTTTTATACAGTCTATGATTCGAACCAATAATGTCACCCACAATATTACAGGATGTCTAATGTCTTTCTTTTTCAGTTGACTTAATACATGTGGCCATTTGGCAGGAAAGATATGTTGGATTATCTGTAGTCTCTAATTTGATTGATGCACCGCATACAATTATGCACAGCTCAAACAGCGTGAGTAAAATGAATAGATAGCTTAATAATCAATTAATGGGAAACAATAGCAGAACTAGAGTTAAAGCAGATTCTTGTAGAAAAGTTGCTACATTTATTTAAAAGATAAAGCCATTTGTTTCATTGTTGTGTTGTTTCTGAGGATTTTATGAACTAAAACAAACATTTTTTCCATTAATACAAAGAGTTATTACACTTCTTACTTTGTCCTTATCTTTTAAGTCAACCATAATCCTGTGTGTTTTCCTCAGGTCCACACAGCACTGTGTCACGTTGCCCTCCCAATGAGTACCAGTGTGGAGGAACGGAGCTCTGCATCCACATGAGCAAACTGTGCAATGGGGCTCCAGACTGTACTGACGGCTGGGATGAGGGACCACACTGCAGAGGTATCACTGTCACACACACACACACACACACACACACACACACAGACATATTTTTGGGATATGCAATGTGAATATAAAAGAGTGCTCAGGTTAATAACACAATTGTCATGCTAGTACATCCTGTCTGTGTGAAAGAAATGGGAGTAGGATGTCTGTTGTTCCGCTTGACGCTTTCTTATCTTACAGTTCTCACCCCTGAAATCTTCACACTGAAGTCACAGTAACAGATTCATTTACCACATCAGTGTGAAAATACTGTGTTGTTTTTTTGTTCCGCAATTCTGTTTGCTCTATGGAGACAGAATCAACTGAGTGTTTGACATCCCGTATCTTGGTATACAGTATGTGGAGCAAGATGCTTATTAACTCACTCCTTTAACACTCGATTAGGGAAGTTGTCATTTTGGAATCCGAAACTAGGAAGCACAATTTTGATGAGCCTTAAGAATGTAATGCCCTTTACAAGAATGTGCTGATCCGAGTTGACCACATTGAAAGAAAATAGAACTTGATTGTGCAAAAGACTTTAATGTGTTCACTGGATAGATGGATTATTACAGGAAATGGTAAAGGTCTAAAGGGAACTGAGGACTTCCTCTATTTGGGAGTCATGTCTGTCAATAGGTTAGCAGAGGAACACTGCTGATGTTGGACAGCCAAATACTGTCCATCAAGCTAATTTGTGTCTAAAGCCTAACAAAAGTCTTATAAATGTAAAAATAGCCAACAGGCCTCATTACTGCTGCATCACTAATGTACTGAATAAAAGTATAAATGCAGTATTTTTGTTTTTGCTCTCATTTTTTACGAGTTGAAGTAAACGATCTAATACTTTCTCTAAGCACACAAAAGGCTTTGTTCTCTCAAATTTTGTTCACTTTGCCAACATAATCCATAATCCATCCACCTGACAGCTGTGGCCATCTCGCCATATGCCATCTCCAAGGTCGTTTCCATTGATTTGGCAGTACATCCAACCATCCTTACAACCCCACATGAGTCCAGGACCTCCACATACAGCGTCATCACCTGTGAGATCATCTGAGACCATCCTTTGAGATGAGCTTTCTTGATAAGGTCTCATAATGTGCAGAAATCCTTCGATTGTTGGGGTAGCTGGTCTTGCAGGTGAAGAAGAAAAGGACATCGAATTTTAATGCACTTTCAGGCCAGCTGGACTTTAAGGAGGACTTCTGTGTTTGTGTGTGTTATATATCCACCACAAATATCTGCCCACATGTGGGGGCACACCAGCTTTCAGAGGACAACCATGGGGTCCGTGACTGTGTCTACGTTTACACTTGGTCTTAGGGTTAAGGTTAGAATTAGATTAAAGGGTTGGGGTTTTTGTGTGTATTTGCGTCTGTAACATAAATACCTCTGGTTGACATCTTTTGTTTCCTAAAGGGTAGTGTGTTCCAGTCAGGGGTCATCAGATTGATATGAGTGGTTTACATTCTGAACCAAAACAGAGCAATTTTCTGAGCTTTTATTTGCTCAAAATAAATATTTTGCGGTATGTGTCACGGTTGGTTGTTTACATTGTTGCCCATGTTGGTTTTCTAAACACATCTCAGTTGTTCGGTGCTCAGACTTGTTTTGGAAAATTCCGGGCATGTCTGTAATTTGAACTGTGGTTGTCCCAGCAGGCTTCTGCAGTGCAGCAGGAAGACTTGTGTGCTTGTCTATAATATTCATGCACTGTATGGGGATTGGCAGCAGGACACTGGTTATATGGAGTAACTCATCTAGTGTTTAGTCTCATACAGAGCAGATCATTTAACAGTCGGGAAAAATAGCTGGAAACTGAAGAGGAAAATGCTGATTTGTGATGTTTAGCTTTTTCTTGCTCAGCAGTTATAGCTGTTTGGAGCTGTTCGGCTTCAAGTTAAACTTTATTATTGATTTAGGAAATCTATTTAGTGCAGGAATACAATATGCGCAGCAGCACTGTATTGCACCAAAGCTGTGGGCTTTTGTTTCTTTAGTCTTAAAAGCGTGGTGAGATTCTTGATCCCTCCTCTTGCTCTCTGGAGGTGTTGTGTTAGTGTGAATTGTCTGCCAGTGTTTTCTGGGCGAAGTGAATCACTGGTGACTGATAGATCTCAGCGTGGTTTGACATGACTGTGTCTGTTTGACTATGACTCACTGTGTCTTGATTTATATCTCACAGGATATGCAGCGCACAGTTGAAAACTCTGCAGAAATTCCATTATGCGTTGGTCAGCTGACTGGAAGGTGTGACTGTAGCATCTTGTGTTTGTGCTCCTCTACATTTGATGAGTGTGTAGCCTTGGAGATGGTCTGGGTTAGCAGGGAGGTATTGATTGTGCGTGCAGGGCCAAAGCATTTACTTGTTTTATGTACAGGAACATTCCACATTCACAGAAGAGGAAGTTGTATTTTAATGATTGAAACATGAAAGTGAAAGTCACATTTTCTGCGTTAGTAAATCAGAATTAAAGAATCAGAAGTATTTCCTTCTAGACTCATATTTGCAGTTTGCAGCGATGGCACATATACAATCAAAATGGAACAACAATACCAGTTGGTATAGCCATTGGTATAAATATTACTTTTGTTATTACATGTGAGATGAGCTGAAGACGTCTAGGAATGCTTATTCTGGAAAAATCACTTAGAAGTAAATTGAATCCACAACTCTACATTTCAGCAAGTCGAATTTTATTGTGCATATACATTCACTTTACAATCCTGAACTACATGGGTAACCTGAATTCTTTTTCCCCCAAGGCCCTATGAAGTACTTTACGCTAAAGACAAATAATACAAGTTAATAAAACCCAAAACGCAAGACATAAACAAGTCAAAATGATAAAAAAATTCTAACAAATACCATCAGTAATTAAGAAAAGTCATGAGATATAAGCAAAGCTTTAAAAGAGATTTAAAAAAGGACACCGAGTTTGCCTGAGGATCTCAGATAGGGAGTCCCGCACACGAGGAGCCCGGCCACCTTTAATGATCTCGATGGATACGTTTGTTATTCAAAAATAATTTGATAGCTCCAGGCTTGCACCTCTGTGCCTGCTGAACTTGCCATTTCCACCATTTATTTTTCAGTTTACACTGTTACACTGTATTAGAATAGTGTTGGCACAATAGCAGCACTGTGTTCTGCAAAGAATAGCTGCGTTATTATTATCTCCGCCAGAGGTAAGCCCGGGGATCACGCATTGTCGTGTGCGAGTGCGTGCGTGTGTGTATCTGTCTGTCGTAGCAAATCTTGTATGCTACTGGACCTATCAGCCTAATGTTTTCTACGCACATTTATGACTGTGTGCTCAAGGCTCATGGTGATTCACAGTATTTGAAAGGCCTTTTTTGACTGCTCTGTTTTATACTGTCACTGACTGCTGACTCCTCTTAACTGGCTGGTAGGCACTGCAAGCTATCAACAAAATCACATAGCAAAAGACTGCCATCAGCTAGGCTAAAAAACAAGCCTTACAGTCTGTTGCGTGCCACATTTTGGCCTTCGATGTGGCTCAAAAACTTACACCCATAAAAAAGTTTCATCTTATTTTGTAC
Source organism: Cephalopholis sonnerati (assembly GCA_019142605.1). Taxonomy (NCBI): domain Eukaryota; kingdom Metazoa; phylum Chordata; class Actinopteri; order Perciformes; family Serranidae; genus Cephalopholis; species Cephalopholis sonnerati. Next base: position 37,010,805 of record JAGQAX010000002.1, read on the forward strand.
TGGAGCATCTGCAGATTAATTCCATACTCAATGTGTTGTACGATTCACTAAAGTTAGGCACGATATGAGATGAATAAATCCCCATTTAGAGGGTAAGGGAGCCGGGAGTGACAATTGACAGACGTTCAGCTCTTTGTTTGGGAGGGTTTTATTGGACATAGTGTCCAAGGTTTGTCTCCATGTAACCTATCTGCTTTGGTTACACCTTAATAATGTAACCTGCATATTATCTCCTCTTCATTCCACTGCTGTCTTGCATACATACTGGACACACAGTATGCCCTGTACTCCCTGTTCAACACCCACACAACCCTGACACACCTGACAGAGACCTGCACTTTACTGAGTGCTCTTTTCTAGTTAATTCTAGCACTCCTGATTTTGTTATTCTCTATCGCCACTGTTTTTATACTGAGCTGTTGTTCACATATGATCCACTTGTCTGCTTGAATGAATTTTCCAATTCAGAAACCTTCATTTTCGTCGGTGAAACATTTTGTTTTAATAGATGGTTTTTTTTTTGTAGTTGATTTCAGGGACAGATCTAGAAATTGTGTCTGAGAGTCTCTTCATTTTTGAAAGTCACACTGCATCTAATCCCACTCACTGCAGATCACATCTTGTTGATGGGTAACTGAACTGACTCTGAATGTTTCGCACTTATTATTTATATGCGCCTCATTGTCAAGAGGAGGCTGCACAGAGTATAGTTCAACTATTTAGCCAGACACAAATCAAGTATGTATGCACGTCAGCACCCTGCTGAGCTGTAAATTTTCCCCAGGAAGTGTACAATGGCAGCTTCAGCAGCACCTGCTCCTGTCAGGCATGCCTGTCTCTGCGTCTTCTGCCAGATAGTACCCAGCAGGATGAATGAAATGAGTGATCACAGTATAATCTGTGGGTTTAAAGTGGTATGTTTAGAGGATTATTGAAGAATTATACACAAATCCACCTTCTATTGGAACCACTGATGCAGTGTTTTCAGCCCAATAACAATGTCTGTAACAAGAAAGAAACATGAATAAACACCTTATGTCTTAAGTCACTCCTTTATACAGTGTCAGTCATCTCCCTTTCTTCCCACACATATTACTCTGAAACTCACTCCTGTCTTCTGTCCCCCTCTCTTCCTTTGTCTCCCTCCAGAGTTTATATCCAACTGCTCCCTCATGGGTTGTCAGGAAAGCTGTGCGGTGACTCCAGCAGGGCCTGCTTGTTACTGTAAGAGTGGTTATGAGATCAGCGCAGATGGAAAGACATGCAAAGGTGAGTTCCTCTAAGCAATGGCCACCCTCAGTGTTTGCTGCGAGTGTTAAATCAATAAGTCAGGAAGAATAGTTGATGTTTGTATTTTATTCCTGGATGAAGTGTTGAAGGGCTGGCAATGACAGGATGAGAATGTTGCATCAACAACAAACTGGTGCTTATATGCTTATCTTGTCCTGTAATTTTGCACAGCTAGACCCATCTCCACACTCAGGTTTAGTGTGGTGCCAGTGCTGGAGAAAGATCTGGCTGAACCCATCATAATTCCACACTAAGGGAAAAAATGCTCTGGGTTGTTTGTATTACTTTAAACTCTGGGTCTTCAACAGGGGGTCAGAAACCCCAAGGGGGTCCTCAGAGACCTATTCATACATAAACAAACAAACAGAAAGTTAATATACAGCACTAAACATTAGTGACAGGCTAACTGTAACCCATGAATCCTTGTGCAACCGGGTTGGACCCAATTTTGCCTTCAGAACTGCCTTAATTCTTGGTGGCATAGATTCAACAAGGTCCTGGAAACATTCCTCAGAGATTCTGGTCCATATTGACATGATAGCATCATGCAGTTGCTGCAGATATGTTTGCTGCACATCCATGATGTGAATCTCCAGTTCCACCACATCCCAAAGTTGCTCTATTGGATTGAGATCTGGTGGCTGTGGAGGCCATTGGAGTACAGTGAACTCATTGTCATGTTCAAGAAACCAGTTTGAGATGATTTGAGCTTTGTGACATGGTGCGTTATCCTGCTGGAAGTAGCCATCAGAAGATGGGTACACTGTGGTCATAAAGGGATGGACACGGTCAGCAGCAATACTCAGGTAGGCTGTGGTGTTTAAACCATGCTCAGTTGGTACTAAGGGGCCCAAAGTGTGCCAAGAAAATATCCCCCACACCATTACACCACCACCACCAGCCTGAACCGTTGATACAAGGCAGGATGGATCCATGCTTCATGTTGTTTACGCCAAATTCTGACCTCATTGTCTGAATGTTGCAGCAGAAATTGACACTCATCAGACCAGGCAACATTTTCCAATCTTCTTTTTCTAATTCTGGTGAGCCTGTGTGAATTGTAGCCTCAGTTTCATGTTCTTCGCTGACAGGAGTGGCACCTGGTGTGATCTTCTGCTGCTGTAGCCCATCTGCTTCAAGGTTCAACACGTTATTCATTCAGAGATGGTCTTCTGCACACCTTGGTTGTAACCAGTGGTTATTTGAGTTACTGTTGCCTCTATCATCTTGAACCAGTCTGGCCATTCTCCTCTGACCTCTGGCATCAACAAGGCATTTTTACCTATAGAGCTGCTGCACTGGATATTTTCCTTGTCAGACCATCCTCTGTAAACCCTAGATGGGTCAGATGGTCATCTGGACCATGTTGCTGCCGTGTGATTGTCTGATTAGCTATTTGCATTAATGAGCAGTTGAACTGGTGTACCTAATAAAGTGACCGGTGAGTATATATATGTATATATGTAGGGGATCCCTGCTCTGTCTCTCTGTCAGCTAAGGGTTCATTGGCCTGGAAAACGTTGAAGACCACTAGTTTAAATCAATTACATAGTCTTGCTCTAGCCCTAAAACATACTGTGGAGCTAGGTCTAGCTAAAGACTAGTTTAATGTAATGATGGGGATTTTGAAAACAGTAACACACAGATAGCACAAGGGGAGGAAAATTCTGTCTGAAACTTGCTGCCAATGGCAGGCTTATAGAACAGTCTACATCCTGTGAGTCAGACTACTTGTCCGGTAACTCCACATCAATGCTGGAGCCCAAAGCTGCACCAGTGTTTACTCAGGTTTTGGCGAGGCTGAATCAAGTGCAGAGCACACAGTGGGTAGTTCAGGGGGCCCTGGGAGTGTGGAGCATTTCCCACAGCAGCCTGTTTAGAAACATTCATATCTTAGCAGCCAGTGAAATTATAGAGGAGTCACAGGCATTGATGAACAACACTTGTAAACTTCACTGATGTAATGGTTAATTTGCAAAACACATCACCTGTTATGAATCACTAACTCAGTCAGGCAAAAGTAAACTGAGCAGGAGACACAGAATTGTTAGCTTTTAAAGTGAAATCGGTGTTTTTATGCCCCATCTGTGGATTTGTTTTTATTGTATTTGCTGTTCCAACCAATTTCTGACGTATAATTTATTGTGTGCTATATCCTAATAAGACCATCTGTGATTTCTGTGGTTCAGATTTTGATGAGTGCAGTTTGTACGGGACCTGCAGTCAGACCTGTACCAACACTGAAGGCTCCTACACCTGCTCCTGTGTGGAGGGCTACTTGCCCCAGCCAGACAACCGCTCATGCAAGGCCAAGAATGGTAAGTACCAGCAGACAGCAGCAAGACTGAATGTTATCCAGTTTTGACTGCAGATGTTCTGTTCATGTTCCTCCTGTTAACCACTCACATCACGTTCCAGTGCCAGTAGACCGTCTGCCTGTCCTGCTGATCGCCAACTCCCAGAACATCCAAGCCACCTCCCTGAGCGGCACCACGGTCCACAGCCTGCTGTCTACCAGCACCAAGCAAACCACAGCTATGGACTTCCTCTACGCCCAGGAGACTGTCTGTTGGATCCACGTAGGAGACGCCCCCTCATCCACGCACCTCAAATGTGCCAAGATCCCCAATCTGAAGAGCTTCACAGAGGAGAGAGTCATTAACATCTCCCTCAGCCTGCACCGTGAGTACACCTCAGCAGCATGCAGCTTCTCCCTGGTACATTTATAAAGCACAGTCTGATCTGCACAGGCTAGAGTACACGCAGTTCAGTTCTCCACACATTATACATAATACAACAGCAGAAAAAGTTGCCTCAGACTGCAATAGGGCAGAGTATGTGTATGTGTGTGTTATAAATTTTCAGGGTGTTTTATACCTGGGGGCCACATAAGGTGAATATTCCCTGCAGATTTCATTAGCTCATGTGGCAAGGCTGGAAGAAAACACCGTGCACCACCTGTGGCTACACAGCAACTGTCAAACATCTCATGATTTTTTCAAGCCGAATTTTCTAGTTTTGGTCGTAGTGTTTGCTACTGTGGGAATTTCACGCAGCGAAAAACACAGACCAGATCCACTCTTCAGAAAATGTATTTTGAAATAAAATTTTATCATCGCTCGTAATGCATCTTTCGATTGTGATATATGTTTGCCCAGTTAGATCCTGTGTGAATGCAGTCCCAGTTTTTCCCTTGCTTCATATACAAAGGAGCAAGATTGAATTTCTGTAGCATTTCACTCAGAAAAGTCCATCCAATGCTTCCATTATTCATGCAGGTCTGGCTAAAATAAAGTACAGACTTGATAGCACAGTAGATGAGAAAAGATGAAAATACAGACCAAAAAAAAGCAGCACAGCAGACATCCATTTCGCCCACGGCTCCTTCAGCAGGTGGACCTTGAAACTATTAAATAAGCTAGCTGGAAGTTGGTTTCGACACACACACACACACACCATTCAAAGAACATATCCAAATTCACTAGGAATTGGCCTGGTAAATACAGTAAAAGCACATTGAAGCAGATGTTTTATGTCCTGTTTTCTGTCCTGTTGTTCTCTGGGAATGAAGGCAATTGAAATCAGATGTCTGCTCTTGTGACATTCATTTACCAAATAAGAATTTTAAGTCTGATTCAACTCTGGCCTTTCAAGGTCTTCCCCACCTATCACTAGCAACCCCAACCTTTGGCTAAAGACCTCAGCTCATCCTCACCTCAACTTATTATTTTTGTCTGGGTCGCATCCTTTGCAGATGGTGATTTGGCCAGACTCGTTGGTCTGAGTGAATTCAAATGTGCTTCACTTTTAGAGTCGAATGTAAACAGGTGGAGAAAAAATGTCCCGAAATGTAGCCAAAACCGAATCGAGCATCAATACGTACGTGCTCGTGCACAGCCCATGAGTCAGAGCTATGGTGGCAGCACATTAAAAGCAGCTGTGTTTTTCCATGGCTTAACTTTCAGAAAGAGTCATTTCTCCTGTTAAAATGAAACTAAAAGACAGACCTTGGAGATCTAAAGGAGCGCAGTTGAGTGCAGACGTGTGTAGTGCGTGCTTCTGAGTGCTGACAACCTGCGGGTCAAAAACCTCCGCACCCACACATGCTTCCCCTCCCATCCGTTTATCACTTTTTTGCTTCAAGTTTCTAGCCCTGTTGCGGCCTGGTTTTCTTGTCTGGAGTCAGAGAGAAAGCAGCCACAGAACAACACATTTATCCACACAAAGCTGGCAGGAATGCATCACTGTATTATCTTTTAGGAAGTTGGCTGACAGATGGTTTATAACTATCTGCATTGTCAGACTTATCCGTAAACATTAATTAAAGGACTCACTCACTTAGTCATTATGTTCATATTCTCTTCATTGTCCTTCATAGTTCTCTCCACAGTCTCTTAACTCCACTTCCAATCTGTACACAACACTCAAGGTATAATGCAGACATGCTGTAGCAGATTGAATCATATAGCTCAGCTTTATTTCCTTCGTTCTCTTTCTCTGTTTTGCATTGTGACCGATCACATCCACTCAGTATGCAGCAGCTCGTCTTCCTTCACATCCCTTTTCCATGTGACTAAAGACGGCATTAACATGACAGAAATGACTTTCTCAGCACAGACCATCAGAGAAAATGAAAAGGCCGAATGATGACAGTCGGGCAGATGTGTCTTCCACATGCTCGTACGGTGCGGTGTAGCTGTCATTTGGAAATATGTTCATTTCAAGCCAGATGATATCAGGCAAACTCCGAACAATGGAAATAACGCATGAGGCATTTCGGTGTCCCTAGCAGTAATAAGTGGAAGATTGAGCCTAATGCACCTCTAAGTCTGTTTTGAGCCACATCTGTTATTAGCACATTATACAGTACATCCTTTAATCAAACGGGCTCATGCAGGGAAAAAGACATCATAACCCCCCCCTTAATATTACAGAAACAGTACACTGATGTGGAGATTTAGGTAAAAAATGTATTTGTGCTTAATTATTATATTCAGAGTCATTAAAATAAAAAGCATTATCACTATAAACCATGCAGCTTTAACGAGAAGCTCGACTCGACAATTTAAGAACCAGAAGAATTCACAGGAAATTCCAGCAGCTTCAGCTGGGTTCTCCACGGCTGTCCTCCCCTACACACATATGCACCCACACACACACTGCGGCGCTCGTGCGCACACACACATCCTGATACACATGTGTGCGCGAACACACACAGATAAAAATGAGAGCTGGCTGCACTGAGGAGCATGGACAGGATGTGCGTGACTGATGATGAAGGATTAGAGCTGTATTGCTGAAATAAGGAAGCACTTGGAGGGCATCGTACTTCCTGTATCCGAATGGCAATATTACTGGTTTCATGTCAGTGTGTGTATGAGTGACATGAGAAAAAGGGAGATGCCATTTGAAAGCATTTTAACACAAATTGAAAGAGAAAAAAAAAGTACTGTTTTTTCCTAGCGTGACTGTTTTGCAGAATAAAGCATATCTCAGACGTAGACAGGTACTGGATATGACACAAAGCATGGAATAAAAAGTATAAACCTTAATATTTATGATGACTTAGACAAATGATGCCAGATATATTTAAATCTGCATCCTTTGACCACCCAGAGGACCCCAAATACTTAACGTCAGTGCAAAAAATATACAATACAAAAGGGCACATTTTTCTCATCTGCTCCAGCCCATAATCTGGAGAGACTGCCCAGACAGCAGAGTTGGTCTTTTGGACAGGCTGCTGGCGTGTGAGTGTGACAGAATAGGAGGAGCAGGTTTATGCTTACAGTCAACATGGATGGAGCCAGCAGCAGTAACCAATGGCAGGGGTGAACATACAGGAAATGATGCGCGTGTGGTTGGGGTGACTCATGACCTCAGAATGCCACAGACGAGTTGTCCAGATGTTCCTCCACCCCCCTCGCTCTCTCACTCTCTCTCTCTCTTACTTTCATTACATTCCCTTTGACTCTTTTTTTCTTAGTCCCACTTTCCTCTTCCAAATGTCCTGAAACATACACTTACTCTCATTCTATATTTGACAGTGTCTGCTTCTTGCCATTGCTAATTATACCAGTCACTCACAACCATTGTCAGACACACAAAAGTGGTGATGTAAGCCCCGTGTGACTGTAAAAAATGGAACTTGTTTTTTCCACCACTTTTAGCTTACATTAAACGAAAAACACGGAATTATCTGAGTTCATCCATTCATTTTCCGTAACCGCTTATCCTTTTAGTTGTCGTGGCGTTGCTGGAGCCTATCCCAGCTGACACTGGGCAAGAGGTGTGGTACACCCTGGACAGGCCGCCAGACTGTCGCAGGGCTGACACATAGAGACAGACAACCATTCACGCTCACATTCACACCTATGGCCAATTTAGAGTCACCAGTTAACCTGATCTACATGTCTTTGGACTGTGGGAGGAAGCCGGAGCACCCAGAGGAAACCCACACTGACATGAGGAGAACATGCAAACTCCATACAGAAGGGCTGCCCCGCCAAGATTCAAACCTCCCACCCCGGGTTCGAACCAGGAACCCTCTTGCTGTGAGGCGCCAATGCTAACCACTGAACCACTGTGCCGAACAACATGTGTCAGCCTAAAACTCAGTAATACAGGAAGTTCACTGTTCAGCCTGTATTAAGCAGAGTCGTGCTTTGAGCTAAATGCTAACGTCCACATGCTAGCATGCACACAGTGACAATGCTAACATGCTGATTTTTAGCAGGTACATTGTTTACTATAAACCATCTTAGTTCAGTGTGTTAGCATGCTAACATTTGCTAGAGGTATGGGACTCGAGTCATAAGATTTGAGACTTGCTTGACTGACACTGATAAAAGACTCGACTTGACTTGGTATTCATGACTCCAGATTTGATTTAGACAGATGACTCAAATTGACTGTTATAAATCAATATTTGCATTTTTAGTTATTGAGAAGTTTTGTTTTTGAAACATAACATGGGTAATTTTCTAGTGCCATGGGTGCAAACTTGCTGGCAACCTACAAGGATACACCAGCAGAGGCCAACACATGAGGCAGCTATCATGGAGGGGCCTAATTCCAAAATGATTAAGTTTGGATCTGGTCTAACTTTATCCGTCACTACAAAACCCACAATGAAAGGTACAGAAATGTGTCTCTTTAGCTAACTTTTAGCTCATTGTGTTATCAGAATTTTATATGACTTGACTTGTCCTGCTTGACCAGAGCAATGACTTGACTTGACTTGACTTGACTTGACTTGACTTGACTTGACTTTACTTGCGTGGTTTTCACCACAGTGACTTGGGACTTGTGAGAGACTTGAAGATTACGACTTGTGACTTACACATGTATGACTTACTCCTGCCTCTGCTAACTAGCACCAAACAAAGCACAGCAGAGACTGATGATAATGTCATTAATTTTAACGGTATTTAATTAGAAACCAAAGAACTGGGCAAAATTCACGCCAATCCATTCGGCTATTCAGCCAATAGTTGTTAAGAGATTTCACACAAAAAAACCTAAAATGTCAGCCTCATGGTGGTCCTAGAAAAATCCATGGATCACCAAAGTTAGCGGGATTTATCCTCTGAGAATCAAGAGTGTCTGTACAAATTTCATGGCTATCCATCCAGTAGTTGTTAAATGTTTCAGTCTGTACCAGAGCAGTGGACCGACAGACAGAGCATGGCTAAAGATCCAGATAGAAACTGGATTATAAAAACCCCACTTGCAGTGCGAACACATTGCATTTTAAATATTTGTTGTTGTTTTAAATTACTTACTGAGGGACTCAACCATATCTAAATTGCATTTCCTCACGATTTTTCCTCATCATTTTTCATTCCATATTCTGAACGAGCTGCGCTTGTCAGACATCATTTATTGTAAACTGTGGTGAGGAGTGCCTTATTGCAAGGGAAACAATCTTTGAATACATATAGTACGTGGAAATTGGTTTAATCATTTGTTTCTAACATATTGGTGCTGAGAGTTTTCCCAATGGGAAACCTAGAAATTAAGCTTAACACTCAGTAGTTCTGTAGATGCTGATGCTCCACACTATGCACAGGAGGGCTGATCCCAGAGCTGTCACTAAGCTCTCCTTTCTCTGCTTGTACTGTAAGAGCTACAGTACCTGCTCCCCCCTGCACAGTGAGCTACAGCGTGCTGCTTAGCACAGACACTGGCCTGAAATCTCCTTAAGAGGTCATGTGCTGTTAAAAGGCAAGCTGGTCAGCACATTTTCAAATCTTCTCTCTATTCAACACTTTGTTCAGCTTTAAACCTCTCTCCCTCTCCTCCTGTCTCTCCTTTTGATACATTAACTTAAAACCATGACATATATTTTAGTTCCTCAAAGTATGCACTTCCTTTCACGTCTTGCGTCGTATGGTTTCTTGATCTTAACAGAACCGTAATTTTTTGTTGTTGTGTTTCTTGTCCATTCTCCCCCTGCCCCTGTGTTTCTAGTGTGACGCCTTCACCAGATGCTTGAGGGAGTGTTTTGGAGTTTGGGAGGTTGGCGAGGGGAAGTGGGGGTTGGGGTGTATGAGCGGTTGGTGTTAAAGCTTCAATCGCAGTTCAAAAGTGACAATACGGAGGTATCAAAACCATATCAGCCGCCTTAAAAGTGATGCCAGTGATATAACTACACTATTCACCCCCTGTGTTAGCGCCGTAGTACGAGCAGCTGGCGCTGTGAAGATGTATGCTCCTCACTTGTACTCCTACATACAGTTATTGGAGTAAAACTCTGCCTAGCATTGCCCCATTTAGCAATACACTTTAAATACATTATCTAGACTCGGCTGTTGTTTTTCTTAGACCAACAGGGAGCTGAGAGATGAACGAGGAAACACGTAGAAAACAAGTTGTTTAGAGAGAGAAGGAGAAAAAAAACGAAGAAGGCGGCCGGTTCTGTTTTTTCAATTATGCTGTGTTGTTTTTTTATAGCATAGTTTGAGACAGACAGAGCTGCAGTTAATGAATCCAGACTGTTTTCCCACCTCTGGGGAACAGACAAAGGGGAGGGATAGGGGGATGATGCATGGAGGAGGAGAGAGAGAATGGGAGGAGATTGAGAAGTCTTCGCTGGAGCCATTTCTGTTCAGCAGAGGTGGAGGAAAATAGAGAGCGGGGGGTGTCAGAAAGCAGGGGACAGATTTTTTCAGGTCTTTTAGTAAACTTTTAGAATATTGCACAATCTCCTCTTTTTCCCCCCCTTTGTTTACCCGTTGCTTAATCAGTGAATCAGTGTGTTGTGAGGCAGCTGGAAGCGTTTAAACAGAGAACTCTGTGTTAAAAATTAAGAGCACCTTTGGGAATACGGCCCCTGATTCCCATAAACCTCAGAAATGCTGCTGCACAATGGCCAAGTTTCCCTAGTGGAAATCAGATATCTCCCCCTCTCTTTCTTCTCCTCTCTGTCTTCTTTCTTTTCTTCTCACTTTTTCTTCCTTTCCTCTCCGTCCATCTGCATTTTTTCTTTTATCCGTTTTCCACTTTTACTCGAACCCAAAATATTTGAGAGAGCTCCACTTCCCTCCCTCTGCTAGCCAGGCTCTTCAGAAAAATGTGTCAGTTTTTCTAAACACAGAGGGCTCCTCTGGAATTACAGTCAGATTTATTGGTCCGGAGCTGGTAAGCTTTCACTACGCACACTTTTATTGCGCTGTTATGGCGAGGAATCTGCTTTGTCATTTCCCCCAACCCAAGCTTTTCACTTCTGGTTGGAGAAATCGATCCTCTGGTCTCCCCTAAATCATCACAGTGACCTGCTCACCCTGGTAAACATACCACCGTATCAGACCTCCACCCTTAGCACTGAGCGCGGCACGACAGAGGCCTCCTGCAGCACGACTTTAGCCCTATATCTGAGGTGTTTGTGTACGTGTGTAAGTCGGCGTGTGTGGAGAGCAGAGCTTGGGGCAGCTGTGAAAATACAAGTCTTGTGGTTTGTGAAGCCCTCCTCCCCACTCTTTAACTCTCTCTGTAGCTGTGCAGACTTATAGTTTTCATTTGGAGTTAAGCTCAATATTTACAGGTACTACAGTCAGTGCTGCAAGTTATACAGTTATTCAGATGCTTTGTTTATGTAAAAGTAGCACAAATTCTACAAATAAAGACTTCATATTATCTTCAAAACACAACTTAAAGGAGCTGGATATGACGGTCAGAGCGTATATATGATTCAGAGTCTGGGGTGGTATAGACTGATTGCAGTTCTCAACATGGAGGTGGCTGAGGCGGCAGCTAGCAGCTGACGATGCTAACTTAATGAACAGTGCTAACGACGGCAACAGTGCTGACAGAGCTAACATTGTTACCTGGGGGGAAACCAAAGGGTGGGCGCTAAGTGTCTGCGACAACGCTGTCTCGATATCAGCGGTGACCACCATATGAGTTATCAGCGATAAGGTAGCCAGTGGGAAAAACTCACAGGAATTCACATGTACCAAGATGCACTTGCAGCTGGCACAGCTACTACAACAACAAACAGAAAGGTTTGGATCACGATATATAGAGAATTAGCATGATTTCATTCTCTGCTCAGGATGCCATTACTCTGCTATATCTTTACATAGAAAAATAGTGGTGTTATATTAATGTTCTGAATGTCACATATAGCTCTTTTTAAGGGGCTATGATAAATATTTTTATCTTAACAATGGACCACATGACCATAGTGTGAAAGGGATCGCTTGTAGTGACAAATCAACATGTAATTATCACCAATGCTGAAGTTCTCCTTAGCTTTACGGCGCCCTGTAGCATCTTCCAGCTCATTGTTTTCATTTTACTATACTTACTATGGTTCAAATATTTTTTTAAGGAAAAGCTCTAAAATCCGAAGTGTACATAACCTGCCCAGCACTAAAAGGCAGATAGACAAAGTTAGTGAATAGCTAGTTGGTGAACAACAGCAGCAATTAGAAGGTAAACTAAATCTTTTTCTCAGAAGTTTGTGAAAAAAAAGCTAATTTATCGGGACTAAAATTAAACGTCAAATGAATGCTAATGTTAGGCGTACACCATATTGCCTGGATGTGAAGACTGAGAGCATCTGTTTGCTAACTTATCAACTTAAAAGGTGATAATGTGTCAGCGTTGTCTTCATAGTCTCTTTCTGCTGCCCCCAAGTGTCCAAAAAAATGATTGCAGGTCATAGACTGTATGGAAGTGGCCACTGGTCCTCCTTGGTTTGTGGACGCTTTTTTGGAAGCCTAGAGTTTGGCATTTTGGGAGTCACCATCTTGGATCTTGGAGCCAGAAGTGACCGATATTTAGACGAGGGGTTGGAGCTAACCCTGACGCTAGCTCGCTGCTACCTTGGCTGGCGTGGTGCATTTACAGCTATGTTTAACTGTGATAATGGTAATGCTAATATTTCATTAGTGAAAAAAAAATGGCCTAAAAGCATTGAAACAAAATATAGGCTGCATAGCAGAAACATCCAACTCTTTAAAGGCCTTTTAGAACAACCAAACACTGAACAAGATTAGGTTTCCAAAACACATGAACTGAAAACACACTGAAAAAGCACCCAGCTATGACTACACCTATCTGTTATATAGTATCTGCAGATGTCAAATGAATATTGTGGTGTTAAAGGTGCATCATTTTCCTTTGAAATGCAGTGGTGTACGGTAAAGCTATACAGTTTCATAGAATGAAAAGTTCGTAAAGTACAAGTATCTCAAAAGTATATCTATCTATATCTATCTATAAGTATACTAGTACAGTGCTCTAGTAAATGTACTTTCCACAACTCACTACAGTAAATTAATCATTCTGGACCTTTAATATCCTCACATCTCCTTTCCTTCAGCTTTAACAATAGCTTTCTTTCTCTGATCCTTGGCTCACACTCAGTGTGGCTGAGCTGCTGTTTGAGGAGAGGAAGGAAGAGGAGGGAATGAGTGATCCAGGGAGAGGGGTATATTAGTGTCCCATGTTATTCTTTTTCACTATTTTTCTGCTCTCTCAGACCCTTCCTATGTGGTCCTGCACCACATTCGGGACAGTTTGGATAGAGCAGGGGCATTCCAGTTTTTTTTTCCTGTAAATGTTCCATAAATTGGGCGTGTGTGTGGTGGCATGCGCACACGCCTAGGTGTTTAATTTTCATCATCGGGTGGGGCGCTGGTGTTCTCCGTGAGCCGAGCCTCAGGAAAATAAACGCAGCGGCAACCGCCCGTCTGCCGTCGCTTAGCTACAGCTACGGCAACATCACACTCCTCGAGGCAACAAACAGCTTGTCTCATATTCTGTCTGTCTGAGTGACTTTGAATGACAGACGCATTACCTAGACACCTGCTAATTGGAGTTGGCTGTCGTCTCATTTGTCAGTCAGGAAAACTACCTCAAGTCCAAACCTGAAAATCTTGACTGTGTGTGAACATGTGTGTGAGTGCTGTAGACAGAGAGATGTTGAAGTAGCTGCCACACAGTATTGCTGACTAATTTACTTCCATCACATGAGCATGAGTCAAACCTCTTACCCATCTGCTACAAGTATGTACAACAACATCACACGCTCAAGCTCTGCACCAGTTAAAGTGACTCTATTCAAGTACCAAAAACACTGTTTTTACCTCCTGTGTCCCATCTTCCCCCCTTCTCACCCCTTCGCTCTTTCTCTGTCCAGATGTGGAGCAGATGGCCATCGACTGGCTCACAGGAAACTTCTACTTTGTGGATGACGTGGACGACAGGATCTTTGTGTGTGACAAGGATGGGCAGACATGTGTCACCCTTCTGGACCAGGAGCTGTATAACCCTAAAGGCATCGCCTTGGACCCCACCATGGGGTCAGTTTGATCTCTTACTATCTGTCTTATACGTAAACACATTCCATGCAAACTCATAAAAATCCCATGAAAACAACAGGAGTCAGACTTCTGTCATCTGTCGTTGTTACCAAACTTTAAACTTTCAAGTTGAAATGGAGGGAAAAGGCTAAATGGAAGTTTGGAAGTTGGAGTAATTGAGCACAGATGTTCCATTTGCAGTGTGGTATGCTGACTGTATAGGTTTAGAGTGTAAAAGCATGTTTTTGTTACAGCTCTTTTGTTTATGACCAGACTTTCCAACTAAATTCCTGAAAGTGTGTGTGTGTATCTGTGGTGCATGTTTGTGTGAGTGTCTGAGAGCTTGGTAGAAATTAACAGCACCAATGTGAGAATGTGGGTGTATATGTGCCTGAAGCTATGTGCATCGTTTTCATCCCACGCTATTTCCTCGGCCATAATTGGTTCCTCCAGTAACAAGGTCAGGTAGATTCACTGTAAATGATTTTTTTGTCTCTTTTGTTGTGGTCCGCAGTGATTACAGGGGGAGAAAAACAACACGAACAACAATATGACAGCAAAAATCATCCTTTGTTGTGCTGTTAAATTACTGACCACAGATCTTTTATGAAATCCCACACAGACTGTTTACTGTATTCACCTTCAAAAAAAGTCAAATTGACAGAAAGCAACATCGTTATATTTCAAGTTTCCTTCATCTACTGGTTAATGGTTTTACTCCACTATGACAGGATTTTGTGAGGTTTCTTTTCGACAGGGATTCTCAAGAAGGAAATTGTGTGGAATGTGTTTTCCAGCTTGTTAAACACATATTTTTTCCAAATAGATGTTGCTTGCAAACACATTTCCAGGGACTGTGAGCATAATTTGTTATTTGAAGCATTAAAAAAGAGGCAGAAGAAAAAAAAACTTAAATAATGATTATGCTCCAACATACTGTATGTTTCACATAGTAGATGCTTGTCAAACTTGTCAAAGTTCTCTTTGAATTTACAGTACAAGTCACATGATCACATACTGTGGGGCTAATCATGCCACATCTCAGAGAGAAACTCTTGAAAAAAAAAAAATAATAAAGACTTAAAGGAATACTTCACTCACAAATGACCATTTGTTTATCAGTTACTCACCCCACATTACAATGAATTCTTGAAAAAAACATGCCTCAAAGGTGAATGAAGAATCAAAAAATCTAAAAATTCCCTATGAATTAAAGTCATTTTAACAACAGCAAAGCTCTATTAAACATCCATTTACAAACTCTCACACAACCAGTGCAGTATAATCCAAGCCTCATTTATCCAGTTGTGTCCTCACTACTTTCCAAACATTTGCATTTTTGCTAAAATACCACTATTGAAAACCCTTTGGGAAGCGTGTGCGTTTGAACTCTCCTTGTGCATGTTATCAGGCAGGGTTCAAACACACGCACTTGTCCAGATGACCCACTTGTCCATGAAAGAGAGTGTTTATGGGAAAGTATTTTAAATAGTAAGGTTGTAGTGAAAGTGCATGTGTTTTGGAAGTACTGAGCATATGACTTGATAAATAAGACTTGGATTATACTGCCTGAGTTGGCTGAAAGATTGTAAATAGATAGAAAATGTTTTGATGTAGTTTTGCTGTTGTTAAACGCTGCACCCTTTTTTCCCAATTAATTAAATTTCTCAGTTTTTGAAGTTTTTGTTTACCTCTGAGGCATGTGAGAAAAACAAAGTTTTCTTCACATTTTCAACATAACAAAGGGTGAGGAATTAATAAAGAAAAGATCATTTTGTGGTTAAAGTACCCCTTTAAACAATGAAACTTGCTTGCTGTGTGCTTCTGAAGCTAGATAATTATTGTCTCCCTATGAGGGGAATAAGGGTGAAGAATCAATTTTAACATAGCCACAGGGGCTGAAAATGAAACTATTGTCTGATTCACTTTATCTGTTTATCCATCTGTCCTCAATCACTTCTGATCCTTTGTCTCCACAGGAAGGTGTTCTTCACAGACTATGGTCAGATCCCTAAGGTGGAGCGCTGTGACATGGACGGCCAGAACCGAACCAAGCTCGTGGACAGTAAGATTGTATTCCCCCACGGCATCACACTGGATCTCGTCAGCAGGCTGGTGTACTGGGCCGATGCCTACCTGGACTACATTGAGGTGGTGGACTATGAAGGCAAGAATCGGCACACCATCATCCAAGGCCTGCTGGTGAGAACAGCTGCACTGGACTCCTATTATCATCAATTAGCAGGCAGATAATCTCTCTTAAATTAGCTGTCCTTGTGTATGCTATTCATAATGCTCTAAACACTGTAGTGTGCTTTAGAGTTCCCTATATATCTATAATACTCCTTATATTTCTCCTGTGTGCTCGTGTAATGGGTTCTTGCCCAGTGAGTTATGAGCACAGAGAAGACGGTGGACATTTGCCTTTTCATTAAAGCAGCTGATTAATAGTGTTTAATGCTGATGCTGTTGATGTTACAGCGCTGATGAAGCACAGTAACCTGTTACCATGGCTTTTACTGTGATCTGCTGAGAAATAATGGCTTTCATTTACTCACTGAACCTAAGGGCACATACACACAAACCACCAGCTTTAGCTTTGTGTGTGTGCACCTGTGATGGGGCACTAGTGCAGGCATATCCTTCAGGTAAAGGTTAAAAGGAAGTGTGTTATTGATGGTGTTGAGTTTGGGCTGTTTTATCAAGAGCGTGTGTTTATTAAGGTCTGACATGCTTTCTTAAAGCTGGAGTTTTCAAAGTTCTGATCAAGATGCATGGAGGTCTTGATTAGACCCTGCGATTAAGTGTCCTGTGCCTGCTAATT
The DNA here is from genome assembly GCA_019142605.1 of Cephalopholis sonnerati. Lineage (NCBI taxonomy): Eukaryota > Metazoa > Chordata > Actinopteri > Perciformes > Serranidae > Cephalopholis > Cephalopholis sonnerati. The sequence goes on from JAGQAX010000002.1 coordinate 37,027,731, forward strand.
AAAACCCTTTTAGATTGATTATATTTGGACAAGTTCGGTTCTGATGTTGGCTGCAGATAGTTACAGCCACTTGGAGCCTGGAGTATGTGACATCAAGTAGCGCAATGTAACAATTCCTCTCATGCCCTCTTGCGTTGGTCTAGTTTTGTCATGGCTGCATCTGTTACTAAAGGCCTTTACAGATAGGGAGTGTTTTTTGTGCAAATATTTTGCATATCAATATATTTTTTATGAACTGCTGTTTTTGCCATGAGGACTTTCACACAGAGCATGACTATTAAGTGGCGAAGAAGCAACTTTTTTGGGGGGGAATGAAGGTGATTTTTTGCAGCTTTACAAATAAAGGCACCAACCACGTGGCGCCAATGCTTATTCAGTCATTTTCCGTAACCACTTATCCTACTGGGCATCATGGGGGAGTTGGAGCCTATCCCAGCTGACACTGGCCAAGAGGTAGGGTACACCTTGGACCGGTCGACAGACTATTGCAAGGCTAATACATAGAGACAGGCAACCATTCATGCTTACATTCACACCTAGCCTGCATGTTTCTGGACTGTGGGAGTAAGCTGGAGTACCCATAAAAAACCCACACTGACACAGGAGGAACATGCAAACCCCGCACAGAGGGGCTCCCCCACCCTGGGTTTGAATCCCCCAGCCTGGGTTTGTACCAGGAACCCTCTTGCTGTGAGGCGCTAACCACTGCATCACCGTGCCGCCTATACTTATACCATAGACTGTACAAAATAATGGATGTAGCCGCTGTGACGTCACCCATTGATTTGTGGACTGCCATTTTGAAGCCTTAAGTGTGGCATTTCAGCCTTTGCCATCTTGTAATTTTGAAGCCAGAAGTGACCATATTTGGACAAGAGGGTAGATCTGTGGAGGAGCGAGGCATGGATCTGACTCATAGACTGTAGTGATGCTTCGCTGACAGCCTGTCTCTCAAAGTTGCCCCACAATATGTGTAACCTTAAGCGTTAATAAAATGTAAACAGGTGAGTTAACTAAAAATGGACTCTCAGTTAAGTTTTCACGAATGGTAAAGTTAGGTAGAGACTAAAACTGATTTTTGTTCCAGGCTGTAAACATGGTACATAGTACCCCATTTTAACATTGGGGTCTGTGGGGATTGACTCGCTCCTGGTAGTTGTTGAAAGTTTGCATCGCTGCTGGTATGAAAAGTTTTGATGCAAAATATTTGCAGGCAAGTATTGCGCATTTTCGTGTTGTTTATTTGTCATGCCCCTAATGTGTAAAGGCCTTAAAGGTAACATAGTGCACAGTCATGTTTCCTCAACACCTGATTCCAATAGGTTTCCATTCAGTGTATCACCAGAGCATTGCCCTTCAGTCTACGATAATAACCCTTTTTCTCTCTCTGAGTGTCTGTCTCTGTCCCTCTATGGCCCAGCATGAGGCAGACCACAATGCCATCTCAGGTTTTATGCTGCTGACACGGCTTCTTGGGACACTGAGTCACTGTCCTATGTTTATCCAGATCTGAAACTTGTTGCCTTGCTTCTCCTCCTGATTTTGTCAGCGACAATGAAAAGCTACAATTTTTCCATGACTTCTGTCTATTGTGAGCAGTGGAAGCTTTCCTGGTTCCTCTCAGTCAGTGCTGCTGAACACTCCATCACTTTATAATACCACTTTGTACCATGGCCACAGAACATACTTGTTTCTGAGCAAAAGGCAGGTGGTTGTTAAAATTGTTTATCAGGACACCTAAAAAAGATGGTAAACAGTTTAACCACCGCTCCACATCACAGCCCATGGTTTATTAAACTAAAAGTTACCATGGAAACAACACCTCTGCTTCATGCTACATTACCAGTTAACTCTCACTTGTAAAATAAAACTAACCATGGGAAAAATGACTAAAGAAAATCTTTAAAACATGGAGGATAATTGAAACAGAGTCTTTTGTGTGTGTGTGTGTGTGTGTGTGTGTGGTAAGTTGCCATGGAAAAGGCACGATAATGGACACTGAGGTTTCCAGATTTAGAAAATAATAGACCCACTGAAGTAAAATGCCACTTCACATTGAATTGTGGTCCATTATTTTCATATATCAGGGAACATTATTGTGTATTATTGCTTGCGCAAGGACAAGATACAGTATGAAGATGAGGCATAAATGTGCATCAGTTAAGTTTGCACATCCAAAGTGAAAAAGTCAATGGCAGACTATTAATTTTTCACTAGACTTTTTTAGCTCACACTGTATTTTTGCCTGCGCAGCCTTCATCAGAGAATATAAAATTTTTTACAAGCTCTGGAAATATGGCACTAGTACAGTATATCTAATTTCTGTGGAAGCACTTATCTATTTTATGGTCATGAGGGGGCAGCGAATTACAGCAGTAAATGTGTGACTGTCAGTGAAAGTTCATTTTTGGAAAACTGAGTTCTTAGCCAGTCTATATGACAGTTAATAAGTAAGTTCAGTAAAGCAATGAAAGAAGGTGAAACTAATACCATCTCTCTGTCTCTTTTTCTCTCTTGCATCATCTCGTGACTTTCCGTGTTCTCTCTTCAAGATCGAGCACCTGTACGGGCTGACTGTGTTTGAAAACTACCTGTATGCTACCAATTCAGACAATGCTAATATGCAGCCTAAAACCAGTGTCATCAGGGTCAATCGCTTCAACAGCACAGACTATCAAGTAGTGACCAGGGTGGACAAGGGAGGAGCACTGCACGTCTACCACCAGAGACGCCAGCCTCCAGGTAGACTACACACACACATGCATTCATATCTCACGTGCATCTGAACACTTCATTCATGCTTCTGGTTTTGTGATTTTATCTCCCACCTTTTGGGTGTCCAGTACGTAGCCATGCATGTGAGGTGGACCAGTTTGGGAAGGCTGGAGGCTGCTCAGACATCTGTTTGCTGGGGAACGGCCACAAGACCCGAACCTGCCGCTGTCGCTCTGGATTCAGCCTTGGCAACGATGGCAAGTCCTGCAAAAGTGAGTAAGACTATTGGAGTAATGAAACAATGATTGATGATAAGTCAGCGTGACCTCTAGCTCACCTGGTAGTGTGTGTGAACCATGTAGGCTGAGGTCTTTGCAGCAGCTGGGGGTTGATTCCCACCCTTTGGCCCCTTGCTGCGTATTACTCCCCGTCTCTCTCCCCACTTTCCTGTCTCTTTCCAGCTGCACTATTATAGAGGCAAAAAGCTCTAGAAAAATCTTTAAACAATGATGAAGTGTCAGTGGCTGCAAATCAACAAATGAACACAAAAAGACTTTAGGAGGCACTGTATCTGTGGCTGTTACCTGTCAAAAGACTTTCAAACATTCATTTATTCATTTCTTGTAATCGCTTATCCTGTTCGGGGTCGCGGGGGGGGAAGGCTGTCCTGGCTGACATTGGGCGAGAGGCAGGGTACACCCTGGACAGGTTGCTAGACTATCACAAGGCTGACACATAGAGACAGACAACCATTCAGTCCAATTTAGATTCATCAGTTAATCTCGCCTGCATGTCTTTGGACTGTGGGAGGAAGCTGGAGTACCCAGAGAAAAGCCACACTGACACGGAGAAAACATGCAATCTCTGCACAGAAGGGCTTCCCCACCCTGGGATCCAAACTCTACACCTCAGGTTCAAACCAGGAACCCTCTTGACTTTCAAACATCTGCTGTAGAATTGATTCTAAACAACAGGTAGGCTAACCTCAGTGGGTCGTTACTTTTATAGTTGCCAGAGGGTATGTGGTAAGATTGAGGAGTAACGCTAACTAGCTCAGATAATTTGGGAAAAATAAATAAATAAATTTTGAGTAGGCTGTAACATGACTGAAACTAGGTAGCAATTTTATATTTTGAAAACAGTCATGAGTTAGCAACCATGCAGAAAGATCTAAACTGTTAACGCTAGCTTAGCTTATTTAGCTTAAAAATACTGTATGAAATATAACACTGAAATTGATAGCTAACTTTAGCCTAATAATAAAATCTAGTTCAAATAGTTAGCTAAATGTATTGGGTAAACTTTTGAAATAGTTATCTAAAAGTAATGGATAAGCAGTAAGTTGTTAACAGTTAATGTTAGCTAACAATAGCATTAGCCTAGTGGCTAAATTGGCAAAATAGATCATGTTAGCTAAAAGTTATGACTAGACATTTGAGATAATAAGCCTAACAGATAAATTGTTCAAATAATTAGTGGTTAGCTAAAAGTAATGGATAAGCAGAAATTGTTTACAGTTAACATTAGCTAACAGTAATGTTAGCCTAGTGGCTAAATTATTACAATAAATAATGTTAGCTAAAAGCTATGACTAGACATTTGAAATAGTAAGCCTAAAAGATCAATTGTTCAAATAATTAGCGGTTAGCTAAAAGTAATAGATAAAAGGTTGAAATTGATAGCTAACTCTAACTAAATAATACAGTATAGTTTGAATAGTTAGCTAAATGTAATGGGTAAACTGTGTCGAAATAGTTAGCTAAAAGTAATGGATAAGCAGACATTGTTAACAATTAATGTTAGCTAAAGGTAATGTTAGCCTAGAGGCTTAATTATTAAAATAGATAATGTTAGCTAAAAGCTATGCAGTTGAAGTAGTAAGCCTAACAGATCAAGTGTTTAAACAGATAGTGGTTTACTAAACAGATAAAAGGTTGAAATAGTAGACTTATAGTAACAGATAAGATGGATGAAATACTCAGCTTTTGCTCTTCCAAGAGGTAGTACAGTTATCAGGTGACCAAACCACCCTCAACACTGACAGTTTAGTTGTATGAAAACATTTTTGTAACAATATTTTCTTTTTCACAATTTTAATATATCAAATAATACCCAGTTTAAAATCATTCAAACAACTTGTGTCGAACATGGTGGGTTTTGTCAGTGAGGACACATGAGCCCATCAGACAGGGCTGTGGAAGTAGCCTACGTAGGACAAAATAAGGTTGGGAACCACTGCACTGTAGTATACTGTAGATTCAGCACAACTGATGTGTGCATGCTCCCAGCATAACTGGAAGTACACACTCAGGAGCCACAGTGATTCAGCTCTATAGACCGAAAGCCAAGGGCAGCCAAGGTTGGATCGGGGATGCGGTTCCCCCCAGGGCTGTAGACTGGGAGTGAGCTATGTACAAAGTAGCTGAGCAACACATAACTTAGTCTGAGTCTCTAGCTCAACGCTGACCTCCCCGTGAAGCTGCCAGCCTGATTCAGCTTGTTCTGAGATGTGTTTTAATATTCTATCAACCAATAATAGCATTATATTGATCTGCCTCCTGAGAATAGCCTGTCCTTGAAAATGACACAATTAATTTAAGTAAAGGCAACCCCTCCTCCTATCTTCTCTTCTCTCTGCCTCTCAATTCAAAATCACTTAATTGTCATGCAGGGCTTTTGCTGATCTTGCATGTTATTTACTTGTTTAATCAATACACATTATTTGGAAAAAAATTGTCACGAGTCAGCATCTAATTTTTTGATTCTTTCTTACTAGTAATCATTAAAGAATGGGAATGGGTAAGAGGGTGAAAGAAGATTAGTGTTAACAGCCTCTGCTGAGTTGTGTAACCATATATTCAGGTCCAACATAAAGTCTTTTGCCTTTGTTTTCCTGTTTTGCTGTAGAACCGGAGCATGAGCTCTTCCTGGTCTATGGCAAAGGTCGCCCAGGGGTCATCAGGGGCATGGATATGAATGCCAAGGTGCCAGATGAGTACATGATACCCATAGAGAATCTGATGAACCCCAGAGCTCTGGACTTTCACGCTGAGAGCGAGTTCATTTACTTTGCCGATGCCACCAGCTACATCATCGGGCGACAGAAAATTGATGGAACAGAAAGGGATACCATTGTGAAGGAAGGTAGGTATCAGGGTTAAAATAAGGGTCAGTTTGAGTTTGTGCAGTGATTTTCAGAAATCGTTTGATAGTTTGCTGTAAAAGTTATTTTAGACTGTGTAAATCAAATTTCTTTCCCACGTGACACTGAAGTTAAACATGCACACACACATTCCAGTTATATGTATGGGTTTTGGCCCAGCTTTTGGCAGTAAAAGTGGGAACAAAATTTGCACTTGGAACATGAATGCATGCATGAGATTTCATGCAGGTTTACAAGAGGTGATAAACAACCGTAAGCTTTAAGATTTTTTTCACAAGCTCAGAATCTTGTTAACACAAACATATTTTATTTGTTTAACCTCTATTTATCCAGGTTATTCCACTGAGAACAAATGAACTGCTTTCCACAAATATAACCTAGAAAACAGTCCACATGATATAATACCTGGTGAACTCTGTGCATCAGCAGGCAGTAATCCAGTTTAAAATTAAGGTTTAAAGCTAAAAGTATAAAAAATGCAGATCTTGATTTACTCATATGAAAAGACTGTACAATCAGTAGTGTTTTTATGTGCGTTGTAGCAATAGGCTTCTCACCAACAGTATGTGTTTGTCTCAGGAATACACACAGTAGAGGGAATAGCTGTGGACTGGATGGCTGACAACTTGTACTGGACAGATGACGGGCCCAAGAAAACCATCAGTGTGGCTCGGCTGGAAAAGGCTTCACAGACACGCAAAACCCTCATTGAGGGAAAAATGACTCACCCTCGTGCCATTGTAGTGGATCCTCTGCACGGGTAAGGGAGACAAAGAGATGGAGGGAGTGATTGAGTTTTTTTTGTTCCAGAGAAAAGGGATAAAGATTGTGGAACAAGAGTTGCATAGGGGTTGCACCGGCAGTACAGTAGACGTTACGGCGGTTTAATGAAGTATGATGGAATGATGATGGGTGGTCATCTCTTTTGGTCAGCTGTCTGATGATTCAAGTGAAATAACCACAGCCGCTCTGTCACTCGCCTCTCAGCAAACTCGTATCTCTGTCAACCCGCTTTCTGCCTCAGTTTCACTTATCTCTCGTGTATAAGCCGTTTATTGGTTTTATTACTCACCACTTGCACCACTTTTTTTCCCACTGTCTCATTTGTGTCCCTTCACAATTTCCAGCAGTAAGCCTTTTATCATTTTCATCACATCTGTGTTGTTGACCACCCTGATATACAACGTCCCCTCTGATTACACTTATCACACGCTATTTATTAAAACAGATGGAGCATTTTTGCGCATTACATGGTAGATTTCCTCCACGAGCTTATTAATATCTCTCTCGCACTCTATCAAATGGCTCTTAATCTTGCCGTGTGTGGATGTGTCTTATTGATATGACCTCCTGGGCTCTCTCCTGAGATGCACATGCTCATAAACACCAACATGCTTTTTGGATTGCTTGCGACAGGGTGATGTGTGTCCACACACTTCCCAGGGGAAAGGCACTCGCCTCCACTAATGCCTGTAATCAATCAGGCTCAGAGAGAAGAGGAAGGAGGAGGAGGAATTCGCAGAAAGAAAAGGAAGAGAGGGAGACAGATGGAGAAGGAAATATGAAATGTTAATGCTAATGTCAGTCATATTCCAGGAAAGGGGAGGGGAGGTTGTGTCTAGTTTTGTACAATTTTGTATACAGCCAGTGCTCACAGACTGAGCCTAGAGCAGTGAGGGATATTGATGGGTGCTAAAGTACCTGGTGACAAACATTTGTCTGCCTGTGGGCAGATCCACTGAGAAACACTGTGGAGCCGCATCACGGGATGCTCTGATGAGTGTTGTGTGCTTTAGGGCAGCTAGATAAAATGTCATTGGCTCTGTTAATGCCTAAAGATTTTTCAAGATGCCCCAACAAATATCATTTTTTTCTGTCTTGCTATCACAAATTATCAGTACCTGTACCCATGGTCAGATTATGAGACAATGAGCCTCTGGGCACAGATATGCAAAATGCCCCACCACCCGTCCCACATACAGGACCAAGGCACAGACTTTGGGCTGGTTCTGCCCTTTTTTTAAAAATGATTTCTGTCTCTTTGTAGTTGTAGGCATTTTTGTAGTTTTGTCTCTCTTTGTGATGACTTTGTGTGTCCTTGTGGTTGTTTTGTGTCTCTTCAAGGTCATTTTTGTATCTCTTAGGGGTATATTTGTCTTTTGGGGCTTTTTCATGTTGTTTTGTGTCTCTTTGTTGTCGTTTTGTATTCCTCTGAAGTCATTTTGTGTCTCTTTGAAGTATATTTGTATTTTTCTTGGTTGTTTTGTGCCTCTGAAGTTTTTTTGTCTCTTTTGTTGTTCCTTTGCATCTCCTTGTTGTTGTTTTATGACTTTAAAGTGTTTCTTTATCTTTGAGTTATATTTGTCTCTTTTTGGTCATTGTGGGTCTCTTTGTAGTTTTGTGTCTCTTTGTTTTTCCTTTGCATGTTGTCATTTTGTGTCTCTTTAAAGGTCTCTTTTTGTCTCTTAGGTGTATTTGGGTTTTTTCTTTGTCATTTTGTGTCTCTGTAGTCCCTTGACATCTCTTCATGGTCATTTTATGACTCTTCCTGATCCATAAGCGTCATATTGTGGTGCATTTTACAGGTGAAGGCCAGGAGGCCCCTGACACTTTTTTGCCCCTGGGCCTGTACCTGTTAGGCCTGTTTAGTAATCCATCCATACTTGTACCCACAACAGTTCCCTCGTTGCTTCCTCAGGTGGATGTACTGGACAGACTGGGAGGAGGACCCCAAGGAGAGCAAGCGGGGTAAAATTGAGCGGGCCTGGATGGACGGCTCCAACAGAGAAGTGTTCCTGACCAGCAAGACGGTGCTGTGGCCAAACGGCCTCAGCCTGGACATCCCGCAGGGCATCCTCTACTGGGTGGACGCCTACTACGACCGCATTGAGATGGTCTACCTTAACAGCACTTTGCGCAAGGTCAGCACTCGCTTGCCATCATCAGGATTACTTAACTGCGGTCTAGAGGCAGAGCGGTTAGCAGGAATCAAGGCAGGGGATTATTCTGACGGGGTTTGATGAGCTATGAGCGAGCTAATGAGAAATGAGTTTTAAAGCAATGGAGGACTGTGGGTGGTCCATCACAATGCAGACCTTAGTCTGTGGGCTCGAGCCCTTTAAATACTGGTCACCCTTAGTGGCTAAATTGATGGTGTTTTGTTTTCACTGGCCTGTGTGTTGGATATATTTTGGTTTGGTGGTGTTTTTTTAGCGTTTAAAATTTATAATGTTATGGTTGACATAAAATGAATGAAATTTAAATATTTACTCACATTCTCTGAACACCACTGGAAAGGGTATTTTAGGGCCTCAGTTTTATGATCGCTTTTTTGTACCACTGTTGCTTTGACACAGACTATTTTTAGATTTGTAGCATGATTACCTCAAATGTTAACTGGTAGAAAGAAAAGAAGGTCCATTACATCACGTTGTATTGCCACCATGAACTAACACAAACATGTTTTGAGCTGTAATTCTGGGCATAGAGTGCTGTAGTCTGTTTTTTTTACCATCTTGTTGCTTTTGTCTCATCACCAGACGGTGTATGAAGGTCAGGAACTGAACCACGCCTTTGGTCTGTGCCACTACAAACACTTCTTGTTTTGGAATGAGTATCGTAGTGGCAGCATTTACAAGTTGGACACCACCACTGGCACTGCCACACTGCTGCGCAATGAGAGACCTCCCATCTTTGAAATCCGCATGTATGACGCTCAGCAGCAGCAAGGTACTTGGAAACACATCACAAACACATTACTCTTCTATCCATCCATGTCAATCCAGACATGATCATTGTCAAAGTACAGTACATGAGGCATAATGTGTGTTTGAATTAACTTATATATACATTCATGTTTGTTCATCCACAGGCTCTAATGCATGTCGTGTGAACAATGGCGGCTGCAGCAGCCTGTGTCTGGCTACACCAGAAGGCAGGCAGTGTGCCTGTGCAGAGGACCAAATACTAGACCCAGCTGACAACACCAGCTGCAAAGGTAAGTTCAAGACTGACGGGTATGTGTCATGGCATTACAGTTTTGCTCCATTACAAATACAAGGCTTTATTTCTGGTATGTCGGACAAGATGAGTCAAGCTGTGTGACTATGACTGCATGCTTTGTTGGAACTGCTTGACAAAAGTAGTGTTGAACAAATGCAAATGTACAAGGGGTAGCCACAACTTGCATAATGTAATGCATAGGGCTGCAATTAATGATTGTTTGTTATTATTAATTAACCTGCTTATTAATGTCTCATATAATCAATCATTTTGTCAATAAAATGTCAGAAAATAGTGAAACATGCCCTGTGTAGTTTCCAGAGACTTCTTCAAATTGTATATTTTATTTGACCAACTGTCCAAAAATCCAAAGCTATACATTCATTTCCGTAACCGCTTATCATGTTGAGGTTTGCGGGGGTGCTGGAGCCTATCCTGGCTGACGTTGGGCGAGAGGCAGGGTACACCCTGGACAGGTCGCCAGACTATCTTAGGGTTAACATATAGAAACAGACAACCATTCACACTCACATTCACATCTATTGGCAATTTAGCGTCACCAATTAACCTAACCTGCATGTATTTTGCTGTGGGAGGAAGCAGGAGTGCCTGGTGACACAGGGAGAGCATGTAGGCTCCACACAGGGGGGCTCCCCCACCCTGGGTTCCACGAACCCTCATGCTTTGAGGCGACAATGTTAACCAGCTAACAAGTCAGACATTTAGCTGACCAGAGTCTGTACCAGAATAAGTGGTTATAGATAATGAGTGAATTATTCAATGTTCAAAATAGTTGGCAATTATTTTTTTGTCCGTGGACTAATCCTTTAATTGACTAATCAATGCATGAAGTCCAATGCAAACTGCAAAATATATCCTGTCTTTTTGGAACCTAGAATATTCAAGGTGTTCGTGGTATTTTGCCTTCCCCCAAGTTGCTCAAGAATACAAATGAAATCCAATCCAATAAACAACACCACAAATCAACCACTTTGACACAATCTAAATGAAAATCAAAGATTTAAATCTGCAAAGGTTTTTATTGCAGCTCTGTTTATTGTACAAATATTGCTGTTTTTATGTCCACCCCATGTATGTGTCGATTTTTATACAATCACTAGTCAGCTCAGCTCCATTCTGCTGTGGGTGAGGTGGATTTTGAATGATGGAGTTCTACTTTTCTTTTAACTGCTCTTTTCCACAAATCCCCTCGGTTTTCGGTAATTCAGAAATGCATTTATATTTTTTTCAAGTCTTCAATGACCTTGTTTTTTCACATTCCTTTCATTCCTCCTTTTCCTCTCCCCCTCTTTCCACAGCCAACCCATCTTACGTACCCCCTCCTCAGTGCCAGCCTGGGGAGTTCGCCTGTAAGAACAACCGCTGCATCCAGGAGCGCTGGAAGTGCGACGGAGACAACGACTGTCTGGACAACAGCGATGAGGCTCCTGAGCTGTGCCGTGAGTTACTGCACGTGTACACACACACACACACACATGCAAACACCTCATCTAACATGGTTTCGAAACAGCTACCCCTCCTGTTGGAGTCAGATGACCTCTGGCAGTCTGAATGTAACAGTGTGATGATGCCAGAATGAAATGAGAGAGCAGACTTTGAATCTTGTGAGTATGTGTTTATACTTGCTAATTTTTTGTGTATGTGAGTGCACAATGTATGTGTGTGTGTGTGTGTGTGTGTGTGTGTGTGTGTGTGTGTGTGTGTGTGTGTGTGTGTGCATATGTTTGTGTAAGGGGGAATGTAGCAATGTCTGTGGATCTGGAAAAGCTCTCTGTCTGCTTGTCCGTCTGTCTGTCTGTGGTTGGAGTGCAGACATGTTCCCGTCCCAGACAAAACAAAAGCCCGTCCAAGACAGCTTGAATATTTGCGCTCTCTTTCGCTCATTTGCACCTCACATCTCTCCACTCTTTCACCTTTCCATTCCCTGTATGCCTCTCCCTACATGGTTTCTCATTTTCCCTTGTTTCCTTCTTGCCCTTGAATGTGTCCTTTCTTCTCCCCAGACCAGCACACCTGCCCCACAGACAGATTTAAGTGCAAGAACAACCGCTGCATCCCTCTGCGCTGGTTGTGTGATGGAGACAATGACTGTGGGAATGATGAGGATGAATCCAACACCACCTGCTCGGGTACGCAAACATATAACAAACATACCCCCCGCAAAGAAATCTGACAGGTTATTCTTTTCTGGTGTTTACATGTGAGCATCACTGTGTTGTCTCTTAGCTCGAACCTGCCCGCCCAATCAGTACTCATGTGCCAGTGGGCGCTGCATCCCTATTTCCTGGACATGTGACCTGGACGATGACTGTGGTGATCGATCAGATGAACCTGCTTCCTGTGGTTGGTCAACTTTGGTGGTTTGGTCTGAAGCTGTAGGCTGATTTCTAGCTTTTTATAGAGGTTGCTTTAAAGAAAAACTTCGCCCCACATTACATTTGTATACCAGCTGCTTGAGCTGGAAAAAAAAAATGTGTCTCTCACATGCCTCCACGGTGAACGAAGAATCCAAAAATGGAGAACATTCTTGATGAACTGAAGTCATAGGGGTCTGCAACTAACAACAGCAAAACTATATCAGCTCTCACACAATGCAAGCAGTATAATCCAAGTCTCATTTATCCAGTTGTATGCTCAGTACTTCCCAAACACATGTATTTTCAGTAAAACCTTACTATTTAAAACTGAACTAATGATGAAACTTATCTATGCTCCTATCAAAGCCAGGCCCCACTTACAAAAAAAGTAATTTTACCTTGCTGAACATTGAAGCTGCTGGTCTGCCACTGCGTTGATCAATTTTGCTTGTGTTATTTTGTGACTCTGGTGTTGTAAAGAGTTATTTTGGATTCACCAAAGTCACACAATAATACAGGCTACCAATCGAGGCAGTGGTAGACCAACAACTCCTGTGTTCAGCGTGGTAAAAATAGTTTTTGTTAATGGAGTCTGGCTTTGAAAAGAGCGTCGGTACGTTTTTTTTTACGTTAGTTTTGCTGTTCTTAAACATGCCCCCCCCCCATGACTTCAATCCATGAAAAAAAATGACTTTGTTCAGTCAGGAACACTTTTGTCAAAGAAAAGTTTATTTCCATTTGCAGTATTATATTTGGCGGTATGGCGGAGAGAGCACACCCCTCCCCCCTTCTGCGTGCCTATGTGGAAAGCCTAAGGCAGAGAGAGCACACCTGTCTGCCCTTCCATGTGCCTACATGGAAAGCCTAAGGCAGGGAGAGCAGCAGCAAAGACCCCCTGGGAACAGAACAGAGCAGCATCAATGACAAACAGAAATGACATTGATAAGTCAGACACAGCATGAAAAGGAGGAGCTGGGGTGGAGGTGGGTTGCAAAGCGACTGGCAGAGGAAGCAGCAACAGTAGGCAGGCCAGAGCAGTTTAAATAGGGCGCCCTGAATGAGATTTAACAATTGGTTGCATAGAAAGGAATCATGTGATCTATCAGCTGACTCCCCTCCATCAATCAGCTCTCCATCAGTTGATTGGCTGTTTGAGATCAGTTGATGTAGCTGGGATGTGAGCTGAGCTTGACACTGTGTCCTGCCTGAACTAACAGTAGGCTCATTTTTTTAAATTCTTCATTCACCAGAAACATGCGAGAAAAACTTTTTCTTCACAAATTTAGCGTAACACAGGTTGAGTAATTGATATACAGTCAGGGTTGAAGTTCTCTCCTGACATGGAGTGTCTAAACTTTTGTTTTGTCCACAGCCTACCCCACATGTTTCCCCCTCACCCAGTTTACCTGCAACAACGGACGCTGCATCAACATAAACTGGCGCTGTGATAATGGTTAGTGTCCTTCTACTGTGCTCCCATTTAGCAACTCCTCGCTTTTCTTTATCACAAGTTTGCTGTGCATGTTTTGCCACCACCCTTATATTGGCACACGCTCCTCTTTTTGTCACCTCGTACGTTTGTGTGTTGTTGCCTTTCTCTCCTGTCTTTTGTTGTTCTGTGTTGTTGGTTTTGTTGTTCTGTGTTGTGCTGGTCGCCCATTCTGCTGTCTTCCGTTGGTTCTGTCTTTCAGAAAAGGATTGTGGGGACGGCTCTGATGAGTTGAATTGTCCAAACCTGACCGGTTAGTGCATAGATCAACATGCACCACAACAGCCATGATGCTAGCCTAGTTCTAGGACCGGCCAAGCTGGCTCAGAAATAGTTAGGGCTGCTTTTCTGCTAATTGAACATGGCCGCAAGCTGAGGCCAATACTGCTGCCTTTAATTGACTGTAGTCTTCTCCACACAGGTTTGAAACTTAATTAGATTTGGTATATTGTAATGCATTATTCAGCCAACTGAATACATAGGAGAGTCAAAGTGTAGCTGGTGTGTTAGCAATCAAATTAATGAAACTCAATTTAATTCGGTATTAGCTTGATAGAATGCCAGGTTAAATGATAAAAAATTTGTTTACTATAAAATGAACTGCTGTAAAAAGCACTAAAGGTTATACATTTGGTTGCCCTTTTACATTAGTATGGGTACTTAGTGCTTATGATGCTCTGCTGCCAAGCTCAATGTATCAGCACTTGGTACATTCCCTCATGGTGCATGGTCTGATCTATGCAGTTTCTGTCATTATTTACTCTCTCATCTCTCATATTCTATTTTATTTATGTTCCATTGTTTTTTCACTGTCACTGTGTTAATTGTGAAAAAAAAGCAATTACTTTCTGCATATTTATATGTTTTTCCCTTTGAGGCAGTGGGCACCTCATATTGTTAGAGAGTGGGTGTTGTTTGACTGTGTTTGTTTTTCAGATAATGACTGCGGGGATAACAGCGACGAGGCAGGCTGTAGTCACTCCTGTTCCAGCGCTCAGTTCAAGTGCAACAGCGGCCGCTGCATCCCAGATTACTGGACGTGTGATGGAGATAATGACTGTGGGGACTACAGTGACGAGACGCATGCAAACTGCACTAACCAGGGTGAGTTTCTTAACCTGCTGATCAGTTGGGACAGTTAGGAAACTCATCGCTGCAACAGATTATTGTACATAAGAAATAGCAAATATGGATTTATAAGACATTTCTGTAAATTAGACCAGCATCCTTGCAACTGTGCTTTCAAACTGCCACGCAACTTCAAATCAAAGCCACAGTGAAAATTTTTCACACCTATTCTTATATCAGTAGGTTTTTAGGACCAAACAGTCCCTGAAAGGAACTGCCCACTGGGGAGGTCCCCAAAGAACTACATGGCTAGAGGCATTTTGCTTTCCGGTTTTCCGTCCATCTGTCCGTCTGTCCCATTCTTGTGAATGCGATATCTCAAAATACATGAAGTGAATTTTTTCGACTTTGTCACAAACGTTCACTTGGACTCAACGATAAACTGATTAGATTTTGGTGGTAAAAGGTCGAGGTCACTGTGACCTCACCTGTCTCATTCTTGTGAACACAATATCTCAAGAACACCTTGAGGGAACTTCTTCAAATTTGGCAGAAACATCCACTTGTAGTTAAGAATGAACTGACTAGAATTTGGTGATCCAAGATCAAAAGTCAAGGTCACTGGGACCTCACAAAACATGTTTTTGTCCATAACTCAAGAATTCATACACTGATTATGACAACATTTGACACAAATGTCTAATTGGCCAAAATGATAATGTTTTGAAATTTTACACCCAAAAAGTCAGTTGTCAACTTCACTGTGACGTCATAATGTTGTACCAAAAACACTTTTCTGGCCGTTTTACAGTGTCATGTCTCAGGAACAGAAGGGGAGACATTTGGTCAGATACTGAACTGGTCACACTAATCTTGGTGCCCACCTTGAAACTGTGCTGATAGTATAGATCATATGTGCTGCCAGGGAAAGGATGTGTGTTAAGCATCTATGTTTTAGCAAACATTGATTTAAACTGTAAGTGCAACTTGACTGGTTTGTGGAGTCAAGCCTAGACTTCACTGTGGGTCCATTTGTTCTTATTTTCTTCTTTTTTTTTTGTTATAGCCTGTTGTTTGTGTTTTGTCCTGTCTGCTAACAAAAAACAGAAGGATGTTGCTGGTACTGCATTGGCTCATGTGTTTGACAAATCAAGGTACACTTATGCCACTCACGGTTACTCTGAGAATATGGAGAAGGAGTAGGAGAATACCTACTCTGAAATATTAGCTAAAAATGTCTCTTATAACAGAGTACTAAGAACTACAATCATTCCTATGTCTTGCAGTGCAAACACAATGAAAACAGTAGTTCTCAGTACTGTTAAAAATGCTCCTCTGGTAAAAAAAATATAATACAATATAATACAATACAATATAATATAATACAATAATATAAAAAGACATGGTCTCTACAAAACAATGTTTTAATCAAAGACTGTATAAAAATAATGGACATAGCCTCCATGATGTTACCCGTTGGTTTGTGAACTCCCATTTTGAAGCCTCGAGTTTGGCATTTTAGCTGTCGCCATCTCGGTTTTTGAGCCAAAAACCATATTTATATAAGAGAGTGGAGCTGGGGAAGACTGACGAGTGGATCTAATTCATAGACTCTGGCGACGCCTTGCAGACAACCTGTCACTCAAAGCAGCCACGCCTTTAATTATGCATAACTTCAAGCCTTTATAAAATGTTAACACATGCAATATATAAAAATTCATCCCCTGTACAGCTGTCACGAAGGGGGAAATTAGCAATAAAGACCTAAACAGTTTTTTTTAGTCCAGGCTATAAACACTTTTATTTCTGCTGTAAAGTTGGGCATTTTAGCATGGGGGTCTGTGGGGCTTGACTTCTGAAGCCAGCATCAAGGTGTCATTAGAGAAATGGCAGTTTTTGACACTTCCACATTGGTTTCATTCTCCAGCCCGGAGATTGCTGTTTTTTCTTAATGGTAATAAGTCTTTCTGCGTCATATTTACAGTCCACACCTGTTCTCAAAAAAGTGCTGGTTGTGCATTGGTGTTGGCTTCCCATCCTTGTTCATACAGCACACCTGCAGGATACTATACCCTGTAATTATGACAATTGAAATAACTTAAATCTGTATGAAATCTATAAACACACTGCCTGTTATGTTTTAATGGAGCATTGCACCAATAACAGTTGTGATTATTTGTGGCAAGATTGCTGCTGCAGCCTGATGGGACTGACCGCAATTGATACCAGCTTCTAACACTAATAATGTATGATGATAGATTTCACCTGATCCCAACCTTTTTCCAAATGCACCTTGGGTTTACTGTGCACACCTGGAGCTGAAAATGCATAAACAATCTGCACCTGATGCAATGACTGCTCTGCATCTAGATGCTAAAAAAACCTGCCCCCTCATCACTAAGAAGAACTTCAAATTACTAGTTGATATTAAAAGCTAAAGCTTATGTTAAAAGCCACTTGTCACAAACAAATAGCCACTGGTCCTTTTTTAACAGTATTTATGGAAGACAGCTGTAACAGGTGGTCATCATTATCATGGGTGGATGATTGCATCTCTGCACTGTTTTGTCATTTATTCCCTGAAGTGCACTAGACGCTAAAATCATAGCTAGTATTTACATTTCAGTCAGTAGATGTAATAGGTCCCTGGTCCCTATTAGTCACACTGGCACCAGTCCAAAGGGTGTCACCAGTGGCATCTAATAACTCTCACTAGTCATTTAGTAAGTGATATAATAACTGTTACGATATGCCCTACTTATAATCATCTATTCGTTATTATGCTTGTGCTGTTAAGAGCAACATTGAAACAATAACAAAAACTGATTCATTGGCAGCTGGTGTTTATGACTAAAACAATGACCCTCCGTCTGAAACGCATACTTTAATCTGTTCAGTCTTTCCCGTTGCTAAGACTTGTTGCCATCCAGATTCCTAACAGACAGCTCATTAGTTTTTGTTCTCACAGTCTTTTGATGCCGCACATTGTCTCTGCTCAGGGCCGTGTGTCCTGATTTGATTAATGCACGCAGGGATTGAAGACAATGTCATTTTAGAGTTTTCTGACATCTTTCTCTCCACAGCCACGCGTCCCCCTGGAGGCTGTCATACAGATGAATTTCAATGCCGTATGGATGGTCTGTGCATCCCCCTGCGTTGGCGCTGCGATGGGGACACTGACTGCATGGACCTGAGTGACGAGAAGAACTGTGAGGGTGTAACACACATGTGCGACCCGGCTGTCAAGTTTGGCTGCAGGGACTCTGGTGAGGAGACCATATTTAAACTAGTGTGAAGAACACATAGTGAAGTTTAAGTACATGTTTTTTAAAAGAAACCCTGCCTTCTGTCCATAGCACGCTGTATCAGCAAAGCCTGGGTGTGCGACGGTGACAGCGACTGTGAGGACAACTCCGACGAGGACAACTGTGAGGCGCTAGTGTGTAAGCTCTCTCACCATGTGTGTGCCAACGACTCCACCATCTGCCTGCCTGCAGAGAAACTTTGTGATGGCACTGATGACTGTCCAGATGGCTCTGATGAGAAACTCTGCGGTAAGAGACAACAGTGCCCAGGCTGGGTTTCAGTACAGGGGAACGCCATAACAGCGAGTAAAACTCGGCATCATAAATCATGTCATCAGGGCTTTAATAACAACTCTGTGAAGCTATCCCTTGTGTCAGTGCTTGCCTGACTTTCTCTTTTTCTACAGACCTGTGTTCACTGGACAATGGCGACTGCAGTCATAACTGCACAGTGGCCCCTGGCGAGGGGGTGATCTGTTCCTGCCCACTGGGCATGGAGTTGGGGCTCGACAACAAGACCTGTCAAATCCAGAGCTTCTGTGCCAAACACCTTAAGTGCAGTCAACGCTGCGAGCAGGACAAGTTCAGTGTGAAGTGTTCTTGTTACGAGGGCTGGGAGCTGGAGCCTGACATGGAGAACTGCAAGAGTACGGGTAAGGGACCGAGGAAGCAGCACAAGAAAGGGAGATGGAGGGTGGGTGGCCAGGAGAAGGCCAGGAGAAGGCAAGACACATCAGTGAAGAATTTTAACATTTGATTGATAGTAGCTGTACAGTAAGGGAGGAAGCTTGAGAAGTGGCTGGGTTCTGGGCTTTGTCAGGGTTCAAGACTGCAGAATCAGGAAGTGTGGTGTGGGTTTGGGATCAAGCAGAGGAGAGGCCGCCCAAGCAGGAAACTGTGTGGTTGGAGAAGACTCACTCTGCCAAAATGTGATTCTCCTTTGGACAATAGACAATATGCTGGAGACAGAAAAGAGGAAGAGCTTCAGTATTGTTCACTCAAGTATATGACTAAGAAATAATAAAAAGACCTGCGCATTGGTTTGCTGCTGCCATTATTATTTTATGAAAAGAAAGAATCTGAAATATTGAAGAATAAAGTGAAGAACAGATATGCTTTTTGTTCAAATCAGAGAGAGGGCAAGACATGAAAAAAAAGGAAACTGCTCAGTCCCAGTAAATCAGCTTTGAATTTTATTATCCACATAAAAAATATATTTCTCTCCCTGCAGCAACTAGCCGATGAGGAAACATGAATTTATGATTGTGCTCTTCACTGCCAGGTCTCAAAGACTAGCCACCAGCACCCTGTCATTCATCTGGCTGCCTGTTAGGTACAGATAACTCCTGTCTTATTTACACTGCGTTTTAATTACCCAGGATTAGAGCCACTTTCAACACGGCCCCTCTGTCATTGGACAAGTCACACACCGCAGTGAAACAGGGCTGCGATGTTTCCACGCTGTGGAGCAAAGCTGCTCTGCAGTGTTTTGAGTAACAATCAAAGGGTGACCAAGCAAAGGGTTTTTAACCCTTAACCGTCTGGTTGGCTTTTCTTTTAAAGATGGTCACTGATCTTCCCTGTTCATCTTCACAGATCCTTTCAAACCCTTCATCATTTTCTCAAACCGCCATGAGATCCGCCGCATTGATCTGAATAAAGGAGAGTTCAGTGTGTTGGTGCCGGGCCTGAGGAACACCATTGCCCTTGACTTCCATCTGAGCCAGAGTGCCCTCTATTGGACTGATGTGGTGGAGGACAAGATCTACCGTGGGAAGCTGTCCGAGAATGGAGGTGAGCTTCTTTAACACAATCAATATGCTTTAAAGACTTTTTGTACCATCTAGGATTTAATATTAGACTGTATATAAAGATGTATGACATGTCTACACTCTCTCCCATTGGACAAAAAAGAAGCCAAATTATCCCAAACATGGTCCCTGCCATCTTGGGCTGGTGATGTCATTTTGAGCCCCAGAGTCCACCCAGTAGTGATCAGGAAGCCACGATATTGAGTTCCTGCCCATACTACTGTCTGACTCAATCCTGAGTTAGGGCACAGTCACATCTGTGCAAAATTCACTTTGGCTAATATTCGCTTCCCGTTCACTTCCATCCAATGCAAGTGAAGGGGCAAATAAAACATTCGCTCCTGGTGGCAAAGCAAATTCACATCTTTGCACTGCGTGGAGTTTAACTTTAGTGAACTTTGACTGTTGAGGTTGCAGCTTCAACCAATAGCAAAGAAGTATGTGTGGAAGAATTATTGCGTCTAAACAGCCGATATTATATGACATATTACCCATGAAAAATACAAACTGCCACACATTATAGATGCTGCCTGGCTGGCAAAATGGTAAATGTGCCAATTACACAATATTTTCATGGTATTTATTCGCAAGCTAGCTAACATTAGCGAGCAAGCTAGCTTTCTGTCTGTATCACATCAGGCACTGCCCACATTGAACACAAATATCACAATCGACATATGATGGTTACTCGCCTGTATTTACTCATGTGTGACTGCACCTTCAGTCGCAGCTGTGAGTCATGGTGTCACATCCCCCACCCTTTATATAGCATCAAATAACTAATTAAAACCAACCTTAACAGAAAAATAGACACTTGAACATACATCAGCGAGATAAGAACAACAAAAAAACAGAAACCATCTTTGGGAAAATTTTATTTGATGTGTACTTTAATTTTTTAGTTATCTGCTAAGTGAAGGGGGCGGAGTTTATGACCCAAACTGCAGCCAGCCACCAGGGGACAATCAAGATGTTTTTAGATTCACTTTTTGGTAGGGCCAAAGAAAATCGTGGTTGACTGAAATTCTACGTACTCATCAAGCGATCGGTTGGATAATGAGGGAAAAAAAATCAGCGTAGGTTATCTTTAGATTAACTAAAGTTAACTCTGTTTTCGGACAAGTAGAATGCCCTGAGTGAAATGTGAACGTGATCTTCGAAATGATAATGTCCGATTAGAAATGAGAGTTGAAAAATGCTTAACTCCAGGTTAATGTTGTGCTTGTCACTGTCCAATCACAGTGGAGAGGGGGCGGGACAAACACAGCAAAGACCCAGTCATCACAGAGGACAAATCCAAGCACCGAACAGCTGTTCTTTTTCAGCTGGGTAAAGAAACCTTTAGTGGACACGAGGCGCTATTAAAATAACACCAGCAACTGGGATGAAAATTTGGTAGGACAAGAGCTTAATGACCAAATAATCAACCAGCCAACCAGAAATTTACACCCCTACTTTTTGGAGAGCTGCCATGTCGTCTGTCTTTATATACAGTCTATAGATTAATCATACAGTACTTACTTACAGATGAGCTACGTTTTGACCTAAAATTTAAGGTCCATCCTATAGTTTTCTTTCAGTGTTTTTAGCCACATCACACGATCTTCATCAACAGATAGAGATTACTGTTACATCAGTGCCCATAAGAAGATTTCCTCTACATTTCATTAGACAACACTATCAGATACAGTTAACATTTTAAGCCAGACAAAGTTTCAAGAGCAAGTTACTGTACTGGGTTTTACTGGTTCAGGGAGACTTTTATTTGTCATAGCATTTTAATCTCTAAATACGGTATTGCACACTGAGGCAATATATTGCCGTTCTGTTGAGGTAAACCATTTATACTTATTTAAATTACAGTGATAACTATTCAGTTGTGACTAAAGTGTTTGTGACACGGCTTAGCTGGCATGAATATCCAGTAAAACCTGTAAGATTTCAGCATGTAAAGCTGCACTGTTGGTTGCTGTTATTGTGACTTCTTATGCGCAGAAAATCTGATGTGGTTTTACAAAGGCCAGACCAGTCATTTATGACCATTGTGCATGGCAAACAACGGCCAATCATCACAGCAGCAGTAATAATGAGCAAATCATGTAAACAAGTCTACACTTAAGTTGTGTTGCATTAATGTGTTTGTCTGTGCATGTGGTTGTTGTGTGCCACGTTTTCTGAGCATAGCCAAAAGGCTACATAGTACATACAGTGAGTGTGTGTTTTCATTGCTCCAGACAGGATAATGACTCGTCTCCAATAATTAGACATGTCCCTCTGATTAGGGACCCAGTGGAAAATGAAAGGGATAGAAAGAGGCCGGAAAATGCATCTCTTCAGCCCTGCGAGACACCACATATTTAGCTTTTTTTTTAAGGCCCACTCTATAATTGTAGTATCACACCCCCCGCTGCTGAGCCACTACTGTATTTATTTATGTTTTCATTTATCTTACTGACGTGTTTTCTCCCGATCTTTGCCTCTAAGCATTTGATTAAAGGAATTACAGCTTGTGATGCAATGTTAGCGTTGAATCCAAATAGCTTGATTGCATTTACATAATTTGTAAATACTGAAGCAGAGTGGATCAGTGCTTCGGGTTACAGTGCAATCTGAAATGTTGCCATCAGCAAATCCCAATGTTCAAAGCATTTATCCGTATATTGAAATGCTGCGTGAGTTCATTAAGAAACTTAAGCGCCCCGGAGGAATGTTTACTTTATTGAGCAGTAAGATGAAATATGATTAGATGAGATTTCTCCTGCAGTTTTAAACAAAGATGGGTGATACAACAACATACTGCTTATTCTTTCTCTTCCACTATGTTAGATAGTTAGACCGATAGATTCTACAAAGGTCATGACATCCGTCGAAACCGTCAAGGATAAAAAACAATAAACTTTGAATTTCCATTTCAGTTAGAAAAGGAAAAGGGCACAAGCCATACAGACATACAAAACAAAACTGTCCTATTTATTTGTCCTTGTAGCTTTAACCAGCTTCGATGTGGTAATCCAGTATGGGCTGGCTACCCCCGAGGGCTTGGCAGTGGACTGGATAGCAGGAAACATTTACTGGGTGGAAAGCAACTTGGATCAGATAGAGGTGGCCAAATTGGATGGCACCATGAGGACCACACTGCTGGCTGGGGAGGTGGAGCACCCTCGAGCTATTGCCCTGGATCCCCGGGATGGGTATGCTTACTGTACCACCAGCTGATATAAAACAAAGCACATTTACAACAAATTACAATGGCATTTGAAGGGTAAATGTTTTGGTAATTGGTAAATGAACCTATTGTACCTAATGTTTTAATAACTGTATGTCCATGTTGTGGCATGACATTGCAGAATCCTCTTCTGGACAGACTGGGATGCCAGCTTGCCCAGGATTGAGGCAGCATCCATGAGTGGAGAGGGCAGAAAGACCATCCATAAGGAAACTGGCAATGGAGGCTGGCCAAATGGACTCACAGTGGATTATCTAGAGCGCCGCATCCTCTGGATTGATGCCAGGTCAAAAAAAAAGGGCTCAGAAAACACTTAGAAAAACACCTCTATTTAATTCACATACAGTATCTTTTAGTTATATCCAGATGTTAATTTTAAAATCATGTTATATGCAGGTCTGATGCCATTTATTCTGCCAAATATGATGGTTCTGGGCTGATTGAGGTTCTGAGGGGACATGAGTATCTGTCGCATCCCTTTGCGGTCACTATGTACGGAGGAGAGGTTTACTGGACGGACTGGAGGACCAACACACTGGCAAAGGCAAACAAGTGGACAGGAAGTAACGTCACTGTGGTCCAGAGAACCAACACACAACCTTTTGACCTTCAGGTCTACCATCCATCCAGACAGCCACAGGGTGGGAAACACACACATGAACATGTACATACTGTCGAACCGAAGTTTTGAAATTAAAGGAATACTTCATCCTCCAAATGATCATTTGTATATCAATTAATCACCTTGTGTTAGGTTGAAATTGTGAAGAAACGTTTGTTTTTTTCGCACGCATTCATGGTAAATGAAAATTCTAAAAATGGAGAAAATTTTTGATGAATTGAAGTAGTAGGGGTCCGTATTTAAAAAACAGCAAAACTATATTAAAACATCAGTTTACAATCTCGTACATAACTAGCAAAAATGTTTTTAGGAGTATGGAGCATTCGACTGGTAAGTGAGACTTGGATTATACTGCACAAGTTGTGTCAAAGTTTGTAAACATGTTTTGATATATGATAGTTTTGCCTCTGTTAAACGGGGACCCCTATGACTTCAGTACATCAAGAATTTTATTTGTTTTTCGATGTTTTGTTTACCATCGAGGCATGCATGAAAAACAAAGTTTTCTCCACGAATTCAAGGCAAGTAACTGATACACAAATGATTATTTTGGGGCCGAAGTATTCTTTTAAGACTCTGAAAATCTCGTTAGTGTAGCTACAATGGCAGCTAGTATGTTCCTTATAGTACATTTATTTTGAGAATGACAACTCAGTATTGTACATGCTGCTTCATGAGATGTTTAAAGATACATTCTGAAAACTTTTTCCATACTCACATCTCTGTAGCTCCTAACCCATGTGCGGCTAAGGACGGCAGGGAGCCCTGTTCACATCTATGTCTCATCAACTACAATCAGACATTCTCGTGTGCCTGTCCTCACCTCATGAAGCTAGGACCCGACAAACGCACTTGCCATGGTAAGCGAGAAAACACGACACGTACATAAATGCAGTTACTGTAGAAAACAGTCTTTGATTCTCCTTTGAGCCACCAGACAATTTTCCCCTCTGCTTGTCTTGGCAAAATTGTTGTTGAATGCCACAGTGTAATCCCTGTCCTTGCAGAATTGTTTATTTCCATTTGTGTGTGTGTGTGTGTGTGTGTGTATCAGAGAGAGAGATAGAGAGAGAGAGAGAGGTTTAAACAATCTAGACTTTTTTCACTTTGAGGTGCTACTGCTGTGACAGCTTTGGAGCGTATTGAAGTGTCTGTCCGTGAAAAGTGAGAGCAGGCCTGTTTATTCAGTGTGTGAGTTTAGTATTCAGGGCAGCACTTTCTATTATCTTCAGGGGTAATGGAATGGAGAGCCCCATTCTGTCTGAGGCAGGCATCAGCCACAACCCTCCACATCCACCACCTAGTCTGGCCTGGCCGATACAGCCTGACACTGTCATTACTCTCCGCTCTCTCTTCCCCCCTCTTCCTGTCCATCATTTAAGCTGCACACAGTGAAATGATGATAGGACTGTTGAGACCAATGCAATTGTAACGTCTCAGCACTGATTGAATTCACTCTTGCTGTCATGGCTGTGCTATTGAGTTAGCCTGCCAGACACAATCATTAGAGTCAAAGATGCAATTGGATTAACTGTTTGTTCAAGTGGCAGGAATAATGCGCAGATGCACCCGTCCATGCTGCAACCACCTATTCCCCACAGCTCCAACGTTAGCGTGCACTCATGCATTTGACTTTTGACTTGAAGCTGCATTTAACTCCTGATTACCCCCATTGAATGCTGAAGGTTCAGGGAATCACTGGAGGTTGCATGTCAATGTGTTCCCCACCCTGCAGAGTTTCGTCAGTTCCTGCTGTACGCTCGCCAGATTGAGATCAGAGGAGTGGACATCGACAACCCCTACTACAACTACATCATCTCCTTCACTGTGCCTGACATTGACAACGTGACCGTTGTGGACTATGATGCTCTGGAGCACCGAATCTACTGGTCAGACGTCCGCACTCAGACCATCAAGAGGGCTTTTATCAATGGCACTGGAGTTGAGACTGTGGTCTCTGCTGGTAGGCGACACGATAGAATACACACCAGACTCAAATCCCATTGTTTTCAGTTTTTACAGTTTATTTTCAAAGAGGCAGATTGGTTTACAGATCTTTCACCTGGATATGATGTACATATGCTTTTAGAGGTTGGGTTTCCTGTGCCAAGGAAACAAATCATCATAGTTTGCAATAAACAATGTCCTCTTCTGATGAGGTGCCTAAAGAATATGATCACAATAATAGAAAGTGAGGGAATAAAAGGTAATAAATGCTTTCAAATAATTATCCTTCAAGGTTGTGTATGAAACAAAAATGGGTAATTTGTCCATTGTTAGATACTCTGTATTCCCTCATCCCTGTGTTCCCTCATATTAGTACCTCTGCCAATGAGGTAATATTTTCTCCCCTGTAGTAACATGGGCAACCCTCACCCAGTTATGGAAGGGCCAGCTCTTACAGTGAGGGAACATAAGGCTGACCCTCAGTAATCAATTCAACCGATAAAATCTGTGACTGATAAGTTTAATTAATGGCTCTGTGTGTGTGTTTATCTTTGTTCAGATCTGCCCAATGCTCACGGCTTGGCAGTGGACTGGGTGTCCAGGAACCTGTTCTGGACCAGCTATGATGCCAATAAGAAACAGATTAATGTTGCCAGACTGGACGGCTCCTTCAAAAACGCTGTCATCCAGGGCTTGGACAAACCACACTGTCTAGTGCTGCATCCAATACTGGGGTTGGTCGTCCACACACACACACACACACACACACACACACACTAAAGCTGTCACACTTAGTCAAAAAGAAACTTTTAGAAATTGTTCTCAGACACCCTCCTGATTTCACCTTTAACCTACAACACGTACACACAGAAGTGCACACACACAATCATACACACTCAGGCAATGTCTGGCTGTCAGGCTCCCCTCTGTTTGCAGTCAGAGATGACAGGCAGAGTAGTTGGTCGCTGACCTCTGACTGTTTCTTCACTCAGGAAGTGGTTCCAATTTTTCTCCCCTTGTGTCATCTTTCCCCTCTGTCGCTCTCTTTCTCCATCTTGCTCCATTTCTATTTTTGAAAGATAGCTTCTGCGCTCAGATAGACTATCTATGAATTATTTACTGCCAATGTCTCTGTCGCTTTCTGTCGCTATTTCTGTTCCAGTGTTTATCTTACATCCTGTCCCCTCCTACCTTGTTTAGCAAATGTCCATTTTCTCCTTCCCGTCTTCCCCTTTGAAACCTCATCCCCCCTCAGCTCCCCAAACAAAACCTGGCCTCAGCCCCTCCTCCCACCAGCGGAGCAGAGACAGACCATCTGTATTTATATATTTAGTTTTCTCCTGCAGGAATATGTGTCCCTTTGAGTATTTTAGGTGGATGAAAGAAGGATATTTTCTTAAGAAATGTCTCTGCCTCCTTGTGTTTTTTTTTTTTTGTGTACTCCTTCCTCTCTGCAAAGACTTAGCCTACTTAAGCGGAGGAATGTTTCCGATCTGAGCATTGTTGGCATGGGGGGAAAATGAGAAGCAGATGCTGGATCCATATGCTGGGGCTGTCTCCTCTTCCTGGCATACAAACACACTGCCCAGAATACGTCCAAGAGTGGGTGGGGGCAAAAAGAGACAGGGAGGGACAAACTGAAACTTGCATGTGTGTACAAAAACATGCCATTGGGGGCGTTTAAATGCTGCAGAAACTTCATTTAAAGTTAACAAACAAATGAAGGGAGTGGTGGATGTGGTGGGATTTGACAGGAAGTGGGTGATAGGGGCAGAGGATAGATACCCTTTAAACATAGATTACACAAAGTCTAAACACAGTGACACACAATCACATTGTCCTGTGTACTCAGCATGTGTGTGTGTGTGGGAGTTCAGTGAGGACTTTTACCAGTTTGAGGAGCAAGGAAGTTGAAGGCGATGAGGTTGCCTTAGATTTAAACCCACATATTGTATTTTTTTAAATTGCTATTAAAGTCACATATGGTTTTGTATGATTTACAGACCAGATGCTCCACAGATTCCACAATATGTTGTTGATAATATTACTATTTTTAGTGTTGCCAATTTTATTGACCTTGCAGTCTTATTGAGATCAGCTTTTCAAGAGAGAAAACATCTAGTAAGGTCTAACACACAACCCAAAATCCAGCATACAAACCATGGCCACAGGTTAACAAATCTTAAGGCAGCCACCCAACACTCAAACAACAAAAAGTAATAATAAAAAGTATTACCAGAGTCCTAACAAATATCCCATAACAAAGCTTTAAATCTCCAAGGGGAATAAAAGAATGTAGCAGGAGAGCTGTTTGCAATCCAGTTTCAATTCATTCCAGTCCTGCCAAGATCAGTGTGTACATATGGGATATCTAAGGTTAAGAAATTATTGGAATGTGTGCTAGAGTAAGTATGAGAAAAGATAAATGAGGTGAACTGGCCTCAGTATGACAGGAAGTTCAGGACGGGAAATTGATTCCCTCAAATCATTCATTAAACCTTTTTGTCAATATAAAAGCTGATGTGATTTTGCCATACGCTGAGCAATGAGGTTTGTATTGCGAGGCTTGTGAGTGTTATTAGGCCTATTGACTAAGTTTAGTCAACAAGATGAATGATGTGGTGAAAATAAATCAAAGTTCTTTCTCTGCCTGCCTCTTTCAGGAAACTCTACTGGACAGATGGGGACAACATCAGCATCGCCAACACAGACGGTAGCAACCGCAGCGTCCTCTTCACGGGCCAGAAAGGCCCTGTTGGTGAGTGACGTACTGTATTTCTTTGTGTGACTGCATGAGAGACAGCGCACCCTAGTGACAGGGCATGTCAATACACATCAGCTCCCTCCTTGTTTTCCAGGTCTCTCCATTGACTTTGACACTGAGCAGCTGTACTGGATCAGCTCAGGGAACAGCACCATCAACCGCTGTAAACTGGACGGCTCTGGACTGGAGGTGCTGGAGGGGGTGAGGGGCAAGTTGACCAAGGCTACTGCTCTGGCCATCATGGGTAAGTTTAAAAAATGAAGAGCCCATTTTAGCCAATAATAAGGGCTGCAACTAACAATTATTTTCAGTGTTGATTAATCTGTTGATTATTTACTAAATTTGGAGAATTTGAAAATGGTGAAAAATGTCGATCAGTGTTTTCCAGAACCCATGATGACGTCCTCAGATGTCTTTTTTTGTGCACAAGCCAAAGATATTCAGTTTAGAGAGGTCATAAAGGAGAAAAGGAACCAGAAAATATTGACATTAAAGAGGCTGAAATCAAATATTTTTTACTTTTTTCTCAAAAATGACTCAAACCAACTGATTATGATTGAGTATAAAATTAGCTGGCGATTAATTTGACAGTCAGTCGATTAGTCATTGCAGTTCTAACAGTGATGTATGTAAAGGGATCTCAGCCATGACATATGATAGTATAACCATGTTGTAGTATATATGTGTGCCTTTAAATGTTGCTCTGAGTTAAGGTTGAGGGGTCTTCCAGTGTTAGGTCAGAGAGTGTTGAGCATCCTGTGGTGTGTCTCATCCTTTAGGAGACAAGTTGTGGTGGGCGGACCAAGGAACTGACCAGATAGGAACCTGTGACAAGAAGGATGGCGGCAACTGGAAAGTCCTGAGGAACAGCACGTCCCCTATGATGCACATGAAAATCTACAACGAAACTGTCCAGAAAGGTGTGGGGTTTGCGGCCACACAGCAACTTTTTCCAAGCCTGTGCAACATTTGTTTGGTTAAATTACTTGGCAAAAAATAAAAAAGTGGAGGGAGTAAAATATGCCCTTGTCTCATTGAAGGTCTGTTTTACTTTCTTCATGTAGCCTGTTTATCTATGCCAAAGCACATCTGTTTATGTCTCTGTAACCCCTCTTTGATTTGTTTTGTGTATTTGTTCTCGTGCCTTTGCGTTCCCAGGCACCAATCTCTGCAGTAATAACAACGGAGACTGTTCCCAGCTGTGTCTCCCCACTTCTCCAACCACCAGGGCCTGCATGTGCACTGCAGGATACAGCCTGCGCACAGGGCAACAGTCTTGTGAAGGTACAAAACATTTACACACGCAATGTTTTCTTGATTTAGCCAAATTTGCATTGAAGAA
This sequence comes from Cephalopholis sonnerati, assembly GCA_019142605.1. Lineage (NCBI taxonomy): Eukaryota > Metazoa > Chordata > Actinopteri > Perciformes > Serranidae > Cephalopholis > Cephalopholis sonnerati. The sequence goes on from JAGQAX010000002.1 coordinate 37,057,563, forward strand.
TTGATGAAAATGATGAATGTGTGATGCAACTCAAAACATGAAATTGTTTGCTGTAGGTGTTGGCTCTTTCCTGCTGTACTCTGTGCATGAAGGCATACGTGGTATTCCTTTGGATCCATCAGACAAGTCTGATGCCCTGGTACCGGTGTCAGGCACATCCCTGGCAGTGGGAATAGATTTCCATGCTGGTAGGACTTATTTTTTTTTAACAAAATATGTTTTTTCCCTAAAAATAAGGAAGAATTCCCCCAGCATGAAGGTTTTTTTGTCTCTTGGCTGAAAAACCAGCTTAATTTTACCACTAAATTTATTATGTATTACTCTATAAGGGTATAGGAAAGCTCCAACTCTTGTATGTTTTACTTGTTTTCACAGACAATGACACAATCTACTGGGTGGACATGGGCCTGAGCACCATTAGCAGGGCCAAGAGAGACCAGACATGGAGAGAGGACGTGGTCACTAATGGCATCGGCAGGGTGGAGGGCATCGCTGTGGACTGGATAGCAGGTGAGAGACTCCTCAGTCATGTAAAAAAACATAGCGCACATGATGAGCACTGTGGAAATCAAACAGCCCTAATCATACATAACAATAAACTGATTCACTTTTGCTGTCAGTCTATCTTTCATCGTTGCTTGTCTGTTATCACACAGTGTGGGTGTAAGAAAATATCGATACACTTGAGTATCGCAATATTATGTTTTGTGTTTCAATTGTTTCAATTTGATTTTTTACTGATATAGGCAAATGTCACTTTCTTTGCTGTCACTCAGTCACAGGGACTGTGATAATACAAATGCAGATCCCACTCTTCTGATTGCATAAAAACAGCACACTTACTTATGCATACAGTGATGTGTTCTTTATACTATGACAGTTTTTCATAAAATAATCGTAACCCTTGTATCGCCAGAATCTTGCCAATACACAGCACTACCATGCAGTAGGAAGGGAGATGAATCTAAAGTAATTAAGAGAACCCATTGTACTAACTGAATAAAACAGGAAAGAGAATACACAAAGAACAGACACAGAGGGGAAAAAAACAAAGAGATCTGAACTGTGAAAAAAGATTTATTTCTCAAGTCAGTGAAGCATCCTTTAATTTTAAAAAACAATGTCAAATAGGGCCAGAGAATAATTGTTTCTCCTCCATCCTCAACAGGAAACATCTATTGGACAGACCAAGGCTTTGATGTCATTGAGGTGGCCAGACTGAATGGCTCTTTCCGCTACGTGGTGATCTCTCAGGGCCTGGACAAACCTCGTGCCATCACTGTCCACCCTGAGAAAGGGTGAGAGGAAACAACACTCCAGTTATTACTGTGGCTGCCTTTAGCTTCTCCTTCTGTAATCTCTCCCATTATTGATTACAGAGGAAGTTATCACTGTGCTTTACTGTGTTTGTTTGTGTGTGTATAGGTATCTGTTCTGGACAGAGTGGGGCCAGTACCCCCGTATTGAACGGTCTCGTCTGGATGGCTCTCAGAGGGCTATCCTGGTCAATGCCAGTATCAGCTGGCCCAACGGTATCTCCATTGACTATGAGGTGCAGTATAACAAACCTTTCTTACATTATATCACTATGTTAGAGTGCAGAAAGCGGACACTGGATCATAACATTATTTCTACCATTCCTGTCTGCATGCATGTAGGAGAATCTGCTGTACTGGTGCGATGCCAGGACAGACAAGATTGAGCGCATCAACCTGGAAACTGGAGAGAACAGGGAAGTTGTGCTCGCCAACAACAACATGGACATGTTCTCTGTGTCTGTGTTTGAGAGCTACATTTACTGGAGTGACAGGTTAGATAAATCCCCCTCATTTGTCACTTGTTTATGAGTGAAATTCGTCTTCAGCCTTCATATTTTACTTATTTTTATCTGCAAGCTTAATTTTTGTTTAATTTCTGTTTAATTTTTGAACCAGGACACATGCTAATGGCTCCATAAAGAGAGGCAGCAAGGACAACGCCACAGACTCTGTGTCTCTGAGGACTGGTATTGGGGTACAGCTCAAAGACATCAAGGTTTTCAACAGGGCCAGGCAGCAAGGTGAGCATGGGGGTGTTTATTTCAAAACTTAAATGTCTGCTTTACATGCGAAAAATGAGCTCTGAGCATTTGCATTCGCATAAAACATTTTTGTACAGTGTCGTGTTCAAATTATAATGTCATGCCTCTTATGTCTGTGTACAGGAACAAACGTATGCAAAGATAAAAATGGCGGGTGCCAGCAGCTTTGTCTTTTCCGTGGCAACGGACAGCGGACATGTGCCTGCGCCCATGGTATGCTGGCTGAAGACGGCTGCAGCTGCCGCGACTACGATGGCTACCTGCTCTACTCAGAGCGCACCATACTAAAGAGTGTCCACCTGTCAGATGAAAACAACCTGAATGCACCCATCAAACCATTCGAGGACCCCGAGCACATGAAGAATGTCATTGCACTCACTTTTGATTACAGAGGAGGTGGAGGAAAGGGAGCTAACCGCATCTTCTTCAGTGACATCCACTTCGGCAACATCCAGCAGATCAGTGATGACGGATCTGACCGCAAGACTGTGGTTGAGAGTGAGTATTCCCACATCTAAAAGGGGACCTATTATGCTCAATTTCAGGTTCATACTTGTATTTTGGGTTTTTACTAGAACATGTTCACATGCTTGAATGTTCAGCAAAACAATTTTTCTCATAGTGTCTGTGCTGGAACACCTGTACTCACTCTCTGTCTCAGACTCTCTGCTTTAGCGCCTGTCTCTTTCAGCCCCCCACCCAAAAAAGCCCAGACTGTGTTGACTGGTTAGCCTTTTTGAGTCTTCAGCATCTCTGTGTCTCTGTACTGGTCATTGCCCTTTTTACCATAAAAAAATCACCAGTAAAAGCTTCTAAACACAATCAGACATGTTCCAGCAGGAATATAAACCAAAATTAGGGAGACATTTACAACAGCAATCAAGATTACTAGGGTTGGGGAGTAACAGCACACAAGTAACTAAGTTATGTATCTAAAATACAAAAAAATAGTAACTGTATTCTGTTACAGTTACAGTTGAAATTGGTGGAATTCTTTTTTCTTTTTAAGACCATTTTTTGGCTTTTTGCCTTTTAATGGAGAGAGAGAGAGAGTAAATTTGTAATGGCTTTGGCAATGTTGTTAATATACAATCATGTCAATAAAGCTTATTAAATTGAAATTGAAAAAAAAATTGAGAGGGAATGACATGCAGCAATGGGCCACAAGCTGGCCTCGTACCTGGGCCGCTGCAGCAAGACGGAACCTTTGTACATGGGATGCCTGCTCTCACCACTAAGCCACTGACACCCTGAAATTGGTGGTATTCTGAATACAGTTACTGCCTTTTAAAATAGATTCACTGACAGGATCACTTTATTTGTATTTGTTTTATTCGCTCTAACACCGTGTCCTAACTGAATGTGACCCGAACAAGCATCAGTTTTATTTTATTGTATCGTTTTCTATTGGTGAGGTTGATAAGGAACAGCTGATTTGTGACATTGGATTAAGGAATTATCTACACAACAACTTTAACTGCAAAAACCTAAATAAGGTGGCTGCTGGCTAGAGAGAGAGATCACATGGAAGCGTAAAGTTTCTGGTAAATGACCATCACTAATAACAGCCTACTTGCTCTTAGCTATATTGAATGTCATTTCCAGTAAATATCACAATTTAAAACATGTGTTTTCTTTTTAAAAAGAACAAATGTAGAGAGTTAGAATGTACCCGCCCACCTTTTAAGTGGTTACATCTCCAATCCAACGCGCAACGGAAGGAAAGGCTGCTTGGGTTTGTTTACATAACGTAACAGGAGTGTATACTTAACAGCGTCAGTGTGGACAGAGAGCAACACTTACTTATTTTTAAGACACGGTGTAAAATTCATATGAGGCAAGCATTTCTTTTAAACAGATTTTAAAAAAGTGTGTGCAGTGCATCTGCCACACAACAATGGTGGAGGAGATGCACAGCCAGGACACTGTCGTGTGTTTATGGCATGGCAATATAAGACCTAGACAAATAAACTCAGCAAGATGATTTTTAAAGTATTCCAAAAGTATTCCAAAGGATTTACAATACATTACTTAGTTTCTAATACAGTATATAGCAGATTACATTTTAGGGCATGTATTCAGTAATGTGTAGTGGAAGACATTTTAAAAGTAACCCTCCCAACACTGAAGATTACATGTTTCTCTGACGTTAGCATGTAGCTTCTTGTAGCAGTGTATGTAATGTAAACACCTGCAGTAGTATGTCTTGAGCAGATGACCATGTAAGGAAATTCTTCAAACTCTGGTGTCATCCTGTGTCCACGTTAGAAGAAACAGAATATTCAGAGTATTTAGATTGGTCTAAAGCCTGACGTTTTTCTCGCTGTGATTACTTTTACATATGTCCATCTCTTTTTTTTAAAGCCTTGGTCTTGTTTGATATGAACATCCGACATTGAAACATTATATATATATGATGGTAAATAAGGAAAAGTATAACATGTCCCTTTAAGTTTGTATAATTTTTTTAACACCCTTTAGTCCTTAAATTATCAACCTCCTCCCAGCTTATTTCCTAGTTTATCAACAATGTATTCTCCCTCCCTCAGTAGATATTGGGCTTGTCATTAGTCAGGAGTCATTTCATGTTACTCCACTTTTTGGTAAATAACAAAGAACTTGAGCTGGAAACATTAGACCCCCCAGTGAGAAATCTCCTGGAGGAAAAAACAGCTGGAGTTCTTCAAAACACCAACCGATCTAAACACAGCCAGCAAGCTCTTACTCTGAAGTTGTAGCTAAACTAGAAACAAAAGGAAATATTTTTTTTATCTGTGCTTTGAGAATGCTGCATACCGACATAAACAGCCTTACAGACTTTCATTTACCTTATCTCAGCAAAACAAAACACAGGTGCACTGTTAATGTTTTACCAAAGTGCCTTTACTTTTAACTGTTTTACAAGGAATGCATGATTCAGGATTGTTTGTCCCACTGTCCCAGTGGAGCGGCACCTCCCAGGGCTAACGTTTTGATCTTCTTGTACAATATCCAGACTGCCAGTCAATGTTGTAAAGAGGCAAAGATGTTGAATGTTGCCTGCTGCTGTGAGTGCTGTTGTTTTGCCTTGTTAAGTAGACTTTCCTCATGAGGGTAATGATTGTGTCCACTTTTTTCCGTGCACATCTTTCAGCAAAGCAACTCAGCTTGTAATTGTTCTACTGGAAATCCCAGTAGTAAGGATTTGCTCAGTGTTTGTTTGTTAGGTGTTCACATATATCAAGCTAGTTGTTGATAGTAATACTGTCAGGCAGCAGCCATATCCACAGCAACACTGGCTCTTTGACCTCCAATCTTGAACAGCCTCAGTAGGTCTTGTCTGAACTTTTGGGACATTAGTACATAGAGAATGGGGTTCATCACCGTAGAGGAGGTCGCCATGAGGCGTGCAAACACACTGAAGGCACCATAACGTGGTGAGGCGCCAGTGGCCCCTGATATGTTATCCGCCAATAACGCCAGCGTCAGACCATAGGATGGCAGCCAGCACAGGGTAAAAGCCAGCACCAGCATGGCCGAAGTCTGGGTCACTTTGCTCTGGTAGCGTTCTAGTTGGGGGGCCCTACCAGCATGCTGCTTCCCCCACAGGAACATGTAGATGCTGCCGTACGCCACCGCAATGGTGACCAATGGAAATAAGAAGGCCACGAGGAAGTGAAGCAATCCATAGATCAGCTGGTCTCGGTGGGACAGGAAGGCAAAGCAAGCAACGCCATCAGCGGCTTGACGTGGGGTTCCCACAAAGCGAAAAACCAGCTGGGGAGCAGCCAGGCAGCAGGCCGGGACCCAGAGGAGTAGGGCAGCTATAGACACCCGGCGAGGGGAGAGGAGGCCGAAGGCTCTGGTAGGTTTTACCACAGTTAGATAGCGAGATATGGCCAGCGTGGCCAGTGTGAAGGCGCTGGCAGAGGAGCAGGCCGATCCCAAGAAGCTCACCAGGCGACACATGAAGTCCCCAAACGGCCATTGCTGCATGGCTATGGCAACAGTGTGGAAGGGAAGCATGGAGAGCAAAAGCAGGTCTGCAGCGCTCAGAGCCAACAGGAGGACATCAGTTCCTGTGCCTGTTGTGGAGCTTTGAGACTGTCCAATATGTCCTGCCCCACTTCTCCGCCGTCCACACAGGATCACCATCACCATGGTTTGCCCGCCAACTCCCAGCACCAGAATCAGTATATCAAATATTGGGACCAAGACCTGCTCCACATTGCGGAGGCCAGTGTCACTGCTATTCCCCAGCAGATCCTCCAAACCTGTAGAGTTTCTCAGCAGCATCTTGTCTTCAGATTTGGACATGTCTTCCAGTCATACTGACACTGCCGGCTTTTGGTTGGGTGAAATATGATCAAGTCAGTCATAAAACTACTGATAATACATGTAGGAATGATTGCTCATGGGTCAATAGCACTTTAATCATAAATAATAGCTTACTGATTTCCAATAATCTCCCGAAAGGTTGATGGTAAAATTGACCAGTAACAGAAGACGGATATTTAATACATGAATAAGCACATACCCACAGATTGCATACATTCAAGTCCCTTCTAACATTGTGAAAATGATACTCCCTTCAAAACATGTGCTGTATATGAATCAAGCCACTCCGGTCCTCGCAATCAGGGCCTCCTCTGATTGGCTGGGGCTGGTGAAGTGAGTGAAATAAAATGAGAGCCCTCCGTTGAAGTCAAGACATTCCTGATTTCTCAGCTGCTGGGGTCTCCATCCCTCCCTCTGGACTCTTGTTAAGAGCATCCAAGTGTTGAGAACTAAATGCAGTAGATTGTGTGATTTCCTGTCACCTCAGAGCAGGCGGCTACTCCACATGACATCTCAATCAGGTCCGTGCTCAGCAATCCACAATCAGCCTCACTCCTGCCTCCATGGAACGGATCTCCTGAGGAACACAGTTCTAGCAGAGAAGGAAACGAGAGGCGAATAACTCGACAGTAAGGGAGGATGAAGCAGAGTATACTGCAGGTGAACTCTGGACTGATTATCATAGAGCACGCAAGAGATAGGCTTGCCTGCTCTCTGTGGGAGGGCCTAATGGGGACAAACACAGTTTTTCCCAGGGTCTATTGTCTGTGTTCATTTTCCGAAAGGATCTGTACATTTTGTAGAAGTATTGCCTCTGTGCACAAATATACAGAACACATACAGATATGGTGACTGCACAGACAGAGACAGAGTGACATAGTGTTTGCCTTCAGAAATCAGGGTAATTATTGACTGCTGGCCTGATAGCAAACGCTGAACTGCTATCACACCTTATGCAGATAACTGCAATAAAGCACTATCAGTGTCAGAATAACCAGCTGAGCTCAAGAGCTTTAAATTCAGCTCATCTGTATCATTGTAAACAGCAAGAGCAAATGTACAGGAACCCAGATAGGCCTAGGTCAACAATGTGAAGATAAACACAACTGAAAAGCAAGAATTTGAGTGGAGAGTACTGCAGGCCAGAGATTTACAATTCATTAACAGCACTGAAGAACGAGGAAATAGGGGCGAATGGATTTCGTGTTGTTGTTCCTCATCGATTTTTTAGGGCATTGATTTATGAGCATGAGGAACAAAGGGGAGTTGTTTTTGTGTTGCATGCCATCACTCGGCCCTCCAGTTGCTTTGCTTCATTCACAGTCTCCTAGCATCCAGCCAGACAAATGTTGATTCGTGTCTGCCGCGTTGCACTGGAGATGTTGAGGTGTAGTGTTAAGTGTCCCACCTGGTGGTGAACCTCGCTGATCCTCTGGCCCAAGCTGATGGAGTGAGATCATAGCCAGCTCTGGAAAAGGCCGCTGTGATCATTAGACCCTCGCTGTTCCATTGCAGTAACAGTAACAACAAGGCGACTATTACCAGTTATTTGGCATTGGATTGATCTGATGTGTGTTTTCAAATTTACTCCTCCACATGTGTGTGTGTGCATGTATTGTTTCTCAACGGAGCAGAGCAGCTGTTCTCTATCTGCTGCTGCGGAACTTTGTGTTCCTCCATCTTGGCTGACTCTTGCCTGTCCTCTGGCCTCTGTGCAGGCGAGGAGCTCATAACCTCTTACTCATTTCAGGGCTGTGGAGCAGAAAAAATGACTTTTTTACTTCTCAACTGTTGATGAGGTAGTGCAATGGAAAGTAATACGCTAGGCGGCAACTGTTATTGTGACCTTTTTAGTGAGCTATTTGCTGGATAAAAGCCTTGAATCACACTGTGTTCTTGGTCATTAATACCAAGCTGCCATGTCCATAGCCCTGACTCTATGCTGCCCCACTGCAGTCTGCCAGCACTGAGCTGCTGCCAGACAGTCCACATTTGGCCTTTTAACATAGCACTGGGATTGACGTGCTTCTTTTCCTTACCCTCTTTTCTCCTCTGCCCTCTCCCTCTTAGTGGTTCTTTTTACCTTTCCCTTTTCCACTGTTCTCTGTATTTATCTCTCCCTCATCTCTCTATTCTTCAATCTTTTTCAGACGTCGGCTCGGTGGAGGGCTTGGCGTACCACAGGGGCTGGGATATGCTGTACTGGACCAGCTACACTACCTCAACCATCACCCGCCACACCGTGGATCAAAACCGCTGGGGTGCTGTTGACAGGCACACCGTGGTCAGCATGTCGGGAGATGACCACCCCAGAGCCTTTGTCCTTGACGAGTGTCAGGGGTCAGAACAAATACAATAATTTTTATCACACCTCTTTGCCTTCAAAACTATTCCCAAATTAGGTAAAAAAATGTCTGCACACGCACATTACTGATTGTTATTCTCTCCTGCAGCCTCATGTTTTGGACCAACTGGAACGAGCAGTCTCCCAGTATCATGCGTTCCACACTGTCTGGCTCCAACGTCCTTGTGATCATTGGCAATGACATCCGAACCCCTAACGGCCTGGCCATAGACCACCGTGCTGAAAAGCTTTATTTTTCTGATGCCACGCTAGACAAGATAGAGCGCTGCGAATATGACGGCACACGCCGCTATGTAAGTGACATACACACTGGCATGCAGTCACAGGCAGTGTACATTTGGTTGTGCCACAGTCTGATTGTGTTACAGGTTTGCGTAATATAAGCCGTCAGTGTATTTATCCTTTCAATTTTGTTGCAAGGCTGGAATTTCCTGAATGAATGAGGTCATGACTGTGGTTGTGCTTCCCCCTGCAGGTGGTGTTGAAGAATGAGCCAGCCCACCCGTTTGGCCTGGCTGTGTACGGTGACTACATCTTCTGGACTGACTGGGTGAGGAGGGCTGTGCTTCGAGCTGACAAATACACAGGAGGGGACATGAAGGTGCTGCGTGCTGACATACCTCAGCAGCCAATGGGCATCGTCGCTGTGGCAAACGACACCAATAGCTGTGAGTTTTTACACAGAGTGAGAAATCCAGCTGTGTGTGAGTGAGTCTGTGTGTGTGTTCTTGTACATGCTACATAGTGAGGACCAAAAACTGTATTTAGCAACAAAGTGAGGACATTTTTGGAAAGTGAGGACATTTTGGTCGGTCCTCACTTTTTCATAGGCCTGTTTGAGGGTTAGGACTTGGTTTTAGGGTTCAGGTTAGAATTAGGTTTTGGTTAGGGTTAGGGTAGGGTTGGGGTTAGGCATTTAGTTGAGATGGTTAAGGTTAGGGTAAGGGGCTAGGAAATGCATTATGATGATGAGGGCCCTCACAAAGATAGAAATACAAACGTGTGTGTTTATGTGTGTGTGTGTGTGTGTGTGTATTTGATTCCTGACAGGAAGATTTTAAAGAGTGTTTAAAGTGCACAGTGCATATGACAAAGTGATATGGATCAAAAATATTATTTGGAAATGGTTGTAAATTCTTCAATAGGAATAACCCCTTGACATGTACCATCTTGTTTTCAAGGGGGTCATCAAAGAAATTAATACAATGCAAGCACAATTAGACAAAAAATAATAAAGAAAGATAACAACAATATAATTCAGCAATACCAAATATGCAAAAAAATAAAATAAAATAAGACATACCAAATAAGGAGACCATACTCCAAACATAGCATGAAATGGATCATAAAGTCTTAATGTCATTAGTAGAATTAATTAATAGAATCAGAAATCATGTTGAAACATAATAATAGAATTAGTTTGGATAAATGTAAAATGTGATTTTGTAAAATTTCAGGGAAAATCAGTTGAAAAACTGTTAAATACAGAATAAAAGAGAGGTACTTCATCACACTGGTGCAAAAATAAAAGTCGATCCTGATAATAATTACAAAGTAAAAGGTTGTTTGAAGTGTAAAGTTGAATCATTTGTATTATCTCATATTACACTAACACTGTATGCACAAATTAAAAAACTACATTGATGACAGGTTGCACAACCAGTTGCTGGGTTGAATCCGAGTTTGAAATTAAATTACAGCACAGATTATAGTTCCAGGGTAAAAAGTACACCATAAATCAAGCTAATTAAAGAGGGCCCACTATGCTCATCTTCAGGTTCATACTTGTAATTTGGGTTTCTACTAGAACATGTTTACATGCTTCAGTGTTTTGAAAACACTATTTTCATCATACTGTCGTTGTTGGAACATCTGTATTCCCCCTCTTTCTCTATTAGAAAACGCCCATGCAGCTCTGATTGATCAGCGTTTCCAGGTCTTCTGTAGCTTGGTGAATGACAGTAACGGAAAATAGCGACACCTTCTACTTTGATGAATCACCCATAAAAGCTTTTATATCAAAATCTTCACAAGTGGACATGTACCAACAGCAATATGTTCTTAAGTCAGGGAGAAATTAACAGCATCTGCAATTAAAATTACATGTTTTCTGTGATGGTAGAATGTAGCTACATGTAGCAGTGTAACGTTAACACTTGCAGTAGTGAGCCTGGGACAGATGACCATGTAAAGAAATAAGTCATGAACTGTTGTCAGCTTTTCTCAAAAGTAGAAAAACAATTGGAAACAGAGTATTCAGAATGGTCTGAGGCCTGAGGTTTTGCTCTCAGGAATTAATCTTACATATGTTTAATTTATTATTGAAACTTTGGCCATGTTTAATATGAATATATGTCATTGTAACATAATATATAGGACAGAAAATGAGGAAAGTCAAAATAAGTCCTTTAATTTCAAGTCTTAATAGGGCCTTTTAATCAAGTGTTGTACTTACACACAAACAAACACATGCACAAAGATGCTTTTCTGCCTCAACAGAGCAGTTAATTAGGTGATAGAAGTAATCTAAGAGTGTCACTGGAGCAGATGAGTTACAGACATTTTTGGAATGGGCCCACCTGACATTCACAACCCCAACATCAGTTTTATATCACCACAGACACAAACACACATAAGCGCCTGCTGAATTGCTGTTCTTCACTTTAATCCATACTCCTCCACCTCTTCTCCAACTCATCTTGTTCTACATCTCCCATTGTCTGTATACTTTTAAATCAATGCAGCCCTGTGTTTTTTTTTTTTTCTCCACCGTATCGTCAGCCATCTTCTCCCTCAAGTTGCCTCGTTCAGTAAACTCTCTTGCGCTCCAATACCCACCGCGACCATACAAGCTGAGAGCCCGTGGTAATAGCTGCAAATCCCATTTAGATTGAGTCACATTGAATTATGCATTCAGTGGAGGCAGAGCCATTGCCACATTCATGCAGGCGGATCTGTTTGCTGATGTGGATGCGCATGTGAGAAGGGGGATGTTTGCTTGAGTGTCAGGAGGGTGGATATGAAAATTCTTAGCTAACTCACTCAGGTGTGTGTGTGTGTGTGTGTGTGTGTGTGTGTGTGTGTGTGTGTGTGTGTGTGTGTGTGTGTGTGTGTTTGTGTTAATATGTGCAGGTTTGTTTGGCTAACTTTCCCTAACTTTCCTCCTCTCTGCAGGTGAGTTCTCTATGTGCCGTGTCAACAACGGAGGATGTCAGGACCTGTGTTTGCTGACCTCTGAGGGAAGGGTCAACTGCAGTTGCCGTGGCGATAGGAAGCTTCTGGAAGACAATACTTGCATAGGTAATGCAATACCTTTTTTTCTTCCCAAATATACAGTATGCAGGTTTTCTGAAGTGAGAACACCTACTAAAAATAAGTGATAGACCCCTTCCCCATTGCCAGTAGACCAGAGCAGACAAGTATGTGTTTCTGTTTTTGTTTTTTTTCCTCTTTGGTGTGTCACATTCGACGTCATGGAAACAGGTTAGTAAACAACAGAAAATGCATGGAGGCCAGAGAAAATGTTATAGTGGTTATTTCTTTTCTGTAACTCTTACTTATTAAGTCTCTCTTTTAAACTTGGTGCCGACTAATTTTAAACAATGTTTGAGCACAGCTTGGATGGAGACAGATGATATTTTGTGGGGGAGTGTCATTACATCGTGCTGGAAAAGGGGTATAAATTTCCGAGTCCACCCAGGTGGGGAATTTGCATTTACCAGAACAGCAAAGACATGACCTGCCCTACTCTGCCTTACTCTACCCTTGACTGGTTTACCCTGGCATTCTTACCCCAACCTTTAGCAGTCTCACTCGTCTTGTCTAGACCTAACCAACCTAACCAACCAAGGTAACAATTACTAAGCAGTTAGAGGGAGAGTTGGGCAGGTTAAGAGGTAATTAACTAAGAAACTCAAATTTGCACTCGGGTGTTCTATTTCTATCAATACTGATGGGAGCCAATTGGAGTTGGAGCTGATGAATACTAATTACTGCAGAGACATTTGGGCTGGGAGTGGACATACCATTACAGACAAATGTTAGTGGGGTTTTTTGTGCAGTGGGAAAGGAGCTTTAGTGAATCATAGAAAACAAAAGTTTGGTTTTGAAAACTTAAGATGCCAGACAGGTGATACCAAATAAAGATTTTTTTTTAAAGTTATCTTCCTAATGCTATTCCATTAAAATGTTTTTAATAAAATATTCTATTGTTAAAAGACTGAGATCAGGCTTTGAATGGATTTGAATGAGCACTGAAGATTTTTCATGCTGCATGCCTCGGGGTAGGCAACTCCTCTTAAGTGCCTTTTTCTGTCTTTGTCTCACAGCCCTCAACACTACATGTAACAACATTGATGAGTTTGAGTGTGGAAATGGAGATTGCATTAACTACACCCTGACTTGTGATGGCATGGCCCACTGCAAGGACAAGTCTGATGAGAAGCAGTCCTACTGTGGTGAGTGGAACCTTTCTCTGAGTCAAATCAATAAAGTCTTGTTGTTGACATTTGTAATTTGAGTCCGTATCATTTCCTGTCTGGTTCTCAGCCAACCGTGTGTGCAAGAAGGGATACAGGCGGTGCGTGAACGGCCGCTGTGTGGGGCATAGCTCCTGGTGCAACGGGCAGGACGACTGCGGAGACAATTCTGATGAAGTCTTCTGTAACGGTGAGTCAAGTCTCCTGATTAAAACAAGTTCCTCCTGCCTGCAGTCGTATGACATTTTGAAATGATATTCTACCTAAACACTGTCTCTTGTTTTGTCAGCCACACTGTGCACAGCCGATCAATTCCAGTGCAGAGATGGAGGCTGCATCTCCAACTCTAGCAAATGTAACCAGAAAGTGGACTGCGAGGATGCCAGCGATGAGATGAACTGCAGTAAGTTAAAATGATCCCATTCATTCAGAATAACTAAATGTTATAAAGAAATGCCAACACTTTCTCCCAGGCTACGGTATAAATTTGTTCTGCTCTCTCTTTTTTTTTTTTTTTAAGCTGCCACGGACTGTTCCAGTTACTTCCATCTGGGAGTGAAAGGAGTGACATTTCAGAAGTGCGAGTTCACCACACTCTGCTATGCCCCTTCATGGCTGTGTGATGGAGCTAATGACTGTGGAGACTTCTCGGATGAAAGAAATTGCCCAGGTATTTTTGTCCACATATTTTCTGTCAGCTAAATGTACATGCAGTGTTCAAGGAGAAAGTGAATTTCCCTTTTTTCACAGATGGATTAGAGCAATTGAATTATTCAAATGGAACAAAAACAGCAAAATTTTTCAACCTTTAAATTGTGGTTTGGAAAGAAGTTGTTCTTAAAAAATATTGCCGTGTAAATTCAGCTTTCTATTTCTTTCCTCATGCTGGCTTAACACCTTCACATTTTCTTCTTTGGCTTTTCTGTCACTCTGCCAGGGAGCGGGAAAACAAAGTGTCCAACACCCTTCTTTGCCTGTCCGAGTGGACGCTGTATCCCTATGAGCTGGACTTGCGATAAGGAGAATGACTGTGAGAACGGCGCAGACGAGGCTCACTGTGGTAAGCTCAGATACTGGAGCCCAAACAAACCGAAGTGTAACAGACCGTTCCTTTGTTTTGGCACTTGTATTTTTTACTTTATGCATTCTTTCTGTACCTCCTAGATAAATTCTGCTCAGCCTCTCAGTTTGAGTGTGGGAACCACCGCTGCATTCCCAACCGCTGGGTTTGTGATGGAGCGGACGACTGTGGTGACAGCAGTGATGAGGACAGCAAGTGCAGTGAGTGTTGAGCATGATATTTTGACAGCAATAGATTCTGTGGAGAAATATGAACATGAATTAAATTCTCAAACTCGGAGGAATCCTGTCATTTGTGGACATTGTGATAGTCTTTAAACTAGAGCTTTAAATCAGCTGGTGACTGTTGCACAATGCTCAATATACGTGATAGTCACCAGTGCAGTATAGACTAAAACATTGGCATGTATGCAAAGAATTTAGGTTTTAAACAATAACAAAAACTTATGCTATTAACAGTATTTTAAAGGCATACTTCATCTCCTGATTGACCATTTGTGTGTCTTTTAAAAATTCTCACACACCTCGTGCAGATAAATGAAACTCGGATTATACTGTATGAGTTGTGTGAGACTTTATAAACAAATGTTAAAACGTAGTCGCCTATGACTTAATTTCATCAAGAATTATTAGTTTTTGGATTCGTTGGTCACAGTGGGGGCATGAGAGAAAAACAAAGTTTTCTTCACAAATTCAGCGTACATTTGGGGGGTGAGGTATTACTTAAACTGTTCCTACACGACCTCTGAAACATTCCAAAATAATAACTATCTGGTTATTTTCAGAGTTTGCAGTATATTCACAAATGCTTAGGCCAAAAAAGGCATCAAAATCTTCAATAACCTCTTTCCATCACAGAGACCAAAACCTGCAGTCCCGAAGCGTTCCAGTGTCCTGGATCACATATGTGTATCCCTCAGCGTTGGAAGTGTGACGGAGACAAAGACTGTCCTGATGGAGCTGACGAGAGTGTCAAAGCTGGCTGTGGTGAGTGCAGGCTAGGGTTGGATATTGTCAAAATAAGAACATGTTAATAACCCAGAGAGATGAAGAAAGACAAAGACATATTTAGAAAGACATATTTATCTCAATCACTCACCAAATATTTTTATGTCTCAGTGTTCAACAACACGTGCCCCAGCAATGAGTTCATGTGCCAGAACCGACAGTGCATACCCAAGCACTTTGTGTGTGACCATGACAATGACTGCAGCGACGGCTCTGATGAGTCCCTGGAGTGTGGTGAGTAGAATCATAACCTCTTATTTCTAATAGGACAGTTTTAAAAAGCTCCCCTTCTTTCTCATAACAGTAGAGTTCAACTCTCCTTCACACTCATGCCGTTTCTCACTGCAGAATATCCAACATGTGGACCCAACGAGTTCCGTTGTGCCAATGGGCGCTGCCTCATCCAGAGTTCATGGGAGTGTGATGGAGACTTTGACTGCCATGACCACTCAGACGAAGCCCCCAAGAACCCTCGCTGCACAGGAGCAGGTTAGAAGCAGACAGACACTTCTGTGGCACTTCCCTCTTTGCTTACTTTTTCTCTTTTTTTATTTCCTCCACCAAGGAGGTCATGTTTTCCGTTCAGTTTGCTTAGTTGTCAGAAGAATCATGGAAAAAGTACTGGCCCAATTTTTATGAAAACTGGTGGAAGGGTGTAGCGTGGGCCAAGGAAGAACCCATTACATTTTGGAAATGATCTGATTCACAGGTCAGGTACACTAATTCACTTTCATTAAACTTGCAATATATGCACACGGCTCTCACCTCGGATGTCACAAACAAACATGGAGGTGGCTGAGCTGAAATGGCGCCACTAGCAATGCATTGCTAACAACAGCAGTGATATGAGCGCCACTGGCATTTGGCCTTGGCTGAAGGCTGCACTCGCCAAGTGCCCTTTTAATTTATCCTATTGAATCAGTATTAATTGACATCAGTGTGCTGTAAATGTGGACAAACATAACAGCAGATCAATAGTACAGAGAGCAAGACACATCCAACATAAATACACAGAGTATGTAATGCACTTAAAAGTAAATATCACACACAACAATACTTGTTATTTTTAAAGTAACTGTGAAGCACTCTTGAAAGCTGTGAATGAAATGAATTCCTGAGGCTCTGAAAAGATATCAGCCACACTGGTTGACATTTTCTTGTCTTTTGTTTCTCATTTTTCTTTCTTTCCTTTCACAGAGAAGAAATGCAACGACACCGCGTACGCCTGCAATAATGGAAACTGTGTCAATGAGACATTGCTCTGTGACCACAAGGATGACTGTGGCGACGGCTCAGATGAACTGAACTGTTTTATTAACGAGTGCCTGAATAGCAAACTGAGCGGCTGCTCCCAGCTCTGTGAAGACCTCAAAATAGGCTTCAAGGTAGGTGAACACTGTGACATTCTGACTCAAGCTCTCCAGCAGTAGTACGCGCTGTTGCTTTACCTGCTCCGTGCTTTGCCCCTCACAGTGTAGATGCCACCCTGGCTTCCGTCTGAAAGATGACGGGAAGACGTGTGTCGACATAGACGAGTGCACAACCACCTATCCCTGTACGCAGCGTTGTATCAACACCCATGGCAGCTTCCACTGCCTGTGTGTGGAGGGTTTCCAGCTTAGCCCTGAAAACCCCACCATATGCAAATCCACCTCTGGTAAGAAACATGACGAGATTAATAACATTCAGGAAGTGTTTACGGTAAATCCACTCACGTATGATGTGTCCCTCCCTACAGATGAAGAACCCTTCCTGATCTTTGCCAACCGCTACTATCTGAGGAAGCTCAATTTAGACGGCTCCAACTACACCCTGCTCAAACAGGTGAGACTTGGAGATACAGTATGTTCTTTTGAAGTGCTTAGAAATCCTGCAAACAGGCGTTTATCGCTGGCACAGACTGATGCAACTCCCTTGCTCTGACAGGGCTTGAACAATGCTGTGGCTCTGGACTTCGACTATCGCCAGCAGATGATTTATTGGACAGATGTGACCACCCAGGGCAGCATGATCAGACGCATGCACATCAATGGTAGCGATGTTCAGGTAAGTGTGGATAGCGGACAGTGAAGTGTGCTGATAATACCCTCTTGGTGAAACCTGCATTTAAAATGATTAATTAATCTTCATTTGTATGCATGCATCTGCAGTAAAAACCCAGGAAAAAGAATTAAATTCCCCTTCTGAGGGAGAGACTCAGAAAGTTATTACTGCTTGCTCATTTGTTAGGTCCTTCATCGCACATCACTCAGCAACCCAGATGGTCTGGCAGTGGACTGGGTTGGAGGAAACCTGTACTGGTGCGATAAGGGACGGGACACTATCGAAGTGTCAAAGCTGAACGGAGCATACCGGACAGTTTTGGTCAACAGCGGCCTGAGGGAGCCACGTGCTGTGGCTGTGGACGTGCGCTATGGGTAAGAGTGATGCTACACAGGTTTGAAGATCTGGGTCTAAAAGTAGTAGCTAAGAGTTTTGTGAGCAGGGAAAGTTTGTTTCATTCTGTTTGAATGCCACATGGGTACATTTAAATAACACCATCATTTCATGCACAGCAGAGTGAAACTGAAACTACTTAGCTATTATGTGAAAAAAACATGTCAAACAAAAACTGGTATTAGTATAAGTATTTTACTTTAAAACACATCTGGAGGTGGACTTTAACAAACATGAGACATATGGAACCAAGTTGGTGTTAAAATCTGATTTGTTTGGACCAGTAAACCAAACTAATACAGCACATCCCCGACAGGTACTTATACTGGTCAGACTGGGGTGACACCCCCCACATAGGAAGGATCGGGATGGATGGCTCCAACAGGAGTGCCATTGTGGAGGAGAAGATCACCTGGCCCAATGGCCTCACGCTGGACTTTGTCAATGACCGCATCTACTGGGCTGATGCTCGAGAGGACTACATCGCATTTGCCAGCCTGGATGGATCCAACAGGCACACAGGTAACAAACACATAGACTCAGTGTCAGTGTCTTTGTGCACTTCTTCTAGTTGACGTCACTAACTGACTTGTCTCCGCAGTTCTTGTTCAGGATATCCCCCACATCTTTGCTATGACTCTGTTTGAGGAGTACATCTACTGGACCGACTGGGAGACAAAGTCCATCAACAGAGCTCATAAAACACTGGGAACCAACAAGACGGTGCTGATCAGCACCTTACACAGACCGATGGATGTCCACATTTACCACCCATACCGCCAACCTGAAGGTAAAACTAAATAAGCCATCATTCACAACCACATGTAAATCTCTCATCTATGTCCTTGTCCCTGGTCTGATAGTTCTACTTCTCCTTTTTCTTTAGTGGCCGGCCACCCATGCCAAGTCAACAACGGAGGGTGCAGTAACCTGTGTCTGCTCTCACCTGGAGGCGGCTACAAGTGCGCCTGCCCCACTAACTTTTACCTAGCAGCTGATGGCAAACAGTGCTTGTCCAACTGCACTGCAAGTCAGGTGAGCTAACTTGAGGCTGTTGTTTTAGCCTGTATTAACACATTATTTGTTTCAAAACATTAATACGTTTCCCTTCTGTCCTTTCAGTTTGTTTGCAAAAACGACAAGTGCATTCCATTTTGGTGGAAGTGTGACACTGAGGATGACTGCGGTGACCGCTCAGATGAGCCTGCAGACTGCCGTGAGTGATGACTGTAGCCAGAGTACAATAATCATGATAATATATCATTGTTGCAGTTTGTTGTTTCGTTTGTTCTGCTAAACAATGTGCTGTGTTTTGTCACCGTAGCTGAGTTCAAGTGCAGACCAGGCCAGTTCCAGTGTGGCACAGGCATCTGCACCAACCCAGCCTACATCTGTGACGGGGACAATGACTGTCAAGACAACTCTGATGAGGCCAATTGCGGTACACACAAGGACACATACTTACAGTACATAATTTAACTATTTATCATAGGTGAACCCCTCAATAACCCACGTTCTTTTTTGTTTGTTGTCTTCCTGTTTCCAGACATCCATGTGTGCCTGCCAAGTCAGTTTAAATGCACCCACCCCAGTCGCTGCATCCCTGGCATCTTCCGTTGCAACGGACAGGACAACTGTGGAGAGGGAGAGGATGAGAAAGACTGTCGTGAGTGTCATTGCCCCTCTAGTTCCCTTAGGCCTTTTGTAATTTTTTAGCTGCCAGTGCCAGTGCCAGTGCTTAAGGATGGTGGTATTGGTACAGTATGTCTGTCTGTTCATTTGTCTGAACAACACTTCGGTCCAGAGCAAGATAGCTCTACAACTTGAAGCATGACTAAATTTTGTCCCCGCTGGATGAACTCTACCATTTATGGTGACCCCTTTGACTTTTCCACTGTTGCCTCTGTAAGCCACAGTTTCCACCTCTACATATTGTATCTCAAAATTTAATGAGCAGATAGGAAATTGCTGAATGCTATCAAGCCCCCCCAGAGGATCTCTGTCCATCCATTTTGACCTTTCCTTTAGCGTTCCCCTTAGGCCAAATGATGTTGCATAATGTAATTGCCATGACATTTGCAGAGCACATTCATCCTCCACAGAGGGAGATCACATGAACTGTTGTGTCGTGCCATCCTGAGGTCAAAATTTACATTTAAGCACCTTTAACTGCAAAGCTGTAAGAAGAATAGCAAAACCACCGTGTTATTATGTAATGAACATTGCAGTCTGTAGGGGCCACTAGCACGGCTGTAGTCATTTTAATTTGTAAAATTTGTTCTTAGGTAGAAATTCTTCTGTATTTAGTGGAGTAACTGTCTCTGTTTCTTGTGCAGCGGAAGTGACATGTGCCCCCAACCAGTTCCAGTGTGCTATCACCAAGCGCTGTATCCCACGGGTGTGGGTGTGTGACAGGGACAATGACTGTGTGGATGGATCTGATGAGCCTGCCAACTGCAGTAAGACGCAGCTCATTATTTCTGTACAAAACAACACCTCTGCTTCAGAAATAAGTCTCCTCCACTGCATCAACATGTTTCTCTAATAGGACCTGGCTGACTGTACTGATGGGAGGCTGTGGATGTCAGTAACTGATAAAAAACAAATTTAGAGAGAAAACTTATACAGCCACAACAAAACTGACTGCAGGAAAGGGTTGATTTTGACTTAAAGAGATAGTTCGGATAATCACTGTATTACGCGCAGTAGATGGAAGTCACCCCTAGTTTGGAGAAAGAGACAGGAGTACCACTATGAAAGCAAAGCCATGTACTATTGAGGACGAGGCCAGCAGCAGAAACGTCTTTTAGCTATCTAAAAAAAAAAGTCCCACCCAAAAATATTGATAACAGTTTATTTTAGAATATTTTCATTGCTTTACTTTGACGCAGACAGCCCTTTCAGCCGCTTCAGTTCCCATCTCTGCCCCCGTCAAAACCACCAGACTCCGTTGAGAAAAACAGAACAACAAACAGAACAAACAACAGCAGGTCTCCAGCTATCTCAATTAGTTTGTTTGTGTTATTGTGTGACTTTGGTGAATCCAAACCTACCATTTAAGTCACACAATAACACAAACAAACCGACTGATCGAGGCAGTGGTAGACCAGCAGCTCCTGCGCTCAGTGAGCTAAAATTTATGTTTTTCTCAATAGAGTCTGGTTTAAGGAGAGCAATATAACAGCTTCAGTTCCTGTCGGAAATTGCAGTCTGACAGCAGGGTAAAGCAGTGAAAATGTTCCAAATATAGCGTACACTTAAACTGATATGGATTTTTTTTTAGGTGATGAAAAAATGTTTTGCTGCTTCCCCCATCCACAGCAGTACATTGCTTAGCTTCTAAATGGACTACACTTGTATAGTGCCTTTCCACTATGAGTCATATTCACCTATATATTCATACACTTGAGTGAGATGCTCCTTGAGGAGCTGGGGATGGAACCACTGATCCTCCAATTAGTGGATGACCTGCTCTACCTCTGAGCCACAGCCGCCCTTCTGTCTCTGTGTTGCTGTCTGCTTCTCCAAACTGGAGGCATGCTGACCGCCACCTACTGTTGGTAATACACTGACTCTGGATAATACCTCATACAACCCCACTTCAAAAGAGCCAAACTATCTCTGTAATGCCTCATTATTCAGTTCTTCGTTATTCAGTTAATCATTATTGAAGCTTAATAATAACACTGTTATCTGTTATCTGTTAATTCTGTTACAGAAACAGAGTGAATAAGTCTGCATTCCCATGTCTAGTGTCAATACGTCTAATCCAATAAATCCTCTCTATTGCAGCTCAGATGACATGTGGTGTGGATGAGTTCCGCTGCAAGGACTCAGGGCGCTGCATCCCGGCACGCTGGAAGTGTGACGGAGAGGATGACTGCGGAGACGCTTCGGATGAGCCCAAGGAAGAGTGCGGTAAGGACAGAGCAGTGGATGGAGAAAGGAAAGGAAGAGGGTAACAGGGCTTGTACTTATCATGTTTGTTTGGTGTTCAGATGAGCGGACATGTGAGCCATACCAGTTCCGCTGCAAGAACAACCGCTGCGTGCCCGGCCGCTGGCAGTGCGATTATGACAATGACTGCGGGGACAACTCTGATGAAGACAAGTGTGGTAAGTTCCCCCTGTTTCTTTAATACTCTGCCCGCTCACACATCCACCGCTCTTTGTGTGTATGAAAGCACTGATTTATACTATAATATGAGCTCTACAATAAGCAGACTGTTCAGAAGCAGCGGGTTAGAGTGATAAGCACCAATCACCTTCACTGTGTGTTTGTTTGTTAGATTTTCTCAACCACACGCATGGTTGAGACTTTGATTTCTTTTTTGCTTTGATTAGTTCTGTGGCCATTTGCACATCTCACATCATCTCATGTCTATTTTGCATTTCACACTGGCCTGTTGATGTGAGCCAGAGGTAGGTGTTTTCACAGTTTCAGCTCAACCATCCACAACCTTAGCTCCCCAGTCCTTCGTGTGCCCCCTCCACCCTACCCAGCTTCTCTTTTCTTCTGTAAGCCTTCTCCTTCCTTTCTCAATCCCACTAGCTCCTCCGCTTCATACAGCACAGAATGTTGCACCATCCCCACCTCTGTGCCCCATGAGTCAATCCTGTGATGTGAATTATCACCCTTATTTTATTCATGTACGTCTGGCTCTCAGCAGAGCACCCTGTGCTCTTTTTTTGCAGTCTGCTCTATTCCCACCTTTCTCTTCTCTTTTTTCCTTACGCCTCTCCTTGCTCCTCGCCTCTACACTCTGTTCCTGCTCGATCCTCCTCTCACACCCCTTTCTAAGCTTCTTCTCTCTGTCCTCAGTGCCTCGTCAGTGTTCAGAGAGCGAGTTTTCCTGCACAAACGGCCGCTGTATTGCCGGGCGCTGGAAATGTGATGGGGATCACGACTGTGCTGACGGTTCAGATGAGGTATCAACTTCCTTCCTGACTGACATTCTGCTTTTAAATCTGACACACTAGAGGCACTAAATTATAATTTTTTTGTTCCAGAATGACTGTGACGTGAAGTGTGACAGTGATCAGTTCCAGTGCAAAAATGGCCATTGCATCGCCATCCGCTGGCGTTGTGATGCTGATGTTGACTGCTTGGATGGCAGTGATGAGGAGAAATGTGACAGCGGTGGTAAGGAACTCACTTATTTTCTTCTGGATTCTTATGTATCAGCAGCGGATGCAATATATCACTCATTCCTCTTCTCTCACTGCCGTGTTTCAGTGGATAGACACTGCCCCCTGGACGAGTTCCAGTGCAACAACACTCTCTGTAAACCCCTGGGCTGGAAGTGTGACGGCGAGGACGACTGTGGAGACAACTCAGATGAGAATCCAGAAGAGTGTGGTGAGAATCTCTGCATTTCGACAGTATTCCCTGAGACCATTTGACACCTTGCTTGGATGCAGTCTTCTTTCTGTCTTAATGTTTCTCTCTGTCTGTCCCTTAGTTAAATTCCAGTGCCCACCCACAAGGCAGTTCCGCTGTCATAACGATCGTGTGTGTCTGCCTTTATCTAAACGCTGTGATGGTGTCAACAACTGTGGGGACAACAGCGATGAAGTCAACTGCCGTGAGTTTGTTTCTCTTGACTACTTGATCATTTCGAAGTGAGACTCACTCACTTAAAGGTCACATTAACAATTCAAGAAAGCATTATATATAAACTGCAATAGTATAGGACTCGAAATCATGGATTGGGATGATTTATGCACATAATAATTAGGATAATGACCTCTCTGTGACCCCTTTACTCCTCCAGCATCACTTCCTTCCACACCCGTATGTCAAAAAGATCAGTTCCAGTGCTCCAGTGGCCGTTGCATCAGCTCTGTCCTGCGCTGCAACTACTTCAATGACTGCGAGGATTATGGTTCTGACGAAATCAACTGCAATAAGAAAGGTGAGTTGTGTCGCAGTATGGATAGCGTACATTCTGCGTAGCTGTCGATATGAATGCATGCAACCTGTTTCTGTGTTTGCAGACACAATTCTGAACGACTGCCGCAGTAACAGGACAGTGTGCGGAGACGGAGACGAAGCTCATTGTGTGGTGAATGGTACTGACTCCTTCTGCTCCTGCAAACCCGGCTTCCAGTCCAATGGTCGCAACAGATGTGAAGGTATGTGGAGATGTTATGTTTTTCTCTGCCCTTTCTCCGTTTTGCGCATCTGATTTCGTGCTCATCTGCACTTAAAGATTTAACACTATCACTGCGACAGGTTCATTTTTACCATCAAATGCAGACAGGTCATTTATAGAAGTTGTTAATTTTGAATAATGAGATTTAGAAAACAACTTTTTAAAATTATAAGTCTGTAAATTTCACAAGTGTGTGTTATTTATTTCCAGAAAAAAAAAGAAGTCAAATGCATTTTTGAAGTCATTTATAAACTGTACAACAATTTAAAATGTGTCATAGGCCTCAGATTAAGATCAAATCACATATTAAAGGAATACTTCACCCACAAAATGATCATTTTTGAAATAAATCAATAAGTAATTTCTCATATGCTATATTGATTTATTGATTGATGGGGGGGGGGGGGGGTTAAAAACAGGTATTCCTTTATATGTAGAAGAAGAGGATTAGCTAAAATTTAAAATATGTTTCTTATAATGAAAGGTTATTTGTTTAAATTACTGTGAGCAAATTAACAGAATCAGAGTTTCAGCAGGAAAAGACCAGTTTCACACTTCTTGGACGTGCCCTTTAGTAAGCTAAGCATTTTATTTTAACAGAGTTACATGCATTTGAAAACACGAGGGTAGTAAAATTGACCTCTTGACTGTTCTAACATGTGTTATGAGTATCATGCGGCCTTGGGGTGTTTCACAGATAAGAACGAGTGTCAGCAGTTTGGAGTGTGCTCCCACATCTGCAACAATACTAAGGGTTCCCACAAGTGCAGCTGCCACAAGTACTTTACCAGAATTAATGGCACCTGCAAGGTTGATGGTGAGTACTTCTATCATAACTGACATTTCCAATCTTATGTATGGACTCTGCGTATTCTGAATTTTGCTTACCTGCCTTCATTCTCTCACATCTCTGCTCTACTACAATGATCTGTTTGTCCTTTTCCTGGTCTGACATAATTCCCTGTGCATCCCCAGCTCCAAGACAAGTGCTCTACATCGCTGATGACAGTGAAATACGGAGCCTGGACCCGTCCATGCCAAACTGGCGCTATGAGCAGGTCTTCCAGGGCGATGCAAACGTTCGCATTGATGCCATGGACCTGCATGTCAAGGCGAACCGCATTTACTGGACCAACTGGCACACAGGGCGGATTTCTTCTTATGATTTGCCTTCTTCCTCCTCCTCCCCCAATAGCAATCGCAACAGACGGCAAAGTGAATCAAGGGTCACAAACGTGGAGGTGAGTGCGTAAATGTGTGCTTGTTCTTATGCATGCATATGATGTAAGCACAAACAAAACAGGTGTGTGTCCAATTTTGGAGGGTCTTAGTGCTGTTTTTCTGTCTCTGTGGACAGATTCCTGATCTGAAGATGCCCCGTGGCATCGCTGTGGACTGGGTGGCAGGGAACTTGTACTGGACCGACTCTGGGAGGGACGTCATTGAGGTGGCCCAGCTAAGTGGAGGACGCCACCGCAAAACTCTCATCTCCGGCATGATTGATGAGCCTTATGCCATCGTAGTCGACCCCCAGAGAGGGTGAGCAGGTTTTTGGAGAACTGGGGGGGACAAGAAAAATTAGCTACTTGTAGAAAATCACAAAAATGCAAATGGTGACAAATAAATGTTAAAAGGAGCGTTAACATTTCCTCAATTAGGAAAATGTACTGGGCAGACTGGGGGAACCATCCCAAGATTGAAACAGCTGCTATGGATGGGACCATGAGAGAGACGCTGGTGGAGGAAAACATCCAGTGGCCAACTGGTAAAACATGCACACATGCATAAGTACATCTTCTCAGAGGAATACTTCATCCATCAAATAATTTTTTGTACAGCACCCCGTGTTACACTGAATTCATGAGGAAGACTTTAATGTTCTCGTATGCCTTTGTTGAATGAAGAATCCCAATAACCCAATAAAATCTTGATGAATTTGAGTAAGGGGTCAGTTTGGAAAGTACTGAGCGTACGACTGGATAAACGAAAGCTGGATTATGTGAGAGTTTGTTAATAGATGTTTTGATATAGTTTTGCTGTTGTTAAAGATGGTCCCCCTTTACTCCAGTTCATCAAGAATATTCACTGATTTTCGATTCTTCATTCACTAGAGCCATGCGAACACAGAGTGAATAACTCATGATGGGGTGAAATATTCCTTTTAATCACTTTGTTCTGAACTAAATACAGGTCTTTTAATCTCTCTACCTTTTCTAACACTGCTCCCTCTCTGTGTAGGTCTAGCAGTGGACTACTTCAACGAGCGTCTGTTCTGGGCCGATGCTAAACTCTCCTTGATCTGCAGCGTGAGGCTTAATGGCAGCGATGTGGTTGTGGCTGTAAACAGCATTAAGAACAGTTGAGTGGCACATACTGTAGTCTATACGTGTTGTTTTTCAAACCAACAACCAGTCTTTGTTATTCAAGACACAATTGCATTTTTCATGTGGGTAGACGAGGCATGTACAGTATGCTGTCTGTGAGGGTTCCACAACATGCGCTTCTCTTTTCTACACAGAGCTCCATCAGCCCTTCAGCATTGATGTCTTTGAGGACTACATCTACGGCGTCACGTACATCAACAACTATGTCTTCCGAGTGAATAAGTTTGGCAGAGGCCCCATAGAGAACCTGACCACTGGAATGAACCACGCCACAGACATAGCTTTGTACCACCGCTACAAGCAGCCTGAGAGTGAGTAGAAAACAGATGTTGCAGCAGCAGTGCTCACTGAAACAAGCACAGGGAAGATAACAAGTCATTTTTTAAATACCGGTTCTGTCTCTGTCTTTGTCAGTGACTAATCCCTGCGACAGGAAGAAATGTGAATGGCTGTGTCTGCTGAGCCCCAGCGGACCAGTCTGCATCTGTCCCAACGGACGCACGCTGGACAACGGCACATGTGTGGAGCTGCCCACTCCCACACTGTCTCCTATCTGTGAGTATACACACACACACTCCCACAAACAAAACACACACACTGGCATCTGAACTCATGCTGTATGACTTCATCATCTGCAGCTCCTCCCAGCGGTTCCTGCTTGATCCAGTGTATGAACGGCGGCAGCTGTTTCCTGAATGCCCACAAGCAGCCCAAGTGTCGCTGCCAGCCCAATTATGGAGGAGATCGATGTGAGATTGACCAGTGCAGGGACTACTGCAAGAATGGAGGCACATGCACGCCTTCCCCTACAGGTAAGACATGGACATTGCAAGCTGGTTTTGTCATTTATGTTAAAATATGGCTAAAATATAGGTTCTGTTGGTCCAGTGATATGACTCATATGACTCATGTAATATTATGTTCAGCCCTCCATCTGTTTATCCCTTCTTATGTCTTTCCTTCCACAGGTTCTCCTACCTGTCGATGCCTGACGGGCTTCACAGGGCCAAACTGTAACCTGCGCACCTGTAAGGATTACTGTAAAAATGGAGGAAACTGTACAGTCAGTGCCGGAAACCAGCCAACCTGCAAGTGCCCCTCTGACTTCCTGGGCGACCAGTGCCAGTACAGTGAGTGTTCCCACTATCTAGCAGACATGCAAGTTGAAAAATGTTCAGATACTTTTGCTGTAATCAGAGTATCTGGAAAAGATTAAGATGTGGTTGGTAAGCCGTGCACTTACATGTTTATGTGTGTGTGTGAGCAGGAAGCTGTGAAGGCCACTGCCTGAACAAAGGAACATGTCTACAGAGTGAAAACGGCTCCAAACTGTGCCGCTGTCTGCCTCAGTACACCGGCACCACATGTGAGATTGACAAGTGTCACTATTGTCGCGATGGCGAGTGTATTCCCAGCGACAGTTTCACATCTACAGGGGACTTCTCCTGCCGGTAAGAAGCAATATTTACTCAACTCAAACAACCTTACACGTGCAAAAAAAAGTCAGTGTCCTCACATTTTTTTGTCTGTCCTCTACAGCTGCACAAATGGAAGAGTTCAGCCCAGCTGTTACACATGTGATACAAATGAGTACTGTGCAAATGGCCAGTGCTCTATAAACCCCATCACCAGGCTTCCAGAGTGCAGGTGAGGAGCAGAGTTTTCATCTATAATTAGGAGTTCAAGCCTGAAGAGCCTGAAATTCTATTGTTTTGCTGTTTTTTTTTCATTTCTTTGAAAATATTTTGCAGAGTCCTGTGAGATGGTACATTGTAGATACTTCAAATTTTCACCAGTGTTTGAAAGTCATGACCAAATGCTGCTCAACAAACATGACCCCAATCAGCCTGATAGGGGCGCTATAATTAAAGGTCAATTTTAAAAAGTCATTACGCCCTGAGTCCGATTTACACAAAACTTGGTAAAGGCATCCATATATACTCCACAACTTTGCCTCAAGATCCACTAAAGTCTACCTACTAGATTTTCTGCCATTTTGATTTTTTTGAAAAAAAAAAAAAAAATACATTTTTGATATCTTCTCCTAAATCCAAGGTCAGATTGCTACTGAATTTTCTGTGGATCATCATTGGACTAAATTACCAAAATCTTGTTTATATCTCATTAGGTTTTGAAGATATATGACTAACTTTAAAAGGGGCGTGGCTTAGCACATAAATAGACCTAACTTCATAACTGTGCAGCCAATGATCTCGAACCTTGCAGGAAATGTTCAAAATGTACCTGAAACACATACTGAAGGTTTTCATTCAAATTAACCTCTAGGGGGCGCTACAAAAAAAAAAAAAAAAGGATGTGTCATAACAAAAATTTGACTATAAATCAGAACTTGTTTGTCCAATCATTACAGAACTAGAAGGGTATGTTTCATAACAATGTCATGTATGTAAAATAATTTTGAAATTGCTCAGTAGGGGGCGCCACCAGCTTCAAACGTGCATAGGCCTTGCACAAAATTTGGCCATAAATCATCAGTGACAGTTTGTCCAAATATTGCCAAACTTAGTGGATATTTTTAATTAAGCTGTTGAGGCATGTCTCCAAAATGTTTTCAAAATTGGACAATAGGGGGTGACGACATTGCAGAAGAAGGATGTGGCACTGCACAGGTGTGGTTGTAAATGAAAGCATTTCTCTGGTCGTCATAAAACCTGTTTGTTGTCTTTAATGCAGGTGTCAGAAACTGTCAACGGTCTTGATCCTTCACAGCTTTTAACTTCCAACAACCTGTGTTGGCTTTACCCCGGAATCGCTGCTTGCAGCTATATTTGTTCTCATGTGACTGAATATCTCCAGTGTATCGCTGCATACATTTATATCTCTATTTCCTGTCTTCTTGTGTGTGTAGATGTTCACCTGGCTGGGCAGGGCATCGCTGTGAGTCCGTAGCCAACACTGACGGTGCCTCAGGTTCAGGCGGACGTAAGTCGACAATCATGACATAAATGTTAGAAGTCCATTGAGTGGGATAAAACTCTCCAGGCACCAGTCTGATGTTTGTTTGTATGTTGTGTTTGTGTACGTAGGCACAGCCTCCATAGTGATCCCTGTGCTGCTGCTGTTGCTGCTGATTCTGCTGGCTGCAGGAGCGTTGTTCTGGTACAGGAGAAGGATGAGAGGGTGAGTGACACTTAGATTGAAAACAAAAGACATTTACGACCGCTTTTTGCCTTTGTATTCCCTCTTTCCCTCCTTCTCTCTCTTCCTTCTTCCCTTTCTCTCGTCTACACTTTTCCTCTCCTCTCTGTAATGGCATCTCTTCTGCTCCTCAGGTCTAGCCGGCCCGGCAAAACCGGCTCCAGACGCTTGCGGTAACGGTTGCCAGGGTTACACTTTCCTTCCATACCCTCATTCAGATCTTCATCCTGATGCTCTCTCTTTCTCTGTCTCTCCCTTACTCATAAGTCTTGGTTGGCTGTGCAGTGTTTGGTCCTGTGGTGAATGTTGCGCCATTCTCTCAGATGCTCCTACAGTATCTCTCCTGTGTAATCGCCCTCCTCAGAGCGGCTCCAGGGCAGATCTATTGAAAAGACTCATTGAATAGATCTGTCTGTGCACTCCAGTGCTGTAGATCCGTCATAATGTTGTCCATCATATTGTGCCATATATTGTACTTACTGTACTGTGCTGTGGTTTGTATCGTGGTAGTGTCTCTCATAGTGAGAGATGGACAGTGTGACAGCATTCTTCCAAGCTCAGATTGGAAAATGCAATGTGAAAAATCCAGCATTTACTCAGAGGTAGAAACTAAAGACAATGCAGACATTTGTAGCATATTTCAGAGGATCTATTGTGGATTTATTGTGGTCTTAAAGGACATTCTGTACATCAACAGTCCTGTATTCAGATCCTCTGTGTCTGGATCTGTCATGGGCTACATGAATGCTGGGTTTGTGTTGATGCCTGTGCTGTGGCTTAGTTCCCTCAGCCTGGATGGTGGTGAGAGTCATGTGATGCCTCTTCCATCCCTTCATAATGTGGCTGTGTCCCCGCTTGCACTGTTGAGGCTCCTGTAACCTTGAATACACCACAAAGGTATGACTGTGCCCTTCATATTTTGTGTAGGGCCAAGGGCTTCCAGCACCAAAGGATGACCAACGGGGCCATGAATGTTGAGATTGGAAACCCTGCCTACAAGATCTATGAGGGCGAGCCGGATGACGACGCCGGGGAGCTGCTAGACGCTGACTTCACGCTCGACCCAGATAAGGTAGATAAAAACACAAGGCATGCATAGCAGACTGAATCACCTTGACGTCGCGGTAACAACAACTGGCATTTGGCAAACTTGTTGATTTCTGGAAATGAGTTAGCATTTTAGCACTCCTGGTTCTCTCGTCTTAGAGTCAATGGGTTTTTGGTCAGATTCCCAAATAAAACACAAGCTTAGAAACTTTCACATTTGGTTGTGCAACATAAAAAACAGTAAATACCTCACTCATAAATGTTGAAGCTTTTAGGTGTCTTATAGAAGGTGGTTGCTAACAAGTGGCTAAAAAAAGACTACAACATGCCATCACCCCGAACACGACTTTAAAATCTCATTGTGGTAACGACGGTAAGACATGCCACCGTAGTGTCGTTTGTTTATAGCCTAACGTTAGCTTTGTACTTCTGCTGAGTGCATTTATGCTTCAAAAATGATAAAAGTAGTGTTCATGTGTGGACGTTATCTTGTTGAACAAATTGTTTAAGTATCATGAACATATTTTTTAATCTTCTTTTCTGCAATAATCCAAAATCCTATTGAAAAAACAGGGTAATGTTAATTTCCAGGTTAGCCTGGAAAAAAATCAATATCAGCTTACGTGTGTGCTATATTTTGAATATTATATACACCACTTTACCTAACACACTAACTGGTGGCAGCAGCGGTAGACCAGCAAAGTAAAATGACTTTTTTTGTTAATGGAGTTTGGCTTTGAAGAGAGCATAGATGGATTTAACAGCTTTTGGAATGGGCGGTCTGACGGTGAGGTATAGCAGTGAAAATATTCTAAATAAAACACACACTTAAACTTAGGTGGGTGATTTTAAGGTGGCTAAAAACGAATCAGTTGAGGTAGTGTTTGTCACTGCCATTTCATTGTATACATGTGACATGGGGGGTTTCTCTCCAGAGGTTATTGTAAACAAACATTTTGATTCAGTCTATACATGCTGTTGTCTCTGCACATTTCCAGTGTATTTCTAATGGATGATATCTGTCCCTCTCCAGCCCACCAACTTCACAAACCCAGTATATGCCACTCTGTACATGGGAGCACACAACAGCCGCAACTCTCTGGCCAGCACAGATGAGAAGAAGGAGTTGCTATCACGTGGAGACGAGGAGCCCCTCGTGGACCCCCTGGCATAGACTGTCCATTGGCCCTGGATCACGCTATTCCAAACACACCCCTATTCTTGCCTTTTGAAGAAAAACGAAACAAAAAAAAAATCGATAAAAAGTGTGAGAGAAAATTGATAAAAAAGTGTGAACACTGTATAAAATGTACAAAAATGAAGGACTACTTTTGTATGTGATTGCAGTATTATATTTTGTTCTTTTGAGATTCCTCTGGTCAAAAATGAATAACATTTTCTATGAGAGATTTTTAATTTACACTTTGTCCCTTACCCTTTACCTAAATAGCCACTACCTCTGTGCAAAATGAAATGGAAACAAGAAAATCAGAAGAAAAGATGCTATCATTGGAGCAATTTTAATTTTTTATTTTTGTATGAATTGTATAGAAGAGAAAAAAAAGACATTGTTCCATTTCACCAGTGCCAACTGTTTGTTGTTTGTGTTGACTTTGAGCGGGAAAGGCAAAACTCAAAGTTTTCTAAATCGGTACATATGTTGTCTTGCTGGAGTTTCTTAGCAAGATTGTGAGACAGATTCGTGATAGCACCGTTTGTGTATAGCACATGTACAATGTCAGTACCAGATGGCAACTACAGTATTTCCACGTAATTTCTTCTCAGAGAACAAATGTTCATGAAATGATTGTGTTGTCTTCCTTGCACAGAATTCATATTTTACGGTATAGCGTATACTGTAGGCTTTATACCGTAGGATGTAAAACAGGTATGTTTGTTTTTATCGCATTGTATGACAGTTGGAGCTCATGTGTTGCTGCAGTGAGAGGATGACAGGTGTTTTTAGTGTGTGATTATGGAGTTGGAGAGTGAGGAAGTTGGTCATGGGTTAAACATTCCAGGCAGAGTGGTGGGTGGAGATTACAGATGTAAAGAGATGGTGAGAGTGAATGCCTTCATGGGTGGGCAGTTGGCTGTGCGTTCATGCCCACACCACAGCTGGCTGATAACAGGGGGGTCAAAGCAGAAACAAGACTCTGATGGATAGTGTCATGTCTGCATCATTTAGTTGTCTGTTACAAGGGTCTTCCTTCAGAAGGAAAGGGAGGCTGCCATTATGGTAGGATCGAAGGAAAAAATGATCGTGATGGGTCTTTTGTTTGTCTTTTATTTCTCCAGTCCATTTTTTTCTTGTAAAGCCCAGATAACATCCATCTGGCTTTGTGAGTAGATTTATCTTTCTACCTTTAGAGGATCAAAGTCTGTACGTTCACAGTTTTGTAATGACTCAGTCTTAAGTGCATTATGTTCATTTGGTCTTTAGCATTTCTCCGCTCTTCCTGAGCTCTTTCTAATCTCTCACTCTCCTCTGTGCCCTGCTGCTGCTAATGCTACCATTCCGGTCGCTCTGACACGTCCTTACGCTCAGCCTCTGTCCCAAAATGCTGCTTTCTGTCAGAAAATGTGTCAGCCATATCTTAATGCATGTGAAAAGTAACACCAATCTTTGATGTAACTACAATAACAAGTTTTTATTTTTGCTTACCTGTCAGCGAGTGTTATTTTATGCTGTTGTATATGTTTTGTCTTTAATTGAGAGAGAAGTACAATCATTTTACCTAAAGAACATTTTTGCAAAAATCATACATGCATTTTCAGATTTTTTTTTTTTTTGATTAGTCCTTTTTTTTTTTTTTTTTTAAATGAAAAATGACACATAGCTTTTATAGTACACGATGCATGGAGGCTCAGACTTTCTTCTGGAAAGAGAATAATGTTTAATTTTGCTGGAGTACTTTACAAACTAAATAACAGATATTGTTATAAATAAAATTTTAAAAATTGTACAGAAAACAAGCCACTGTGTTTTGTGTTTTTTTTTTTACAACGTGTTGATAAAAAGAAGGACACTGGTGAGTCAGCATGGGTTGGTTTTATCATTTATTAGGAAAGCAGTATATCTAAACATGTGTACTGTTATCAAAGTTTAAATTATGTAGATATATTTTACTCTTATACTGTTTTAAATAGAAAAACTTAATTTAATTTGAGGCAAACTTAATTTAAAAAAAAAACAGGAAATCCTTTTGAAGTAAGAAAGTTATGCCTTACAAATGAAGATAAAACATAAAAAATTACATGAGAAAAAGAGAGAGTACAACAAGATGTGCATTGCAGTATGGGACTAATTTATCAGAGGAGGGGGGTGGCTAATTTAGTAAGCCTACACAACACACACACACACGTAACAGAGGCAGCAGTGTCAGTGACTTGGCATGATGGGCGTCATTAGATATAAAAAACTTACCCTCTGATGATCTGAAGATAAAAGTTTAATTTAAAAAAACCCTTTTTCATGCACGCAGAAGCACAGATTTTTTTTTTTTTTTACAGGATCTGTTTTTGAAAATGATTTATTTTTGGTGACATTTAAATAAGACAGATGAACTACATAAATATTTTAAGCTTAGGTTTGATTACTTTTCCTGATGGAAGTGTTTGTCCCACAGAAGGTGTTCAAGGACCTTTGGGAATTAAAAAATCTAACAATAATTTCTGTTTTCACTGTCTCTGTCTATGATAAATGGTGTAATTTTGCAGATTAAAAAAAAAAAACTATGCCTTTCAAACCCACTTGCAGGTTTTGGGGTTCTGAGGGTAAAAACATGATAAATTGCATTTAATATTCCTCCCATAAGCCAAATCAAAAAACACAACTTCCTCCCCAATGCCTTCACTGTTTTTCACCACCCCCTCCCTCCTTATAAGTAGGTAAGAGTCCCTAACTGCTTGTTTTAAATCGTCTCAATTTTTGGGGGGTGAAAACAACTCTCCTCAGCCACTTTGTAACAAGGTCTTCATTTGATGCCTTTACATAATAATATAATAATATATATTATATAGCACCTTTCAAAACACAGTTACAAAGTGATCTACAAAACCAAATAAAAGACAAGGCAATAAAACAACATAAAATCAATAAAATAGAATACAAATAACATAGTAACACACAATGGTAAAGAAGTTAAAATCATTGAGAGGCAGTTTTAAACAAGTTGGTTTTCAGAAGTGATTTCCAAGATGGGACAGAATTTGCAGCCCTGATCTCCTCAGGCAGGTCATTCCAAAGTCATGGAGCTCTGAGTGCAAAGGCTCTATCACCTTTGTGAATTAATCTAGACCTCGGAACAACAAGAAAAGATGCATCTGAGGATCTCAGGGTGCGAGAAGGAACATAGGGCAATATTAGATCTGTTGTATAACTTGGAGCAAGGCCTCTCAAGGCTTAGTAATGTTGGAGTGTGTCTTTTCTTCTTCCTTTAAACAATCACAAATAACATTAGACAACTCCGCGTGTTCGTTTGATGAAGAATAACAGGAGAGTAGATGGTCTCAGTTAACTTCTATTTATTTAAAACAAAAAGATTACGAGATACAGAGCTCTGTGTCCAACTTCACGTCCCTGTCTGCAACAAGTGTCGTCAGTTCATGAAGTCTGACTCCTAACTTTCCTTGGACACTTTAATAAGACGTTAGTTATGAAATGTGCACGCAAGATGATTGGCTGTTTCTCCGCTGCGGTTCCGCTCCCTCCTTCTGACTCCGCCACGCCTTACTGCTTTCACGTCAACTGCTCCTGCAAAGCAAAGTCAAACGAAAACATGCACACTGCCAAGCATGCATCAGCATCAGCTATGTATGAGAGCTTGTTGTCAGTGATGTACAAGAAGGCTCACTATCCTAGGACATTCTGTGCTTATAAGGTATCAGTTATTGTCTTGGTGTTCTTTCTTATCTCTGGGTGCTGGTGCCTGCAGCTCTGTCTACTACACACACAGTAAATGTCCACTACAACTAAGCTTCACATCCTCTGCATATCACTCATTTAGAGAATGGGTACAATGATCAATATATAAACTTTTTACAACAGTCCAACAGCAAGTAATCAATAAAATCTAAAAATCAATTCTAAAAGCAACAGGTAACCAGTGTAGGGAAGCCATGATGGGTGTGATGTGGTCATGTTTTCTAGTCCGAGTCGAGATTCTGGCAGCAGAGTTTTGGATGAGCTGAAGACGTGAGAGGGATTTTTTACTGATGCCAGAAAGCAAGGAATTGCAATAATCTAAATGACTGGTTATGAATACATGAATAACAATGTCCAGATGTTTGTTGGAAAGGCATGATCTGACTCTCAAGATATTTCTGAGATGGTGGAAGCTGAACTGAACTACTGAATTTACATGTTTGTCTAAACTGAGGGTTCGATCAAAAATGACAACAAGGTTTCTGCAGTGTGAAGTTATTGAGTGGGACAGAGAACCAAGACTGTTTGATATTTGAGCGTTTGCACTATCTTGTCCTATGATCAGTATCTCTTGCTTGTCAGCATTAAGCTGCAGGAAGTTTTGTGACTTCCACTTGTCAATGTCCTGAAGGCAGTTTCGCAGGTTAGTCATGTTTTGATAGTTGTTTGTCGGATCACAGCTTAAATAGATCTGAGTATCATCTGCATATAAATGGAAACTGATATTATGCCTGCGTATAAGATGGCCAAGAGGGAGCATGTAAATTAAATAGAGAATCAGACCTAGCACTGACCCCTGAGGCACCTCACAGTGAACAACTGTTGCACCAGACCTGGTGTCGGCCATACCCACACACAAACACCTGTCTGTTAGGTATGACCTGAAACATTGTTGAGCCGTGCCATTGATGCCTACCCAGGTTTGGAGATGTTCTAGAAGGATGTTATGGTCAATAGTGTTGAATGTGGCACTTAAATCTTGGAGGACAACAATAGATTTATGGCCAGCGTCGGTTGATAGTAGCAAATCATTTAAAACCTTAAGAAGTGCAGTTTCAGTGCTGTGACTTTTTTTCTGAAACCAGACTGAAATTTCTCAAACATGTTGCTGTCATTTATAAAAGACAGAAGTTGATCCACAACAGTCCTTTCTAAAACCTTTGCTAAAAAATGGGAGCTTAGAAACGGGCCTAAAATTACTAAGATCAGATGATTCAAGAGATGGTCTTTATAAAAGTGGCTGAACCAGGACAGTCTTAAAAAATACAGGAATAGAACTAGTTGATAGAGAGCAGTTTAAACTTTGTAAAATATAGGGAAATGGGGTACAGTAAAAAGTTGCTTTAAAAATTTTACAGGTTGAGGGCTTCATCTTCATTACCAGGTCAGCTAGTGAGTCAACAAAATAGGATCAAAAGAACAGAGGGATACTGAACATGGCTGTGATTGGGGAATTTGGAGGAGAGATGCAATGTCTCATAATAGTGATCTTTTTTCTGAAGAATGAAAGAAATTCTTTGCATTTGTCAGGGGTGGCATCTAAAATCTCCCTCACAGGAGGATCAATAACACAGCTTACAATGTTGAACAGCATTCTTGGGTTGGACTGATTTGTCTCAGTTAAAGGGGCAAAATATGCAGCTCTAGAATTTTTAACCTCT
Organism: Cephalopholis sonnerati; assembly: GCA_019142605.1. Taxonomy (NCBI): domain Eukaryota; kingdom Metazoa; phylum Chordata; class Actinopteri; order Perciformes; family Serranidae; genus Cephalopholis; species Cephalopholis sonnerati. The sequence goes on from JAGQAX010000002.1 coordinate 37,094,659, forward strand.
GCATTGAAAGTTCTCAAAAGAGACCCGAGTGTCTGTGTGTCCAAGGCCTTTGGCCTCCAGCTCCTCCTTGACTCTGCTCAAATAACCAGGATCAGGATACTCAAGACTGCAAACCACTAGACCCGGCAGCACCAAGGGGTTGGGTGAAGCTGTAGGGTGATGTTGCAGTCCTCTGGTACAGATGAAGAAGAGCTCTGACAGCATGACTCTCCATTGACGCATTTCCTCCAGACCTTTTGTGGCAAGCTTTGACTTCCACTTTGCCTTGACTGGTGCCTGATTCTTTAAACTCCACTCCAAACTTAGTTTTGATCTTATCTACTTGCTCATTGTAGGATGTAGTCATCAGCCTCCAGTGGTTCTCCTCCATGATTAGTCCGGCATTGACGAGAGGGTCTTTGATGCTCATGCCAATGTTCGGTAAAGTGTCTTGAGACGCCTATGTAGACTCTCCCACTGAGGTGCTGGCTCTTGTTACTAATAACTTTCTGATGACATTTTGACTTCGTCTTGGCCCACACACGGTCATGTCTTCTGAAGATAGAGTAAGCAAAACCTTGCTCTCCTTTGTTTGGGCAAGTTTCAGTGCATCTTTCCACCCTTCTTGACTCACGTTCTTGAGAGGAATAGTTGAGCCCTCTGAATCACCTAAGCAATTCTGGACAAGGGTTACGAACTCAGATAAAGCTTCTTGTGGGCTTCCATCTTTCCTGTCTGCTTGAAATGTCACATTTACTTCTGCTGTGATTTTAACTCCTAGGTCTTTCTCTATACGTTGAATCTCCTCCTTGAAGATGTGGTTCACGTACCAGAAATGGCCCACTGGGACAGTACATGTCTCCTGTCCTGCTGCAGAGACTGCACCGCCCTGCTGCCCTGGTTGCACTTGCTGCTGAATAAAATAAAGAGTATTCATTAGTTAAAAAAGGATTTATTTTTCATGTAATTAGTTGCTACTGTTTTACCACACAGCACATACATCTGAGATGGATGAAGGAGGAAGACTCATTGAAGCAGGTGTCTTTATCTTCTGCTCTGATGGTGTCAAACTAACAGACTTTATTTTCACTGTCTTCCCATCTTTTGTGGACAGTGATTGCCCGCACAGTGTCTGAAGCTCAGTCAGGGCTTAAAAAGAAGACAAACACAAAAATGACTCCAAAAGAAATATAAAAAGAACATTTTATTATAGTCACTATAAACTGTCAGTAACATGGATGCAATTTAACCATACTTAAAATCATACAGTACCTGGAGGGGGTGTAAGAGATATCACAGCACTTCCATCTTCTGAGACATTCAGAACTTTGCAGTCTCCATTGAATTTGTCGTTGTTGTTGATCCAGCTCTGAAGAACTTTATCTAGTTTTACTTTACTTTTCTGTGGTTGAGCCCCTGTCTGACCAAATGACTGAGAGAGTGACTTGAACTTCTTCTTTGTTCTGTGATAAAGTCGTCAGAGTCAGAAAATAAGGTCAGTTATCGTCACTTTATTAGAAAGTAAGACAGCGCATGTTGGGATTCGCTGGACCACAGATGATTTGTCACATGTTAAAATCTAAACTGGACATGTGATGGCTTTTCCTCCTGAGATGGAGAGACCTCATGTTCTTTGTTCTTCAACAAAGACAGTTATCTGACACCCATCTCCACAGGAGGCCACCTCACACCTCTTTGAGAGACAAGTCTCAAAGCTTGATTGGACAGTACTTTATGGTGCCATGTGACTCTGTGATGTCACCAGGCTTCTGTAGAAGTTCTGCTCCCTTCACTACAGTCTTCCTGCTGAAGGCAGAGCAGCTCACACCTCTTTCCTCTTGGGCCCTAGACCAGCCCAGATGTGCTCTCTGTCCTGAGCTGTGGACCAGCTGAGAGACCCCTGCCCCCAAACCACTATAGGGAGGGCAACTGCTTCACAGACTTTTGTTCTTTTTCTCCTGAGACTCTCGTGCCCTCGATCAAGCAGGAGCACAGCCTGTAACCAGAGAAGGTAGTGTGCCAAACACAAGGTTGGCAACTAACCTTCCAGCAACAAGGAGAACTAGGGTTGGGTACCGAAATTCGGTTCCAAGTAGGAACCGAATCAAAAACGGCAGGTACTGGGTACCCATAAAAAATATTTACTTTCGGTTCTGCTTATCGGTTCTTGGACGCACTTGTAACCTTTTTTACAATGGCTATGTGTCTGCCAGGACCTGTCTCCCAGGAGTCACGACCTGTCTGTTACGTAACTACGTCACGCATTCACGCTGACTTCCACGCCGGAGGGAAAAAAAAAACACCGGAGAAACAAGAGGGAAATGCTGTGGCTAACCGGGCTAACTATGCATGATGGACCATGGAAAACGCTCTAAAGTGTGGCTTCATTTTGAAAGACAAAGAGATGAAAAAGGAAAGTGCAACATATGTCAGAAACTAATAAGCTGCAAGACAGGTTGTTCTGATTTTGTTTTTTGGTTGCAAACAGCTAAAATGCACTGAATAGACTTTAGATGCAATTTGCCCTCAGTGCTGCTTGGACATGATATATGTGCAGAATGTGCACCACGGGATGCACTTTATTTTTATTTCTCATGGATGTTTTACTTTTATTTTAAGTAGCTGTTAACCTCATTGCTGCTCAGACATGACTTGACTTGTGTGCAGAATGTACAGTGCACCTTAATAATTATTACTGACAATTATTAATTATTTCTGATAGCCAATTTGATACTTAAATTGGAGATCTGTTACAAAGTCAGGCCCTTGATGAGGCATAGATCCCAACATTTGGTGCCGCCGTATGAGACCTGCTTGATTTCCAATAAGTAGTATCCCAGCTTTTTATAATACTATTTGTAGAACCCTTACATTTTTGGAACCCCTTGATGAGGCCTAGTTATTGTTGTCCACAACACACAAAATCCTGCATGTTGTTAGACTCAAAAGGTTTGGTCTCGACTTAAATTTAAAAAATACCTTAAAATAACTTAAAATGTAAAAAAACAGTGCAGTGTTGCTCCTGCTGTTTCCTGATTGTCCACAAGAGGTCCCCTATGACTGATAAACATTGCTCAAGTTTTCTGGTAAGCCACTAAACCCCATGGCACCATGGTGTTGTTTGAGGCTCATGGGTAATGTAGATGGCTCATTACTGACGCATTTCCTCCCCATGTTTGGTGGTACACTTCAACTTTGCCTTGACTGGTGCCTGATTCTTTAAACTCCACTCCAAACTTAGTATTGATTTAAGCTACCTGCACATTGTGGGAAGTAGTCATCATCCTCCAGTGGTTCTCCTCCATAGTTAGTCCGGCATTGACGAGAGGGTCTTTGATGCTCATGCCAATGCTTGGTAATGTGTCTTGAGACGCCCATGTAGACACTGTGTCTTGAGATGCCCGTGTAGACTCTCCCACAGAAGTGCTGATACTTGTTCTTGCATTTAAAGACCGTCTGATGGCATCCTGACTTTGTCTTGGCCCACACACAGTCATTTCTTTATTTAAGGACTTTCTGATGACATCTTGACTTTTTCTTGGCCCACACACGGTCACTTCTTCAGAGGACAGGGTGAGTACAAGCTTGTTCTCAGGTCTTTGGATGATATTCAGTGTGTCCTTCCACTCTTCTGGATTTATCTTCTTGAGAGGAACAGTGAAGCCCCTGGCCTCCCCTGAGCACTTCTGGACAAGGTTAATGAACTCAGAGAAAGCATTGTTTGGACTTGCATCTTTCTGCCTTGCTTCAAATGTCAGCTTCACTTCTGCCATGATTTTTACTCCACTCTCTTTTTCTATGTGTTTTATTTCCTCCTTGTAGGCCTGGTTCACATACCAGAAATGGTGCATTGGAATATCGCAAGTACATGAAAACATGTCACCTCTCTGTTTCCCCAGTTGTCCTTCCACCTAGACAGAAATACAAGGAGTTAATGAAATCAAATTGAATTTGCACTTCTTTACTCCAAAGCACATACATACATGTGGCTCTGACCAGAGCGAAGGAGGAAGATCGAGTGAAGCATCATCTGGTCTTTGTGTCTCCAGCTCTGTCTTTGTCAGACTGACAGATATTAATGTGACTGTTGTGTCATCGTTAATGGTCTGTGTTCGTCCTTTCAGTTTCAGAAGCTCACGCAGGGCTAAAAAGAAAACAAACATAAAATGATTCGCCTCCAAAAGAAATAAGAGAAGCCGAACTACAAACCCAATACTAATACAGAAAGCTGTCACAACGTCTTTGTTACAGTATGAACTGCAGCAATTTAAAAAGCCAAGCTAAAGTCATACTGGACCTCGGGCAGGTGTAATCTTCACCACAACTCTCCCGTCTGTTGAGGTACTTAAAACTGTGCAGGCTGCTCCAACAGCGTTTCTAATGAGCCAGCGCTGGAGGATCACCTGTAGCTCCATTTTAAGTGGTCGATCAACCCCTGACCACTTCACATGGAGAACAGCCACAACTTCCTTTTTGTCCTGTGATGACATCATCTCTGCCTGAAAACATGATGTACAACCATTAATGGCACAGCATTACTTAACAAATCCTCTGAATTATTTAACTGAGAGAGTGTGCTTTCTGTGTCCGTTATTTAAAGAGACATGGGACAGTTCTGACATTATGGACCTGCGACAGTTTGTTCCATTATTAATGACAAATAAATAACTAAACAACTGATTTTGGATAGTACACCACAAAGATGGTCTATTTTTTTTTGGAAATCACAAATAGTCTCAATTCTTTGCACACGAGTCCTGAGTCAAGACACGCAAGTCCCAAGTGAAGTCCCCAGGACAAGACTGACAAGTCTCAAGTCACAAATCCTTAACTTAAAATTTTGAGTCCTAAATAAGTCATAATGCCCTCTTTGACCAATTTTATCCCATTTCACAACAGAGTAATAATATATTCAATTTCTAAAAATCATGAATGCTTTTTCAATTTTGTTTTTATTTGTTAAAAATATTTTTTAAAACAAGTGTGACAGAACTCAGAAATAAAGCAATGCTGACGCACACTTGCATAGCATAATAGCACTATTAACTAGGACCACAACAGAATGGATTTTGATTGGGTTTTTTTTCCCGGTCTTGTTGCATTTAACTCATCTCATATTGGAAAAATGTCCCTCTCTTCCAAAATTGGGTCTGATGAAAGCATCAACTATTTTTAAAGCTCAGGTCGTAGTGAAGTCACGAGTGGCAAGTCTATTTTAATTTTATCAAGTCGAGTCTAAAGTAATCAAAGTCTGACTCAAATCCAACACCTTTGGTATGCTGTAATCAAAATGTAAATTTAGAAAAAAATCTTCAATATTTAAGCCTGTTCAGTTTAAGCATCACTGAGGAAAATGCATCGTGAGCAAGATCACAAATAATAGCTGCTGATTTTAACAGTTCTGTTACTAATGACGACACAGTTGATGTTATATTTACACAGATTAATGTTAACTTTAAATCCAAATAGGCCCAGGGTTAACTCAGGTAATGTGGGACACCTTTTGGTAGATCACCAAATACTTCACCTTAACTCTCAAGGCTACCTTAAATGTTACCTTTAGAACTTGTTTTTGATCTCTGCCATATTTCTATAAAGAAAATATGTGTCCACCTAAAATATTTTATAAACTCTGGACCTTTAAACTCATCAAGAACCCCGACCTCACTTTGATGACATGTTCAGGTAAAATGGGACAGTCACGTTTGTTTTAGAGATGGTTAATCCATTTATCAGTTCAGTCTTAATTTCATTAATGTAAGCTAATGCTATTCATTTAAAAAAAAGTCCAACTTTTCTACCATGCTATCACTGTTGTGTTGCTGCCTGTTTCCTTGATGTGTGCATTATGCCGCGTTCAGACCAAACGCGATGGAGGCGATGAAATCGCCTGTAACGCGAGTATCGCGTCGCTTGATCACAAATGTCACATTTTGGATCATCGCTTCATCGCTTCATCGCGCGATGACGTGACCCACCTCCCGCTATTTTCCTCACCTCCCGCTATTTTCTTCACCTCCCGCTATTCTCTCGTCAACCATGGCTGAGTTAAGAACTGTTGCTGCGCTTTACTTGTTGTGGACGTCTGATTTGGATCGGAGACCCAAACGCCGCCGTGTCTGGGTTATGTGTCATACAACTCCGGGAAGCCGCACACAGCAACGATAATCTTCTCCTCCATTTTTTAAATGAGCGTCAGACGTGACTACGTCGGTGACGTGTTGGAGATCAACGCTGATTGGATGTCGCGGCACAGCGTCACGCGATGTCGCTTGAAAAGTTCAAATTTTTCAACTTCAAGCGACACGCGATGAAGCGATGAAGCGTCCATCGCGTCATCGCGTCGCGCTTATCGCTCAAATCGCGTCGCTCAAAGCGACATCGCGTGTCATCGCGTGATTTACATTGATTTTGAATGGAAACTTGTGGCGTTCATCGCCTCCATCGCGTTTGGTCTGAACGCGGCATTAGGGGTGCATCATCATATCACCATATCATCTCATTCCTGATAATACCAGTATAATTTCAGTATGATGTAAAAAATTAATATCGTGATACTCACAATATTTCAACTTGTTGACATATTGATATCATACTGTTACCCACGGCAACAACAAGCATTGCTGAAAGCGAAATTATTACAGACTCCGTGGTGGTTCCAAAAAGAGGCACAGCTTTAGTAGTGTGGAATAAACGGTGGCGAACAGCCCTGGACTCCTCAGACTCTTTTAGCAAGTTACCGCTCAGGGGGAACTCAGTCAGCGGCTCCTCTGGCAGCAGCACAGTGTCTCTCCTTCTCCTCTCTCACTGTGCACACACGGGAGCTGGCGTCGTCGAGTGATTTTGTCATAAACCTTTGGTAAAGTAAACCTACATGCCACTCAAGGCTCGACAAAATACTACACATATGTGAATGTGCAATAGTTATGGTGTCATAACAGCCTGTCACAGGTTACAGTGTGATGATAAGAGCAATGGCAGAGCATAAAGGTCCAGGTGGGAAAAAAACAGTCATTTAGAATTTTGCTGAAAGGAAGAAATCATCTGTTGATTTATATATTAAGATCCCAGGGTTCACTTTTTGTATTTAGGAACTGTTTAAATGTTTAATTAGTGGAAGAGTTTATTTTATTGCACTATTAAAGGAGAAGTCCAGTATTTTGCACTTTGAGCCCCATTCCTGGTTGTTTATGATGAAACAGAGTGGACCAAAATCTTGACGATTGCTCCTTCTCTGAGAATTTGAGAGAATTTGTCTTTCCCCTGCCTGGCTTAACAATGCTGTCTATGGCCATGTGTAAATCTGTCCTAAAACCACCTTAAACGTTCGTTTTCAAAGCCATGAAACTCACCGAGTGGTCAGTGGTAGGGTTGGGCGATAATACAATAATAAGGTATCCTGCGATATCTAAAAATAGCAACGGTATCAGTTTCATTACCGTCATTTAAAAAAAAAATCTGCTGCGCATATAGGCTTATAGGGGCCTAATATAATATTCAGAATATTTAATCAATAGGCATTTATTATTTAATGCCTAAATAATGAGTGTTTGTCCAGCACCTATGTAGGTGTGGTTGAGTTTTTAATTTAATACTGTTACAATTTAAAACTAATAGTGGGCTATAACGATTCTCTTAACTGTTGTTTCAGGAGATGACGGTTAATAAAGTTTTTGGATGTGACGTCGTCACGTGACAGCTCAGAAGCGAGAAAGAGAAGAAAAGATGACAAACAGCGCATCAAGCGAGTTGTTCCCCCAAAAAAACACAACTTCTGCAGTTTGGCAGCGTTTCAGGTTCCGACCAAATGACAAAGAAGAGCCGGTGAATGTCGACGAGGCTGTGTGCAAGATTTGCATGAAGACGGTGACAGCGAGTGGAAATGTAATGGAGCCAGGTGTTTTCCTCTGATGTCGAGGGGTGCCTGAAAGTACCTGTGCGTGTGCCACAAGCTCTCCATTTTCGGTTATGCCTTGTTATTTATTGTTCTGTTTTTCTTACTTGATAAGTCCTAGTACTTTTAATTTATTTGATTTACGTTAATAGGTTCTAAAAATAAACCAACGGACAGTACCCGTTGCGGTCTCATTATACACTGTATAGCACACATTTTCGTTACTGCCTTTGTTATTTGTTGTTACTTTTTTATTATTTGATAAGCCTATAAGTATTGGATGCTATAGGGCTGTGTTTTAACTTAATTGATTTGTGTCGATTACTGTACTGGAAGTGGACTGTAGCCCACAGACAATTTGTTGTTATTTTCATTCTGTTTGGTTGACTGCTGCATTTGCTCTTTTTAAAAATATTTGTTAATAAAAGTTATTAATGTTGTACATGTTTTGTTGTTATTTTTTCAGTATTCTAAGGCCTTTGTAATGTTTGCTATTCTGTTTCTAAATGGTATAGGCGCAAGCCCACATTTTGGCGACTCCCCCTGAACTCTACAAAGTGATTTTTAATTAGTCACAGTAAGTCGATATACCCCGGGAAAATGTGGGGAAGGTTTAATGGTATCAAAATTTGAATACCGCCCAACTCTAGTCAGTGGTGTTCGTTGATGTTCCGACATAAAAATCGTAGCAAACTGTGGCTTCAGTGATGATTTATTTGACATTTTGTCCATGCACTGATTTTCTACAGGAAGCCTCATTGTCCGTTGGTAGTAATCCACCACTGGAAACGGAAAGGGGGTTGTTTACAACAAGGTTGTAGTCATTGTAGTCTTTTAGCTCAGCGAAAGTGCCAGCTCAACAGTGCTGTGTGTGCTCCTCCTCTTCGGAGGAATTCTCCTGCAGTCGCTGACCACACAAAACTTGCCATTATTACTCGCTTGTAAACAACCTTCGCAGTACGATGCCTTTGAACACACCGCCAGCCTTCTTCTTCTGCTTCTTTCTGTGTCCCATTACATTGCAATGGTTTCCTGCCGGTTGGTGACACTCACGTAAAGGAGCATTATCGCCATCAAGTGGGCTGGAGTGTGTAACGAACGAGGGTGTGAGGCAGCTGAAAAAATAGTCCCACAATCGAGATGAATAGTGAAAACACAGATGGAAACCACAGTTTGCTACGATTTTTATGTTGGAACATCAAGGAACACCACTGACCACTCAGTGAGTTTCATGGCTTTGAAAACAAACGTTTAAGGTGGTTTTAGGACAGATTTACACATGGCCATAGACAGCATTGTTAAGCCAGGCAGGGGAAAGCCAAATTCTCTCAAATTCTCAGAGAAGGAGCAATCGTCAAGATTTTGGTCTTAACCACTCTATTTTATCATAAACAACCCAGGAATGGGGCTCAAAGTGCAAAATACTGGACTTTTCCTTTAATATTGTATAACCAATCTCAATCTCACTCTGAATTACTGCTGTTGTTTACAAACTAAAGACATGAGAGATCATATTTGTTTAGTTTTTACTGAATATTAGAAGGCAAAATGTTAGATTGACATGTAAAACTATATCATTTATTTTGTGGCAATTCTATGTTCTAAAACGATTAAAACAAAAAATGTGTTATTTGTCATATCTTCAAGAATATCGTTATCACAAAAATACCCTAAAATATCTTGCTATTGTTTTAGGGCCATAATGCCCACCCCTACCGTGCCTGTAAGAGTTATGGTTAATTCTGGACTGTCGTGGCTGACATGGACGCACTGCATCATCTTTAATATTTTTAAGTAACAAAAATACTATAAATATCTGTAATATCACAGGGTGGCACACATTAGCATATGTCATGATTTGATAGCACCTGGCAGCCTTAAAACATGCTAATTTCACTTCAGAAAAATCTCCCATTTTAGCTTCATTGTTTCTCCCTTTTTATCTGGAAGCATGAAGTGCTCACTCAAAACTCTTTCCCATAAAAAGTTAAGTGTGCTGTGAGAATATTTGATTATAAGTCTGACATTTAATAAATGCAACATCCTACAACTGTCGTTTTAACTGCAGCACCTTTATCACCAAAAAGAGAAAATCAATATGCAACAGGTTTTCCTGGCAAGTTCTGCTCTGCCCATACTAGTTATCCAAAATAATTGTTTCATGTAAGACATTTGTTGAAACAATGCAGTAATATGTTTGGTGACTGGCTGCTAATATCCTCCTGAGACCCTGTGTCCTTATATAAGGGCATCACATTCTGAGTTTACTTGACCCACTTAACGTAGACCTGTTGTCCTCTTTGGCGGACACTTTTTTATGTCATCTAGTGGTAGTAGGAGTACATTACAATAATCCATGTAAAAACAAGATGGCAGCCATTTCTGTCAGGATCAGTCTGCAGCTGATCCTGACAAAAGTGGACAAGGTCCAAAACCTGAACATATATGACAATAATTTTGACCAACTTTAGCAACAGTAACAAGCTAAGACACTGTTAATTAGGAAGCCCTCTTTTGAAGACATTAGGACTTCATTATTGTCCTGTTTGAGGACATTTGGACTTTATTATTGTCTCATTTGAGGACATTGGGATTTAATTATCATCTCATTTGAGGACATTGGGACTGTATTATGTCTTGTTTGAGGACACTGGGACTTAATTATAATTGACAGTGTTTAGTTTTTAATACTTATCAGGTCCCACTGATCTCAAATACTTCTGAGAAATTAAAAATGCCTATCAAACAAAAGTTGGGGTCAAAGAGCCTAAGATATAAAACCTTATTTGTCCCATTTTACCTGATGTCCCACCTTAGCTGACTTCACCCTACATGTAGGCTACTGGTCCCACCTCTTTCATAATGATTTACTATATGGACTACTCACGATTTCCACGGTCTCTACTTTGTCCTTGACACTGCCTGACGTTTTCCCTTTCCACTTTAAGACACAGCAAACACAGTTGCGGCAGGTTATGAAAGGGTATACTTATCAAATGCGCCATAATGTTTTACGTTTGCTCATACATACAGGATATATCCAGTTTAATCTGAGATTTATTTAAGCCTAACACTTACCTCCGTCTGGACTCAAAAGTGTTTACGTATTTCTTCCCTGAAACTGAAACTTATCATGTAAATTAGACACACCCGAGCCCGCCTAGTACTGCGGTCAAGCCAGCACCCACTTGTTTTGTGGTGCGCATATATACTAGGCATTGCGGTACGGGTGCAGAAGGACTACTTTCAAAATAAAAGTAACCTTCTTGTGGATGTGATCTCCCGTTGATTCAGTCAGCCTGTCTCATGGTGTGTTTGTGAATCAGTGAATGAGTCAATTAATCAATTAATTATTAAAATGAAATAATAGGAAGGGAAACAATCTGTACAATGGATATAAAAGTATTTTCAGTATTTCCATCTAAATTCAGAAAAATATTGAAAGGAAACTCCCTGTTTTCACAGACCAATTTTGGTTCAGAATGACAGTACACCACCTCCGAGTATCACTCACACAGTATCAGGGAGGTCTGATGTCGTCTTTCAAAATTAAAGCTCTGAGAAAAGTCCAATATTTTCAGTATTTCCACCTAACTTCAGATTGATAGTAAAAGGAAACTCCCAGTTTTCACAGACCAATTTTGATTCAGAATGGTAGTACAATATCAAAATTGGTCTGTGAAAACTGGGAGTTTCCTTTTACTATCAATCTGAATTTAGATGGAAATACTGAAAATACTTTTATATTCATTGTACAGATTGTTCCCCTTCCTATTATTTCATTTGAATAATTAATAGATGAATTGATTAATTGATTAATTCATTGATTCACAAACACACCATGAGACAGGCTGACTGAATCAACGTGGGATCACAGCCACAAGAAGGTTACTTTTATTTTGAAAGTAGTCCTGCAGCACCCGTACCGCAATGCCTAGTATATATGCGCACCACAAAACAAGTGGGGGCTGGCTTGACCATGTTTTTCGAAGTGGAGGCTGGCTTGACCGCAGTCGCCCAGTTTGTCCCATATATTGTGCCCTTGTTCGTCCTGTACTGCTGTCTCCAAACAGCCTGCTGCTTCAGAAATATGTCCGCCATATCTTAATGTGTGTCAGAATTAACACCAATTTTTAATGGAACTACCATAGCAAGTTTTTTTAATGTTGCTTACTTAGGTTGTAAATTTGTTGACTCTCCCTGTAGCTAAAAATACTTTTACTTGAAACCTCCCTGAGTGACTGGGGGTAAATTCATGACCCTCCGTCCACCGTAAATTAGTTATCAGATTTTTAAAACTTACCATTCGATGTTTTAAAGTTAAAAGTTGAAGACAAAATCCTGGAGCTGAAAAAAAGCCTTGGGTTTTCACTCTTGTTGTGTATGCTGGTTAGTTATTTTTGGCCAAATTTTAAATTAGACATAGAATAAGGTGATTTTAATGAAATATCACAATTTTAAGCAGATTTGTTTCTGTGACAGAAGCATTTGTCATACATGATGTGTCCAAGGACCAGCAAAAAAAATTAATTAATAATTTCTGTTTTCAGAGCTTCTGACTATGATAAATGGTGTAATTTTGGTGATTTTTACAGAAAACACACCCTCCAAACCCACGTTTTCTTTAAAAATCAATGGTAAAATAAACACAAAATACAACCATTTAAATTTGTAAGCCCCTCCCCTAAACCAAATAAAAAAACTTAGTCCCTCCACAGTGCTTTTAAAATGATTTGACATGCCTCCCCCTTTTCTCATTACTCATAAATAATCAAGTCCTTTTTTTTTAATGAAAAAATGACATATAGCATTATTTGTACATGATGCACGAAGGCTCAGACTTTTGTACTGAATAATAATGATAATAACAAATATTGTTGTTATAAAGATTAAAAAAATGTAAAGAAAACAACCCATTGTTACATTTCTCTGATAAAGTGAAGAGTACTGTAAGTCAGTGTGGGTTGATTTATTCATTTATTTACTGGGAAAACAGTAAATCAGATCATGTGTACTGTAAACATAATGTTCAATTTGTGTTTGTATATTTCGTTTTTATTATACTATTATAATTTGAGAAACTTTCTGAAACAACAAAATAATGAGGAAATATTATATACCCAATCCTTCATCATAATTATGCTTAAAATGTGAAAATAATACATGCTGCTAAACAATTAACTCTTAGGCTTTAAATTCTGTCCAGTGCACCTCAAAGCAACTCTTACTGATAACTTGAAAAATTATGAGAGATAGTGTACATTCATTCCATTACATTGCAGTATTGTTTCCAGTATTGTTTTACATAATGATCTTTTTTTGTGTGTGAAAACAACTCTCCTCAGCCACTGTGTGTCAAAGTCTTCACTCGATGCCTTTAGCCTTCAGCTCCTCCTTGACTCTGCTCAGGTAGTCAGGGTCAGGATACCCAAAACTGCAAACAGCAGGAACAAAGGTTATATGTACCATTTATAACATTTCATCAAGAAGGAACATATACTAAAAAAAAATAAGAGATTTGGCTACTGTACCATTGTGGGCCTCCTGAAATGTTGGTCTTGTGGTGAATGTCGTTCCAGGTCACCTGGTTTTCAATCCCAGTCGTTCTTGATGTCCCAATAGTGAAAATGAGCTTCTGGTCAAACGCCTTCTTCAACAGGCGCAGCACCTCTGTGCCCTCTTTGTTGTCTGGCAGATAGGCTGTTCTGTGAATAGCAGAATAGTACTGTCCAGGATTTGGATGCTTTTCCTGCAAAACAAGAGTAAACATGACCACCAAGTCAGACATTAACTTACAAGTTACAAAATTGACACAGAGTCTCCAAATATTTAAAGTAAGACATTTACCTTCTGGACTCCACCTGGGATATTGTAGTCGATGGCTATAGTGCCACAGCCTGGGAATCCAGGGAGGGAATAGGAATTTGAACGCCATGTCATATGCCCATCTGGCTGGTCTCCCTCCATCATACCAAAGACTTCTCTGCAAACAGGACAGATGGGCCCCATGGTTTTCTTTGACTGAGCCAGGCATTCTTCACAATATTCATGTTTACACTTGAGTTGTGTCTTCTTGGTGAATGTCTCCATGCATATAGGACACTTGTCTTCTTCACCATCTCCTGCTGTTGCTCCTCCTCCTGTGGGTGCTTCTGTCTTGTGTTCTGATTGTCCATTTAACACAGGTCCACCAGAGGCTCCTTCTGACTGTGAGCTGGTAAACCCAGCAGCACCAAGGGGTTGGGTGAAGCTGTAGGGTGATGTTGCAGTCCTCTGGTACAGATGAAGAAGAGCTCTGACAGCATGGCTCTCCATTGACGCATTTCCTCCAGATCTTTTGTGGCAAGCTTTGACTTCCACTTTGCCTTGACTGGTGCCTGATTCTTTAAACTCCACTCCAAACTTAGTTTTGATCTTATCTACTTGCTTGTTGTAGGACGTAGTCATCAGCTTCCAGTGGTTCTCCTCCATGGTTAGTCCGGCATTGACGAGAGGGTCTTTGATGCTCATGCCAATGTTCGGTAAAGTGTCTTGAGGCGCCCATGTAGACTCTCCCACTGAGGTGCTGGCTCTTGTTACTAATAACTTTCTGATGACATTTTGATTTTGTCTTGGCCCACACACGGTCATGTCTTCTGAAGACAGAGTAAGCAAAACCTTGCTCTCCTTTGTTTGGGCAAGTTTCAGTGCATCTTTCCACCCTTCTTGACCCACGTTCTTGAGAGGAATAGCTGAGCCCTCTGAATCACCTAAGCAATTCTGGACAAGGGTTGTGAACTCAGATAAAGCCTCTTGTGGGCTTCCATCTTTCCTGTCTGCTTGAAATGTCACATTTACTTCTGCTGTGATTTTAACTCCTAGGTCTTTCTCTATACGTTGAATCTCCTCCTTGAAGATGTGGTTCACGTACCAGAAATGGCCCACTGGGACAGTACATGTCTCCTGTCCTGCTGTAGAGACTGCACCGCCCTGCTGCCCTGGTTGCACTTGCTGCTGAATAAAATAAAGAGTATTCATTAGTTAAAAAAGGATTTATTATTCAATGTAATTCGTTGCTACTGTTTTACCACACAGCACATACATCTGAGATGGATGAAGGAGGAAGACTCATTGAAGCAGGTGTCTTTATCTTCTGATCTGATGGTGTCAAACTAACAGACTTTATTTTGACTGGTTTCCCATCTCTTGTGGACAGTGATTGCCCGCTCAGTGTCTGAAGCTCAGTCAGGGCTTAAAAAGAAGACAAACAAAACATGACTCCAAAAGAAATATAAAAAGAATATACAAATAAATTGTCCTTAAAATCATACCTGGAGGGGGTGTAAGAGATATCACAGCACTTCCATCTTCTGAGACATTCAGAACTTTGCAGTCTCCATTGAATTTGTCGTTGTTGTTGGCCCAAGACTGAAGGACTTTCTCCAGTACTCTGTTAGGTTTCTGTGGTTGAGCCCCGTCTGTCCAAATGACTGAGAGAGTGACTTGAACTTCTTCTTTGTTCTGTGAACAAGTCGTCAGAGTCAGAAAATAAGATCAGTTATTGTCACTTTATTAGAAAGTAAGATAGCGCAAAATCCTGCATGTTGTTTGACTTAAAAGGTTGGTTTGGACTTAAATTTAAAAAATTATTATTATTTAAAAATATATATATTTTTTTAGGTCTGGCTTGGAAATAAACCTGAAAAAACTGAGGATGACAAACAATTATTCAGTTGCCTTTTTCTGTTCTGAAATTGTTCCAGTGGTGCCATTCACTTCCTCTTTTCTATTTCTACATTTTAAGATATTTTTATTACATTTAGTACATTTGACTGTGAAGTTAGCACTTTAGTTTTAATTTTACACTAAAGGCCATACACTGCATATGTATATCTTATTGGAGGTATGACTGGCACTATATCAGAAATTCACTACACAATTATTGTGGCCAAAAGAGATCATGAGAGCGGTAATGTTGCAATGTCTTTGGAAAATAAAATTAAAAAAAGAAAAATTAAGTACACTCAAACTATGAGTAAATCTGCAACCATAACTGTACAAAAAGAGCAATTACACTTTAAGGACAGTTAAAAGGTGACTGGACAGTGTTACTGGAGACAGACGAATCAAGAACAGAAAGAAACAGAAATCATTTAAGAGGCACTGGATTATTTATACAATATTATCACATATGTATTATTAACATGTTATCATGATATCAGTGGCGGCTGCTGGTCTTTCAAAGACGGGAAGCTCATTATCAGCTTACATCATAAAATTTGTCAATTTATTTATACGTAAATTCTGCCCTTCGTTCAATCAGTCATACTGTTGAACAGTATGACTGATTGAACGATCTAACGAAACGATATTAAACTCCAACAAGAAAATGTTGAAATTATGTTAAACTGAAACAAGGAAATACTATGAGTGTGTTTTATTTACAGTGTAAGAAATGAACAAGTAATTTCGCCAAGCAAATACCAACATATGGGTTTCAGTTCGTCTTTCGACTTCACCTGCAAAATCCGCGATGGGACTGAGCTGAGCTGTCAAGTGACGGTGTATATCTCCAAATAGCTGTCAATCAAAACGGGATTCAGCCTTTCGACTGATCCTCCAATCATCATGCGGAAGCTCAGTGTCCAGCCCGGCCGAGGCCCGCCCACAGCTCCATTCACCCCCAGAGACGCTGAGCGTCCAGGGGCGGGACAAAATCGTGGCATTTATCCAATGACCGTCGAGTTTCGAGGCAATGAAAAAAACTGTTCCATGCAGTCCCATTGAAGTGCATGGACGCTCAGCTTCTACAGGCAAATGCCATAGACCGTATGAGAAAACCGCGCTACAGGAATGTATGAGAAGTTAACAACATCAATAAGTAGATGATTCTGAACGAACTCGTCTTCGAGATGAACGTGTTTTAACGCATCTGTAGTCAATGAAATGTTCACATAATGTTTACATATTTGACTATTCAATTTTTGACATTTTAGGGGAAGCTGAGCTTCCCTTGCAGTCTTAGAGAAATCGCCTCTGCATGATATATCAGTGGTTCCCAAATGGTTCAGTCACAGGGTCCAGAGCTCTCCTCAGTCGTCAGTTCAAGGTCCACACAGACAGCGCCATACTTGCATTGGCCATGTCATTGAGCTAGTTAGCGGTCTCTGTTAAGTAGCTGTCCGTTAGTCACTCAATTTACAGCAGGAAACGGTGCTTCAAGATAAAAGTGTTTGTTTTTAACAAACAACATATTTGCGAGTCACTCGCTGTCCATTCAGAATGGACCTGCGATCCACTTTTGGACCGCAACCTACCAGTTGGGAACAATTGATATATACGATATATTTCATTTTTACATCATAGTTATTGGAGCTAATTTGTTTTTAACTTGACTAATAGTGCTAAGAGTTTTACAGGATGTTGATAATGTAGTTGCTATACAGTTTCACAATAGAATAGAATATGACCTGAGCGGACAGCCTTGATACAAAGAGCAATAGGCTGTGATTATTTGGGAGTGACAGTCTATCGTGGGAACTTGTGTCTTCATTTTCATACTTTCACTTTCACATACACTTTACAGAAAACACTCACAGGCCTGCAAAAACTTGACCCGGATTTTCAATGCACCAGTTTGTCCATGGCTTAGAAATGGAAAAAAAGAAACGACTTGGCCACTGTTTCCACACTCCAGTATTTAAATCATAAACTGGACTCCAACCAGACTGAGATATTTGTTATTGAACACTCAAGCATGCAGGCACGCACACCCACACACACACACACACACACACACACACGGATACCTACCTCAGCATACTTTTCATGAGGTATTTGAGGCTGCTGTGTATCACTGCACACAGACCACTACAAGTCATTACAACCACAACAATTAATACTTCAAAAACTGAACACAGTCACTGTTAATATTTACATATCAATATTAATACCACAGCTCCCTCACCAGTTGTCTTTCATACTGTTCCAATGTTCACCTCTTAAGTTTTACATAGTGTTGATGACATAGTTGCTTTACAATATGATTATAGAATATGAGCTAAGAGGACACCCTCAATACAGCAAAGAGCAACAGGCTGTGATTATTCATCAAGTACAGAGTCTATCCTGGGAATCTGTGCCTTTACTTTCCCTTTCACATACACTTTACAGAAAAACATACAGGCCTGCTCAAACTTGACTTGGTTCTCAAAAGAAAAAGAAATCACTTGGCCACTGTTTGCACACTCCAGTATTAAAACCAAAGACTGGACTCCACCCAGACTGAGATATTTGTTATTGATCAGGTTAAGACACACACATGCTCACACAGATACCCACCTCAGCAGACTTAGGAGGTGTTTGAAGCTGCTGTGTATCACTGCTCACAGACATCTACAAGTTATTGAATTAAAAAAGACAACCACAACAATTAATGCTTCAAAACCCAAACAATGTAAAACTGAACAGTCACTGTAAATATTTACATATCAATATTAATACCACAGCTCCCTCAACAGTTGTCTTTCATACTGTTCCAATGTCCAGCTCTCTAGTTTTACATAATGTTGATCACATAGTTGCTTTCCACATCATACCGCTGTTAACACTCTCCAGTTTTCAAATCAAAGACAGGACTCGCACCAGGCCGTTTTAAGTATCTGTTATTGAAGATATTATGGCAAGCCGTTGTAACATTTAATAGCTAGGCTGGATATGTATTGCAGATATCTGTAATTCAATTTCTTTCTATTCAAAAATAACATTTCAGATATCCACAGCGTCATTTTTACGAGGACAAATTACGTCACTTTTCCCATTCTTGTGTATGGGGTTTCTCATTACAGATAGTCATAATTAAGTTGCAGATATCCACAGCTCACATTGCAGATATCTACATCTGAATTACGACTATCCCTAATCCCAGTTAGAGATATCTACAACATATTTTCGACTAGTCGTAATTCCAGTTCAAGATATCTTCAACCCCCCCCTTGATTCAAGATATCTAAAAATACAATTTAGATATCTTACATTCAGTTTTACCTGTCAGAATAACACTGCAGATATCTTGAAGTGGAATTATGACCAGTCAAAATTATGTTGTAGATATCTCAAACTAGAATTAGGGATAGTCGTAAGTTGTAGATATCTTGGAAAGAATTCTAATAAGAGATATCTCAGATTGGAGATATCTTTAACCCTCAGTCAAAATGTAATTGCAGATATCTTGAATTAGAGTTTTGACTAGGCAAAATGACGTTGCAGATATCTGTAAAAGTGGGAGGCAGAAGCGGCTTGCTATTCAATGAATCAAATCCATTCAAATCATCGACCACTTCAACCGTATTTCCCCAGCATAGCTATGAAATGCTAAAACAGCTTGCCATACTCAAGTGTGTCAGGAGACAAAAAATGTTCAATACGCTGTAAACTTCTGGTACAACTCTCAAGTGAGCGAAGCTCTCGTTCGCCACAAATTCCTTGGTTATATGCTGGTTCTATTTCATGGCATTTTCTAACTATTTTATCTATTACAGCAACCACAATTTCTTCTGCTTTCTCGTCTTCTTGTGGATTTCTTCTGCTAACACTATTCAACTGTATTGTTTACTGAGCCAATATCCAATGGAAAGCTTGCCATAATGAGCAACGAATGGGATGCCTCGCGTGAGCAACGTCTTGCACAACAATTCTGAGTCGTCATAATTACGTTGGAGATATCTTTAACTTTCATTCTGCCTAATCGAAACTGAATTAAAGATATCCGTAACTGTAATTTAGGATGTGTGACGAGTCGAGTGTCATTTTTTCAGTGACGTCATTGCTGATATCTGTAATTCAGTTCTGATTAGTCAAAACTGAATTACAGATATCTCTTACTGTTGTTTTGACTGGTCAGAATGAAGTTATAGATATCTTGAATGAAAAATCTTACTAGTCACAATGTAATTATGACTAGTCAAAATGAAGTTGCTGATCTCTATAATGTTAATTCAGGATAGTCAAGCTTAACCATTAAATGTTAAAACGGCTTGTCATAAGATATGAGCACACACACAGTCACAGAAATACGTACCCCAACAGACTGATCATGAGGTGTTGGAGGCTGCAGTGTATAATTGCTCTCGGAACACTACAAAAAGACAACTGCAGCAATTAATACTTAAGAACACAAACATGTTTCAATTGAAGACAGACACTGTAAATATTCACACAGCTTTATTTATACCACAGCTCCGTTAACAGTCTTTAATGCTGTTCAAATATAGAGCTCTCAGTTTGCAGACTTGGCTGATACTCACGTCCATGGGCTCCTCTGTGTCGTTGCCTGACATGTTGACAGTCCTCTTCCTTTCAGACAGAGCACATACAGTATCTGTAACAGACGACAGCGGTGTTTGTTTGAGACGTGCTTTCGGTTCAAACAACCTACAGTTCTTATTTTTGGTGTATTTAGAGGCTATAAAACCGGACAAACGTCGACATTTTGCTAAAAGACACTGCTATGACTCGACTCTACTTTCGCTTACGACTCGGTATGATAACTTCTACAGGCTGTAACTTTGCCTTACTGTTTTCTTTTTATCCTACAGTTTAACACAACTTTATGTCAAGAACTTTACTCAATGAACAGGTAAAACATGAGTTTGTGACGCAGTCTTACCTTCACCTGGCTCGATACTTTGACGCTGCTTCTTCCTGATAAATGAAAGTGAAAGGAGCTCCGCGAAACACGTGACGTCACAATAAAGGCTCCACACCATTAGAAATGCAGCTTTTCACCATTGGTTATGTTTTGATGTTGTTGTTGCTTTAACTTAAGTACTGTACTTAAGTACAGTTTGGAGGCACCACTACTTTGCTAAGTTTCAGGGGGAAATATTATTCTTGTTTTCCACTCTAATACTGCAGCTTTATTTCCTATAGATTAAATACATTCTAAAAGCATCATTATAGATGAAGCTTCCCAGCAGTATATACTCACAGCCACTTTATTAGGTACACCTGTTAAACTGCTCATTAACCCAAATAGCTAGTCAGCCAATCTCGTGGCCGCAACTCAATGCATTCAAGTATTTAGACATGGTCAAGACGACCTGCTGAAGTTCAAACTGAGCACCAGAATCGGGAGGAAAGGTATTTTAAGTGTCTTTGAACGTGGCATGGTTGTTGGTGCCAGACAGGCTGGTCTGAGTATTACAATAACTGCTGATCTACTGTGATTTTCACACACAACCATCTCTAGAGTTTACAGAGGATGGTCCTAAAAAGAGGAAATATCCAGTGAGCAGCGGTTCTCTGGGAGAAAATGCCTTGTTGATGCCAGAGGTCAGAGGAGAATGGTCAGACTGGTTCAAGATGATAGAGGCAACAGTAACTCAAATAACCACTGGTTACAACCGAGGTGTGCAGAAGACCATCTCTGAATGAACAATGTGTCGAACTTTGAAGTAGATGGGCTACAACAGGAAACTGAGGCTACAGTTCACACAGGCTCACCGGAATTAGAAAAAGAAGATTGGAAAATGTTGCCTGGTCTGATGAGTCTCAGTTTCTGCTGCAACATTCAGATGGAAGGGTCAGAATTTGGCCTAAACAACATGAAGCATGGGTCCATCCTGCCTTGTATCAACGGTTCAGGCTGGTGGTGGTGGTGTAATGGTGTGGGGGATATTTTCTTGGCACACTTTGGGCCCCTTAGTACCAACTGAGCATGGTTTAAGCACCACAGCCTACCTGAGTATTGTTGCTGACTGTGTCCATCCCTTTATGACCACAGTGTACCATCTTCTGATGGCTACTTCCAGCAGGATAACGCACCATGTCACAAAGCTCAGATCATCTCAAACTGGTTTCTTAAACATGACAGTGAGTTCACTGTACTCCAATGGCCTCCACAGTCACCAGATCTCAATCCAAGAGCACCTTTGGGATGTGGTGGAACTGGAGATTCACATCATGGATGCACAGCTGACAAATCTGCAGCAGCTGCGTGATGCTATCATGTCAATATGGACCAAAATCTCTGAGGAATGTTTCCAGCACCTTGTTGAATCTATACCAAGAATTAACTGGCAAGGTGTACCTAATAAAGTGGCTGGTGAATGTATAATGTTGTGAAAATCAGTGATACAGTTTCTAGCTGCAATAATTTTAATGCGACTATATAATACGTATATACAGTGCATTATATACGAGTGATTCTGCACAATAAATACCTTTGTTGTGGGTACGTTAAGTACATTTTACTGTTTATGCCTCTGTGATTCTACTCGAGTAATATTTTTAATGCATGACTTTCACTTGTAACAGAATTGTTCTGCAAAGTGGTATTAGTACTTTTACTAAAAAGTAAACAACGGGTACTTCTTACACCACTGTTGATGGTACAGATATCAAGAAAACCTATTTTATCCTAGTGTACTACCCAGTAAAAATCACCTACTGTATATAAAATGTGAGTATAACGCCCCAAAAATGGTTCAACAACATAACAAAGTGAGCTGTGCAAAATCTGTTTATTTTTGTTATAGCATCTTTCAACAAACGGCTTGATCTGATCCATAATCTTTGCAAATATACACAAAATCAAACAAACCATGACCTAATTGTGACGAAAGTGTAACAAATGTCCTGTAGAATAAAAAAACATATAAAAATCAGTTTTTAAAACGCAAACATGGCAAGGTGCTGTGAAATATAAAATAACTTCAATGTGAGCCTGTCATAAAACAGACCCAAAATACTGATATGGCATTGGGATTCATGAGCAATACATAAAAGAAACGTAAGTCTAAAAATGTTACTGCACTTCAAAGGAGATACTCTCAGCTTTAAAACATTCTTTCAGGCAAAAAAGGCAAACACAACAACAAAATATGACTTCATTCTTTCTGAAACTCGTTGTCTTTCACTCCACTCCATCCTCAAACTATCATCTCTTCATATAGTAACGTAACCTTCAGTCAATACTAACTTCCACTTCATCCTCGTCAACTCAGCTACTTCAGCCTGCTAATCTTTGGTGAGAATACTAACGTATGTGAATATGCAGTGCAGCCCAATTCTATACTACATGTTAATGCACAGAGCTCGGTGGATGCAGGTAAGGCTGCCACGGTGGTACTGTATGCAGAGGTGGGTAGGAGAAGGCATCAGTGTGAGCTGCAGCAGTGGCACAATGGCAAGTTGAGTGGTGACATCACCATCATTGTACTACGACATCAGCAAGCAGAATAACTATTCAGCTTCATCTTTCAGGGTGAACCTGGAATAAATAGAGAAATGGAAATCAAGTGAAAACTGGAAGTGAATTCAGTCATAAGCAATCACGTAATTAACAGTGATCATTGAAAAAATCAGGTGCACAGTTAAGTGATACGCCACAGAAACTTCTCGAACTACTCCTGTAGGATAACTTCTCTCGTTAAAGCTCAAAGCTCCACTGGAGTCCGTGTACCTAGTCATACTTTGGCGAATCACAGTTTAAACTGAGCATATGGATGGATAGCTGAAATATTTTTTCCATCATGAAAATGTCATCACTCAAAGGTGACCACAACTTCAGTTCTCTGTCATCTAAACTTTCTGCAGCCCCCTTTCAAGTCCAGCAACACTTTGAAAAACTTAAATTCAGTCTGAGGAAAGTTTAATCCACTCTGCTCACCATTCTGTGACACCAGACATCAGGTCAACCTGGGCCAACTCGATCTGCGCCTAAAGAACAGGAATGACACATTAACATATGTATACACTGTATATGCATCTTGTGTGCACAGCTTGGCCACATCTGGACAAGTGTGGATTGTGATAATTTGAACAAAAATATCTAACATGGAACACTCTTTGGATACCCTGATTGACACTTGTTAGCCTTTGGCTGCTGTTTGTGTGTGCGATATCAGAATTGCAGGTGGAGGCTGACCTGTCCAATAACGTCGCGGCCCCTGAATGAGGCCGAGTTATTCTTCACTGACACACTGAGGCGTCTGAATCTTGTCTCATCCATCGACAGGTCGTACTCAAACCTTAAAGAATTCAACAGAGATCAGATGTGAACACTCACAAAGATCCTGCAAGATTAAAAAAAACTGCGACTTAATATAAAGACTGAGCAAATTACTTCTCATTGTATTCTGGGTTGAGGTCTTTTTTCTTCACTGCGGTCTTCCTCTTGGTGGCCTTGCTTTTGTCTGGCAGCAGCATGAGGGAGACGTAGCTGTCGACACCATCCTTACTCTGAGACAACAGACCTCTGTGCACAGAAAAAGAAAGCAAACCTTAAATAACTGCACATGTGCAAGCATAAGAATATTAAAAAGTCCATGTATAGTACAGCGGTATAATAGCTTTTTGTAGATTAGAGCTGTCGTCAACAAAATGTACGGACACGAGCAGCTTTTTCTTCAAGGGTAAGTTCAAAGGTTTTTTTTTTAAACCAGACCCATTTTCAATGTTACTTAAAACAACAAACTATTTTACAGATTCTGAGACAGAAACTTTGGTTACAGACTCAGGTTCTTCTTCTTCCAACATCAGCAGTAGGAAGATCTTACTTTTCATTAGAACATACAGACTTGTCTAACTATACTGTGAGTGTTCAGTTCCTGAAAATGAGAGAATTATTATAATTGCCCTTTTTTTTATAATTGCCCTTTTTTTTACAGAAGACACTTTGACATATCACAGTAGGAAAAGTACAGGTGTAAATAATGTAATTAATGATGGCTGAAGTCCATTTAGCTGCTTTGACTTTAGGGTCCTGGTGTTGTGCATGCTTGCTCACTGTCACACTCACTGAGACACCTGAATAGAACAGAGGCATTGTTAGTGTCATTTGTAGCACCCGTGCTTTTCCTACTACGACAGGTCAAAATGTCTGCTGTGAAAAAGGCCTATCCCTCCCAGACTGAGGTCAAGCCAAATGAGGTGTGGCAGCAGCATGGTTAGCTTCTCAAAACGAAGGCCTAGTCCACACGTGCAAGGGTATATTTTGAATAATTTGTCTTTTCATTGTTGTTTTTTGCAAACTGTGTTTTAGGTCACTGAAAATGGATCTTTTGTAAAACTCCTTCCAGGGTGAAGATTTTTGGAAACTCCAGTTTTCTATGTTGACGTGTAGTGATGAGTCGTGCACCACTAACTCCTTTGAGAGGAGGCACAAATGAGACAACATTTTTGTGCAATGGCGGACGTGACCAAAAGAGTGCTGGTTCTAATTTTACTAACAGAACTTTTTTTATGTTTACACATAAATTTAATAGCTTATATTGCTGCCTGTTGGTTTGGCATGCTCTTACAGCTCTTCAGTTCTGTTTTTATTTTTCATTTGGACAGAGATTTTTTATAACAGTGCTTGTGTAGACGGGAATTATTTTAAAAAGAAAGGAGGTAAAAACCCTGTTTTCACAAACACACATGCCCATGGGGACAAGGCCTAAACATAGCGTTGAAGATGTGCTATGAAACTTGTAATAAAGTCTGAATTGAAAACCAACAACAACATCAATAACAATAAGCCTTTCCTTGGCCTTTACCGTGGCTCAAATAACTATTATACCAACAGTGTGTCATTGGTGAGAACACAGTCTGACTGAAACACACTATTTGATGAATCACACCTGCAGGCATGGACAATGATGATGAGCTGTCTGTCCTGCGCAGCATATGAGAGAGATAACTTCACCTGCCCATTTCCAGTACAGGGCAGAGTCCCTGCACTGATCATATCCACCATTTTGGATTCGAGAATCTGTTGAAAACGACAGAAGGACAAGTGTCAATACTAATTTTATTGCATTTACATAGCACCTTTCTACCTAACCAGGCAAAGCACTTTACAATTTGCCTTTCATTCAACCATTCACATGCACATTTAAAAACAATGATGACAGAGCTGCTGTGCAAACCACTGGCCTGCCCATTGGGAGCAACCTGGGGTTCAGTTCAGCATACATACAGGAGGAGCCAAGGATTAAAAAGCCAACCTTCTGGTTCAATCACAGCCCCTTCTACCGCCTGAGCCACAGTCATCATGGGCAGATGTGTTTGATTTCTCACCTTGAGTTCAGCCCTCAGCAGGATCTGACTCTCAGGTGCAGCTCCATCCAGACGAAACCACTGGTCCAGGACCAGCTGTGGCTCTGCAAGCAGCTCCTTCACAGAAACCACCAGAGATCCCATTGGCTGGTCCCAACCACTGGACAACTGCAATGAGAGACAGAAAATGAAAAATCCACTCCAACAGTGCTGCTGTTAAATGTGAGATGCAGAATAAATGTAAATAAATGTCTTGCCTTTACTACAAGCATCTGACGTTTAGGGTCATGGACCACGAAGTAGAAAGACTCATTCCACTGAGGACTGGTGCTGCGGTCACACAGCTTAAGAGAGATTATGCAAAGACATGATAGAGTTATTACACCAGGACTTAATCAGACTGTCTACAGAGGAACCATGCATTAAAAATCTTACTTTGGTTTTGTAGGTTGTTTCACCCAGAACAAGCTCAGCTCCTGCTTTGGGTTCTTTTCCACTCTTCTTTAACTGTCGAGGAAGAGAGAGCCATCCAAGTTTTACTATATGAGAAATCAGTTTCGTTAACTGCTGCACAGTATGTAAATAAACTGCAGGTGACTTACAGGTAATGAGTGGGCGCTCTCTATGTGGACAAAGAGCAGAGCAGCGGAGGGGACAGCCTTGTTCTGATAGGACTGGAGAGACTGAAGCTGCAGCACCTGCAACATGAAGCACAGCCAGTCAGGCCTGATGGTTATTCTGCAATGTGAATAATGTGCCCTGCATGCTGGAATGTGACTAGACTGCATTATGTCGTAATGCTGCTTCATTATCAACACGTCAATAGTACAAGTATAAAGAATGTTTGAATAAACAGAGTGAGGCTAAATTGAATGGGTGATGAAGGTGTAAATATTGGTGAAGACTGACCTGGTCCAGTCTGTCTGAATGAGACACTGTAGGAACCCATTCCAGGATCAAGTGGACCCGCCCTGACTTCACATCATTCAGAGTGAACCACTGTAACAGAGACAGTCAGTTACAGAAGCAGGGCAACATCCTTTATATGAGGAAATGAGACATGGATCAAAGTTTAGACATCACATGGCACAAATCCAGATCATGAATTACTGACTAACCTGATCTGTGTACTGGGATCTGATGACCGTCATTTAGTCTGATGCTGAATCTGTGAACATGAAAACAGGCAAGTGTTTAACAACAAGATGTATAACTTCCAGACACAAAGATTTACAATGTTGTCATTATGGGGTGTATTACTGTTCTTTATCTGAGCTGTGTACAATATTTTGCATTGATATAGCTGTAAACAACCAGTTGCTATGTGAAGATATAGTGGAGTAATGAGCAGAGAATGAAGTCACGCTCCTTTTGTATGTATTGTCATCTGAATCTCTCAATTGGTTGTTGTGGTAGACCGTCTAGAGGTGCATAATGCATGTTAGTGCACGTGAGTCCCTCTATGTGTATCCCACTGGCTAGCTAATTGCCACCATCTGCACTGAACTAATCCAGGAATTACTGCTGAAAATGCCGACCCAATCCATGCTGTCATTGTGAAAGCACAGCACCCACCCTCTGGTTCCCTCCGGTCAACACTGTTAGTTGCTGTTAAAAGCATTGTTTATGGAGTTAGCATAGTTAACTGCTAGCTGCTGTCTCAGCCACCTCCATGTTGAGAACCATGTTCAGAATCAGACTCTGAATCACAGATATGGTCTGAATATCTTTCACAGCTCCTTTAACAACAGTAGCAGAAAAACAACCAACCCCGCAGGTTAATGCAGATCATTTCCAGGTATTATACAAATCCTCATCATGTTAATATTTTATAAATCCAGCCACATAAAATATTTAGTTTATGTTGATGTTTGGCAGCTGTGTGACACCTCTGTGAACGAGACTGTCTTTAAACTTATTTTTAAAGTTCAGTCAGTGCATTAAAAAAAAAAAAAAAAATCTATTTGTGTGATTTGACCTGTGGTAATGACCGCCACAACATGTCAGATACAGTATTTGAGTCAAATCTGTACAACAGGAAAAAAAAAACATATGTATTTATGTATGTATTTATATGTATGCATTGATGCATTTCAGTGCAAAATTATGTAAAGTGACAGGTGTATCTCTGTTGGGATTCTTACCATGCAGATCAGTGTACTCTGTACTCTACACTTTTTTATCTTGAATACTAATATAAGTGACTGATTAACCAACATCAGGACACACACCTGCCAAGGAAGTCATCAGAGTCTAAATCCTTATCAAATGCTTCGAACTTGATCTCCTGGACACTGTGTGCGCTCAGAACCAGCTGTTAAAAACAAACAAAAACATACATTTGTACAAAATACTGTTCATGTTGCATGATCCAGATAATATGTAATGCTAAAACCGAGAACACTTCATACCTCATACATTTCGTTCCATGTTGGGTTCAGGTTCTCCTTGATAACATGACTCTTGAATGTAACTCCCCCTATGTTGATCTTGACATAAGGGTCGCTCTTGCCCTTCACCATGCCCCCCATCAGGTTGTCCTTAGCAACCAGATTCTGGGCCTCCAGCAGGTGAATCCTCAGCAGCCCCTGCAGGATGAAGACTGTCAGTGTTACAAAATGTACAGAGAGGCACTGAGCACACATCATACAGTATGAGGCTTGGTCATGTGACGCCACTATAAATATTTCCTTAATAATTTTTTGAACAAATTTTTAACAAATGCCTTGAATTATATAATAAGGTCTTCTTTGACATATAAACACAGAATAATGCACAGAAAGATAATACACTTTTTTTGGTACGTGTGCTTGTATTACCATGTCCCCAGTGCAAAGTAATAGACTTCTCCATGAACTGTAAGCCATAAGATTATAAAATACTTAAAGTTACACATAATGAAGGGTGGGCCACTTTGAGTGACAGGCTGTCAGCAGATAGTGTCCTCCCCTTCTTAGTCAGATCTAACCCTCACTCTCCATAATGTCAGCCTCTTGCCCACACATGACCACTTTTGGCGACTGGCCAAGATGCCTAAGCATAAGGCTTCAAAAAGGGAGTTCACAAGCCAGTGGGTGACATCACAATAGCTATGTCCGGTATGTTTACAGTCTATGGTTCCACCCTGTTGGGTCTGTAGACAGCTATGAACCAGACAGTTCAAGATGTTACTATTCTTATATTAGGCAAAAAAAGGAAAAATCCATCTTTTTTTTCCTCCCAAAAATTACAAGGCTCAAATGTTGCTGCATAACATGAATGGTCCAAGGAGCAACCCAGATTATTAGACTTGTGCGGCCTCCACAACAGCTGGACATAAGACTGAAAAACAGGCATTTTCCCCTTATTCCAAAATTTCAGAATAATTTCTCTAAATATGAAATCAAACCTTTGTATCTTAGAACACAGTCCATATGAGTACTTAAATCTAACATTTTACTGCTGGAGCATATTGCACCACCACTGTAGTATGTCAAAGTAAACTTTTAGAAGATAGAGGACACCTTTCCAGATTGTCTAATCTGAATTTGATTCATTAGTAAAGGTCCCTCCCGTACACATGACTTCTGTACACTATATAATGATATAAGGGTTGGCACATTTCATTGTGTACCTCCTGTGCAGAAATTCCTCTTTTCTGATTGTAGCTGTCATGACACAGGTGCAGAAGTTCAGCCGAACACAACAGATCCATCAAAACAACAGAGGAAGCTGAAATCCCCCCCAGCAGAACGTACTGTGATATTTAAAGTTAAGAGGAAGTGGCACATTCACAGTGTTTGGAAAAAGGCTGGGGTTACTCAGAAAACCCACATGATGAGGCTGATACCCAGCAGCATCTGATGACTGGGGACAAAATGAATGACTAGCAAGATATTATTATCAGCGTGATCATTTATCACACACTTAGTTCTGATGGAACCATGGTCCACACATTTTAGGTACTGTTTTTTTTTTGATGGATGAAAACATAATGTCATGTAAGTGTTCGCTTTGGCAGAGGGGTGGAGGGTCCTGCACCTTGCCATACACAGCTCAAGGAAGTATTTTTTTAATGTTTTAAATAATATAAATGTGCCCCAAAAAATCCATAAAGGACAGTGAAGAACAAATACCACTGTACAGTTGGTGGATGCTAAATATTCAACTTCCACTCTGCTAATCAAGGCCTGAAAATCAACACACCTCTTCACCAAAGTCCTGGCTGGGGGTGGTGTGCGGTGGAAGAACTTCAGCTTCTGGGGTTTCTGTGACCTCTGCTGGCCCCAGGGTATCAGCGGGAAGACCAGTCACTGTGGCGTGAGCAAGGTCGCCTAAACCAGTACTACATGCACACACACACATGCCCAGAATGCAGAAATTTAAGCATGTTTCTTGTTATGTTTCTTTAAGTATTAACAGTAATGGAGGTTTGAAGCAAAACTGAAGGGAAAAAAGAAATATAGTCCTATTGCTGTGATGTGGAGCTCACCCTGCTGTTTGCTGTGGTTCAAAGTCTCCTTTAAAGGATGTGTCTGACTGTGTGTGATGCTCTTCTGGCTCCTGCACCAGCTGAGCAAAATTACATGAAGGTTATGAAGGCAGATAGACAGGTTAAACATAATAACATTGGACTACTATGAGACTATGACTCACTGCAGCAGCAGGGAATGTATCAGGAGCAGTGTGAATGGCAGCCGGTTCAGCAGGAGTAGCATCTTCTGTGGAGGACGCAGCATCTGCTGCTTCAGAGTGTTTAAACTGGCTGGATACTGCAACTGATCTGAAAATACACACGGCTGTTATTAAAGATCACAGCCAGACTCCTGACTGAAAATAACAATGGAGAGGAATAGCTTTTTTTTAGCTTTACTTGGCTACAAATGTTCATTCCAAATTAGTTTTTTAGGAGCATATTTGCCTGTATATCTCACCAACAGATACTACAGTTTTAATTGAATGTTTATCAGAGCTTGTTAACATTTCAAATGTGAATTAATACTCACTGTTCTTTACATGTAAATGACAAGTAAAGCTGTTTTGTTGAATTTTGAACAAGACCAAGGTACAGTCAGCAGAGTCTCTGTACACTTACTCATCCTTTGTCATCTCTGGGACTTTTTTGTCCTCGATGACTGCTTTGAATTCCGGCTCAGTGGAAATGGCAGTCTCTCCTCTCTTTGAACCAGTCACAGAAGGCTGTGGAGCTTCAGTCATCCTTGTGCTCAGGACCTGTCAACAATAAATTTCCAGTTGGCTATTCATTGTATAAATGATGACAGTAATAATTCCCCGCGTGTGTGTTTTCTCTTACCTTGAGTTCAGCCCTCAGTAGGATCTCACTTTCAGGTAAGGCTCCATCCAGAGGCATCCACCGGTCCAGGACCAGCTCTGGTTCAGAGAGCAGCTCTCTCACGGGGAGGACAAGAGATCCCATCGGCTGGTCCCATGCGCTTGACAACTAGACAGGAGATAAGGACACATTTATGATGCCAGTCTGAGGTGAAGGTGTACTGACAATGGCAGCAGGCGTCATATGCTGCAGTGAAAAATTACCTTCATTATGAGCATCTCTTTTTTGGGGTCTTGAACCGAGAAGTGGAATGCCTCACCCCACTGAGGCGATCTTGAGCGATCACACACCTTCAGATAATAAAAGACATGTGATAAGTTGGGTGAAGATATGTAGTCATTGTGCTTTGTTTAAGATGTTTCTCCTTTGGTAAAGTTTCAACTGGTATTTTGACCAGCATAATGAAGGTATCAGCATGCATTACTGTCAAGCATTGTGTTTTTGTCAATACAACCAGTAGGGGGCACCAATGTTTACATTTTTCAAATTCTCAACATGGTAGCTTTTAGTCATTTATCCCACAAAATTTTGAAGCACTTACCAACACACTGGACCTTATATGGACTAAGTTACCAACTGAGATATATATGATATAATATGATATGACACAAACATTCATTAGTTGCATTGTGGGCTGGCATAGTCAAAGTGTGTGTTTGCTTAATGTCTTCATCATTAGTCTCATACCTTGGTTTTGTAGGTTGTGTTACCGAAAACAAGCTCGGCCCCAGCCTTGGGCTCCTTTCCACTTTTCTTAAACTGAACACAGGAAGTCACATAACACCAAACATTATATGAGTAGTTTGTATTCACTCTCTGTAATTAAGGCCACAATAGGCTGAGATCCAACTTCCCTTTCCTTTGAAAAATAAAAACATTCCTGAATCATTGCATCATAAAAGCCAAATACAGTAACTGTTGCTTAGCAAACAGCAATTACTCCTCAAAGTCTCTATTTTTATCTAGTGATTACTTACAAAAACAATATCTTAGGGAGTAGAAGAAGGAGTTTTCCACTTAATGCCAATAGAGGACCTGTTTATCATCATAAGCTTTCCAAACTGCTCTCTATCTCCAACTCTGAGGCAGCACACTTATTACAGTGTTTTTCAGTGAACTAAATTATAAGGCACTCACAGGCAATGACTGTGCTCTGTCCACATAAACAAAGAGCAGGGCTGCGGCGGGAATGGCCTTGTTCTTGTACGACTGGAGGGACTGCATCTGCATCACCTGCAGCAGAGAACCAAATTAAAAATACATCACAATGACTCAGCACTGATGTGCACAGTGAGCTGAGCAGGGGATCATATCTGGAATAGAACAGATGTGGGAGGAATGATGATGCTAATGATGAAGATTATAAATATAGGTATGAATAAGAGAGTAAACATTATCAAATGATTAAAAATTGCACTAACTTGGTCCAGGGTGTCATTATTGGAAACTGCTGGTACCCACTCCAGTATAAGGCGAACACGTCCAGGACTTCACATCATTAAGGTTGTACCACTGAAACAGAGACGTTCAGTTATTGAATTAAAGCCTTTAATTACACAGCAGCAATAACTAAGACACAGTAAGGCATGCAAACTGACCTGGTCTGTGTACTGGGAACGGATGATGTCTGCCACACTGATTTTGCATCTGTTCATGATGAAAAAGATTTTGCATGTTTTACACAAAAGCAGAAGTGAAATGCATGACCTGTGAAAGTAAAGCCCGACCATAAATGCCCTAAAACATCAAATCTAAATTATTAATATTTTCTAATGCTGTGAAAAGTTTGTTTCCATATTTAATGTTAGTAAATATGAAAAAGTTGCATAAATGCGTTTTTTTTTTAATCTATAGATCAAACTCTTTAAAAGTACACTACACAGGATTGTCCTAAAAAATGTATAGACTCATACAAAAGTAATCCCTCTAAATCATTACTTATAACCCACTAGAAGTGTGTTACGGTGTTCTACAGGCCTTCTGCCTGTAGTATGTTATGTTCTTCTTATTTTGCTGAGGTTGGGACTTTCCTGGACACTGCTTGCAGGTGAGCTCAGGTCATAAGAAAAATATAGCAACCAGGTGCCAGACTGTAAGCAGCACACATCTGAGATGAAGCTACAAAAATCGTGGACACAACAGTGAAAAAAATGCAATTATAGCAAACAAGAGTGAATCTGGGGTTGGCTTCTACTTTCACTTTGCTGGCAATACTCTTTATGGACAGCAGCTGACAGTTCCTGCATAGCATACCCTTAAATATGCACCATATGGTAAAACAGGTTATTTATCTTTATGGTCAAATAACTATAGTTTGGGCCTGTAAACGTGTGGATCCACTGAGTTAATAAAGCCTTAAAGTTATAGCCTGACAACTTTCATTAAGCCCTTACCTGCCCAGGAAGTCATCTTTATCCATGTCTTTATCGAACAGCTCTACCTGCACTTCCTGTCCTGACTGAGGCCTCAGCACCACCTGAGAGAACGCAGATCGATTAAAACACTTAAATTAATAGAAATGAGGTGGAAAACATGCAGCATTATCATCGTCATATTTATTTGAAATCATGCTGAGAGGTCTTCATACACACCTCATACATCTCATTCCAGACTGGGTTGAGATTCTCCTTGATCACATTACTTTTAAATGCAAACTCCCCGATGTTGATCTTGGCATACGGGTCACTCTTGCCCTTCATGCCCATTATGCTATCTTTGGCAACCAGACTCTGGGCCTCCAACAGGATGACTCTCAGCAGCCCCTACAGGAAAGGATCATTTCACTTTCTATTTTCCTATGTTTTTAATTGATGTGATTGTGTCATGCCCTGTTGCATGTATCTGCTGCTGTAGATCCCTGTCTTGTGATGTTACCTCACTGGCAAAGCTGAGGTCTGGGGAAGTGTGAGGAGGTTGTGCTACGGCAGGTGTTTGTGATTCTTCAGCCTCCTCTTCAGTCGCATCAGCTGCAGTTTCCTTTATGTCAGCATCTTCATGTGAGGTCACTGAAGAGGTGATAGTCTCCACAGGAGGGGCGTCCACTGAACTTGACCTAAACACACAAAAAGTAGCGCTAAAAAATTAAAGACACAAAGGAAGAAATGGAAAGTTGGGGCAGACGTTTTGAATGAATCATCTCACCTCAGCACTGTGTCTGCCTCTTGTTTACGCTGAGCGGGGGAAGGGTCTGACGCTGAAGTGACTTTAGCCTTATCAGTGGCACCAGGACATTTGCTGGGAATCAGCATCTGTTGTTGAGTTGATATTAGGATTTCATTTTGTTAGACAGTCTCGCTTGTAAATATCAATATCAGTAGAAATACAAAAGTAAACAACTGCCTCAACAGCCTCAATGAAATATGAAATAACAGACACAGAGACTGAGACATCCAGATAAGAAAGAAACAGAAACAGATACTACACATATTACACCAAGTAAAAGAAATACAAAGAAAAAGGCTCAAAAAGACATTACAGTTACACACAGAGAGTAAGATATATAAATAGAGAAAGAAACCAAAGACACAGCACAGAGAGATTAAAAGAAAACATAAGGAATCTTAAAGGACATATTCTAAATATTTAGAATAAGACAAATAAAGAGCAGCAGAGGTTTATCCCACCTTGAGTTCAGCCCTTAGAAGAATCTGACTCTCAGGTGAGGCTCCGTCCAGATTGAACCACTGGTCCAAGACCAGCTCTGGCTCAGAGAGCAGCTCTCGGATAGGAACCACCAGGGAACCAATGGGCAAACTCCAGGTGTGGGAGAGCTGAAGAAACAACATAGATAGCACTTATTAATCAGAGATCATACTATTTGCACCTGTATGACCAAACCTATTTCCGTTCCCCTTAAATCACACACTGAAGCCAGCTCACCTTAACAACAAGAATATCTTCTCTGGGGTCTCGAACTGGGAAGCAAAATGCTTCATTCCACTGAGGTGATGTGGTACGATCACACACCTTCAGAGATGAAAGAGTCACACAATATTACTGACATTAGTCACTCTTAGAATATTAAAATCGGTGCTCTAGAAATTGACTTAAACATCAGTAATACAACAGTATTATGAACTCTAATCCAAATGGACGTTTGAGGTCTTACTGTAGTTTTGCGGGACATTTCTCCAAGAGTAATTTCTGCTCCCACTTTTGGCTCCTTGCCACTCTTCTTAACCTGTAGAGAGACAAATAGGCAGTAACAATAAAAGCATATGTATTATAAAAATTAGCTGTTTACCTAGGCATCATCCTTAACATCAATAATAAAAGACTCACTGGTAAGCCATCTGCTTGTTCGACAAAGACAAACAGGAGGCCTGCAGAGGGAACTGCCTTGTTTTGGTAGGACTGCCTGGAATGGAACTGAAGAACCTGAGGCCAAAGGAAAGAATCAGCGAGTGTGGATCAAGTTTGCCAGCAAAGGCCCATTATCCACGATTTATCTGGAAATACCAACCTGGTCTAATCTGTCAGACTCTGAGGCCATTGGAACCCATTCCAGTACCAGGTGAACTCGACCAGACTTCACATCACTGAGAGTGTACCACTGACAGGAGAAATGGAATCGTTATAACACAAGAACTGTGCCAACATGTTACAGATGTATTTAGAGAGGGTTATGGGTCTTATCAAAGTGTATTCGAGACCACGTGAGTTTGACCTAAGGTAAGAGGTAAGGCTTTCACTTCACTTCTGACCACACCCTTTGAAGCTAAACATGCAGCATGTATTTGGTGAGATCCCACCTGATCAGTGTACTGTGAATCGATGATGTCCTTCAGACTGATCTTCAACCTGTATGCCGGGATATGTGAGATTAGAATGTATCCTTTAATGAATCCATTCATTTTATTTCATAATTAAATTCTTTACAGCAGTCATACCTGCCCATGAAATCATCCTTCATGTCCATGTCTTTATCAAACACCTCCACGCCCAGGTCCTGGCCAGGCAGCTGGGTCAGGATCACCTGAGGGGTGATCAATGGCACAAATTAAAAAACAACTCTCCTAAACCAATTATAAAGCAGACATTATAAATATATGCAAACATCAGTCACATCTTTTCATGTCAGAACAATCATTATAATGTTTAACAAAAACAGTGGGCCTCATTCACCAGTGAGGGAGAAACTACTTCTTTTCATGAAGATTCTGGCATTTACCCATGTTTTCTTATTTGGGAAGAACAGAATCTACGCACACTCATGAGGACACATTTTGTGCTTACATGTTTGTGCATATTGGCTATTGCATTTTCTTCAATTCTTCAATTCCACAGTTATTACAGTTATTACAATGATATTTTTATTATTTAGAATATTTTTTTGATAATTATTTTGATTATTTTACAAAAAGCATGATCATCTTTTAAAATAAATACTATCATAACTTTTCAATTCATATCAGTTATGGTAATGGAAGCAATGCAATCTAATAATAAGTGACTGATTGTAGGGAAAATATCACAGGTGGTTCAGGTAGGTGGGATAAAAAACAGCAAGGCAGTGTCTCTGTAAGTTATTCATAACTTACAGAAACACTGCGTGAAATAGTTCACCTTCACCTTCTCTTTCTCTCTCTGTCTCTCTCTTAAACAAGCACAGCTTGGAGCGTCATGTCAGCTTGTCTCTGTCCTCAATCCAAACAACTGTGCCACGGTAAGTTTGCAATTTGTTGATCTGGTGGTTGATTAATGCATATTTTTTTGCATCTCATGCATCTTTCTGTGTTTTTTTTTATGTCTTCTTCTGACGCTACTAAATATGACAGCTCAATCACGTTCACTTTCTGCAGAAGCACCACCACTTCAAAACCGAGGGGTTTTTTTATGTATGGAGTCCGTTGCTCTACCCTCTTCAGACTTTCAGTTAGGCAGTCTTGACTTACTTCAGTTTCCGTGTGTGCACGTCCCTCAAATCTCATGCCCTTTTATGGGAATTTATGTGCCGTGTACCTATGCTTATTAGAATCAACAGGCACATGCTTTAAACTTTTGAGGACATTGGTATTTATCGTTATAGGAACACAGGAGCAAACAATTCTGCCGTTCAAGAACAGGTCATGAATCTGATGTAGACTCTACTAAGGATAAACCATGATAAACTTCCAAGAGAGAAAAAGGGGAAACCAAGACATTGGTGAATGAGGCCCAGTGTTCTTTCAGTAAATGTCCTTATATTATTTACCTCATACATCTCATTCCACGTGGGGTTCAGGTTAGCCTTGATAACCTGACTCGTGAATGTTTCGCCCCCGATGTTGATCTTGACATAGGGGTCACTCTTGCCTTTTACCATGCCCCCCATCAGGTTATCTTTTGGAACAAGGTTCTGCCCTGCCAGTAGGTGAATTCTGAGCAGTCCCTGAAAAATAATTACAAATGCATTAGAATAAGTATGTGCAATTTTAAAAAACACAGTCCTACGTCAAAGTCATAATTGCACTGTCGTCCATTACCTCTGTGGCAAAGCTAGGATGAGGGGAGGTCTGCTGGGGCAGCTGTTTGGACAGTCCAGCCTCCAGATTAGATGACACATCGGATGAAATGCGCTCCTCATCTAACCACAGGACCTATGTTACAACAGAAAAGAGAAGAGACGGAAAGAAGCAAAAAATCAGGTTTCATTTAATCTCAGTTTAGACACCATTAAACATTACAAAAATGTCAAAGACCATACGTCATATCTTATTAGTCATTGATTGGTCTACTGCAGTTCAGGATTAGTGAATGGGTCACTTACTCTGAGAACTGTGTTGATATAGATGCGACTGGCAGATCCAGAGTTGTCCAACTGGAACCACTGGTCCAGAGAGAGATTAGAATTTGACAGCAGACGGGACAAAGGGATGGTCAGGCTGCCCAGTGTCTGCACACGGTCTGCGTCCTTCACCTGGTTCATTTAACATGAAGGAAAGCCAAAAATAAGACCACATCAGTCTACTACACACAAACTTTAGTGTAGAGTAGCTAATCTCATAAGCCATTACCTGAATGTCTATGTCCTGCTTGCGAGGATCCTGGATGAAGAAGGTGAAGGCCTCCTCCCACTGTGGATTAACGGTTGTGTAACAAGTCTAAAGGCAAGAGCAAATAGTATGCATATAAAATAGAAATCAATGAAACACGATCTACAGTTTTTTAATGGGCTTTGACAGTAGATATACCTTGCTCTCTCTAGTGATGTCCTGCACAGACAACTGCACCATGGGATTGGGCTCTTTATTTCCCTTCTTCATCTAAAAGACACACAGACAAACATGAAAACACAGTAAGGCATGTGAACAATGACATTCTGTATCCAAGAGCTGGGCAATAAATAGATGTTATCTATCACCCTGACTACACGTGGTTGATGTGAATAATAGTGTGTATAGGGTTACCACAGTAACAGCACAAATGACTAACAGGAAGCAACACGTGGCATAATCAGGAAGTATAAATCTGCATTGAAAACCACACAGCCTGACTTTCATTCCAATGATTCTGTCACTGCTGTTCCCTTTTGCATATAATACAACAGCAGAAATTGGCACACCAGGAAACGTGTGTAATAAGCTTGGATAAAGTTAGCCACACTCATTCACATTTTAATGGAGGGCACAGGGTTAAAGGCCAAAGCAACAGCTTTGTGGAATGTCAAGACAGGTGGTAGTTGCAGCTCTGCCCCAGTTTAACCACACACACAGGAAGCAGCTCTGAGCTGAGCACGAATGTGGGCAGGGAGGGTAGACATATTTGACTCACAGGAAGCGCCTCAGCCTTGTCCAGATATACAACCAAAATGGCTGAAGAAGGTGGATCTGCAGTCTTACTGGTGACGCTTTCATTCCTCTTTAGGATCTGGGGAAGAATTGTAAACAGTTTTGTTTTACTGTAAAAGTGACTACAAAAATCCACTGAACTTTAGAACCACTTATAGGAGCTCAATACGACATTCAGACCATTAATATAGCTACAAACTACTACTTGCTACGTTAAAATATAGTGGAGAAATGGTGCTCTGAGCAGAGGATGAAGTCAAGCTACCTCTGTGTGTGTGTTGTAATTTGAGCTTCTCTGTCCTTTGTTGTGGTAGACAACAAACAACTGGGAATCTGCGCATTCCCATGGGTGAATCCCACTGGCTAGCTAATCTAATCGCTACCGCTTTGCACTGCGCTAATACAGCAGTCACCACTGATAAAGGAACGCTGTCATCACAAAAGTGTGGCCCCCAAATTAACACTGTTAGCACTGTGACCGTTGTTAGCACTGTTCACACTGTTAGCACTCTTAGCTGCATCTCCATGTTGAGAGCCACATGCAGACAAATTTTGAATCATACATACACCCTGAATATTGCATGGAGCTCCTATAAGAGTAATGCATTAGTGGAAATCAGTGACTCAAACCTGCTCGAGTCTGTCAGTGCTGGGCAACAAGGCCAACCACTCCAGTCTGAAATGAACCCGTCCTGATGGAGTTTCTTTCAAAGTGAACCACTGGGAAGACAGCAACAGGCATACATTTACCATCCAAAAGACTCAAAATTTGTTCATTCAAACTATGAGTGGGACAATAACAGCTTTTAACTTACATTATCGACAACTATGGATTTCTTCACGATGCCCAAATCCAATTTGGTCCTATATGGAGGAGAAGTGTAAGTCAGGATTCAATAAAAAGTTAAAAAAGCAAATCCATTGTTGGAAATGAAAAGATCATAGCATAGAAAGATAGAAAGCAGATACTGTAATTTTAGGAGAACAAATATATGCTTTAAAAAAAGGTTGGGTACTTTTTCCAACTGGCCATGAAAAGTGACAGATGAGAGGTGACAATGCGAGATTCAATGTAGGTACACAAGAGACATGAGTATGCATATGTACCTGCCCAGGAAATCATCCTGGTCTGGGTCTTTGTCATATACCTCCACCTCCAACTCTTGACCAGGCACTTCATGGACTATAACCTGATGTACCAGACACACACAAGGACATGAAGACTGACAGACGGATTCGTGTGGTAGCTGGCTGCAGCCTCACGAGACCATGAATGAAAATGAACATTCCCAGCCCTGTAACTGTCTAATCCCTTAAATATAGAACAAAGTGAAATGATATATGATTGAGTCTTCCAACACCTGTGAATTGATGACAACAACTTTAAGCTATCCATAAATCTCTCCGTTCTTCATACCTCATAAATCTCTTCCCACTTGGGAGAGTCGGTGTTGTCAACGTGCTTGGAGGTGAAGGTCTGAGGGCCAACCCTCAGTATGGCGTAGGGGTCAGACAAGCCAGCCATCACCCCTTTCACGTAGTTGTCTTTGGCTGCTAGATTCTGTGCTTCCAGCAGGTGGATGCGCACCACACCCTAGGAAGGAAAAAAGAGGGAATGAAGATGCAATATACTGCAGTTGACTGATATGTGAAATAACAGTCTCTGTCTATCTGTAGGTGCATATTCAGGTTTTACCCTGGGCAATGGAGAGCGTAGTTGGGCCACATGCAGGCCTTGAACCAGGGGAACAACCAGGCGGTTGGGCAACACCAAGAAGGAGGCAATGGCATCCATGATCATGCTGTCAGACATGACACTGAGACAAAGAGACAGCATTTTAAATCGATCAACTTTTTAACTTTCTCTCCCCCTAGCATTTCCAATGGATATTACTGTTGGCATCACTGTTGCAAAGACAACCAGATGGCTTTGATGTTCCTCAGAGCTGAGCAATGGGGCTCTTTTGCTTTTGCCAGGTAGTTTCCACAGTTAGTTCAGCTGTTCCACCATCCACCATTCCAGATATTAAGAAGTAACCGCAAAGATCTTACATCGATACTCTTTAGTAACTGGTGATAGCTAGTGGGCAATTTGTTAATGTTTTACAAAGGGGGTCAGACCCTCACACGCTCCAGTCACAATGCTCATTGGAATGCAGAGATTTGATTGGCCGAGAAGCATCACTTGAGATGATTTAATGCATCAGCTGGTCTAAACTAGTGCTATAAAACAGAAATGCTTCATCAAACCATAACAATCCTTCCTTATTTATTAGTTATAGGTCTGGGTCCAGACCTGGGGGATTGTTTCATAAAAGGGGGGATGACATCACACAATAGTTGATGCACATCTTTTGTGCCGTATATTGAGCCTCCATTTTCCTGTGGGATCGTACCTAGTAACAAACAGAATTGCATGGTGAAGGCGAGCCTTATAAGGAGGCTAATCTAAACACTGATGGTGTCATCGCATTGTGCAGTCCACATCTACTTCATAATGATGATAAGTTAAAGCACAAAACCTTGCCAGTTTCCACTTAAATGGCAATGTACCGCTGCATTGCCTGTATCATCTACTAAAAATAAAACCCACACATTAATAAAATATTGTGAGGTTGTGATTAATCAGACGGTCATGGCTATTAATGTGTAAACCAATGAAAGGCTATTTCAGCATGACTCACTTCAGTCCAGGAATGTCCAACAAATTAGTCAGTCCAGTCCAATTGATGTCTAGTTTCTGGGAGGAGATAAAACAGACAAGAATGTGCTGTATGCAGTAAATCAATTACAATCGATGCAGTCAATAGCATGAAAAGCACACAAGACTCTGCTGAGATACATGATAGTCAAAGGATGGGGGGTTGAGGGACAACAAGAGGAGGACAAATAGAGGTGACTGTAGATGGACGTACAGGCCGTTGGATGAAAAACATGGTGACCGCACCCACTATGGGTACATCACCAATCAGAGGCTCCAGAATCACCCGCATCATCCCATGCAGCTAAGGACAGAGAGGCAGAAATTAACCCTTTAGACAGGAAACATATTTGTATGAATGTCATGTTGCACTGTAATTAAGTTAAATAACACTTTTAAGCTTGAAAAGAAACATACCTGTATTCCTTTGACTCCAGCTTTGCAGAAGTATCTCTTCACCTCAACGTTGATCTCTACATTGCCAACATAGCTGAGGATATGAGAACAAAAACATCATATATACAATGATGCCCTCTAAAAGCTGTAATATGGAGATGATCGTGACATTTAAGTCAAAAGAGGAATGGATTAATAGTCACCTAATATACAGATCCAGCAGGACTTGTCCTTTGTCATTCTCTGTGTGTGCCTTGATCCCTACAACCTTCATGGCCTGCAGCAAACAGAGAGCGCATTTGTTTGCACAATATAAACGTTAAGCATCATTTGTGTGAATCTTATACTATAGCTGAGCTATAAATGGCATTACTTTGTCTCCCATGTCCACTTTTGTGAAGCTGAGGGTCTGGAGGTGGGTGCTGGAGGCTCGGATAGATGGAGCGATTGTTTCAACCAGCAGCTTCTCAAGGTATTGGCCAACAAAGGGCCACACCTGCTGCAGCACCTAGACAGACCAGCAATGACAGGGTTACAAGCCATTTTATAAGTAATACACATACCATAATATAAATTGTACATCCCTGCAACCAGAGACTATGTCTTTAAGTAAACGTTGTCATTTTAGCCACATGGCAACAAAACGATCTGCCACATGCCTTGGCTTCTATAAGCAATAACTGAAGAATGACAGAGACAGCTGTAGCCAGTTGAGTCTCCACAGCTGTTGGTCGTCTACTTTGGCTTCTTACATACACCACAATGAATCCTGTGCTCTACGTGTGCTAACTTTTTACAAAATGTTGCTGCATAAACACGTTAAGGCTTTAGTCCTTGAGGGAAAGAACAAAAAGCAGAGTTACTGCTTGTTTGCGTGCTTGTGTAACAGTGAAAAAAAACCATAGTTGGTTTCAGTGTGGCATAAGTGGAGAGTGAGTCATCAGCTGCCTGCTCTTGTGAAGGATGCAGACTGAGCAACAGGGGAATCTGCTGACCTCCCCTCCAGTAGCCAGTCTCAAATCTCTTCTTTGTCTGGCTGTCTGACGCTGAGAACTCGTGGTCCTGGTAGCATGAATACTTTTATTACTGTATGTCTACATTAGCAGCTCTTATTTCTCCGGGCTACACAAGCAAAGGGGGTGGAGGGGGAACAATGGCTGCAGTTTTATTTAGTTTGGGGGACTGGGCAGCTCCTCCCCCTTCCTGTGAGGGAGCCTGTAATGAAATGGAAATGTTGAGAGGGTTGCCTGGCTCTGGGCCTGCTCTCTGCAGTACAGACAGAATGGCTACACTAATGGAGGTGTGGCCTTGTCTGGAATATGGCAGCAACAGCAGCAGTGCTACCATCTATCAGCTAGCACCAGCTAGTAACCTAGCATACTCTACAAAGTGTCAATCAGCACAACAGCTGAACAGACGTGTGTTTGCTGTGGGCTTAATAAAGGAGGAAACACTTGTGTCTTTGTGTAAAGTTAAACAGTGAAAGAAGATGTGAAATAGG
The DNA here is from genome assembly GCA_019142605.1 of Cephalopholis sonnerati. NCBI lineage: Eukaryota > Metazoa > Chordata > Actinopteri > Perciformes > Serranidae > Cephalopholis > Cephalopholis sonnerati. The sequence continues at coordinate 37,138,252 of JAGQAX010000002.1, forward strand.
AAACCACTGCTATTTTACCTTGTTCAGCCACTCAACCTTCTCCACATCTGGAAAGCTGACCTGAAGGAAAGACAAACAATGCTTAAATTATGCATAGGGTCTGATAAACACACAACAGGAAGAGGAACTGATTCAGCCATGGCTGTCGCAGGTCTGGGAATGTCATTAATAGCAATGTCGATATCATCCTGGTGCTTTTTGTACCAGACTGTGCAAATACCTTCAAAAGAAAAAGGGAAGCAGATAAGTGCAGCAACTGTCAATTCAAAGATATCCTTGAATTATACAGCTGGCTGTTATCTGATTTATCTTTCAGTGTGACAATCCTGTTTACAGTATAAGTGCCTATAATGTCTTCTCCATTCATTGATCAACTCTTAATGAAAATCCTCACACTGTCGTTTGTTATGCACACTGGAGAGCAATATGGACATGCCCCTTTAATAAAGAGTATGCGTGCTGCCTTGTTATGCAAGCGATCACTGAAATCCCTCAATGAAACAAGTATCCACAGGAACCTCATTTGGGTGTGGCTAGATGTTCTGAGTCAAAACAGGCCCATTTCCATTTTGGGTACATATGCTCCCCGGATGCATAACTTGCAAGTCAAGACTATTAGAGCTTCTTCGTGCAAATTTTCAAGCCACCTTTAGTTAAAATTGCACAAAGGATTACAGGATTTAAGCCTTGTTGTAGTTGTTGCAATACACTCAGAATTGTCCCATCATGCTTTGAACAAGTTTTGTTTGGAAACACAAATAGCCTGCACACATACAAATTTGGCAACTGTCTTGGCAGAAATAGAGTGAACAGAGTACTGCATTTAAAAGGACTTCTGCACACCTGGCTGCATGCAGATTTACATTTGATCTGCAACATTAGAAAGAAGGAAAAGAAAGAAGACAGAGAGCTGAAGAGCAGTGCCTACTGACTATGAGGAAATGATTTATTGGAAACAATCCCATAAGCCCTTGCTTAATTATAAGTGTTACCAGGATAGCCTAAAGACATTTTGAAAACAGGCTGGAATGTCAAACAGCTAAAGATAATGTTAAACTATGATTAGGATGGTTTAACTGGGAAAACCCTGCACATCTCTGAACTGATATTATGATTTTGGGGTCCACTGCCACGTTTTTACTTGTCATACGTAACATGGGGTTACTCTAGGTCGTCGCGGGTTCAGGAAGGACATTTTCAGGGATATTAGACACACTCTGACAGCTTTAGTCACGTCTTACCCACGCGGGGAGGTCTCGCTTGATTTTGGACACTTTGTTGGATGAGTACTCCTGCTCGTTGTCGAGCAGCTGTATAGCTGACTTCAGCCGAGCCTCCTTGGCTTCTCGGGCATGTTTCCATCCCGTGTAGACCATCATCCCGAACACCAACAGGCTGGTGCTGACCCGGTAGTAACCGGCCAGGTAGACGGGCAGCAAGGCGCCCAGACATTTCCCAAACGTCCAGAGCACCGCGACCGCACTTATCCCTTTGGGTTTGGGAGCCCTCTGTCTCCACGGTGCTCAGCTCTTTCTTCTCGGTGTCGCCTGTACTCACACTCTCAGCGCCCTTGGCTTCTCTCGGCTCCGTTTTGTCGCTCTCCATTGCGGTATCTCAACCTGAACAATCACTATTATGTTACCGTTTGATAAAAATATTCAGTTGAAAGTGTTTTTAACGACTTCACGGTTGAGTTACTCTAACGTCTCATGTCTAACGCCAGCAAGCTACCGCTCGAAGAAACGCACCGCTTCGCGTACTCTCGCTAGTTTAATGTCGCATCTTTAATTATACTTAAAGGTGTTATCGCTGAGCTGGAGCAGTTTTACTGGCTAATCACGGGTCCAGAAGTGGCATACAGCAAGTACTGCCCCCCTCGCCAAGTCCCGTTATCTAGGTGAAAACACGCCCTCTGTCTGAGGCGGAAAAAACGCATCTTTGACTCTTTCGCTGCTGCGGCAAGTCTGTTTGGAGCAATTACCGTAATTACTGCAGCACTGCGTTATCGAAAACACGACATTTTCCACGTGATATACGGTAGTTAAATCAAACTTTCACAGTCTTTTAAAAGGTAACTGACGAGGCAACAGCTTTATATGTATACACAATATATAAAGCCACTGCTTCCTGTCAAATTGTTACCCCAACAGCACCTCTCTTCCATTCTTCATGCTGCTCCTGCTTATTTAAAAACAGCAGACTGGGCTTTCTCCTCTATCCCCTACATCCGGTATGACCGCACAAGCTCAGGCCACGATTCCCATGTCACAGTAACACAACACAAATATTCCACACGGATACAAGGCTACTGAAGAAGCAGGGTTATTACATTCAAGTTTACACAAAGTGACTCCACCCAAACAACTCAAGCAATGGGATGTAAACATGAGATGTTACCACAAGAAGCTGCCTCTCTCTAGGCATGTCTCATTTATCTTGCAAGTGTGAAGTGAGCATGCAAAACTTAACAGAAGAAGGTAGCTGTAAACAAAAAGACAAATAACACAAGATTAATTGTTGAGTGGCTGTTATTCTTTTTTAAATGTGCAAAGTACCAAAGTTCATTTACACCAGAACAATCCACAAAAATAAAAACACAAACTGCTTGCAAAGTCTTCACGTCCCCACAAGGACGGCACAGCAGTGTTGCAGACATGGTTCAAACGATATGGATGACATCATACATTTTCAGTTTGCTGCCATTTTTGGTGCCTGTGTTTGAAAAGATCCCTTTGGTACACAAAATGTTCACAGGTCAGTCAGTTTGTAGGAAAAAATGTCTTTGTCATGTTGCCACCGCACACAGAAGGAGGGATCCTGCCCTCTGGTGGAGGAGCGTCTTAACGTCATTAGGGTTAAGAACCCCATTGAGTTTGTGTCGGATTATTCTTCTATTTAGTATTATTATTATTCGTGTCTTCCTCTGTGACTCAAATTGCTGAGAGCTGGACTGGAAATGACGTGCAAATGCTTCCCCAGAAATATGACTCAAATCAGCAACATGGTGGTGCTGTAATTAACGCCCAAAAATGCTACTTTCAAAAGGCCATGCACCTCACACCGTAAGTTCCATTGATTTGAAATTTGGCCAACACATCCAGCTCAACAGAGTGCTGCAGAGATTAGGTTATATTGTAGGCTGATACAGAAGTTAGCATCACTCTCGTTCCCTCACCAAAATGCTAATGAGACTTTTCCATTAGATTTTGGATTATTGCAAAAAATAAGCTCTGTGGCAAACAAACATTTATGATACTTACACTTTTTGTTCAGCAAGATAAGCTTCACAAATTAATACTTATTTTTTCCAGAAGTAAAAAGCTAACATTAGGCTATGAATTTATGTCACTACGGTCGCCACCAAAATGAGACTGTAACGCCATGTTCAGTGTGATGACATTCTCTAGTCTCATTTAGCAACTTGTTAGCAACTGTCTTTTTAAAGAAATCAAAACTTACAAGTGGGGTATTTACTGCTGTATTTTACGCCGCAGAACAAAATGTAAAAGTCTCTTAGGCTTGTGTGAATCACAGACCTTATTTCAGGCATCTTAACAAAAACCCATTAAAAAAAACTCAGACTTTAAGACGAGGAGTCGGGAATTGGGAGTGCATAAATGCTAACTCATTTCTAACATGAAATCTAACAACACCAAATTTGCTACACAGCCTTGTGGGACTGAGATACACATTTCTATTATCAATGAGCAAGAGCAGATGCAAACAAACTTTGCAAAGGGTGGGGGCTTAGAAGGAAACTGGCCACAACTCCAGTTGTCTTTGAGCAATCCTGATTAATCTCATTAAACACATCCATTACTAACAATTGAACATACAGACCAAGTTTCTTTCCAGTTTGATAAAGGAGGAGCAAATGGCAGGACTTTGAGCGTGCTGTGACTGAAATGCAGCATACACTGTAATGGTCTGTGATTGGTTTCACTCCTTCTTTAGACAGAACTTATCTAGCTGGGGTGACTTTGCACAACTTTGTGCAGCTGTCGGCATTAATTTGGGGCAGTTGACCTGCTTCTCTCTTTTGGCCAAGAAAGAGTTCAAACCTGTGTGCAGCTATATGTGTTGTCACTGTTCTGTCATCAGTTAAGTCTCACACACATAAAACAAGACTGTCTATGTTAAAAATCACAGTTAAGGATGCTACAGTCTGACTTTGCTGGAGTCCTGTACTTGTTCAGTTAGTGAGGCAGATTGGTGATCCTCATGCTCTGACTCGCAATGGGGTACGACACCATCGGGGTGGTGGCGTGACTCATGGTGATGCCAGGCAGAGGCTGCGTCATGGAAACTGCCACTGGTGCCACAGATACAGCCACCGGTGCCATAGAAACAGGTGGTGCCATCCCTTGCGCAATGGTCTGTGCAATGGCAGCTGACAGGGGGGTGATCTCAGGGTTGAGGTGAGGCGGAGGGGCCGTAGGTGGGGCAGCGTTAGTCGGGGGCGCAGAAGGGGCACCGGTCGGAGCTACCAGGTCTTGCTGTGTGACAGGCCGAGGCTGCAGTCCTGCGCTGCTCAGGGTGGTGTGAGTCTGGGCAATGCTGTGATTGTAGGAACTTACTGCACCTACAGGGGGCACCAGACTCTGCTCAGTGGAGGACAGTGCAGGAGTGGAAGACAGCGTCATCACCTTGGTCTGACTTCGGAACTGGGCGTTCTGCTCCAGAAGAACCTCATTGGTGGCAATGAGATTTGAAACCTGAGAAAAGACACAAGATGAGGATTAGAAAAGGCCTTGGCTCCATAAAAGGTCCACTGCAAAAAACTCTGGCTTTGTGTCTGGCAGAACCGTATTTCTAGATTGATAGATTCTTTATTAAATGCCTTAATTTCCCTCGGGATTAATAAAGTATCTACCCATCTATCTAGAAATAAGGTTCTGTCTTCAAGTTACAAAGAAAATTGTCATTGTTTTTTCATCATATTTCCTGAAACTGCAATCTCAGCCCACTGGCTATTGTGGGATGACGATAAAGCCTTTGGGGGTGAGGGCAGATATTTCGGGCGGATCTGGTGTAGCCAGTGGATATCCAGGCCAAGGCTTCCTCTTCTGTGTGCTGGTCATTTTGGCTAATATCTTTAAACAGATATCTGATATGAATCTAGATAATATTTTGAAAAGCTGATAAAAAGCTAAGTTGTGTCAGACAATACTACTCAGACCACAAATGAAATCCAACACACTTCAAAATACCAAAATATTGTTCTGTCGCCAAAGGATTCTGCATATGCAGATATCTGTTTATATAGATTAGGGTCATTAGTGCATTCATTATAGCATTAATCCGTCATGCTGCAATGTCTTATCTTAAACCCTCCAACTACTACTGTAAAGCTTCAGCTGGTAACGTTTATGACAATAACTTTATCATTTTTGCTGAATCTGTCACTACATCCACAGAGAACAACATGAGACTGATGGTCAGTGAAAAATCCTCATAGTGCTTCTAATGGCATTCACTTGACTCCACTGCAGGTGAAGGAAACAACCAACCAGAGCCGAGGAGTCTCTAACGCAGTTGTCAATCATGTCGATCACTGCTTGTAAACTGCAGTCAAACTGCCAAACTAGGCAGCGCTGCTCAATTATGAGTCAAGATTCTGTAACTGCATTGCCCATTTCTCACAAATGTCTTCACAAACTTATTTTAGTGTACTGTTTAGCTGTAAAATGAGAAAATTGGTCCAACCAGCGTGCAGTGATTAGTTTTCTGCCTAACTGTTCAACATGACACTGCGTCACAAACTTTCTCATTTTACAGCTTAAAAGTACGCTAAAATACACTCGCGGCCACTTTATTAGGTACACCAATTCAACTGCTTGTTAACGCAAATAGCTGGTCAGCCAATCACATGGCAGCAACTCAATGCATTTAGGTTTACATGGTCAAGATGACCTGCCGAAGTTCAAATCGAGCATCAGAATGAATGACCAATGACCTTCATAGCCACCAGATATCAATCCAATAGAGCATCTTTGGGATGTGGTGGAACTGGAGATTCACATCATGGATGCACAGCTGATAAATCTACAGCATCTGCGTGACGCTATCATCTCAATATGGACCAAAATCTGTAAGGAATGTTTCCAGCACCTTGTTACATCTATGCAACGGAGAATAAAGGCAGTTCTGAAAGCAAAAGGGGATCCAACCCCGTACTAGCAAGGTGTACCTAATAAAGTGGCAGGTGTGTGTATGTTTCTGAAGACATTTCAGACTAGAAACACGCAAGGCAGTAACAGAATCTTGATTCATACTGGATCAGCACTGACTAGTTTGACCGCAGTTCAGGAGCAGTGACTTACATGACTGACAGCTGCGTTAGAGACTCCTCCACTCTGATTGGTTGTTTTTGTTCACATGCAGTGGATTTTCGCAAATGCCATTAGGGGGCAGAGGAACATGAATTTTTTTTCACAGATGATCTGTCTTATGTGCTTCTGTGATTTTGTAACAATTTCAGCAAATATGACAAAAAGTTATTTTTTTATAAAAAAAACTGTCAACTACAGCTTTAAACTTGGTTGTATCTGCAAAGACAACTTTCCTCCAGTCCTCAAAACCACTGATTGTTCCATATAAAATTTTTACAACTTGTTAATGAAGAAGTAGCTTGGACACTGCTCCTCTCCCATTACAAGTACAATCTATCAAATAAATATCAACAAAAAAGTAGTCACGCCACCAAAGCTAAACACACAGGTTTAGCAGCTGCTATCACTCAGACATTTCCTAACATTCCTAGGTTTTCTAATGCCGTTAAGGATTGATTTACATTTGTAATGTTCGTAAACACAGCAGCAAAGAGACATATTCATGACAAGGTGACAAACTACTGCTTATTTTCTATCAACTCTTCAATTACGTTTGTGAATTTAGTTCAAATGTATAAGGCTAAAAACAGGATTGGGACCTATCGATCAACTAAGTGTTGAAACTACTTCAAACTTATGATTCTAAAAAGCTGTGTGTTAAGTTGGATTTTCCATTTAGTATAAATGTTTGTTTGTCATGCTGGTCATCAGATACTGTGGTAACTTCAGATGAGAACTCTTGTTTTGGATGACAATAATTTGCCTTGTTAAAGTATCCACTGAACAGCCCTGAAAGAAAATTTACTTTGCCTGCAATTTGGTGGTGACATATAATAAAATTTAACTGACATCCTTGTGACTACAGTTATGTAACACTATATAATATAATTTCGTTTTTTCATATGACACTATCATGTGAAAGGACCATATCAATTCATTCAGCACAGGAAGTGTACAAAATTAGTTACATTTGACAATATAATTCAATCAGATACAACAGCTTAAATATCTATTCTACCTTTGTTAAGCTTATAAAATTGAATTATCTGTTAAGACTTTGACTTTGTTAACACATTATACTGCGCTGCATTATACTGTCAAATGTGGCTGCTATTTTGTGCACCATTGTATTTCGAATGAATTGTTAAGAGGATTACTTCATCCCCCAGATGACCATTTTATATCAATTACTCACTCTGTGTTACTTTAAAGTCATCAAGAGAACTGTTTTTCTCGCATGACTCCACGGTGAATGAAGAATGCAAAATACTGAGAAAAGTCTTTAGGAAATAAAGGAAAAGGGGTCCACATTTAACAACAGCATAACTATATCAAAACATCCATTTGCAAACTCTCACACAACTTGTGCAGTATAATCCAAGTCTCATTTATCTAGTCATATGTTTGGTGCTTCTCAATATAGACAGCCATTCCCGACAGGGAACTGAACTGACAGTGAAACATAATCTGTGCTCTCGTCAAAGCCAGACTGGCTCTGAACAGAACACTAGTTCACGTTTCACTTAAAGTTCAGGAAACGGCTGTCTGATTGAGAAGCACTAAGCATATGACTAGATAAATGAGACTTGGATTATACTGCACGAGTTGTGTGAGAGTTTGCAAATTGATGTTTTTCAATAAATTTGCCAGTGTTAAACGCAGACCGCTATGACTTTCATTCATGAAGAATATTCTATGTTTTTGGATTCTTCGTTCACCAGAGACATGCGAGAAAAACAGTTCTTTACAAATTTGACTTAATATAGGCTAAGTAACTGGCATACAAATGGTCATTTGGCGGTTGAGGTATTCCTTTAAGAAAAAACAAATCATATTGCATAATATATACAAATACACCACACTGAAATGCAACTGCTATACATCTAAGAAAGGTCTACCAGTCCTTTATAACTTTATGATCTCAGAGATCTTAAAAATTCTGATTTGTCTAATTTCCTTTTTTTAACCATCTCTTATTCTAACCTGCTTCTTCAACTCTTCTACTCTCTTCCTCAGTAAGGAGTTTTCTTCCTCCAGGAACCTGTACTCCAAAGGACGTGGTGGCAAGGTGGCTTGAACTCCCAGCTCGTAGTGTGCACCTCCACTCGCATCTGCCAGGCGCAGCCCCTCCAACCGCCGCCTCTTAAACTGTAGAGCTGTGTGGTCCATAGAGGCCTCCAGGGAGCTCGCATCTAACAGCCCACTTTCTAGCAAAGGGTCATACACTGAGCACGAGCTCCTGTCATAACGCCGTTGCCCTGTGGAACTTATGGACAGACAAGTGCTCATTCCGCCTCCACCTACACCCCCGACTCCTGTGATACCTGGATCTCTGCAACCACCCAGGCTGGGGCAACCCATCCCCATCATATTACTTCCACTTCCACCTCCCACAAGTCCTTGCATTCCTCCACAGGTACCTCCCCCTCCAACACCTATCCCTCCCCCAGCATTCACTATTCCACTGGCACCTGGCCCTATAACACCACCCACCCCGACCCTGGAGGGCTCGTATTCATAGTCTTTTTTGACATGGCGAAATTTACATTTATTGCCCCTCTGGCACTCTCCCTTCAGGAAGTCTCTGCAGATGGGGACTTCCCCACGGCTATGGGGGAGGTCCATGGGGGACAGACCGAGCCGTGCTGCAACTTTCCCTCTTAGTCTGAGAGGGAGCTCTCCTGTTTTCTTGTAATAGTCCTCATCCTCCTTGGATCCATGGACAAAGCGGCAGTTTGAGCGCATGCACTCCTTGTTCTGGTGGTCATGACAGAAGATGAATTCATTCTTTTGCACTCCCAAGTCTGGCACCTCATTAAAGTCTGGGTGTCTGAAGCGGCAGCGTTTGCCTCTCTTGCAGACATTGCGTATGAAGTCCCTGCAGACACCATCCAATGCCAGTCCTGCACCTTGCCCCCCACTTCCACCGTTCCCGCAACTGTTGCCATTTCCGAGTGCCCCTCCTCTCCCCATGCTCCCAGAGCCAGAGACGTTGCCTCCAAGACTTCCTCCTGAGCCGCCTCTGCCCTCCGCCGAGCCCCCTGCCAAACCAGACCCAGGTCCTCCTTCCTCACCCAGACTACCTCCACTCCCACCGCCACCAGACAGGTAGGAGCTGTCCCGGTCAGGCATGGCGCTTGGCCCAGCTCAAGGAGAAAACAGCACTCATGTGTGTGAGGGGGGCGGACGTGACCTGCCAAACATTCACATACACAGGTAAACAAGTCATGAATAGCTTGTTCCGTGGAGTACTGCAATTTCCTATTCAAAGATCTGCCAGACAAAAACATTAGCCCAACTTAAAATATAATCTTTAGAAGTACAGGAGAATATAGATGTGAAAGATCCCGGATGGGAATATATGGTTCAAGTGGATATGGCAAAGCTGAAATATTAGCACGTGACAAAATCTGGTAAATAATGAGTAGCACTGTTGTTGTTATCACTGGATGGTGAGCAGCAGCCAGTGCTTAAACGAAATAACGAAGACAAATTACACTGTGCGAGTCTAAATTGAACACACATAGCTGTTGTCAGTGAATAAAGACTCTATTGTGTCATATACCTGAATAAATAAGGCTAAAATGGTGCTAGTAGCCTGCTGCCGTACTCGAGCGTTATCTAGCTAACTGGCTAAATGCTAATGCTGTCTTACCAAATAGAAACAAGAAGCAGGATCCAGAGAATAGCTGAGGGGCTCCCACGCAGAAATGTCCTGCTCAGATTCACTGAAATTTACACAGCTAACTATCTCTGCAAACAATAGCGACCTGGCGTGTGTTGTTCTTAGCAGTTCCTCGAGGCCCCGGTGCTGTTTACCACATTTCTTACTGCATCTTTCAGCACCAACGAAGAAGACAACGCTCTTCCTCTCCGTTTCCAATGAGCTGTTTTCCTGCCCTCTCGCGACGACAAGGCCGAGTTGCACTAAATGACGTTTATTGTTTGTTTGTTTTTATTTATTTCCGGGAGTTAATCAATACTCGGTTGAAATTTTGTCATGGCATACAGATGTAGTCTCAGGGTTAGAAGAAATTACATTTAATTTGACACACTTTGATGTTATGTGAGTAGTAGGCGTATGATCTTGAGTCTCGAAGCTGTCACCTGATTTATGTCAACTATCCTGTGTGCTTTATGGGTTTGTTTGACAGAGTGGCACCCAGGCTGCTTCCGCGGACGTGTTGACTAGACAGCCTTATGTAAGGTTACATGTTGTGATGAGCTGTCAAACCGCCAGTAGCTGTACTTCCAGATAACTTCTTTGTGCAACAGTTGCGTTAAAGTTCCTCATCTGAGCTCAGACACCCAGCATGGCAGTGCAAGGTGTTTCTAGCTGGATGCAAGCCTGCGTGGTCCTGCTGCTCTGCTTATCTGAAGCCCTGCATGCTGCCTCAGAGTCCAGCAGAAGTTACTATGATACCCTAAATGTTGAGCCAACAGCAACGGACAGGCAGATAAAGAAGGCTTTCCGCAAACTGGCCGTAAAATACCACCCAGATAAGAACAAGTGCGCTGATGCAGAGAAGACTTTCAGAGAGATTGCTGAAGGTAAAACATGCCTGCTACACTGAACTTTCTCATAGTGTAATCTATGATGTGGATGTAATTTACATAATCACTTTAAAAACAGATGATTTATTTATTCTCTTAGGGACTGTTCATTACTTATGGGGGGGGTGCATGACCTTCCTACCACCATAAATTAGTTGTTAGATTTTTAAAATTACCCTTTGATGCTTGAAAGTTAAAAAGTTGAAGACGAAATCCTGGAATTTAAAAATGCCTTTGTTTGTCACTCTTGGCAAGCATGCTGGTTAGTTAGCCAAATTTTAAGCGAGACCTAGAATAAAGTCATTTTATTTTTAGAAGCGTTGTCACAGATGATGTGTCCAAGGACCGCTGGAAATTTAAAAGTCCAACTCATTTTACAGATTCTGGCTGAAATAAATGGTGTAATTTTTGGCCATTTTTAAAGAAAACATGCCTGCTTGCCCTCCCTACCCCCACCCCCAACCCCCTGCTCTATCAGCTATCTCACAAATATAACATAATAAAGACTTTAACGCTTGTTGAATACACTTGTGAGCCATGTTGTGCTGCAACACCACTTGGACAAACCACACACAGAACTGCTGTATGCTGTAATACTAGAACCCATGGGTAGGTGTAGATTTTTTTCTGGGGGAGGGCACTACTACTTTTTGACAAAGTTAAAGATATTTACACCATAAATTGGTGCAGAAAAGGCATAAATTGGTGCACAAAAATTCACCAAAATGCAGGAAATGAAGGGTTTGATGCTCAAAATCTTCTTTCAAAGGACCCCAAATACTATGTGTTCCCTCCAATGTTGAAATAAAACATATTCCCTTTCTAGAACCAGCAGTAATAACAATGGCAGTTTGTTAAGCTTAGCTTTTTATGACTATGATTACATTGCTTTTTATTATTTGAGACAGCAGTGCATGGTCACCTCACATAGCAGAGCAAAAAGAACTTTTTTTTAATCATTACATTAAAACATCAAACATAAAATTCAAACATTAAAATTTGAAAAACACTATTCAGTGCATGCTACACAATTTTAACAGCACCACAAACTACAGCCGTTAAAAATTACCATGAAGTTGAATCAATCAAGTAATCGGTCATTTTTATGTCACATGGAATTATACAAGGTACAACTGGTCACGTATGGTCACTCCTCCCGAACACAGGCAGTGAACGATGTATAGCAGTGATCTACAGCAGGAACAGGACAGCACCTCACACTCCCAACATCACACCAGTCCTTGTTCACTGCAGAGCACACGCCTCCTCTCCTTCTCTTGCCAGAGTCCACTGCTCTCTCAGAACCGGCATATAAAAAAGAGCCTCTTGGCTGAATGGTGCTGTCCAGGATTTTGCTAAGATTTGCTGAATTAAAGGGTGTTACAGTTCCTGATATCCAATTGGAAACTGATGCGCCACAGAGGTTGTCCAGTTTATTATCCAGTGCCTGTACAATATCTAGCAGGATGCTGGCTCAGCTGGTGCCCATCTTCTCCATCTTGTCCTCAATGTTTACTGTTGTTCACATTTGAAAGCCTCAACCTGGCTAGCTAGCAGCTAGCTAGCTATAAGTCTGAAAATATTTGCCACAGCTGAGGGAGGTCCAGTCTCAATATTATGGGGACACTGGGGCCCCCTTGCCCTCCCTTAGGACCGTCATTGTACCTAATGAATTTGCTTCTGAGTGTTCTTTTGTATCATAACCAAAGCTAATGTAATACCTCTGTTTCTTCCGTCCTAGCCTACACAGTGCTCTCTAACAAGGAGAAGAGGAGGCTGTATGACAGTGTGGGCCACGAGGCTTTCCTAAAAAATGAGGACTCTGTTGACCCTGATGACGAACATGAGACAAGCTTCTCCTTTGATTTTGAGGACCTCTTCCATGACTTCGATGATAGTCCCTTTATGGAGGATCAATACTTCCACTGGAGCTTTCATCAGGAGGAGGAGGAGGGTGGTCCATATGAACATTACAGTTATGAAGTGCCTGGCTTCAGCTTTTATTTTGGGGATGGGGCTGAAAATGAAGAAGACCCCTATTACTAGATATCCAGTATCTTTGTCCTGTCTCCTGTATGACTGTTTGAATGTATTGTCTTTTATTGATAATAAAGTCTCCACATTAAAATTGGTATCTCGGTATCTCAGTATCTGTGTCTTGTATTCACCTGTGTAGAGATTCAGTTAAATAGACCGTACGGCAGCTATGTGTGTGTTCTGCCTCTTCCATGGGATAACTTGTAAGCTTAATGGTTGTTTACACGTTTGTGAGGTTGTAAGGCTGACAGCTGGGGAAACTGATTGGACCGTTATGCCACCCTTCCTGTGTGGGTGTGTCGAAGGTTCTGAGTTACTGACTAACACACCATTAACTCATCTTTTTTACTACGCCAGCACTTTAGATCTGGTACTGTTTTACTTCATTTCTCACAGGACCAGTGCGCACTTTGACCCAGAGGATATCCTGTGCCTTCTCAGCAGTTGGAGCGTGAGCGCACTACAGCCAACACAAGACAAAAGATCTTTACAGCTTTATGCACTTTTATCAAGATAAACAGAGATTTAAGCATTTGACAAAGCAGATAAAAGTTGGACTGGAATCATTAACCTACAAGCTTGACAATGATGGTAAGTGTACCTTAAAATGCTCTGTTTAACAACCTCTGAGTGTCATGTGACAGCCTTTTACTCCACACACACATCCACATATACAGTGTGGGCTAATTAAATTTAGCTTGTGATTTACTCGCAGCTGTTGAATTGATAAATTGCTTGCTACATTTTGTTATCACAGGAAGAAGTAAAAGAAGTGACATCTACTCTGAGCGTCCATGGTCATAACATTAAGCTTGCAGAGGTGTTGCAAGATGGGGACACACTTACGTTCTTGGTTGTATCACAAAAGGTGAGAAGACAATTAATTTGCTTGTTATTTGATACACGCAAACATAAGATCTGAATTAATGTGAAAACCTCAAGGATAGGTCAGATAATTTGCTTGAATTATGATACTGCAAAAACAGGCTGCTGAGATGACATGTTGCCTCTCTTGTCTGTGCCAGCTGTCTGGGACAGGGGAGTACCATGTGTACCGGACCTATGATGATTTTGAATGGCTGCAGCAGCACCTGTTCTCTCAGGAGGATGTGCCCGGGATACAGGGAGTCATAGTCAGTACTTTATTTCATCTGTATGCAATCTCTCATTCGACTTCTAAACTTATGCGCACTGTTCTGACAAAAACAAAGTTAGGACTGGAATGCCTATATGATGAGTCACCAGAGGGACAAACCAAAATTCTGTGGAACTGTTGGAAACTTCCTTTCAAAGTGTGCATGCTGCTCTACGTTGTCTTTTTTCTAACTTTATACTGTAGCTTCACCAATGGCTGAATTGAGAGTGCTCAGAATTTGAGCAAAACCCTAGACCTTACTTTCTCCTTTAATTGTGCTTAAGTGAATAATGGGAACAACAGTTTTGGAAACTGGTTCAGTGATGAGCGACAGGGGCTGCAGCAGGCAGCAGTGAAACAGACTGTAATGTAACCACCTTGGGGCAATTACACACCATCAATTAATGTCCACTTAAAGTGTTTGTTTTTGCCACTGACAGGCTCAGATTGTTACTCTAAGTGTCTGACAACATTATGGAAAGGATCCCTACAGAGACAGACCATTTTATTAAAGAGTAAGATCCTTTTTGTTTAATCAGATAAAGTCCCCGAGATCGCTACCATCAAACTCACCAAACTCCACTTAAGTAACTGTACTTATATCATTGTAAAATACACTTAATTCAAAGTTAACAGGAAACAAAACTCATATAAGCCATCTTGGTTTGTGTTTCCACTGGTCCAACAATCACCAGCTCTGGTATGGTTAAAATAAACCCTTTATTCTCCTAATTAGATGTGAAAAAATACATTGCTGTGCTGTATACACACTAAAATGTTTATTTAAATGGACTCTGGTGGGGTTGGCAATCGCAATTTCGGGGCTATTTCTGCTTCAACTAAAGAGGATAACATGAAGGTCATCTCTGTAGGGATCCTGTTTATAATGTTGTCAGGCATTTAAAAAAGTAACGAGCCTGTCAGTGAAAAATAGTGTCCAGACTGAAAAATACCAGAGTTACCCTTTAAATGCTGGTTATAAAATGTTATAGGGCCAGCCAAGTTATGGGGAACATTTTCTTTCTTTTAAAATAATTCCTCTTTTCATTCTTTGAATGGAAATCTGAATCTGATTTTAGTGCTGCTATTCTGCCACTGGTTGCAGTACTGTAAAAGGAAATTAGGCAGAAGCTTTGTGGTCTGATGTAATGTTTTTCTGTCTTTCACAAAATGTAACAGTATCCTATCAGGAAGTATTTTTTCAACACTACTTCCTAGTATGGCTGCGTGTGTGCAGCAGGGTTGTGTTTGTCATGTATTTTACGAGCAGATGCCGTGCAATATTCAATCCAGGACACAATGTATGTTCATTGTAAATCCAAGCACTGCGTATTCCAAAAATTATTAACCATATTTATTTTCCTGTCTAAAGCAAAGTGCCTAATGAAGCAAAAAGTTTTCTTTTTGGAAAAAAACAATAGAAGAAATTGTGTTTTGACAGACAATATGGGCACTAGTAACATTTTACTCTCTGTTTCTCTTTAAGTTTCCTCCTCTTCCTGCAAAGGCTCAGGTGAATGCATCTGCCAAGGTTATGAAACAGCTTGGTGAGTACATCTGAGACAAAAAAATAATAATTAAAAGCCAAATTAACCAATTATATCCTCAATTTCAATGTCTGTTTTTAGTGTTGAGTGTGATATTAGGTGTTGATGGTTTTCCTACAGGTCTTCTTGGTTTAGGAGAGTGGCAGCCATACAGTAAAGCACTGGAAACCTTCCTCCGGCAGATTGCCACACACAGCATACTCAGCAAAAATAAAGCTGTGGAGATCTTCCTGACTAGTTCAGATGTAAGTGGACATAAAAACAGCCTGTTTTTTAAATTCCTCTTTTTAAAAGTTAGAATTTTATGTTACAAAAGGGTGCAGTGTGATACCTGGTGTTGAGTATAAGTGGCATGTATAGTGGCATGGGCCAGAAAACATCTATAGATGGACCTCCGCTCATCTTGGGAAGATTTCATAAACTTTATATACTGCACTTAAAGAAATACTTCACCTCCCAAATAACCATCTGGATATCAATTACTCACCCTGTGTTAATGCTGAATTCATGATGAAAAGTTTGTTTTCTAGCATGCCTCCATGGTGACCAAAGAATCCAAGAATAGAGAAAAAAAAATGGTCCCAAGATTTTGGTCCCAAGATTTAGCTGCAAAGTAAACTCTCTGGTACAGGCAGCTGCAGACGCAGACCCAGGGTGAGTCTGAGTGAGATGGAGGCAGCTGCCCAGAGGAAGAGAGGCTTTGCCCGGTCAGCTTCTGAGATAATGTTATCTTCTGTCTGCTGCATAGAAGTGGTGAATTTACAGTGCAAAGCAGCTTACTACGATACAGTCTATGACTTTTGTTTGATAACTAGTGTCTGCAAAAATATTGCACATTTCCAATCCGTCATTAGTTAGCGTGCATTAGCTCATAGGGCTATCTTGACTTGTTTACTATTATGTGAATGTAGCTGTCACTCTGAATGTCCTGCCTAACCTTGTTCAAACTCTCAAACCCTATAGAAAAAAGAAACGAATAATCGAACATTCACGTTGAACAGCCAAATCTTATCATTCTGAGCGGGTACAGCCTCAATCAAAACATCTGTTTGCAAACTCCACACAACTTGTAAATCTGAACAAACTTTTAACACACTAAAGTCCTGCTATAACACAAACAGCAGCTCCTGTGTTCAGCAATGTCATATTACTGTTTTTGTCAGTGGATTCTGGCTTTGTAGAGAGCATTGATATGTTTCATTTTTAGTTCAGTCCTTCGTTGAAAACGGTTGTCTGTGAATAACTGAGCATACGACTGGATAAATGAGACTTGGATTTTACTGCACAAGTTGTGTGAGAGTTTGTAAACAGATGCTTTAATATAGTTTTACTGTGGTTAATTGCAGATCCCTATGACTTCAATTCATCATGAATTTTCTCAGTTTTTGGACTCTGTCACTGTGGAGGCTTGTGAGGAAAACAAAGTTTTCCTCATGATTTCAACTCAATGGGATATATAATGGCGATACAAATGATCAGTTGAAGTTTGAAATATTCCTTTTAAACAGTATTAACATAAAAACATATTTAAGTTTGTTTGTGTCCTTGTGTGTAGCCTCCAGGCAGACAGAGAGTGAGGAAAAACATTTTCAACCGGCTGAGTCAAGCTGTGGAAGAGATGAGGAAAGAAGGCCACAAGGTACACAACTGGGAGTCATACAAACAGAGTTTGCAGTCTCTACAGTCTCTGTGTTAGTTTTTAACACCATATTGTCTGTGTCCGCAGGATGTGGATGAGTTCTTTCAAACTGAACGGGATCATAACCTTCTTCTAACCAGCTGTGCCAAGACTGCAGCTGAGGTGAGTCAGTCATCTGTTTGTTTTGTGTCTGTGTGTTTTGTCCTTCTCTGTTCTCTCTTTTCACACACAACCAGACACACTGTGACTGTCCTGTGTGATTTTCAAAGTTTGTTTTTTTGTGTTTTTTTGCAGAGGTTCCTGGATGTGGTGCAAACTGAGCAAAGTAAGATCATGATGTAAAGTTTTAGGAGACAGGAATTGCTCATCATGTGGTGTTATTTGGGATTTATATGTATTTAGATTTAACAGTGGGCAACACAGTGTTGTAGTGGTTAGCAGTGTTGCCTCACAGCAAGAGGGTTCCTGGTTCAGTCTCAGGAGGGAGCCCTTTCCTTGCGGAGATTGCATGTTCTCCCCTTGTCAGTGAGGGTTTTCTCTGGGTACTCCGGCTTCCTCCCACAGTCCAAAGACATGCAGGTTAACTGGTGACTCTAAACTACTTTGTTACGATTAGGTTCAGTTGCACTTGTTAAAAACTAAATTATGAGCATTCGTTAGTTTTGTAAATGATATCTTTTTTTTACTCTGTCATTAAAAATGCATTTGTCTTTGCGAAGAGCACATTATGACTTGTTTGGGGATCGAAATTTAAACTTTAGGACTTGAGACTTGACTTGGGACTTGAGTGCAAAGACTTGAGACTTACTTGTGACTTGCAGAACAATGACTTGGTCCCCTCTCTGTTTTTGGAGGATGTGTAGTGTATTAGAGTTCATCCATAGCCCAAATTCTATTTGTCCCAAGTCTGATGTTAGTGTTTGTTCCCTGTTTTCTTTGCAGAAATAGCAGTGGCCTGTGGGCACTTCTCAGCAGCTCTGCATCTTTGTGTGGAACCAGGGGAGGATCCTGACAAACAGGCTTTCACTAAGTGAGACATTAATAGCATTGGTCCCAAGCCAGTATCACATGTACTTCAAATCAATGCTCCAAACACTGCATACAAGTTACAATAAATTAGCATAATGAACAGAACACTTTCCTCCCACAGGGCCTGTGTGAAATTATCAGAAGTTTTTGATTCTATGAGGGTAAGTTGTTTGGCCTTTTCTTAACAGGAATACATTTACATAGTAATGCACAACTGCTTTGTCAGATATGCTATACATGATGTGCTTGTGTGTGGGCAGAAAAATATGGCAAAAGTTGCTGAGAACGACGTGAGCACTCTTGGAGTAGGCTTGGACCTGGAGTCACGCTACCAGGAAGCAGAAAAGGTGTGTCCTTCTAATTCTAAAGCCATTTTATATTCATGTTACACATACCATCTCTCCATCTACCTTGAATCATGAATCTTCTGTTGACATATGACATCACTACTGAAGCCTCTGACTTATACTCCTGTGTGTAACATGATTACTGTGTCCAATGCAGGAGATGCTCTTCAGGAGAACCTGTAAACTAGTGGAGTTAGAGACTGCCAGAAGGAATGCAGAGAGGGCCAAACCTGTGAAGAAGGCTGCTGTGAGTGTCTGTAAATGCATCACAAGACACACTGCTAGATCAGATGTTCATGCTTAGATGTGACCAGCAGGTGTCAGTAACGTTCTGCTGATATCACTCAGTAGTAGAGCATAGACTAGGAAGGCTGATGAGAGGACGTTAGATGAAAGTATAATCTGTATGAAGTATATAATTACGATGACATGCTCTCCATTTTCATCAGATGGAGGAGGCGAAGAAAGCAACAGAGACGGAGTTTAATCACATTTGTGGAGTGGCTAAACAGGAGGTAAAACATCAAATTTAAAACTGGATTTCTGCATAGTTTACCCATCTGAAGTGTGTTGTGTAACATCCTGTTTGTTGACATTCACAGACTTTGTTTATTAAAGGGACAGTTCCCCCCAAATCAAAAATACAGATATGTCCTCTTACTTGTGGTGCTATTTATAAATCTAGCTTGTTTTTGTGTGAGTTGCTGAGTGTTGGAGATATCAGCTGTAGAGATGTCTGCCTTCTCTCCAATATAATGGAACTAGATGGCACTCAGCTTGTGGTGCTCAAGCGCCAAACAAATGTATTTGAATACTCAGCAGCAATGTCTCTTTCCAGAAATCGTGACGCAGTTATTCAAGATAATCCACAGACCTTGTTGTGAGCAGTTTTATGAAGGAACTATTTTCTTTCTACCGAACTACTTCCCCCCAACTAAACCACCATGCAGAGGGAGGTGTGCATCCACTCATGGATGAGGGCCTTTTGATGGTGACAGCATGAGATGTAAACATTAATGGTGTTCTCCTCAGCTGAGCTGTAACGTTGGCTACCTCAGTAGTGCTACATGAGCTAGCAGTAGATGCACCATGGATGTAAAAAGAGACCTGGATACAGTGTTGGAGGGGCCCCGTTCATTTCTGTAGAAGTTGTTCTGTGGCGCATGAAGCCAAAAAACCTCAGTTTCCACAGTATGATATAACCTGGATCTTCTGCATCATGGGGCTCAAAGAGCAAACAAACTTAAGACTTACTGTGGCTGAGTAGCTAGTTTCCTGTGTAGCCTTTTGCTATTGCTACTTGAAATATTGTCAGGCTGAATGGATCAAATCCTGATAGCTAAAAGATACATTTTGCGAGGGTTATGACGCCTTCAAAAAAAAAAAAGAATGTACATCTATGGGAAAGAGTGTTTTTGGGCACCGGGTCATGATTTCTGGAAAGAGACATTGTTGTTAAGGTTTTTAAATTATTTTCTTTCCGCACTTTGAGCACCACAAGCTGCGCGCCATCTAGTTCCGTTATATTAGACAGAAGGCAGACATCTCTACGGCTGATATCTCCAACACTCGACAACTCACACCAAAACAATGTAGATTGGTAAATAGCACTACACTCAAGAGGAAAAATATGTGTTTTAATTTGAGGGTGTATTGTCCCTTTAACATACATGTGCTGTTTTGGTTTTTTTTTTCACCAGATTGCACGGCTGCAGAGTGCACGTGTGAAGATGTTGCAGCAGGCTCTGGTTCAGTGGTGTGAAAAGCAGCTGCTTACAGCCAAAGAAAGTGCTGACCAGATCAACCAGCACCTGCAAGCCTTTAGAGGGATGGCCTAGTGACCCCACACTTAATGAAGCATCCTCAGTATGTCTAAACATAGCATGGGGTAACCCAAACATGTCCTTCATCCTGTTGTGCTGATTCTTTATTGGATTCAATTACATCCAGTGTAAATAAACAAATAAAAGAGAGAAGGAAACCTTCCTCTTAATCAAACAGCAATCCTATAATTTGTACACAGCGTCACTTCCCCCCAGTCTCTCCTCAATCACACTAATACCAATAAACCCCCAGTAGAAATGATGGTTTTGATTTCTTTGCAGTGGCTTTGTCATTTGGTGAGGCCAGTGTGTGTGTGTGTGTGTGTGTTTGTGAGTGTGTATTTGTTCTGTACTGCACTCATACATTTGTGCTGAGAGTGTTTTGTGCTGCTCTCCAGCCGCCACCACATCAGCCGGGGTCACACAAAATAAAGTGTGATGAATTGATTCCCAAAGTACCTGCTTGCCTTTGTGTGTGTTTCTTACTCCTGGATCATTAATCAGTTGGTTTGACTGCTCCTGCAAGGACGTGGCAGCAAGGGCACTCTGTGCTGGCTTTTTGTTTGGCTTTTGAAACTATTCTGGCTTTGTGTGAATAACTGTAATGATCTCTCTTACAGTCATTCTATTTTCTACATGATTATATGAAGCTTGTAGTGGGACTCAGTGTAAAACTCTGACGCACTTAACTAAAAATTTCTGCACATAAGCACAATGTCATCCTCCCCTTCTCTGTCTCCTGCGGACTGTAGGTCCATATCTCAGCACTGCTGCGAGTTTCATCTCATCTGTTCCGGCCTGTAATCTCTCCGTTGGGTGAATAAGGAGGAGTGGTTCCCATTTGAGGGAATGAGTCAGAGAGAGATAGATGACTGGTCTCATAAGAAGAGAGGGTGGAGAAGAGGTTTGGCTCATTTGACAATGAAGGAGTAGATAAAGAGCAATCATGCCATGGAGTGCCCACCCAAACAGAATGAATTAATGGATAGAATCATTTGGTATTTCTCTGGTTCAAAGGAAAGGCTGCCAACTCTGGGTGTCGGATGGCACATGTTCCCCTGATGGTCTCCTAACCTGACATCATTTTTATATCTGTATCCTCCACCCTCGTAACGACTGCTCTTCCTCAGCCTCAAATACAATCCCACAACACTCATAAACAACAAATAAATGTAATTTATTTTGTATTTGAAGGGGAGCTTCTATGCTTTTCCTTATTTTCTGTCGTATATAGATAATGTTACAGTGGCAGATGTTCATATTAAATGTGGCTAAAGTCTTAAATAACAAGATAAACATACGTCAAACTAATCCCTGTGGGCAAAAACCTCAGGCTTCAGACCATTTTGAATACTCTGTTTTAACAGTTTTTTCTACAGTTTGTAATGGATTTCTTTATTTGGTCATTTGTTCCTGGCACACTGATGCAAGTGTTTACATTATGTAGCCTACACTGCTACATGAGGCTACATGCTAACTTAAGGGAAATATGCAATCTTGGCTGCTGATGTTTTTCAAATATTTCAGATTACTGTCGAGTTTAAAACATTTGTTTGAAAAGTAATTAAAAAGTAATTAAACGGTACAAGTTAATAGGTAGGTGCAAGTTAATGTCAGGGAAACATGAAATCTTGGTTACCTATGTTGTTAGTTTCTGTACCTGTTTGTGCACCTAGAGGAAAAAGTCAGAGGATCACCAAAGTCATTCACCCACTGGGCACCATGGATTTCTGTGCCAATCAATCCACAAATGATATCCAGTATTTGTCAGGACATTTAATAAAAGTCAGAATTGTCAACCTGTTGGTGGCGCTAAACAAAAAATCAGAGCTTCATCAAAATGATTACAATTCATCCTGAAAGGGATTTAAGTGTCTGTACCAAACTTCACAGCCATCCATCTAAAAACTGTTGAGACCTTTCACTTAATACCACAAATATGAACGTCATGATGGCACTAGAGGAAAAGTCAGGTGACCACAAAGCTATTAAGATTTACTCCCAAGGAAACTTATTTCAGTCTGGACCAAAGTGTTGGACTGACTGACACTGCCATTCCCATGGGTGGACCTAGATAAAATGGGCCCCTGGGCACAGGTATGCAAAAGGACCCACCACCTTGTTGTTTTACATCTCTCTTAGAGATCTAAAGATCATTATGCATCTTTTTGTAGTTTTGTGTCTCATTAAGGTCATTGTGTGTGTTTGCAGGTAAAGGCTAGTTTGGGCCCCTGGGCCTGTTCCCAGTTGGCCTGTTTAGTAAATCATCTATGCCAAGCAACTATGAAAATGTGCAAACAAATTAAAAATGTGCCACAGAAAAGCAATAATCCTCAGAAGTCATGCTAATACTGTAGGCTTGCCCAGTTTAAAGGCCCAGACACACCAAACCAACTTCAAAGAATTAGCGGCGAGGAAAGCCCTCTATTGCATTATCTCACATCACTAGACCTTGCCAAAAAGTCGCACGTGAACACACCTCAAAGACGACCACCAACAGCCGTCAAGCATGCATGTTCTGTGCGTTCGTAAGAGGCAGTAACTCTCCACACCAGCGGTGGTAGTCTGTATTCATCATTCAAAAAAGGAAACCAGAGGACCATCTTGATGCTAGTTAGCTAGTTAGCAACAAAATGCAATGTTGAATGAACAGAGCATATTTACCGTGTGCCAGTAAAGAATAACACAAACCATAATGAAATGTTTCTGCTAAAGACCTTAATGGCTATAGACAAATAATCTTACCTTATGTAACATGTTTGTTTTGGTCTCACTCCCTCTAGACTTTAGCTGTTTGTTTACTTTCCTCACTTCTGTTTCTCATCTCGTGTGCTGAGTTGAACTGCCAATCAGAGTGATTTCATTTACCGACAAGCTTTACTGTTGCTGTCACTGACTCAACATGCTGAATCAGCCAAAAAAGGCCGATGGGAGCTGACCAGAGGAAAAGGTGCTGGACACACCGACTAGGGCAACAGATGCTCACCAATGGCCCAGCGTTGACCGACTGTCAGCTTGGTGTGTCAGGGCCTTTACACAGCTTAAAACAAAGCAACAGCTGCTGCAGGAACTTGCTTTGTTTTAGTCCTATGACAAAATACAAATTATACCTCAGCAGCTTGATCTTTTTTCACACTCGACAGTTGCATGCTGTGTATATCTCCTAATTTATTGGAGAAGCAGATTTTATGTTTATATCAGATCACCTGCTAGTCCATGAAATGCCATTCTAGCTTTTTATACCCCATTTTATGATGTTGAGGTAGTAACAAAAAGACATTCACTCTCCTCGTAGTACACACATTTATTGATCATTAATCCAGCAATTTCACCATTTGGGTTTTGCACTTCATTTTTGTGGTTTATTGGTTTTAATGAGGCACAGTAAAAGTTAAATGTAAGAAGTTTATGGAGCATTTTTATGATTCTTTCTTTTTCTTCTTTATGTGAATGCTTCTAATCTGCCTTAGAAAAACACTGGATACAAGTCTGTGAGCTGTGTGGGATGATGAACACAATGCATTATGCTCTACTTACAGTAAGCAACACAAATGGAAAACTCCATGTATTTTTTAACAGGATTCTATATATTGCAACGTTATTCTCCCTGTTAATATCCGACGCCGTGATGCTTCCATCCCTGCTGCTCCTAACTGCGTTATAGCTGATGAATTTCACAACAGGGGTGCCACATGTCTGCTGCTTTCATTTTGGGGCTGCAGAAGCTAACTAGCACGTGGTGAGAGCACACACCCATACACACACACACACACACACACACACACACACACACACGTACACTAATGAGAGCCCTTCTCAGCTGTGCTGAGAGCATGACCCAGATCAAGGACAGAGAGATCATGGCAACGCTCTGTGTCTGTGAGCAAGTGTGTGTGTGAGCGAGTGCATCCCATTGAAAACATGCACTTAGAGCTGATTTGCTAAAGTAGCTCATTACTGGTGGAAAGGCAGCACTCAGCACACCACCCTATGGCCTGACAGAGACCGGCTTGTCAAGTGTGAAGTGAAGGCAATAGCTTGTCAGAATACACAGTGTGACTCAGCTCACAACGAAGCTACACTACATCAGTTTGATGTGTACGACAGTCTGTTAGATGATTTAAAGAATATGAAGTCAGGCCAAAGCAGCAAGCCCCGGGATGGAAAGTGAAGCCAACACTCAAGTGGCAAAAACAGTAGTTCCTTGAATGGCCACTTGAAGCTGGCTCTGGAAATGAGTCAATTTCCATAGACCCCCGTGTTAAAATGCCCAACTTTACAGAAAAATTCACATTTATACCCTGGTCTCTATGGCTAATTTTCCCCTTTATGATGACTGTATGGAGGGTGAATTTTTATATAACTTACCCACTTACATTTTATTAAGGCTTAAAGTTGTCCTTGGCTTCTCAGTCAGATCCACCCCTTCATACCACCCCTTCCCCTTCCACTCCTTTCGTCCAAATATGGTCACTTCTGGCTCCAAAAAAATAAAAATGGCGATGGCCGAAATGCCAAACTTCTTCAAAAATAGGAGTCCACAAACCAGTTGGTGACATCATGGTAGCTACGTTCATTATATGATAGAGTCTATGGTCTGGCCACAGTTAATTAGCATGTATTAATCACGTTTTAATCTTTGACAACATAAGTGACAAGGATTATAGTGGACATGTTTAATTCATCTGCCTGCTCCTATGTTTTCATACTGTATGGAAGAGGACTAGGGCCAAAAAAGGTGAGCAATTTATTTGAATTCTTAGATTGAAGTTATAATTCTGAGAATAAAGTCAAAACTTTGACTTTAAACTCTTATTTTTCACATGTGGCCCTAATCCTCTTTCATTACTCTGTACTTTCATACTTCTTTTATTTTTACAAATGTATTAATTTGCCTAATACAAGTAATATATGGTGGCTGTTATAGATCAGAAAGTCTGTCTAGTCTGTCCCTGGCTGGCTCCCCCTTCAGACATCTACATTGCTCTTCTCCATCTTCACAGTCACCTTTGATACCTTTTAGATTCTCCAACTCCTGGGAAGCTGTGAGAACAAAATTTGACTGCATAATATGAAAGTTTCTCCTTTTCCTAACTTTTCAATCCCTGCCAATTACACGGGTCTTTAAAAAAGAAAGAAAAACAAACCATAAGAACTGCCTGTATTCGCTTGCGTGGTGCTTCTGTCATAAGGTCCGAGGCTCGGCTGTGCTCTGTCACAAATTAGTGAGCGTGTTGCAGCTGAGTTGAGTCAACCCAAGGTTGTTGGCACCTCATTAAATCTAATCACTGCCGTACACAGATTATGACTCATTAAAAGTTTGTAGATGGAGACAGGAGGAGAGGGAGAGAAAGAGACGAATGCCATAATGCAGATGTCCTAACCATCTGTAGTTTATACAGCTTCATAGGGCACAGTCCATTCTGAATTTGCAGCACGGCACAAGGTGGATGCTACAAAAAAGAGCCTCTCAGCCCTGAAATCAACCCTAATGGCAGCACTCCACCGATGATTTGGATAGTGGATACTGTATCAATTTTCTCCCCTTGCAGTGGATTACAGCATTGCAAAGCATTAGACTTGCTAATTTACTCCATTTCTCTGTTCACTACTGAATGGAGCCATAAATATTAATACTTTCACACTGGCTGCTTGTCATGCGTTCAAGGGATTGCGGGTGATGGTATGATATTGTTAATTAGGTTTGCAGGAATAATGTCAGCAGCGAACCTCTGGACAGGCTGACATGCTGAGGTGATGACTTCCCTGCCATTCTTAATGCACAACAGTGTTCTCCGAATATACTGCAACATGAAAAACACTAATGGGAGGCAGGAAAACCTGTCCATCACCCGATTTTACGACATAATAATTCTTTTTTTCCCACATAAAAGGCCCCAATGAAATATTAAAGAGGGAAACACATTATCTAAGAAATGCTGATTATGTTTTGTCACGCAAAGGTGCAGCACAGTGAAAACAACAAGTACACAACTCAGAGAGCACACTCACCCACACAGATACAAATGCACCCATTAGAGTAAAATCAATTATTCATCAATTTTTTCCACCACAGCTTTGGCCAGTGTAGAGGGCACCCACACACAATCACGCTCTCCACTCCAGAGGTCATTTTGTCACATGTTGTCAACATGTGGCTTTCTTTCAGTCTTCATCACCAACAGCGTAACTTACAGCCCGCTGTGTGCTGCATGGGGCGACACGTGGCTGCCACTGTAGTAACAGTTATTTTGCATGTCCACTGCAGCATGACGGAGGGGACAGAATTTGACACATGGTATTTTCCTGTCAGTGTTGTAGTCAAGACCACCTGAACCGAGACCTAGTCACGACCAAGACCATAGTGTATCGAGACCGAGTCAAGACCAGACCAGTGTAAGTCCCATAGTGCATGACACACTTATGAAAAAATTGGGGCATGCAAAATATAGGCGCTTCCCAAACTGATCTGAAAGATCCACATTTCCATTAATACATCCACAGAAAACAAGGGATCACTCCTGTGTTCCCTGGCTCTATATAGGACATAATGGGGCCTGAGAAAGATGTTCTCCAGCTCTGTATTCAATGAATAAGACATGGGTTATGTTAGGGGACTAAAATCATGACTCTTAGACTGATGAAATTGTACTTGCACAGGTCTTTGTCTAAATTAAGTTGCTCTTCCAAAATTCCAAAAAACAGCCCAAAGTATGAAAAAGTAGGGGTTAGAAAAGAGGTATAGGGCTGCAAGTTTAATTCCCATTTCTGAACAGGTTAAGGTTAGGGAAAAGGTCAAAGGTCAGGTCAAGGTAAGATATCCATTACAACTAACTACTCCCATCTCCAAACCAGGGGAGATTGCTCTGAGACAACAAGGGGGGCTGAACTTCCTCTAAAATTTCATAGAAGAAATGGTCAAATATGCACTATTGAATTTACATTAAAATAAGAATTTACATCATATGAAACGTGCGCTAGGATGCGTTTAACATCATGACTATGATGTTCAAACGACAGCTGTTTATCACCAGTTTTCAAACGTGACCTCCCTGTCATACATTCTCATGTCAGCACGGTGGACGCGGAGCCTCCAAGCATTCCTATGAGACAGTGCTGAGCAGGTGTTTTTCATGCAGCAAAGCGAGACGGTCATTGGATAAATGTGACAAAATCGTCACTTCCAGGGAGGCTCAGCTTCCCTGGGACCTAATGGAGCGGTAGGCGGGAGAGGACGCTTGGTGTACGCATGATGATTGGAGGAATTGTCTGAACCCCTTTGTGATTGACGGTGCTTCTGAAATACACACCGGCATCATCGCATTTCGAGCTCAGTCCCATGCGGATATTTGCGAGTGGAGTCTTCTGACAGAGTGCCGCTCAGGTGTTTAAACCCATCTGAAAATCTTTGAGGTGTGTTTTGCCTTGGTTCTATGGCATGAGTGTGGTTGAAAAATGGCTTCGCTGCAATATGACAAATTTTATGATGTAAACTTAAAGTGAGCTTCCCCTGTTTGAAAGACCAGCAGCCGCCACTGCTCCAAACATATTTAGGTTAGGGGAAAAGACTTACAAAGGGGGTCTGAAACCTTCACATGCACTTTTTCCGTCAATTTTCATCTCACATTTTTATGTATTAATGACAGAGAGACAGAGAGTAAAAGCTAAATGGACTGCACTTGTATAGCACCTTTCTAGTCCTCTTGACCACTCAAAGAGCTTTTACGCTACTGAGTCACATTCACCCATTCACACACATTCATAAACTGGGGACTGAGGCTTCCATACAAGGTGCCACCTGCTACTCAGTAACCATTCACATGCTCTCACACACCCATGGAACAGTCATCAGAGGCAATTTGGGTTCAGTATCTTGCCCGAGGACACTTCAATCTTCCGATTGGTGGACGACCTGCTCTACCTCTGAGCCACAGCCGCAACAACAAATTAAACACAGTAGGAGGGCGGATGTGTTTTAACAGAATATTAAACTGGGGAACGGAGAACCTGGGGAACATAGATACGCTCCCAGAAAGCAAATAAAGATTCCTCTTAATTCACTTCTTATATTGCCCTAATGTGTTTACAGTATGTGTGTATGTATAAGCATACCGTGAGGAATGTCTTGATAAAGAAATCAAAAGACGTTGCAGAGCTGAATTTTATGTGTGGGAATTTTTCTTTGTTTTCTATGCGCTAACAGATATAGATATAGAAAAACACTAAGGAGCTGAAATCAACCAAATCATATTTATTCAACACTCCTTTTTGCACAGGTAGTTTAGCGATATCCATGCAGTTGTGGTCTTGACCGGCCTTGAAGTAAAATTCAGAGTCCTCTTTGACTACATTCACATTGCAAGCAAATGTAGCACAGATCTCTCCCTCTTTTTTTTGCTCTCATGTGACACAGATTTGATTGAGTAGTGTGGACACAGAAACTGTTTTTCTTTTTTTTTTTTCCCAATCAGATCTGGGCCACTTTCATATGTGGTCCAAAATCCGATACATATCGGATCACTGGCCCGCTGTGAAAATGGTCATATTGGAATTCATGTGTGTTTGCCACACACATCCGTAGTTTTTCCACGTCATACATCACTATGCAGGTGCAGATCAATCACCTTGAGTGCCAGAGGTGAATTTGTGCATCCTAAGATAGCAAAGGAATAACATACCTAACTTACTCTGATTGGCTTACCCTGACATTCTTACCCTAACCGTAACCAATCCCACTTCTCTTGCCTAAACCTAACCAATCCAACCAATTAAGTCAGCAAGTACTAGCCAATCAGAGGGAGAGTAGGGTAGGACATCCATTCGTTATCCTGGGATTTGCAAATTTACATGCCCGAGTGGTCCTTTTGAAACTACAGAAAGCTGCCACAACCATACAGCTGCTGCAGTAGGCTGGCCCAACTGCAAGATGCTTGCCAACAGTTCTGCCATGACAGCCTTGCCATGAGGCGCCAACAGAGACAGACAGAACCAGCTAAAGGACCAGCAATACCAGCTAACAGAGCTAGTGGATCATAAGCAAATTTGTATGACTGCATGTTATCCTGAAAACACATGCCCATTGTTCCGAAGGGCCATTTCTCTCCGAAAATATGCTACACACGCTCCCAAACAGAAGCAGCTGGCTAATTATTATGCAGAATGACATTATCAGACTTTCCTACAATGGCAGCAACACCTGCCCTACTCTGACTCTGATTGGCTTACCCTGACATTCTTACTTTTACCTTAATCAGTCGCCATAGTTGGAAGGTCTGATGAGGTCATTCTGCGTAATAATTAGCCATGTGCTCCTGTTGGTGAGCATGCCATTAGAGACATGGCACCTCAGAACAATGGGTAGTCCCATTCTCAACATATGACAAATTGTAATCTGACCTCTGCAGCAAATCATTCAAGATTGCATCACTATGTAATTTATTTTTTTCTCCAAATGCCTGTGTCTGAGCTCTGTCCTCAGCGCAGAGATCTGTTCACACTCATGTCAGATTCAAACATGAATGTGAACAGTATAGGCAGAAAGATTGGATCTGAGGAAAATTACGTAAACAGAGCGTTTGTCTGAGACCAGTATGAGACCAAGTAAAAACGTGGTTGATTCTAAGACAAGGCCAACACCTTCAAAAAGTGGTCTTGAGACCAAGGCTGAGCTCGAGCACCAAAACACTGTCCATCATTGTACTTGAACTAATAAGGCAGGTCTACTGATGTCTTGTCTTTGCTACTTTGCAGAACAAAAGTAGATACCATATTTATCCAATTTGTTGTTTTCTTAAATCCTTGAGTCAAAAGTTTTCTATGAAAATCTTTTTCACTAGACAAAAATAGTTTCACACACCCTTTCTCTCTCTTTTTTTTTTTTTACCCATCAGCTACTTCACTGTGCCCCTGGAGCTGCTCAGGATTCACAGTTTTGTTCAAGGACACCTCAGCGGGGTGATGCTGGCTGCCAAAGGGGCTCAAACCAGGCCCTTCTACACTAGTTGAAGGACAGACTCTGTGCTCACTGCGCCACCTTGATATTCCAAACAAACATGCAAGGGCAAAGCAACCAGATGGAAAGTCATCCCAGGCCCGGCAGCAAACAGAGGTTGAGCATCTGTTGCAGGGATGTATCCAAGCCCACTCCGGAGCTCAAGACAAGTCTCGCCTCACCTTTCCTGCTGCTGTTTCCTCTGACTCAGACTTGGCAAAGAGATACAGATGGGATCGCGAATGCCCCCTGGATACTGCTATTAAATTTCACTTTGAGATAATGCATGCTAAAGTCTCATTAAATCCCAGTCAGAGATAATGCATGGTAAACTCCCATTATGGTTTGATTAGAAGGCACGGGGCCTGCCGTCGTGCTGATTGTGTTTTTAATCAGATCCTTCCTGCTGCAGAGCAAACAAGAGCTAAGAGGAGAGGGAGAAAAAGAAGATGGAACAAAGCAAAACAAGCTGAGCTTGCAGAAACAATTTCTTTTCTCTCTGAGGACAATAGTGAAATTGTTGTGTATTGTTTTTGGCATAATGAAAGTATATGAGAGTGGATTTTAAATGGAATTGTTTTTCAGTGTTATTACTGTGTGACTGCAGAAATTAATGATTTGCTGGAACACAAACCAGTGTACAAGCAAAACGAGAGTTTAATGTCTCTTCTATTTAAGTGCTTAAAACTTTATAAGCAAAATTGAATATCTGTATTTTTACACTGAGAGTCACAGTTAAGTTCGCAGGTGCATTCTTGATCAGCAACATCACATTGATCATATTGATAGCATTGTTTAATATTAACTGAAGGCTCATTTTGTCCAATACATATTATATATATTACACAACTGCCTGTAGTAATGATAAAGCAACACCATACACTAACCATTACCAAACTTACTGTCACTGCTACTGTCTTTTTATACACCTTAAGTGTCTTTAAAACAAAAAAGGTAAGGTCACACAAATCTATGTGTGGATAGAAGGATAGGGGTACATTAAAGGGATAGATCGAATATTTTGAGGTGGGGTTGTCAGTGCATTACCTACAGTAGATGGCAGTCAGCACCCCCTCGGCTTGGAGAAGCTGACAGGAGTACCAGCACAGAAAATAAGCACTGTGCTGCCCAACTAAAAAATCAAGTTGTTTTTGTTTTTGTTTTTTTGTTGTTGTTGTTGTTGACAAAAACAGTAATTTTACATTGCTGAACACAGGAGTTGCTGGTCTACAGTTGGACAGTTTGTTTATGTTGCCATGTGAGTTTGGTAAATCCAAACTAACCATTTAGAAAACAGTGGTTCCCAACCGGTGGGTTGCGGGTCCATTCTGAATGGACCACAAGTGATTCGAGATTGTGTCAAGTTTGTAAAAAAAAACCCACTTTATTCTGAGGTACAGTGAATATCTGGCACGGAGTTTTTTATTTTGAAGTGTTGTTTCCTGCAGTAGAGAGAGTGCCTAACGCAGAGCTACTTAACAGAGACAGCAAACTAGCTCGACAACATGGCCAAACGCAAGAATGACGCTGTGTGGACCTTGAACTGACTAAGGAGAAATCTGGACCCTGTGGTTGGACCACTCGGCATCCACTGCTTTAAAATATCAAAGTCACACAATAACACAAACAAAATGACCAACTGAGGCAGTGGGAGACTGGCAACTCCTGTGTTTGACAAGGTTTACTGTTTTTCTTTTTTTTATGGGGTCTGGTGGCTTTGAAGAGAGCATAGACAACTGCTTCAGTTCCCCATCGGAAAAAGCTTACTGATGTCAGGGTAAAGCGATGACAATATTCTAAATATAGCGTACACTTGAATTGATATTAATTTATTTTTTTTAGTTGACTAAAATATGTTTTGCTGCTGCCCTCGTCCACAGCAGCACATTGCTTGGTTTCCATGTCAGTACTCCTGTCTGCTTCTCCAAACTGGGGGTGTATCAACTGCCATCTCCTGTAGGTTATACACTGACTATGGATAACAAGTTCATACAACCCCACTTAGAAAAAATCCTAACTATCCCTTTAAGTAAAGTCAATGTGTAAACAAACTTTGTTTAGTTTGTGTGTTGCCAGCATCCACTGTACAGTTTAGCCTGATATTTAAATAACTAGTGTTCTTCCACACAGATGGTACAAGGCTTTTTAAAGTATCACGGCGAGGACCAGAGAAGAGTCAGCAGCTGTCTCTGTGCTTCCTGCTTGTTC
The DNA here is from genome assembly GCA_019142605.1 of Cephalopholis sonnerati. Taxonomy (NCBI): domain Eukaryota; kingdom Metazoa; phylum Chordata; class Actinopteri; order Perciformes; family Serranidae; genus Cephalopholis; species Cephalopholis sonnerati. Next base: position 37,170,894 of record JAGQAX010000002.1, read on the forward strand.
AGACTCTGTGATTTATCATTGCCTCCAGCCATATCATCGGAGGATACCCTGCTCAGCAAAGTCGAGTCAGTTTATTCGTATTGTCCGATATTTCACATGCTGTCTAATTAGGCTTTAAAAGGCACATTAACAATGGCTACCATACCAGGCCAAACTTTCGAAGAAGACAAAGAAATACATGATGAAGAATGTTGGCACCTAGGGTGAAAAAGAGACAGAAAGACATGGGAGAAACACCAGGAGAGGCAACTCGGAGACATCTTCCCTCCTCAGACAGCTGGCAGTGTAATAGGGATGAAAAAGGGTTAAAGGAACGCCTCACCTGCAAATTGATGATTTGTATATCAGTGACTTTTCCTTTGTTATGTTGAATTTGTGCTTTTCTCCATGGGTCCCAGTGAACAGAAAGTCCAAAAGATGATAAAATTCTTGATGAATTCAAGTAAAGGGGTTCATGTTTAACAGCAGCAAAGCTATATACAAACATCTGTTTACAAACTCTCACACAGCTCTTGCAGTATAATCCAAGTAACATACATTTATCCAGTCGTATGCTCAGTACTTCCAAAACACATGTATTTTCACTGAAACCTTATTATTTAAAACTCTGCTCATACATTCCACTGATCAGAGTTCAAGGGTGAATCTTAAGCTATTGAGACTTTTGTCTCCATGATAGAAATAAAACTAAAACACATTTTTTTATTATTTTTATTTTAATCACACAGTTGACACAACAAGGAACACACAATAACTTTATGATAGATCGCTTGTTATTTTTTTATTATAGAAAAAGTCACCTTTTATGTGCATTTCTTTTTTTATATTTCCTTTGTCCCATTCAACCTTACTTTATTTTGAATTAAATATTAATTGAATATTGACTTAAAATACAAATCAGACATATCAGACTATCCACTAAACTACTGATAAAAGTATTCACTAAAGCTTCGTTTCTACCAAGCAATTCAGTACGGTACAGTTCAGACTGGTACGTTCTTTTTAAGTGTCCACTGTGAAAAATTGTGGATGGTACCAATGGAACTGCTTCGTACCGTCACCATTTTTGGTACCCCTCCTGTTGGGTATAGCACACAGATCTGGTACTAAAAGGTGGAGCTGTGAACAGTGCAGTCCGTTGATTGGTCAGTAGCGGACGGCCACTCTGCTTAGGGCTGAGTTATGTAACCACTGTTGGAGAGTTTTACATATATTCGTAAACTATAATTATAAAATGAAAGGACATTTTGCAGCCTCTCGCAGCAGCTGGAGTCGGCGAGTAGATGACGTGAATCCATCAGCACATCTTAAATTTCAATGCAACAACTTTAACCATGACTTCAGTTTTTATTGTCTCTCTTGAATGACATACACTTTTAGTAATGAGTGGATCTTCAAGTGTTTATAAATATATATATTAATTTTGACTGGATTATGTGAACTGCATATATCCTAATCCTCACTCAGAGAAAAAAAAAAGCATCGCAGGGTGTCGTTCCTGTGGGCTCCGGCAACACTAAACCCCTGAGCTTGCCTTAGAAGGACTAAATTCATCAACCCACTATCTTTAAATATCCCATGGAGAGAGACTCTCACTGCAGCCTGTTCTATTTTGTTCTGAAAATGTCGGCGTGGACGATAAATGAGGTGCAGACCGATAAAGGAGGTAATACAGTGAGGCCTGGATGAAGCAGTGAGTAACCACGACCCTGCCCACATGAAAGAGTACTGTCTGCAGTAGAAATGCTAGAGTCTAGGTGTCATGTCTGAAGGGTTACTTTTGGTTCCAAAGGTACCATACCGAAAGTATTTGGTGGAAACAGGGCTTAAGGTGAAATAGGTACTTGCCTGAGCTGAGCCTGAACTGCGCTGTACAGACTGTTTAATCCCGTCAAATTTAGAAAGTTATGCACACTCTTAAAGCAGCGAGAATAAAGAGGTTTTAAGTCTGGATTTGAAAATCGCAAGGAGGGAAGCTTTCTTGACAGCAGCTGGAACTTTATGCCAAAGAGAGGGGGCACAGTAGGAAAGGGCTCTGTTTCCTGAGGATTTTCCTTAGTTCTTGCAATCCAAGGGGCCTGTCTGCTGAGCTCTTAAAGCATGTAAAGGGACGTAGGGGTTTATAAGGTTTGTTAAGTCTGGTAGAGCACGACTACTTCATACGCTAAGAGTAGCATTCTAAAATCAAACCTTGCATGAATAGGAAGATGATCCTGGGGCGTTAATACGAAATAGAAATATGGTCAGACGTATGAGTCATTAGAATTTACCCTGTGATATTTTGAACAAACTTGACTTTTTTTTTATAAAGGTTAGGGCATATTAAGCCAGAGAAAATTACATGACAGCACAGTCTGGAAGTTGGGTACATTAAAGTCTCAGAGGATGAGCCTGTTCACAGCTCTATGTCCTGTTCTTGTGTCTGGAAAGACTGTGCTGCTTCTCTCACCTGCTGCCTGGGCAGCAATTCTTCTTTCTGTCTCATTCAGCTGAGCCGAGGAGAGACAGAGGGCTTTGTAACTGGACCTGATAAAAAATAATTTTCTGCTGATTACAGCAGGTACAGCACATCTACAGAAAAGAGGTGCTGAGACAAAGGAGAGGACAAGAAACCTATCGAGTTTTCTCATCAGGTCTATTTTCTGTAAAAGAACATTTACATTTTCAACCACTCTCCACGACAAGGATAAGTTCATAAACAAACATACTTAAGGGGACCTATTATGCTTTCCCTTATTTTCTGTCCCACATATAATATTACAGTTTCAAATAATGAGGTAAACATTTCTTTTGAGCAAAAACGTCAGGCTTCAGATCGTTCTGAATATTCTGTTTTCACAATTTGTTTTAAACTTTGGCTACAAGCTGCCATCAGCTTTCTTTATATGGTCATCTGCTCCAGGCACGCTACTGCAAGTTTTTTTACATCACGTAGCCTACGCTGCTTAGTAGGCATAGCTACATGCTTAGCTACTTAGTTACATGCTAATTTAAGGGAAACATGTAATCTTGGTTACCAGTGTTGTTAATCCCTCCCCGAATTCAGATCAAATTCCTGCTGGAACATGTGAGGTTGTATGTAGAAGCTTTTACTGGTAATTTGTAACGGGAGATTATACCACTATACTAGTCATTTCCACTGCTATATGAAGCTACATGCTAACTTAAGGGAAACATGTAGTCTTGGTTGCTGATGTCATTTATTTCGCCCCAATTTTGAATTATAGGCCTTTTCTTGCTGGAACATGTCCGGCTGTGTTTTAGAAGCTTTTATTGGTGATTTTTAACGGTGATTTTCCTCAGCTGCAAGTACACTGCTACATGTAGCTACATGCTAATGTGAGGAAAACAAAGGTTGCTGTTATTAAATCCTCCCTAATTTTGGATCATATGTCCTTCTGCAGAAATGTTGATTGGTGACTTTTGCATGATAGAAAGTGCTGCTACACTCCATTACAGTTAACACTGACAAGTCAGAGCAGATTGGGCGACGGGGGTTTAAAGATGGAGTCTCAGACTGGACGAATACAGATGTTTCAGCTGAGGCAGTATGAGGAAAATAATGTGTTTTTTGACCATTAAAACATGTAAACATGCTGTGGTGGGAACCTAAAATACAAGTATGAACATGAAAATGAGCTTAATAGGTCTTCTCTGAAAAAATAAAAATCTGTCAATGGATCAAGATGTGTCATTTAGTATGGCAACTATTATGGAGAGCACTTAACACAGGGAGAGAGGGAACAAAGTCATTAAAAGTGATGAGCACAAAAGTACATTTATAACAAGCTTTACTAGCAGCGCTCCTGTTTTCTCTCTGCCATTACATATGTCTGGTGTGTGTGTGTGTGTGTGTGTGTATAACAGTCTGCTCTCTCATAGTGTGAAGCAGCCAATTAGAGGCTGATTGGGAGAAAATGAACAGTACAGGTGGAAGAAATGAGGGGAAGTTAGAGAAGAGGTGGTTAGGAGAGGCATACAGAGGAGAAGAGAAGGATGGAATATAACTTAATCAAAGGAACAGCAAAGGAAAAACACACCTTTTCTGAAAAGGGGGAATTAATTGGACCATCTTTTAAGAATCCACTTCAGATCTTTCTTTTTACGTGGCAGTGCTGTTATTAATCAAAGTCAGACAGCTGAGCAAATTATTCTCTGGGAGTGATAATGAATGATGAGGCAGAGTGTGTCCAGTCTTGTTTGAATGGGCTTTCTCTCTACTGAGATTAACCCTTCCTCCACTCAGAGATTTACAGAGCACTGGGGAATAAAACAACAGCCGTTCTACATAAGTCGGGAGCCATTATTACTACAACCACAAGCAAAAGATAAATGATGATTTGATTTTTACTGTGACAAATTACCATATTGCCAGACATATGGTTTTTTAAATGGTGAGTAACTGACAATTAACACTGTCTGCCCTTCTTGTATTCACAAAAACTAAGGGAGGTATCTTAACTTACACTTAGGTCCAGACCTTAATGTCTCAACAGCTATGGAGGGATTGCCATTAAATTTTGCACACATAAAATTTGTCCCCAGGTGATCCCTGGACTTTTCAATCTGTTGCCACCAGCAAAAGTTTTCATTTATTCAGTGAATTATCTTAAAGTATCCTATTGGTATCCTAATTAGCACCCCACGAATGACGTTGTGTACTTAACCTATGTTATGTTATGGCAAGTAAAGTTACCAAGGTAAGGTTTAGGACAAGAAACATAGTGAAGACGTACCTTAAAATGACTCAAAGTTTACACAAAGGTCTCCTGTGAAAAGTCCCGTGTTTTGTGACCCATCCACCACCCCAACCTGCATCCTTACACCGCTACTTTATTTATTCCATCAGTGCATTGGTCATGTGAACACAGCTCATGATTTCGTGGGATATGTACAAATTTTGGTGCATGACTTTCATAGGAAAACGTACAAACAGTGCATAAGAACAGCCTGATTATCTCAACATCTACTGAGTGAAATGACACAAAGTTGGTCTGGTTCTTAGACAATGTGCCCTAATGATTTTGGCGATTCCCTGACTTTTTATCCAGTGTCATAATGAGTTTGACATTTTTGGGTTTTAGTGAATTGTCTTGACAAGTGTTTGATGGATTGTTATGACATTTGGCACAGCCATTTATGTCCCCCTCAGGATGAATGGTAATAACTTTGGTGTTTCTCTGACTTTTCATCTTCTGCCACCATCAAGTCAATATATCAATTCGTCTAAGGCTTTGATTTATGACCAAATACCTGAAAAACTCAGCCTCAGTTGCACTTTGTGTTTACTTGTATTTAGCATGCTAACACATTAAACTAAGATGCTGAATATGGTAAATGCATAGTTGTTTACTAATAACTTGATACCGGATGCTAAGATGGCGCCTATTCATTCCAATGGAGTTGCTTGTCTGGTGCATGCACCAAAAAAAAGTTTCAAGTTTGCGGGTTTACTACTTTGGCGGTATGCAACCCATTGAATATGGGCAGTAGTGTTACTCCTCAGCTCATACACTTTACATTGTGATGATGTCACAGATTTTTAAATGACCTTTTTTAAATTTTATGAATATAAAATCTCCACACATAAAAAAAATATAGGATACAAAGAGTCCTAATTGATTGCAGTTTGAGGCATCCTGTCAACAGTTTAACAGATGCCTCTTTTGTAATGCTGGCCTATGGGGAAGATGCTTTTTGGGGTGCGGGGGATTTTTTTGCTGCAATACTGCAAGTGGCTGCTGAGAAAAATTGGAAGCGAGGCTGAGTAGCTTTCCTGGGGGCCTGGGTAAATATTATACCTGTGATACTTTGGCATGTTAGCATATTGCAAGCATGTTAGCATGCTGACATTAGCATTTATCTCACAGCCCTGCTGTTCCCAAATATAGCCTCGCAGAGCTGTTAACATAACTGCAGACTGCTTGTAGCCAACTAGATCAACAGAACTCAGACACACAAACGTGCATGTGCGCACACACACACACACACACACACACACACACACACACACACACACACACACACACACACAGAGTCATGTTTTCATCACTTCAGAGGACATTACATTGACTTAAATTCATTTTCTGGAGACTTGCCCTGACCCTAACCTTAACCTGAACCTAACCTTGCCCTGTTTAACCTAAGTCACCTAAAATTTAATGATTTACGATATGGGGACTTGTGTTTTGTCCCAAAAGGAATGTGAGTCCCCACAACGTGACTGTGTAAACAGATTTATGTCCCACAACATGAGTAAATACAAGGCCACACACACACACACACTGACACACACAAGTTGTTGCGTTTGTCCCATTCAGACTTACTGTTGTTGTTTTTTAGGTTAATCCAATCATTTGTCTCTGCTAAAACATAACCAATACTAGCAATATAGTAAATAATAAATATACAAGGGAGAATTCATTTTTAAACACATTTGACACCTTAAATGTAATTAAACCATGGAAAAACCGCACAAAATAGTGTCGTTTTATGTATAAATTGAGTACACAAACTATTCCGATGAACCAAAACAAAACAGGAGCAAGTTTAATGCAACCTGCAGACACAAATTGGTGTCAGTGTCAGTAAGACCATGGCAGTCCTTCACTTCTTCATCTAAAACAATGATCCGCAGAAATGCACACAAAGCTCCCTAATCTGCTCTGTGTAACCAGTGATGAATATGAATGAGGATATGAATATAGATGAGAAAAGAGAAATTAATATTGATGAAGGCAGTTTCTCCACCCTCTGACTGATGGTGTGGGGGCACTGAGTGGAACCAATCAATCATCACAGGGCAACCACATGATTGGCAGGCAGGTCTGTCAGTCTTGTCAGTAGAACAACTCGTGGTGTATGTGTAAGTGTGTGTGCATATAGATACATGATGTAAAAGCACAAGGATTTTTTTTTATCAGAGGAGCTGTTGGGGGTCAGCTGGCCTTTGCAGTGTAGTAGTCTAAGAAATCATTTGAACTGCATTTGTAACACTTTACTGTTACCTTGCACTGATTTGTCTGTAGCCTCAGTAATTAATAAGCCCTGGTTCTTGTGCGGGTACATCTGAAGCTGTGGTAAACAAAATGTAATGAATGCATCTACCCTGACAAACTAATGGCATCACTACAGGATGTTTGTTGGGATGATAAATTACATGCAAAACAAGCACATGCATTTTCCTTAATGGTTTCATTGTCATTAAACTGATTAAACCAACTCTAGAGGTAATGAGGCAAGCCAGTCAGATGGCAGAGGAATTGATGGAAGTTATGGGGTGAGGTCAAGGGTCAACATTTCTCATTGACCTGCTGATTGAACTGCCCCAAAGCACCATATCAGTGACAGTGGGTACCTGACACTGATATGGTCTTTTTTTGTGTGTCACGCAGCACTCAGTCCCTCAGCTTTAACTTCCCTCTGAAATGAAACGCTTCCTACAGGCTGTAGCCTCTCAGTGCTTCATTACAGGGCTAATGCAGCGTCTCCTGTTCCTACAGCTGTGGGATCATTTACCACCTCTTTACCTTGTGCTTTCCCCCATTTACCCCAGGCCTCCCATTCCCAGTAATGAGTCAAGAGGCACCAATGGGTGAGTGGATCACATTGTTCCCCCACCATCTGTGGGATATCGACTGTGCAGCCCTTGAATCCCTGTAAGAGAGAAGTGAGTCTTAGTCAGAGCTGCAATGTCTGCATGGATACCTACACGTTATTGCCTCACCAAAGAGTCACAGTGAGTTCAAGGGCTCTTCATTAGAGGACTCAGGTACATATTTGCTCCTGGAGGAGGAGGATTTTTACTGATGCTGATCTAATGCTCCAGGAGAATGTACACTAGGCAAAAGGAGGTTTTTACAAGCGTGCAACCCAAAATTTGGATTTCTAAAACATTGATAGATGGTTTATTAACCACTGAAGATCAGTTCAATATTGCCTATTCACCATCCAGCACCTTTAAAGCTCACTGACACATAATAACATGCAAACTATAGTGTGAAAACCTGAACAAGGCCCCACCATTAAACTTCCACAATGTTGTTTTTACACTCAGGAATTGTATGGCGTAAACAAATGAGATATAACAGGTTAATTAGTGAGTTTAAGAGGTGCTGGAAGGCGGATTTTGTTACCTTTGGACACCCAGTTGGCCACTGTCACCATTAGAAGTTGATATTTGGTTGATTTTCACTTGGGTGACCAAAATTCAACGTCTGATGCCAAAGTCAATTTGACATAGATTACTGATTTAAGTGTTGTTATGAAGAAAAAAAATCCAACATATTCAAATATCTCATGCCAACATCATCTTGACGTAGAATAACAACATTTGGTGGTAAGAGTGGAGAACAAAACCCAACGTCTGCAAACTGTCATAATGTTAATGTCCACACAATGTGATATTTAAAATATCATCATACCAATTTATTCCACATTGATGTCCAGTGCCAGCTGGGAAACAAGCCTGCTGCTGGCTTAAGCTTCATATTGAGGGGAAGCACGTAGGTAAGCTGTTGATCTTCTCATCTAACTCTCAACAAGAAAATAAAGGTTCTGTGTACGCCATTCAGAGCATTAATATAGCAGCAAACCACAATTTGCTTTGTAAAGATATAGCTGGGTAATAGCCTCCTGATTTGAGAATGAAGTCACATTACCTCTGTCTGTGTTGTAATCTGAACTTCAACTGTGTGTGCATGTTAGTGTATGTGAGTCCCTGTGCGTGCATGACTGAGTCAGTTAATCTCCTCTGCTCTGCCCCTGGCTCATATGGCAGCTACCACTGATAACACTATCCGAACCCATGGTGGTGGAGCAGTCTCCCCCAGGTTAATACCGTTAGCTCTGTCAGCACTGTTGATGTTATTAGCACTGTTCATGCTGTTAGCACCGCTAGCTGCTAGCCGTCAGCTCTGCCATCTCTGTGTTGAGAGCCATGTGCAGGCAATCCCAGCTCAGACTCTAAATCATAGATATGTTCTGAATGTCATATGCCATGCCTTTAATAAAACCATTAAACTCCTTTCTTGTTAGAGAGTGGTTATGTTTAAAATAAATGATAAAATGGGAGTTGAGAAAATAGTAGTTTTTTTCCCACTGTAATACAATAAACTCTGTGCTCAGGCTACAACAACGGTGTATGTTACAGCAGCCTGTGCAAGAGTGAAGTGCAGTTTACGTAAAGTAGCTTCTGAAAACAGCCTGTAGCTCAGTGTGAGGTTCACATATCAGCTCAGTGGAAGACATGACGTTATGACAGTTATGATGATGTTAATGACAGTTTGCATGTCTTCTGTATGTGAAGGGACACTGCATTGTTTCTCTCAGTAATGAGGTTTGTATATTTTTCTCTCTGTGATATGACATGAACATATTATGATACAATGCCGACACTGTCACATATACGTACGTCACTGTTATCAAAATTTCACTTCCCACAGACTCCCCCTGCTGTCATTTCCTGGCTCCGCTGTGACAAGGACTGTATCGACAGTGGCAAGAATCCCCGTGACAAGTGTGATGGTGGAAATTGTGACATGTTTCTGTGGTGGCAGTGCAGAGGGGTGTGACAGGCCTAGACAGGACTGTCTACAATGTGTCATGAGATAGTATGTCAGCACTGTGTGTGACATTCCCCCAGGGGCACAGTTTGTGTGAAAGAGACACTAAAACCACCAATGTCTCGGTTGAAGCCCATCGAGTGTCAGGACAATAATAGAGAGGGGCCGCGAATTATGAATGAATAGTTAATTAGATCCCATTGTGCACATAATTTGTGGATAATTCATGGCCACCCAAAATAAAGTGTTACATGATCATCTCAGGGAGGAACATAATCGGCTTATACGGATGAATCTCTTTTGTACAAACCCTCTCTGAAGGCTTTTAGCCTGCCAGAGGTGCCATCGCTACAGGGTTGCACATTTGTGTCTCTTTCTGCTTTACAATACATACTCAGCAAGCAGCAAAATGGCCACAATGAGCTTGAGCAATAGCAGTCTCTATCTTGGACATATATTAACTGAGCATCGCAGACAGAATGACCTAAATGAGATCATGGACCAAATTTTTTAATTGGTAAATGGGCTCTAAATTCAGACTTGAGAGTAAGCTGATAGAGAAGGATAGATATTTTTAAAGCGAGAAACTGCATTCTCAAGCCCTATAAATCAGAGTTTTTCCCCTCTGGCTGCATTGTAGAGCCAATTAGTCAGATGGATGTGCAGTGTTATCTTCACTCTGGCTCATCTCCACTACGCAGGCACACAGCCCCTGTAAACTACTGCGGCCGAATAGGCCCAGATAAGATCAGTAATAAAGAACCAGCATGCTGATATTTCGGCCATCACGGCAGCTAAAAGAGAAAAAGCAGAGGTTACCACCATGTGGTTTCATATACTCTCATCTAATCATATCACTTAGTACCATTCAAAACTGGAACATTATTGAATGGGCAATAAACTGCTTCTGTAGCCTCTACACTCTCTTACACTGTGTACAATAACATTATTTTTATCTGCTATCTCAATTAGCGAGTTTAGATAGTAAAGTATTTCATATACACACAAGTAATCTTTGTTTTAATCTGTTCATCTCATGGACCGTAACGTCTAAGAAACCATATCTTTAAGGGGTACTCCAGCAATTTAGTCTTACGCTTATATAAAATTGTTGTACATGATGCAGCAGAGACCTGGCGTTCACTCCAATTGCACATGTGTTCAGACCTTTATGGCAGTGCCGCTGCATTCAAAGTCAATGAAGAAGTGTGAGTAAGTGTGAATTCACACACAGTAACAAGGACTATGGGTAAAGCTGTTTCTCATGTGTGATGCAAAAATGCGGTGTGGGAAAATTCTCATGGGAATTTAATCCTAAACAGTGCCTGTGTCCACTCCACACAACAAAAACCTACCCAGACAGAGAATACCATCTTACTTGTATCCCAGCTGCTGGATAATGTCAAGCCCTATATTGTCCTTTGTTTGGTTGTTGAGGTAGTTGTCACTGTAACTGCTATCACAGTCAGTTATACCTTTGAAGTTCATTTATTAATGTTGAGTTGAATATAAGAGTATTTGTCACTCAACGTAAATATAATAAAGAACATACAAATAAGAATATCTAGAAGGACCTGTTTAGCAAAACCAATATTCTACTGTTTGCATTGTGTTCTCGTATTAATTATGAGCTGCAGTCTAAACCTGCCAGGTTGAAGCTTAAGTTTTGTCGCTGCATGAACATGTTTTGTGAAGACTGCATTGTGAAGACATTTAAGCTGTGAAGTTTATGTTTTTGCTTCCCTTGATTTAACGCAGCTAACAAGGTATGCAAACCTGCATCATCTGTGTTTCTGCACTGTGTCTGTTGTCTATGCTAATGATGCAGCAAACAGCTATGTGCTAGCTGAGTGCACCAATAAACCCGCCCATGTTTCAGGTAATGTTAAAGCTAATTATCTGTAACTTTAACCACTTATGTTAATATTTATAAAGTAGGCTCTGCAAGCTATATTTTATGTTAGTCAGATATTTGTTTAATGATTAGTCTTTATGAGAATGAACAAACTTTAACAAACCACTCGTGATTTTGATTTTGTGTATTTATTCTTAGTTCTAAGAATGTGCAAGCATATGTAAGAACCCACAAAATCAGTTTTTCAAAAATGTATGTGCTAATTTTTGGCTCGGAAATCTGTGCTTAGTGTAAAATATCTTTAAGAATTGAAAATATTTTACCTTGAGCAAAAAATTCAGAAAGCTCTGGAGTTCCTAGTGAGTTCAGAGGCTGTGTTAAACGTAAAAACAATTAAGTGCACAATCTGTGCTTGCTTAGCTCGCTAGCCTCCAGCTAACATCAGTACAGTTGGAACATCAGTCATTAGGGATAAATAAACACAGACTTCACAAACTGCTCAGAAGCCAAATTGCGTGAATGACACAAGAAGAATATTTGTTTTACTTTTCATCTCAAGACACCTTTAGAGTTTCTGGATCCTACACGTCCCATAATGCAACTCTAGATGACCACATCTGATGATGCCCATGGCTCTCAAGCTCCACACTCAACCATATAACACAGACCTTCTGTTAATCAGACCAATTCAACTAATATACTTGTGTTTTCACAGGCACTGGCCTATAATTAGGTGGGGTAATTTTGCACAAGTGGATTCACATTAAGTTAACCGTAAAAGTATCTATAAAACAGTGTTACTTTCATTGAAGAAAACTATGACTTTTTTTTTGTCAACAACCTTTTTTCCGTGATGAAAACAAGACTACTACCAAAAAATACATCTTGATAATAAAAAATAAGACGCAATCTGTGTTTCATTTCCCCTGACGAGATGAGACGTGACAAAAATATTAGTGGTGGACTATTGAAAATTAAAAGCCCAAAACAGCCATGCTTGCAATTATCTTCAAATGCTACATGAGTGGCAGGTTCGTGAACTGCGCTGCCTTTGGTGCGAGTTGTGAGCTGTAATTCAGCAGTAAATAAGCAGCCAGACCTCACATCTGATTCCCACAGGACTCCACTCAGATCGATTTCTTTTTGACAGGCAGGTATGAGGCTTGGTTATCTGTGAGTATACCTGTGTTGTCAGAAAACAGTCTGAACTCAGCAGAGTTCTCTGTCAGCTGAAAGTTAAGTTTTAATCACCAGCTCTTTGAGACACGAGTTGAAACCTCCGGACTAACATGTTGCAGATTAAGAAAGAATTCAGGCTTTGATTAAGTTCTTTCTCTGCCTCTGAGATTGATAATTCTGAGTTTACAATGAACCTGGGTACAAATCCTAGTTGTCTCAGATTAGTTATTTGTGGTGTCAACGTTTGTTGAGCTTTTCAAATGATGATCAGTAAGGCGTGCTCTTAAATCAAACCTTAAACCAGTCAAACACTGCTGGAGAAATGACAGTTTGTAAGTGTTCAGAAATTATTTGTAGTTGTAGAAAAAAAAAATTGGCAAGAATTTTTGAAATTCATGCCACCTTGATTCTAATTTCTGATACATGAATTAGCCTGGATTAGACTAAAAAAACATACAGAAAACATATTGATTAAAAGGTAATTAAAATGTCACGAATTTTAGTCAACTAAGACCTTTTGAATGTTTATTGACTACATCTAGACTAAAACTATATTGGATAAAAATGATTAAAATGTGTCTAAAACTAATAAACATTTTCCTCTCAAGACTAAATCTAAAGTAGCTGTCATTTCACTTTCTTGTTACATTTCTTCTGATAGGTATAGTTGAGGTAACTACAGTCTCTGGATTGCACCCCAAAATGCCACTGATGTGGAATGAATGAGTAACAGCAGAGTAGCTGCGAATAAACAGAGGTAATCATTAAAACTGCCTTCAGGCTGTGCTTTCAGACTGAGAAACAGAAGCCGCATGTATTTCTTGTACATTTATGTCTACAGTTCACTGCCTCCACAGCAGGAGCACCACCGCACAATATGTCTGTGTGGGTTGGCTTTGGCTGCAGTTGATGGTAGAGCCTCCATAATGATGTTTATTTGGGTAAGCTATAGTACTTAAGGATTATAGGAGCTAAATGTATTTATTGCTTAGATACTTTTATGAGAGATCTCTCAGTTTTTCAAACCACCACTTTGTTTAGAGCAGTTTGATCCAATAACTTCATTTTGATTTGTTAGCAATCAGTGTTGAGGTAAACAGACCAATGTGTCTGTTGTGTTATTCATGTGTTTAATGTGATGTGATGTTAATATCTGTCTTTGTTTGCAGGCTGTTCTCATGCATTGTTTGTACATATCCACGAAACGTAATGCACCACAATTCGTGTATAACCTACCTAATCATGAGGTTTGTAGGTCTGTAACCCACGTAAATGGGAAGGCTGCAATCGTGTGACCAATGAGGGAGTAAAGAAGGAAGTAGTATAAAGAGCAAAAGTCCGTCTATAGAGCATGACTGTATTAAAAGACCTGGATATAGCATTGGAGGAGGAACCTCATTCATTCCTATGGAAGTCTCTCAGTGGCACAAGAAGCCAAAAATGTTCAACTGCCATAAAAAATTACCATTATCAACTCTTACATTATTGGGCCCATAGAGCGGATGCACTAGAGACTGGTTAAGCACTTTGCTATCATGAATGGAGGTAAAATGATGTAATCATGTGGCTCTTCTAGACGTTCAAAATGTTATTTGACTGAATCGATAAAATCCAGATAGTGGAGCAGGTCATTTTGCGGGGGCTGTGACACGTAAAAAAATGTATCCACTGATTTACAGCAGTCTCTTGGTTGCTTTCACAGAGCAGGTCTATGGGCGAAAAAAGTCTTTCTGGGCCCAATAGCATCACGTTACAGACTCAGAAGTTTTAATTCCACTGTTTGGCTGCTATGAAAATAGGCTTTAAAGACTGGCGCACTTCCTAGAGGCCTGTCATGAAGGCAGGTTGTGGATTGCTTAAACAAACGCTTTCCTCCAGGAGACCAGTGTTCAGGAATTTTAAGTTATTCTGAGGTAATTTGCCACCATGTTTCTTTTTCTAAACCTAACCTACAAAACTTTACATTGAGTGTGTTACTTTATATTAAAGGAGAAGTCCGCTATTTTGCACTTTGAGCCCCATTCCTGGGTTGTTTATGATGAAATAGAGTGGTTAAGACCAAAATCTTGACGATTGCTCTTTCTCTGAGAATTTGAGAGAATTTGTCTTTCCCCTGCCTGGCTTAACAATGCTGTCTATGGCCATGTGTAAATCTGTCCTAAAACCACCTTCAACGTTTGTTTTCAAAGCCATGAAACTCACCGAGTGGTCAGTGGTGTTCGTTGATGTTCCAACATAAAAATCGTAGCAAACTGTGGTTTCCGTGATGATTTATTTGACATTTTCTCAGTGCATTGATTTCCTATAGGAAGCCTCATTGTCCGTTGGTAGTAATCCACCACTGGAAACAGAACGGGGGTTGTTTACGACAAGGTTGTAGTCATTGTAGTCTTTTAGCTCAGCGAAAGTGCCGGCTCGACAGTGCTGTGCGTGCTCCTCCTCTTCGTAGGGAATTCTCCCGCAGTCGCTGAGCAAAACTTGCCCATTATTACTAGCTTGTAAACAACCTTCGCAGTATGATGCCTTTGAACACAATGCCAGTCTTCTTCTTCTGCTTCTTTTCTGTGTCCCATTACATCGCA
Organism: Cephalopholis sonnerati; assembly: GCA_019142605.1. Classification (NCBI taxonomy): domain Eukaryota; kingdom Metazoa; phylum Chordata; class Actinopteri; order Perciformes; family Serranidae; genus Cephalopholis; species Cephalopholis sonnerati. The sequence goes on from JAGQAX010000002.1 coordinate 37,186,073, forward strand.
ATGGTTTCCTGCCAGTTGGCGACACTCACCTAAAGGAGCATTATCACCATCAAGTGGGCTGGAGTGTATAATGAACGAGGGTCAAACGAACGATCAAGCGGAAGTTTACACATGGGTGTGAGGCAGCTGAAAAAATAGTTCCACAATCGAGATGAATTGCGAAAACACGGATGGAAACCACAGTTTGCTACGATTTTTATGTTGGAACATCAACGAACACCACTGACCACTCAGTGAGTTTCATGGCTTTTAAAACGAATGTTTAAGGTGGTTTTAGGACAGATTTACACATGGCCATAGACAGCATTGTTAAGCCAGGCAGGGGAAAGCCAAATTCTCTCAAATTCTCAGAGAAGGAGCAATCGTCAAGACTTTGGTCTTAACCACTCTATTTCATTATAAACAACCAGGAATGGGGCTCAAAGTGCAAAATACTGGACTTATCCTTTAAGTACATAACGTGACAATGCCCAACCACATTCTTTTTCTACTACTACTTACCTTAACCTGACCTATGTAATTTTATGTTAAGTATGTACCTTCACATTAAGTACATAATGTGCCCCATTCATGGGGCGTGAATTTGTTAGATATCATATGAACTGTTGTAGATACATTCTCCTGTCATATGAACCGTTATATGAGGATGATGATGTTTGATGGAGTTTACGCACTATGCTGTACCAAGCTGTATCAACCTCAGTTGTGATCATTAATAGATGATTGATTGAAAAGATGTCCAATTTTATAAATAAGTAATAGGCAAGTAAGATTTTGAAAACCACCGTAAACATTTGTGTGTTAATTACTTTACATTAAGGGCCTTATTTCACTATTTGAAAGTAGAAATTTCACATGTTAAACCCTGTTCTTTCAGGTGTAGTGGTCATTATTTGAACCAATTTTTGTACTTTCATATCAAAGCACAGCATGTTGCATCATTTGGTGATTCAGATAACAGAGTCCTGTGGTGTAAAACCACACTGAAATGATCTCTTTCAAAACAAAACAAACAAACAAACAAAGGATAAGGAGCAACCATGTAAACTAAGAGTAGAAATAGACACAAAGCCATCTAATCATTCTCTCACCAGACACTGTATTCATCTTTCACATAGGCCGTTGATTTACAGTTACTATGTGTACTTTATTTGACTGATAAGCCACTGAATGGTCCCAGAGGTTGGGCTCATGAAAACACACAGGGGGGGTTAGAGTTCACTGCCACGCTCTTGAACACTGTTGACATGGTGTGACATCATTAGTGAGATTCCCTGACTTTGTCTTTGCACTCAAAACCCTCACCACCCCTCAGTGTACCCTAAGACTCTGTGTAGTTAGGACAGATGCTCACTTCCACAGACGACGCCCCGTTGGAGCATGGGAACTCGTGTGAAGGCTCGCCGAGCTTGGGCTCACTCTGGTGTTCATACATATCAAATGCCTTCAGTCACCCATGGGACTGTGGGTGGGGGTTGCTGTGCCTGGTGCGATGCTTCTCCCATTGCCCTCCTTCAATATCTATTGATGTCCTAAAGGGTCCAGGTTAGAGGTCAGCCCTTCAGAGGTGGCAGGGTCAAACTTCTCATCTCATGAATATGGAAGACTGCTGGGCACAGGGGACCATCTGGTCGCCTCTATTGGGAGCTGAACAAATGAGCCTGCTGAGAGGGTGTCGTATTAGTGTAATTACTGTGGATTTCCCAGGCCTAAAAAACAGCATCAGTCCTCCCTGAGTCCCCCTTTGCACCCGGGATCTGCAGGTTGACTAAACTGAAACAGAGAAAAACAAATATCCAAACGCATACTTCATCATTTAAACATCAAGGGAATTCTCTGCTGATTTGTTGTCATTCTGTTTTTGATTGTTGCTAACTTGTTTTCTTTGTTGGCTTTGGTGTGTTGATGATGTTATGTTATGTTGTTGTGTGTTGAGAAATGTTACAGTGGCCCATGAGAGCAACATGCTGCAATCCAAAATCAACAACAGAAACAATGCTGAGTCAACACAAATACAAAAATCCAACAACAGGAGCACGCTGCAAATGAAAAAAAAGTGAAACAAATACATTAACAGCAAACACACTTCAAATAAAGAAACAATGCAACGTAAAATACACATAAACCCCCAAAAGAAATGCAACAGAAAAACACATCCAGTCAACACAAAAGAAGTCCTTCAGGATTCTTGGGGGAGTGCTCAGAGAAACAGCTTGATTTTTGACTCGAGAGAGAGACCAGACAGGAGAGTCAGTTTGTTTATGAGGTGAAAAGAAAAGGAAAGTGATGACACCAAAAGGCACTTTTTAAAAAAAAAAAAAAAAACATTTGGCCTTTTACAGTATTATAAAAGAGCAACATATTTATGTGGCTCCCCCTAGAGGCCTGGAGAAATTCCATTGTGTTATCTGAATATGCTGAATTTTTCCGTTACATGTATCTTCAGTGTTTGTGTTTTTTTTTTACTTTGTATCATTTCTATATTTGCGGCATCTGTCCTGGTGTGTTTGTTTTGGCTTTCTGCAGATCTTTTTTTAATTTGCATACATTATTATAGATATTATACATATATACATATATTTGTTTTTAAATTTTCATATGTGTTTTTGAATTTTCTTTGATCTTAAGCTGCAGCCCGTTTCTCCTAATTAAATATTTTAAGCCGTTATAGCACGTTTGTTGTTGTTGGCCACTGTTAAATGTGCACAAGAAATGGATCATCCCAAGGCACATATGGTCCTAACGGCCCTGGTTTGAGCCTGGAGGCACCTCCCATCGTTTGCCCTTTTTTCTTGTCACCTATCTGATTTCATCATGGAAAATCCTTTTTTTAAAGAAATGTTTCAACCCAGTGGCCATTTATAAAGCTGAGCATAGATAGTAAAGACATTACACACTGAGGCGCTGAAATTTGCATACTGTAAGGCAGCACATTTAATTTAAGAGGCCAAAACAAGCCTTCAAGATGAAGCTTAATGAAAGGGAGTGGTTACAGATTATGCTACAGTATGTTTAGACTGTAACTGTGTTTATGTAACAAAATGTGGATTACCAAGTGTGCAGGCCGACACCTTTTGTGCAAGATGATAGTTTTAGACACAATTTTGATACAAAAAGAATTGACCTTTCTATAGGCTATGAATGTGTAAGAAATTGAAGCGAGCGTAGCCGTCTGGTGACCTTGATAAGAATCTCATCCTGTTTGTCACACTGTGAGTGCGTCTTTGTGAGGACTTTCACCGGAGGCGAATGGCGGGTCAACCTCTTGCCGTCATTCTGCTCTCCTCTCTTCCTCTTTCCATCATTTACACCTCCCAGGAGTGAAAAACCACAATGCAACTGTTTGTCACCGTGGCTGCCTGTGTTGTCTCAAGAGTATTTTTTGAGTTTGAGTGCAGTGAACAATGCTCCGATTCTTTTGTATTGCTCACTGATACAGGTGACCCGGAGGCAATGAAAGCAGAAGCACCAGCCTGCTGATTTCAAAGGGAGATTGAGAGGGTTTGGATACCTCTCTCATCTGACAGCACTGTCTGAGAGCTTGTTGATGGAAGAAACAAAACAGCGGACCACTAGAGCCAAGGTCACATCAGAGACAGTGCAGCTATGTACATTCTTTTTATCTCTTTGTTCTGGATCCAGCGCCCTTGGGGTTTGATATTGGTAAGAATCAAACCCACATTATCAAAACCATATCTTAGGTGTGTTACATGTATGTACTGTTGATGTGCTTTCCTGTCCTGTGAATTAATTCATGTGTGATTATAGTACCCCATTGTCTTTCATGGACTAAGCGTCAGAAAAAGTGTCACAGTAATATTAGAGCCGCTGCTAACCATTATGTTCTTCATCGATTAATCTGCCAAATGGTTTCTTGATTAATTTAGAAATTGTTTGGTCTTTAAAATGATTCTGTTTCATAGAGCGCAAGGTGATGTCTTCAATTTTTTTTTATCTGCCCAACAGTTTGAACCCCAAAGACATTAAGGTTACTATCATAGAGGAACTCTATATGAGCCTGACAGACGGTGGATTGGGTATACCTTAACAGTTAATGATCATTTCTGTTATTCTGTAATTTTGTATACTTATTGACATAACACTTTGAAATCCCTTGTAACTGTATTAAAGGAATACTTCACCCACAAAATGAGCATTTGTATATCAATTACTCGCCCCTGTACACTGAATTTAAGAAGAAACTTTTTTTTAATTCACATGCATCCACAGTGAACGAAGAATCCAAAAACAGAGAACATTGAATGAAAGTCATAGGGCACGTGTGTGACAACAGCATATATCAAATCATAAGTGTACAAACTCACACACAACTCAGTATGATGCAAATCTCATTTACCAGTCCCAAACATTTTCTCTAAAACATTTTTGCTAAAACCTTAGATTTAAAATACAGGAACAGTCTCACACACAGACGAGTAGCATGCCAGATAAGCATATGAACTGCAGTGGAATGCACGAGCAGAGTTTAAATGCAAGCGCTTACTCAGGCACTTTACTCGTATGCAGAAGTGTTTTGATGTAGTTTTGCTGTTGTTTACCCCCTCGCCCTCTTTACTCCAAATCATTAACAATTTTCTCCGTTTTTGGATTCTTCGTTCACTGTGGAGGCATGCAAAAAAAGCTAACTAAGGTCCTGTTTATATGATAACGATTTCAACTGAAAACGGTAAACTTTAGCTGCGTTTTGGCTGATCATTTACACAACAGCAGCGTTTTGGGTACCTGAAAATGGGTTCCAGAATGCAATTTTTTGGAAACAGCACCGTCTCCGTTGTCACATAAACTTGCAATATGCAGTTCCTCTGAAAATGGAGACTTTTTGCACATGCGCATTACAGTTTCAGTCACTAGACAAGCGTGAGAAAGTCAGCCATCACAACAACAGTGGCGGACTCCCAAGCTCTGTTAGTGCCGCTCACCCTTTTGAATTTATCAACACTTATCCAGCAAAGTGTAGATTTACTGTAGAAACTCCACCTCGTTGTCTGTCCAGACAAACGTTCGTGCGGGTGCCATTTTGTTTGTTTATACATCACCGCTATGTAGAAGGAAGCGCGTGTGCGCAGGCTCGTGTCGTTTCATTACAAAGTCACACTGCCAACTCCTGGCCTGGCATGTACAGTATACTACAGCGTTTTTGGTCATTTTTGCAGATCCATGTGCACGCCCATTGTTATCAAAATGTTGTTGTCTGAACATTTCAAAACGAAAATGAGAAACAATTCCATTTTCAGCATTTGTGGCCTACATTGTCTTCACAAATTCAGCCTAGCAGCGGGTGAGTAACTGATCCACAAATGATTATTTTGTGGGCAGAGTATTCCTTTAAGACCCACAGACATTTAAAAGAAAAGGAAAACTGCCCTGAGAGACAGTATATTCTATATATGCTTTATCTAAAGGTGCATCAGGGTGAAAGAGTTTACGTTCAGAGGGGGTGAGCCTGGAGCTTGCCTGTCAGGCTGAGTGGCACTAAAGACTCAGAGCATGAATAAATCACCACAGTTTGACCCATTTAAATACCAAATGGAACCATACTCTCCACTGGGGAACCACAGGCATGCTTGAACACACTGCTTCATTTCCATGATGGCAGCAGGATGCCACTGGTAGATGATGCGACTATGGGAGTCGTAGTATTATGCAGCGGCCTTAAAAGTACTTCTGGCATGACTGCATTGCCTTTGGCTCTGGGTCAAATGAACAGAGATGTCCTCCGACTGCAGCCTGAGGTGGGTGAAAGCACAGTAATCTAATGATACTGTAACCCTGATGTGAACTCAACGTCCCTCAGCTGCAGTTTCTGAAAGAAAATTCTCAGTCATGCCTTTTCTTTTTCATTCAGCTTCTCTACGCCCGGCAGGATCACCCTCCAGCCTCCGTCTCTAATTGGTCACGGAGTTGCACAGCAGCAAAGTCATCATAAACTGGCTAGCTGGCTAATGGCAACCACTGTTCACTTAACTCCACAGTGCTTAAACGATTCCCTTAATAATGTAAGCCAGCTAGAGCACTTTGAATTTAGAAAAAAACATTTTCAGTTAAACATGTAGGCAATTTACTACACTGACATGATTTTCTACTCCCTCTAGAAGAACCAAGATTTTCAAGGCTAACCTTTGGCCCTGATAGGCTAATTTATGCCATGTGACTCAATCACACCACAGTGTAAATCTCTAATGGGATGACTGTGGTTTGACAATTGTAGCTGTAAAATGTACTTTGACTAAGCTGGTTTCCACCTGCCACCGCCACCACTACCACCATCTGTGTGACTGTCCCAGTGAGAATGTCATTTCTTGTCTGAGGAGCTGGTTAATATTTAAATTTCATGTTTGTCTAGATGTGATGAGTGACAAGAACCACAGCACTGGGAAGGAGGGAGATGGGTAAGAGGGTAGTGATGGGCAAACCGATTCTTTTCACAGCATCGGTTCCTTCGAGTTGATGCATGCACACGTTTTTGACCTTTCGAGTTTTGATACTTTTTGCAAAATATGGTGTCAGTTTCTCTGTGACACAATGCATCACCAGTCATCATGTTTAAGTTTACAATAAAAGCAATAAAATATTAATTTGAATGCAGTGATTCAGCATCCGACTTGTATGTATGTAGGCTATGTTACAGAAATGTTACTTTCAAATGATCTGTTGTTCTTTGAAGGGCAAGTAGCAGAGGTCCCACCTCAGCAGCCTTGTGCTGCATTCATGTTGCGTTGGAATAATCTGAATAATCCATGGCTCTTTGTTACCAGCTTGTTTAAATGTAATGTCGTGAGCAATAAAATACAACACATACTCTTTGTAGCCTCCATGTTTCCCCACATTACGATTTAAAGATCATGAACACACCGCAGTCACATTAACAGCTGTCCAAGGAAAATATGAATGCGTCATTGGCCTTGGCTGGTGGAGGCCTCCAATTTAATTGGTCCTTGCTCATTCATTCAGTGCCATTGATGCACTATTCTATGACAGGTTACAGATTCATGTGAACTCATATGTTCGACAGGCTGACCCAATACATACCAGACACTAAGAAGAGTTCAAAAAGATCTGGCCGTTCATTTTCACCCATCACTAGGCTATCACCTGTGGTGTCCCTTATCTGCACATCCCCTGGCACAGCTCTGTGTACCAGGGGATGTGGGGATAAGGGACACTAGAGGTGAATAGGGTAAAAATTACAACACATAGATATCACAGTTAAACTTACCTAGTTGATAACTTACATTAAGACAGTTTCTTTTTGTATTAAAAGTTTTCTGAAATCTTATGTTTAAATATGCAATAAGACATTATCTAATAAAATTCACACTTTCTAGAACATGTTATGAAATTAAAACAGACTGTTCTCATGCACTGTTGGTGCATTCCTATGAAAAATAATGCACCAAAATTTGTAAATATCCCACAAAGTCATGAACCAGTAATTTGTTTATAACCCAGGTGAACATCACTGGGACTATTTGATCTCATCGTTTCTGCAATACAGCTGATCAACCTCATGAACAGCTGACGAAAGGTGGAAAAAAAATATGACAATATAATCTGCTCTCGTGAGGCCAAATCATTTTAAGCATGGAAAACATATTTCTAAAACGTGGATGTGGAGGGTTGTGTGAAAGCCTGCCGCTTACTTGAATTGGCCATTGTAAAAAAAAAAGTGTCAAGGTTAGAGAGGTGGGGCCATGTTGTTTGTTTACTCAAATGTACTAATTATTCAAATGTAATGAGGCTTGGAAGAGTTGTAACACTGCTTCGCTGTGTCCCTTTGAAGAGCAAGTCTTTATTGATTTAACCTAATGAAGCTCTTTTTTTAAAAAAAATCCCAAATGTATTCCAATTACAGCACTGAATCCTGCAGCTGCAATTAGTCCCAGGGCTGATGGAGTGCTGTGGAGATGCACCTGCAGAGGTGGATCCCAACATCTGTATCAACATGTTGGGTGTTTTCTGTTTCTAAGTTTTTATTTGCCGAAATCTGTAAATAGTAATGAGGCATCTTTGTGAGGGCAGCCAAGGGCAATCTAATATTTGGGCCCAATCCCATTGCATCCCTTACCCCTACCACTTTCACATCTGGGGGTAGGATGTCCCGATTCTTCCTTATCTTTTTAACAAGCATAATAAAAGAAATTTCTCCTATGCTGATGTCTCGGTAGCCAACTAGCTAGCTGACAAATGCTACATTAGTTTTTCTGTGCATGACTATCACATTTTTTTGTAACAGACCACTCTCTGTGTGGGAAAGTTCATCATTGTGTTGGAGTCGAAAGACTCTTTCAGGTAGATTCTCTGGAGTTTTCGTGTCCTTGACACTCTCCACTCCCACCCACTACCTTCTCTCTATCTCCAGCTCTCTCTCTAGAATCACTGTGATTTATAAGGGCTAATAGCCGCCCACTCCCTTCACGCTCTTTAACTCTCCATCTATTGATATTAGCCAGCCAGGAAATGGAGCTAAATTATCCCATTCACCAGGTGACCTTAACAGTCCATAGGATTTACCCTCTAAGGAGACTCTTGTACATTGTAACATTTGTACACACTCACACACACACACACACTGACAGACCTTAACCCACTGACAACTGCTTATGCACATAGCAGTTTAATTATGCAGACATTATCACGATGTTGTAGAAATAATTCATTTTGATACAGCTTTTTTCTTCCTGCCACAGTGTAAATAACCAGCAATGCAAACCAGCACAAAAAGGCTATCAGTGCTCTCAAGATAACGTGGAAAAAAGGAAAAGGCAGACAAAGAAATATTTCATAGGAAAAAAAACTAGTAAAGGAGGCCACCCAACCCCCCTCTCCCCCCCTCGCCCAAATAATACCCTCAGGGAACAGACCGGTAAACCACTTCATCAGCCCCCAGCATGTCAGTCCTGCCATATATGGGCAAAAAATGGGTGGGGTAGAAAGGATAGAAAATTCCATCACTCTCCTCACTTGTCCTCCTAATGCAAATCCTCTCCCCCTGGTCCTAATCACTCCGATGTGTTTTTATCCACCTTGCTTCTTCTCAAGTGGGACAACCCTGCCTGTCATTTAACCCCAAGCCTTGTGCTCACTGGGCATTTTTTTTTCTTGCATTTAAGCACCGGCAGGCTGCAGGGATGAAGTGCTTTGGTGTGGTGAGGGTAAAAAAAAAGTGCTGTGTGTGGGTACTGTATCTTTGACAACATCTCATCCTCCTGACAGGAAAAGTGCAACGCTTCTTCTTTTGAAAATCTGAGATATTTTCAAGTTGAAGCACCCAGAGCAGCAGAACAAAAAGGTGGAGTGTTTTGAACAAGAAAAGGTGCTGGGTGAAGCGCTTTTACACAGACAGCTGCTTCAGCTCCACACACACTCTGTCTCTATTGAAAATGTCTGAAAAAGGCGCTGATGCTCTAAACAGAAACCTAGTGGGCACAAGGCCTAGCATTATCTTCAGGATTATTTCCTCCCCCCCATCTCAGCTGCCCATGGACACGCACACATACACATACAGCAGAAGCAGCAGTACTACTATCTCTGCCACCAGCATCAGTGAAAAGACACATTCTGACTCCAAGTCTCAGACAGAGCATGTAGCTAACAAAGAGCAGTTGTCTTTGTTCAGCTGGCGCAGGAGAGGGAGGGGTGAACAAGGAGGGATAAGGATGGAGGATGGGGAGAGACACCGACTTCCCTCTTTTCTATTTGAGCACAAAAAACAGCAGACAAGCAAAATTTTCCCCACTCATCATACACATACACAATTGTACCTGTTCAGACCCACAGTCCTGAGCTGCATGTTTTAAACACTACTGTGCTTACTCAGGTGATTATGAAATATATTAGATATATTACAGTAAAGTATATAACAATATACATATTCTTCTTCTTTAGCATGCAGTGTATCCAGTGGTGCTGGCCTAGCTGATGAGGTGGGTGAACTAACCTAATGGGTGGGTGGATAGCTTATCAAGGAGGAAATAAGTATACTCTCCTATATATTTCAATGGCTTTTTGGCTGATGGTGGGGTATACTTTAAACACCCAGAAAAAGAAATGGGTATACTCCCTATACCTGCATATGCTCTCCACAACAACACTGATTGTGTCTCAGCTCTTGAAGACTGAGTTTGGCTGAAAACAATGCAGGCAAATTATAAGAGAGCAAATCTACGGTCATGCTAGCAGATCTGTGAGGCTGTACTTTTGATACAGCAATGATTTGAACTGCACACTAACATCAGTTAATGTGCTTACAATGACATCGCTAACATTCTAATATCAAGCAGGTGTAATGTTTCCCATGTTCGCCATCTTAGTTTAGTGATCTAGCATGCTAATCATTATCAATTAGAACTAGTGCTAAACACAAAGTAGGAGTGAGGCTGATGGGAATGTCATTCGTTTTCGGGGCTCCCATCCCCCTCTTCGGTTCTGCGGCCGGGTTCGGCAAAATCCGGTCGTCAATCCTGAAACCCAGAGACTGCCTGTGGGCACTAGGCCTGAAGAAAGAACTGTGTATTGAGTTTAATCATCTGTCCAAGTTCCTGTTTTGCTGCCAAACTATTAAAATTCACACTTACAACTGTTCCAGATTTTGAGTGCTGCTTTTGGGTTCCACACACACCCGTCACAACCCCGACATTCTTACCCCAACCCTAACCAATCCTACTCCTTTTGCCTTGACCTAACCCATCCAACCAACAAAGGCAATGAGTACTAGCCAATCATAGGGAGCGTGGGAGGCAGGACATGATGTGGATTACACCGGGGTCCCATAGCTGGTTCATAATTTGGTCATAACAGTTTCTTGCTGTTCCTTGAATTTGTGTGATGTTTCAGTGTGGCCTTTATGGACAGAGGTTTCCAAAATCTCGTCATCTCTCCAGTTAGACATTTTGTTGCTGTCTACATGTAAATGACCCTTCTTCTTTACCCTCGGATGTTTTTTTCTTCTTGTTTTGTGCGAGCTGCATGATAGAAATGTCATCAACATGCCCACTGGCTCGCTGTGAATTCTCCAGACAATTACCTGCTCTATTCACACATAGGCTCAGTCTGACAATACACAGACTTTGTACTAGGGAGCTGGCAGAGTAAAATCCGTTTCACGTCAGCTCCAACTCATCCAGACATTTGCATTCTTATATACAGGTCCTCTGGGTAATGTCTAGATAATGTCAGGATTGCAGTACACAAGTGAAAGGAGCTAAAGTTAATACAGTTCATAGTGAGGGGAACATGAATGTGTGTATCACATTTCATTAAATTCAACTTCTTGAGACAATTCACTAAAAACTACAAATGTCAACTTCGTGGTGGTGCAAGAGAAACATCGAGGGATCGCCAAAGTTATTAGGATACATTGCCTGGAAACCATGAATGGTACAAAATGTTGTGCCAGTAGTGACCAGTCCATTCAGTGGATGATAAGGTTAAGTGAAAATTCTGACCTCACAGTGGCACCAGAGAAGAAGTCGAGGGATCACCAAGGTCAGTAGGATTCATCCTCTGGGAAATGTGAATGTCTGTACAAAATGTCATTCCAATCCATCCAGTAGCTGTTGATATATTCTGGACAATAAGTCTGGACCCAGCAGCGACCTGTGGGCTGAAAAATGAAGCCAACGTGAAACTGCATTTCCTTGAATGGTCACATGAGGCTAGCACCAAGAGCGAGGCAATGCCTATACACACCCATGTTAAAATGCCCAACTTTACAACATGTTTACAGCCCAATACAAACAACGGTTTTGGTTTCTGTAGCTGATTACCTCTTTTATGAAAACTGTACGGGGGTTAAATTTCATATAGCTCACCTATCTGAGTTTAATTAAGACTTTAAGTGTTGTGCATGTGGCCACTTTGAGTGACAGGTCCTCGACTTCTCAGTCAGATTCGCCCCTCGCTTCTCCCTGGTCACTTCTGGCTCCAAAAATCCAAGATGGCAGCAACCAAAATGTCAAACTTGAGGCTTGAAAACGGAAGTCCACAAACCAGTGGGTAACGTTATGGTGGCTAAGTCAATATTTTTGTACAGTTTATGGTCTGATCCAAAGTGGTTGATCAACTGACTGCAACTGCCACCCTGGGGCCACGCCGCTAGCATGGCGAAATCCTGAGAAAGGGAGAGAACAAAATTACAACCTTTAACATTATAACATAGGACACAATCAAACCAATATCTGCAAATGTCAGAGATCATTGCATGTGCAGCTTCCCAGCAGGAAGTAGAGAGACACTATGCTGTGACCTACAGAAATCTCAAAAAGCAAAGTGAACTCATTTCATTATTAACCTTTGGTCTCTGGAGACGCAACACAGTCTGTATGGTTCCATGATCTTAACATACTGTTGATAATTATTTAATGATGAGACACAGATGGTGAAGACATCTTTAACTATATGCTGTCTCACTTTGCAATGGATTGCATGGAGAGTAATTTCATTAATTCAAGAATACTTTAACTGGATGGTATTTTCCTCTCATGTCTGCTGTGTCTGAAATGTGTAGTTAAAAGAAAAACATAAAATTAGTTGACTAATCAAAGCAGATCTCTTCTCCTCCTTTGCAAAACATCAGTGATGTAAAAGCTGCTGATGCCATATGTCAATTAAATATTAATGGAATGTTTTTTTTCTGTCAAGATGAACTGAAAGGAAGAAAAAACTTTTCGGGTTAATGTTCTTGTTTGTCTGAGTGGGAACATAAGAAGGATGGATAAATAAAATTGATTAACACAAGGTTATAATTGTTTGATTCTATTCTATCACTGAGCGGCACACCCAACAACAATTACCATTATTAATTTATTTTTGCATAAAGCAAATGAATACAAACACCTACATCTCTCAAACACACATGCTTCAGAAACTATTTTAATTTTCGATCGGGCCAAAACAAATCAAGCAAGGCCTATGTTTGACAAACCCAAATGAAAGTCAATCCCCAAGAGCCACTGCTAAATTGCTTTGCTCCGGAGCAATTATAAAGGGATCTGTTGATTTTGTTGTTAAGTGGCTCTGATTGGTTGCGGAGTGGCAGGCTCTAATGTGGACACTAATGCAAAGTGACATGTGTAACAGGAGTCAGGACCTCATCACCTCTGTGGCTATTAAGACCAATTCAGGGGAGACATTTCACACTCACGCTCACCTTGAGCTCTCGGTGGAGCAACTGGATGTGAACAGTCAATGTCAGTGGAAGTGCACTGCCCCACAGTTCTGTAATGATTGACACAGTCAACGCATACCAAGTAAAAAAAAAACTTGACACATTATTCTAAAAGAGTCAGCAATCAAAATTCACATATAAAGATGCCTCATACTGGTTCCAGACCTTCCCAAATGCATTCCTTCGAAAACCAGCCCATAGCTGACACAGTCACCACTGGTTGGGTAAAGTGGATTTAGTTTAACCTCACCTTAGAGTAACATATTCCTCTTCTGCACCTCAGTATGAATGAATTGCTCAGAATATGTCTGTTTCATTAGATGACTCATCTCTTCTCATAGGGAGACTCTAAGGTTCTGCATTCAGCGCATTAATATAGCAGCAACAACTTTTGCTATGTAAAATATAGTTGAGTATATTGTGTCCTGAGACGAGTCATGCTACCTCTGTGTTGTAATGCAAGCTTCTTCGTTCTTTCCTGTGGTAGACGGTCAGGCTGCAGATGCATGTGAGTGCATATGAGTCCCAAGCCCCCAGAAACAGCACCGGGCTTTAAAGCCAATTTTACATTGTGGCCGAACATGGAACTACAATTTCTGGGTCCATCACACGATGCAGTGGGGCCCAAAAAGACTTTTTCCCATCTCAACCCCCACGAAATGATTCATTTTACTATCAGGACTTGATCCATTTGGTCCGGTAAAATTTCTGAAGTACAGAAGAACCACACTATTGGATCGTTTTTATCCCCATTCAAGTTAGCAGAGGGCTACACTGGAAGTTAGCTGTTTAGTCAGCAGAAGTTAGTACGCTTGCTCTGTGGGCCCCATGATGTGAAGATCTGGGTAATTTCATCCCACAGAAATTGAGCTTTTTTTGCTTCATGTGCCACTGAGCAACTGTTAGGAATGAACAGGGCCCCGACTCCAATGCTGTATCCAGCTGTCTTTACACATCCATAGTGAGTCCCGTGTGTGTTACTTTTCCACTCGCTACCAATCTGCACTGCTCTTACATGGCAGTTACTGCGGGTATCGGGATGTTGTTGTTGCAGAAGTGCAGTACCCATCCTCAGATTCACCCCTGGTTAACACAATTAACTCTGTCAGCACTGTTGCTGTTGTTAGCACTGGTCACAATGTTAGCACCGTTAGCTGCTAGCTGCAGGCTCATCCACTTCCATGTTTAGAACCGTGTATTGTCAGCCTGAATCAGACTCTGAATCACAGATACAGTTTGAATGTCATGTAGACCCCCTTTAAAGTAATAATTCAACATTTTGGGACATGCACTTATTCACCCTCTTCGTGGGAGTTAGATGCAAAAGTTGATGCCACTGTCAAGTTTGTCCATTAAATATGAACTACAGCTAGGAGATGCTTAGCTTAGCTTTAGCATAAAGACTGGAAACAGATATATACAGCAAGCCTGGGTCTGTTGAGAGTGAACCAAATCTGCCTATAAGCACCTCTAAATATCACTAATTAGCATGTTACATCTTGTTTGTTATTCAACCTAAAAAACAAAATGTAAAACGTGGTTTTACAGGGGAATATGTGCCAGACTATTTCTTAGTTACTTCTTAGAGACTCCTCTGGTTGCCTGGCAGCCTCACAGTGATGGCACATAGCCCGAAAAAAAGAAAAAACAACATGCTGTTATACAGTTGTGATATAACATGTTATTTAGTGATCTTTAGAGATGCTGATAGGTAGATGTTGTGAGATGTTTCACCCTGTTTCCAGTCTTTATGCTAAACTAAGCTAACAGCATACAGACATGAAAGAGTATTAGTCTTCTCATTTCTCTGCAAGAAAGCAAATAAGTGTATTTCCCAAAATTCCTATTCCTTCCCAGGCCAGGTGAAAGCTATCCTACATGTGAAACAACATAAGTGCCACCTGTACTCTCTGTTGCAATCCAATATAACGGCCCTGCAATAAATTCAACCACAGTGAGGCTCATAATGTTCAATTTGTGTTGAGCCTGGGAGGTGCTGATTCAACTCAGAGGGGATTTTTCTGAGGCTGTAGTTTGTGCTACTGCTGTGTTGAGCTGCATTATATTGTAAGGTGTTTCTGTTTCTGTGTCCACCCCCGAGCAGATGCCTTATTTGTTTCAGCTATCATCCTGCAGCTGAAGGAGAGGAGACACAGACAGAGATTTGGACCAACATGGACAAACATGGTATTAGGTTAGGGAAAGGGAAATTGAAAGAAAATAGGAATTGTCACTTTTCTCTTGAGAGTGACAGTGTTTGTCAGGTACATGTACACGCAAACATATGTGTGTGTGTTTGTGTGTCTGTGTCATCGGCAGTTTGGCAGCAGTGTTTGCTCCAGTCTGGCAGAAGGTAGCGATTGTACCAGTAATGGTGTGATGGTGACATAGTGTCATAACAAGGTAGCAAATGCGCTAAATGTTCAGAGGCAGGCATCTGCTCTAGTTAGAGCTGAAGACAGCATCAAGCTGTTCATATTATTGCCAATTAAGATCAGATTTAATTTAATCATGAAAATCAAATTAAAAAGTACAGCATATATCTCTCAGGCTTTAGTGGATGTTCTTCAACATGCTCTAAATAAACTGTGGGCGAACTCAGAGCAATGCTGGTAATGACGAAGGCATTAGTTCATTTGCATTGAAGTCATATGTTTCTGTTTGTGTCTTTGCCTACTTATTATTTTCTTCCAACATTCATCTCATCACTCCTCAACACTTCTCATTTAATATTCTACCCGTCTATGACCGAAAATAAGCACTGACAAGAAAACTGACACCTTGTCTTCTCCTCAGCAGAGTGTAATGCGGCAAAATGATGAGAAGACTTTGTGAAAGGTAAAGCGGGGGGCATACGTTTCTGTGTGACTGGTTTTCCCAGATGGCCATGTGGAGGGAGCTGTGTGATCAGAGATCTAATAAACCGGTGGATATGCTGCATCGCCTTTCCTGGGAGGGAGCTGTTGCCATAGCAACCACACCACAAGCACTGCAGGTTAATGGTGGGAAATTATGATTTGCCGGTTGCAACTAACACACAGGGTGACTGCTGAATCAACTTTGAGCTCTCTGTGGCGGCAGAACGATACGAGCGGTTCCCACAGTGCAGTTTTTGGATATCAAAAAGGTCTTTGAACAAGTTCCAGTTGGCCCCCAGCAAAATGAATTAAATTTCACTAATGTATTTGTATTTTAAAAGGTTTTACTCAGCCACATGCGCTCAGTCTGCACTAAATCCTGAATCTAAAAGTAGTGAAACATTTAAAACACTTTTCAAATCAGGGTCGAACGGTCAAAATAGACTCCAACAGGAATTCTTCTGACAGGTCCAGTCTTATTAGTGGTTCAAAGGCGCACTAAAACTTTTCTAAACTCTGTGTTTACTGTGTTATGTAAAAGTTTCAGACCACAGTGTGCAGACGGTTACAATTACTTGTTTGCCATTTGTAGTTTAACATTATGGCATGAGTCAAGCTTGGATCGATTTCAAATTGGCCCTACCAGACAATGGTTGAAGGTCATGCATTATAGAGCATTTAAAGGAATATTTCACCCTCCAAATGACCAATTGTACAGCACTTACTCACCCTGTGTTAAGTTGAATTTGTCAAGAAAACTTTGTTTTTCTCACATGCCCCCACAGTGAACGAAGAATCCAAAAACAGAGGAAGTACTTGATGAATTGAAGATGTAGGCCATTGTGTTCAACAAAAGCAAAACTATATCAAAACATTACCTCACAAATTCTCACACAAGTCGTTCAGCATAATCCAAGTCTCATTTATCCAGTTATATGCTTAGTACTTCACAAACAGACAGGCCTTTCTAACAGGGAACTGAACTGAAAGTGAAACATGGGAGCTGCTGGTCTACCACTGCCTCCATCAGTTAGTTTGTTATTGCGTGACTGTGGTGAATCCAAACTAATCCTGTAAAACACCAAAGTCACACAATGACACAATCAAACTAACAATAGAGGCAGTGGTAGACCAGCAGCTCCCATGTTTAGTGAGGTAAAAATATTGTTTTAGTCAGAGGAGTCTGGCTTTGAAGAGAAGATAGATAGATAGATAGATAGATAGATAGATAGATAGATAGATAGATAGATAGATAGATAGATAGATAGATAGGTTTCACATTCAGTTCAGTTCCCTGTCAAAAAGGCCTGTCTGTTTGGGAAGTACTAAGCTTCCAACTGGACAAATGTGACTTGGATTATACTGGATTAAACATGGACCCCTATGACTTCAATACTCAAGTATTTTACCTGTTTTTGGATTCTTACTTCACTGTGGTAGCATGCGAGAAAAATAAAAAAAATTTTCACAAATTCAGCGTAACATTGGGTGAGCAAGTGATACACAAATAATCATCTGAGATGGGAAATTTCCCTTTAATGCTTTGTTAGAGATGAAGGAAATATATCAGTTGCTGTTACCAACCATTAGTCAAAGCTGAATCTAGTTAAATCCCCTAAAGTTTATGACTGCCCAAAATAATGTAAGTTTTGCTGAACCTTCTATGGCTGTTTGTGTTCATAAATAACCTTTAGGCTAAATGCATAGAGCTAAACACATACAGGAGGACTAATTTTGGAGCATCATAGGTGGAAGAAGCTAAACCTGCTCAGGCCATCTAAGTAACAAAGACAAAGAACATTGAAATGACAAAAATTGTGTTGCTCTCCGGTCAATAACTTTCCTCTTAATTCCAATAGAAACAGCCAGAACCTGCACGTGCCATCTGTTTGGCGCACTTTCTTGTCTCAACACAGAGATGATCACATCTCGTCTCTGTAGCTACAGTATGGATGAAGAACCTGTCAGGCAGCTCCCAAAGCAGCAGCTCAAACAGCAAGTGATGAAACGTTGTCATTTTCACTGCTCCCCTTAGAGAGGGAGGAGGAGGAGGAGGAGGAGGAGGAAGAATCTAAACAAGTGACAGGTCTGAGAAAAGGCTTATCTCTCTCTCAACATAGATGTGCAAGTGTGTGTGTGTGTGTGTGTGTGTGTGTGTGTGTGTGTGTGTGTGTGTTAGAGAGAGAGGTAGAGAGATTTAAACAAAGCACTTTTAAAACATTATCACATTGGGTATATTAACATATACATCAATAAAAAGCTAGTTCTTTTAAAATAAAATCATACAATAAGGACATTTACATGTTGCAGGAGACAGACATAGACTCATAAGATCCACTCTAAAGTCCATTTCATTTCATAATTATTATAAATTATTAATTAGACAGTCATTAAATTTATATCAACTGTGTCCATGGCACCCAAAAGTCTTCTGATGTCCTCCTCTCAAACAAGCTTTCAAACCTTTTCCTCAGTGCTGATGGATGAACTTGAGTTGTGTTGACCCGAGCAGTGACGACAGAAACACATTTTAAAGAGGTCAACAACAGAAACAGCCGAACAATGAGATGTGTGATGAGTGAGGTGCCATTGGTTCCTCCAGCGCTTCCACCATAAAATTCGCACTTCGCTGCTCGCGGCCGGTAGGGTGGGACTTTTTGTTCCCATGGTTTGTGATGACAGAACAGATGGTGAGGTTGCCTGTTTGGGCATCACTGTGGGTGTCAGACGCGTTTCAGTCCAGCTGACCTGCACCAGGCAGCTGCTGTTCGTCACTGGAAGCTGTGCGCTGCAGCGTTTCCACTTCTGAAGTGTCGCGACGCGTCTCCGGCGCTGGAGATCACAGCAGATATTACACGCAAAAAGGGGGGTGTTTTCCACAGACACAGATTTGTTCTCGTTAATAAGGCTGATTGTTACTATTCTAAAACATAACCTGCAAAGCCCCTCGCGCATCATTTCGGAGCTGCGGATACTGCATGGGTCAGATACAGTAGCCTGCAGCAGTCGGAACGGAGGATACGGCGCTTCAGAGGTGAGAGCGATGTGTTTATTTTATGCATGTGCTGAAATTGTGATACATATGTCTGTAAAATATCTCCAAACATTTCCTTGATTTTTTTTTGCTTGTTAGAAAGGAGGGAATATTTCAGTCAGGTCTAGAGTGAAAAACTCGGAAAGATGAAGTCATCATTTTTGTGATTTTAAGAAACGCACTGATCAACAAAGATGAAATGAAACAATAACGCGATCTTTCTCCGTGGTGTGGGTCCTCGTGCAGCGCGTGGAGCAAAGAGGAATGGCAGTGTTATGGCTGTAGCAAACAAATATTTCATTCAGACAGAGAATGGATCCTAAAAGTTGTGCATATTTATGATATGTTGTCAGCATTCATCTGCAATATGTGCGTCTTATCAATAAAATGCATTATAGCAGCACAATTAGATTTGCAAGGACACTGTGCTCTGCAGTCAGTCTATACACAGTATGTGATTATTGTGAACCTTTTCCCACTCTAGACAATGTATAACTGTGAACTGATCAGAGATAAGAGGCAGGGGAACAAAGGGAAAATCAAATAAATTTGTGCACTGCAAACCTCTGTTAAGTTGTCAGATTTAGTTTTATACATGCTCTGCTTATACTTAAGCCAGGTATTGATGTGAATTGTGAGTCTCCAACAGGCTCATTATTAATTAAAGCTGCAGTCTTGTCAGCAGTCCTGACATTTCACCGCACTGTGACACCGGGTTCAACTAACAGTGTAGTGTAACATTTACACAAACTGCAGCATCACTCGCCAGTGCAGAGTGCTGCTGAAACAGCTGAGTAGCAGCAATGGGCTCATGTACTCCAGCAAAGCTATTTGCATGCCCAAGAGGCAGGAAATTGGCAGATGTCTGTAATGAAGACATGGAGGAGAAAGAAAGACAATCCAGTGTTTCTGATGAGAAGTTGGAGGAAGCAGGGGGAGTCTGTATTGTTAGGGTCACCTTTGTCAAGTGGGCTCTGTTGTTTCAGCTGCTGCATTACAGCGGCACCTGTTACTGAGATCACAAAGAATATCAGCACACTATCAGAAGTTTGATTAGGACAAGAGGAGCATAATTTGCATGATTTTGCACACTTGTTTTCTAGCAACCACACAACTTGTGTGCAGTTCACTTTGTCTTGTGAGTAAAAGCAGACAATTGATCCAGATGTCACCCAATGAGCCAATGAGGTGGGAGTGTAGGAGGCCTTGGCACCTTCCCCCAGTCCTCACAATGCACAGTGACGTATCTCCTCAGCTGGTGATGAGGAGTGTGAGAACCTGCCAAAACAAAGACACGTCTTGGTGTGTCTGTGTGTGTTTGGGTAGGAGCCATTGTGAGCCGTAGGGCTGGACTCTGCAGCATGTGTTGGTGCTGGGGTTTCCCACAGCGGTGGAGACGAGGGTGCAACAGCTTGACCTTCTCCCTTTGTGAGCGTGATCTGAAGGGGAACATGGAAACACGACGGGCCATTGTAAGGTTTTGTCAGGATGTTGAGTTAGGTGTTTTGTCGTCTTTTGTTTTTATCAGTAATAAACTGAAAATGAACTTTTACTCTAAATAGGTTGACTGTGACGGAGGAGTGGATTTATTCATACAATTTAAAAGTTAAAGCTGAGCGAAAAAAACCTGATGTAAACTGTTTCAAAAATCATGTTGAAGCCCATTTATGAAAATACATTTTAAAAGCATCATTAACGGTATATTATGCAGGATTTTATCATATAAAGGTAATCCCTAAAAATAATTTCATTTCATTTTCATTCCATTATATTGAAAAACCTTTGAAAACACATTGCAGACACAACTAAAATCAAGTAACAACAAGGAAGACTGTAAGACTATATCAAATAAAATCACAAGGCAGAGCATGCAGGTGAGGTCAGGACTTTATACACAAATATATCAAAGCGAAACTCCAGGCGGACAAAGCTGAGGTGGGCTTTCACCTTCGCTAGTGATACTGTTTGCAAACAGTAGCCAGCAGTGACTTCATAGTGTATCTTTAATGACACAATCTTTTTGGTTGAGAGGCCAGTTTGAACTGCACAAGTTAATTATCCTTGACCTCTGCGTTGTTTCAAACAGGGGTTCCCCTGAGATTACAGACTCTTTGCCCCGTCAGTAAGATTGATCGATGCTTCAGTGACAACAAATTGGCTTTTCGCCGACATTGCAAGTGTAAGGATAGATGAAGAGGAGGGGGGAGGATGAGGGCATAAAGGGGAAAGAATTGAGAGCCAGAGAAGAGAAATTGTGTCAAGATCCATCTCAGTTCCACGGGGAAATAAAGCTACCATATGGATTTGCAGTAAATAGAAATACAGAGACAATTTGCCATGCTGCGACTATTAAACATTGATGCAGTCTGAAGTGAAAGTATGCAGCAGAATTTCCTTTAATTCCATAGGTGGGGTCTCTCATTGTATCTTCAGCCCTGTTGCATTTTCAGCTCAGCAGTTTACTCCTGTGGCCTCCCAGCTGAAGGAAGCAGAGCTCTCCATCCTCTCCCTCTTTACTTTCTTTCGTCTCTCTGACTGAGTGGACATGCATCCTTCTCCTCCTCCTCGGCTCTACACCTCTGCCATCAGCAGCTGCACCAAAGCCCTGTGTGATGTGAAGTGAGACACTTGCATACTAATGGAGCAGGAACAGGATGTCTCTCAGGCAGGCCAGCGCAGTGAGGACATGGAGAAAACATCAGGCAGCACCACTCAGCTCCCCAGC
This sequence comes from Cephalopholis sonnerati, assembly GCA_019142605.1. NCBI lineage: Eukaryota > Metazoa > Chordata > Actinopteri > Perciformes > Serranidae > Cephalopholis > Cephalopholis sonnerati. Next base: position 37,207,876 of record JAGQAX010000002.1, read on the forward strand.
ACCACATGAGGGCTCTGGGTTCAAACTGATTGTCTAGAAAAACTGGCAGCTTTAGAGTAGAAATCTGGAAATATATAAATACAATGTGGCGTCTGCTGATATGGGGAAAGAGTCGGACGTTTGAGCCTCTGTGCTTACTGTTGTTTTATTGTGTTTTATGCTACAGTCACCTTCTTGTACCAGTAGCAGCTCTCACTAGCATGTTCCTTTAGCCGCCCGATGGCACTAATAGCCGTCTTCTCGTGTCTTCTCATTTGGTTATGAAACAGACATGCCGGTGGCATAGCCGTTGCTATGGTGATGGCATGTCTGTGAGCCTGTTGTGCGGCTGCTGATTCAGAAACACTGCTTACATTTTGCACCCAGTGAAAAGGGCCTCAGAGATAGAGGGGGTAAAAGCATAGCCTTCTATGAAAAATGATGCAGTGTGCTATCAAGTGAGGTCCCTCCTGGCTGCACCAGTGGCACACGGTGAAGTGTACTATGAGCAGTATCGTATCTAAACTCCTAGAATGTGTAAAATAAAGTCAGACGCAATGACTTCAAACCAACCGCAGAGACAAGTCCTTCAAAATGAGTCTTTTTTAACTTCTTCTTCTGAAAACAGTGACTGCCGCCTGCACACAAACACCTACATTTCACAGCTCTAAAGAGAAATGCTCCCTGCATCTGACTGCAGGTCTGTGTTTTTCATGCCTCTGATTATCTCCACTGCTCCCTGTATTGTCCAGAGATCCTGTCTTCTAAATGAATTTACGAGACCCTAGCATGAAGCAGACAAAGCTCATTAAGTTCTACAATCACATCTCGCTGTCTCGTTTTGAACCTCAGGGCCAGTGGTCCTCTGACAGTTTATGGGAACCCAGTGGAAATATGAGCCACTGTAGGTGTGTATTTGTGGACTTGTGTGTGTGTGTGTGTGTGTTTTAAATGTTCTATGTGTACTTAGATTAAAACCTCATAAGGATCGGGTGAGCAAAGAGAGTAAATCCCTCCTGCTGGAGGCTTCAATTCAGACAGTCAGCTGGATAATGCCAAGCTGTTGAGGGATTTTTCTGCCTCCTTCCAGTGGTCTGTGTATGCATGCGTGTCACAGCGTGTGAGTCAAAGAGTGGGGAAACAGAATTTGGACTTTGTGGCAGTGTGGAAATGGGTGCAGTATAGAGACATATGTATGCATGCATTTTAAATTGCTGTGTCTTTGCTCTTCGTCGCTTGAGCCAAGAGATTAGCAATAGATTTTCAGGATACACAGGTGTTGGCACACAACTGGTCCGGGCCTGCTTTGGCAGAGAGAGAATTAATCTAAGATGATCTAATCTCTGTCGCATCCCAGAGAACAAGAGTTCATGAAGGTGTTGTCCCACCAAAGTGATTCTGTATAGCATGACACTATAACTGTAGTATACTGTGAGATTTCAGGTGTCTTCTGTCATGTTTTGAGACATGATCGTAGCCAGGACTTTGATTTCAAAGTTTACTATTTCTACTTAGAATTTATGTCAGCTCCATCCTGTAAAAGACTGCAGATACCAAAACAATAGTGTCTGTACAGTAGCAATGAGGATGTCACTTGAGAGCTGTTTAATAAATCAAACAGATGTTTTCAGATTGTATCAATGATACTGGAATTTCTAAGTTTGATAAAATACTTGGAAAATATTAATAATTAATACTATTCTCAATACCACAGGAAAAAATGACATTAAGGGCATAAAATTTACAATATCTATTAAAAGATACATATAACAAGGCCATAACATGTCAAAGATGACTTTTATTTTCTTTCTCCATGATGCAGAAAATGAGTAGTGAAATGATTTCAAATATTTCAAATCGATTAATATCAATAAATCAATATTTTTGACAACTTCTGTGTATTCTGACAGTTAGATGGGTGCTGTTAGTAGGTGCTAAAATATAAAAAATATTGTATCTTACTCTTTGCCCTAATCATGACATTCACCTTTTGTTTTATTTTATCTTAATAATGTAGTCCTTCTAGTGCACGCACACACACACACACACACACACACACACACACACACACACACACACACACACACACACACACACACACTCATAACCAAATGCATTAACAGTATGTTTTTATATCTACTACCAGTGGCAATTTTAAAGTTCCTCTTCAGGCATTTATTAAACACCGCAAAAGTCATTTCTGTTCATCTAAATTACATATTTATACATTGTTTTCAGGAAAAAAGATTCTCTGTTTGCCTTAAAGTGGCTTAGATGTGCCTCATTCAGTATGTACAGATCTATGAATCAATCTATGAATGATCCATGAATATGCAATTGAGCCCCGCCCCTTAGCCATTTGCCTGCAGCTTGAGCATGTCTTCAAGCTTACCTTCACTTCACTAATTAAACACACAAACCTCACTAAAGTTGCAAAATACTGGTATGTGGCCTCACCTGCGTCCTCTCTGTTAGTACTTGTTTTGCTGTAGGGTTAATCAAAGTCCCACCCTGCAAGTTGACGTGATTGGTTCCTCAGGTTTGTGACATAACCAACCCAGGAAATCAGACTCAATTTTGTTGAGACTGTCACTGGTACACTGCAGTTCCAAGGGAGAAATGCTCAGTCATGGCATTGACTTATTATTTCACTCATGATATGTTTTGTAGCAAAAAAAAACCCCCATGTGGACATGTTAAAGATTAAAACCCTCTTTAAACCACAGTGTCAAAGTGGAAGTCAGAGGTGTTGTACTATACTGTAGGAGAAGTCGTGTAAAAGGTACAAAGTGAATTGTGAATCAGTTTATATATGTGTTGAAGCTGTGTAGGAAATGGACGGATGTTAGAGTGTGCTTTAAAGGTCCAGTGTGTAGGATTTAGGGGCATCAAATGGCAGAAATGGAATATAATATAATACATAACTATGCTTTCATTACTTTATGACCACCTGAAAATAAGAATTGCTGTGTTTCTGTGCAGTGTGTATTACGTTAGAATGAGCCGTTTATAACTACATATGGAGCGGGTTCTCTCCCGCAGTGTTCACCATGTTTCTAAAGTAGCCTAGAACGGACAAAGACTGGTTCTACATAGGGCCTGTTGTATTTTCACTGCTGTAGTTCTCCTACATGCTTGGCACATGAAAGAAGTTTCACTTCTGCAACCTCACTGCTGTATGCCTCTAAAACCTACACACTGGACCTTTAAAGGTCAGAACACGTGGATACATAACAGCTATTTGCTGCACAAAGAAAATTGTATGTGATGTAGATGTATAGGTATATAGGCCACAGTGAATCTTTTCCTACACACACTGTAGCAGAGTGGTAGAGCTAACGGGTGGGAAGCCGGTGAGGGTTCATGTGTTTGGTTAGCAAAGCTCTACTGTAAAATGTGAAGGTATCCTTAAGCACAATAGTTTACTCTGACCACTTCAGTGGAGCTGCTCTGTGGCCAACAAGAGGTATGTGTGGGTGTACTGGGCAGTTTGTAAGTATGAATTTGTGTACTGCAGTGATGATGAAGAAGGCCATGAGTGAAAACGAGCATATGTGCTCAGCAGAGCTTCCTTGGGTCAATGAGGTCAACACGTACACACAGTGAGAGATAGGTGGGAACGGATGCAGACCCCCATAGTGCCTCCAGTCTGCCAGAAACCTGGTGCCAGGTGTCTGAGTTTTATGGGCTCAGCATGAAAGCAGTGATTACTCCGCCTGTCTCCTCCGATTTAATACCTGAGCAGTGCAACACATGGAGGAAGAGAGAGGACAGACAAATGTATCACAAAGTTAATCTCTGTATTCCAAGTCACAGTATATCAATATTTGAATGAATTGTTTGAGAAACTAAATGATGGATGACTAAATGCAGAGGGAGGTGCCACATGTTCAGTAGTTAGGATCTGTGAAAAGGGCCAGGAGCAGTGCCACGCTTCAGTCACACTAAGGGAATCAGTTAGATCTGTTTGAGCGTGGCCGTGGGTGGATCATGAGACAGTGGGCCCTTGGGCACAGATATGCAAAGGGCCCCACCACCTCTTCTACATAGGAGCAAGACACACCAACTTTGTGGTGGTTTCGCATTTCTTTCTAGTCATTATACATTTCTTTGTGGGTTTGTGTCTCCTTGTGGTTGTTTTGTGTCTTTTTGTAGTCAGTTGGCTCCCTCTGAGGTAATTTTGTGTCCTTTTAGACCACTCTGCAGTCATTTTGTGTCTCACTGTGGTTGTTTTGCTTGTCTTTTGCAATTATTTGGGGTGTCTTTGCAGTTCCTTTACATCTCTTTGTGGCCTTTTCATGGTCTTTTTCAGTTTCTTCCTGGTTGGCACGTGTTAATTTGTGTGACATTTTGCCGGTGAAGGCCAGGGGGCCCCCTGACATTTTGGGCCCCTGGGCCTGTGCCCGGTAAGCCCGTTCAGTAATCCATCCATGAGTGTGATTGGGTCATTGCAGAGAGACCAGCCACCTGATACAGGCACCATATGCAGAGAGAAAACAACATGGATGAGCTGTGATGCTTTAAGTTTCTGCTGCGATTCGCTGTATTTGAGAAAAGCTGATTTAGCGTGCAGTGCCACTCTTCTGGCATGTTTACATTTCTAGAAACAATGATGTTGTTTTCCTGCATAGCACAGTGTTCCATTTTGTATTTACTGAGCTGCTTTTATATACTATTGCACATGCAAATGCGGAGGAAAAACTGTGAGGAGTTGTCAACACATTCCAGGGCACGAACAGACTGCACATAAAAGGAGAGGGAAAACAATCTGTATCTGTTTTATGTTAATATCGGAGGAACTTGTCAGTTTTGATGTGAAACAAAATACACCCAACGATCTCTCTCTGTTGTGCACACACACACATGCGCGCACACACACTGAATGCTCAACCTCAGTTTATTTATGAGGATAAATGTGAATTTCTATGAGTGTGAGTCACACTAGAAACTGACACTGTTGGTGTTTAGTGAGTGCAGCCAAGAGTCTTTCTTTCTTTTTCTCTTGCTAATGTCAACTATTATAAAAGCTGATTAATCCTTTTGCTTGTTTATTTTAATAATTGCCACCTTTTGACAGCTTGCTCATCACACAAATATAGTCGAGCTACACACACAGGAATGTTTAATCATTAATTATTTTTAGCATTTTTAAAAGAAGATCTAAGTGATCACACACAAGTTTAACATACATGGATACATTTTAGGATTCATGCCAAGACACTGATGACTGATTCTTCATCCCCATTGCTCCTGATATTCAATCGTGCTTGTTAAAACTGAGTCTGTACCTGTCAGTCCTACAGACGTTTCTGGGAGTTGGTGTCATGAAATCGACAAATGAAAGCAAAAGCGTAAAAATATTACAATTCCTGTGGGGGCTCATCCTGTCAGTCCCCTCCAATCTCTCTCTGCTTGTCTCATTTTGACCGAACTTGGACGAGCAGGGTGTGCACACTAGCACAGCTGCAGCTCTGGCTCTTGAATATGTTTTTACTAAATTCACCACACATGTGTATGACTGCTTCCCAGGGGCCTGTATCATAAGTAGTGAGTGATTAACTGTGAAGAGCACACAAACTCCCTGTTTATTAAGCCTGTTGTGTAATGGGCTAACAGCCAGAGCTGCCGGCTGTGCCCACCCCACACATTCGTTCAAGAGGATCACTGATACCAAGCTGGTATGCAGATAATCTACCCAGCACAGAGAGCAAAACATGTTGGTAATCTCTGAAGAGACAGATACGTAACACAGCAGGGAAGCAGAGCTAATATCAAACACATCATCTTAGATACTGATAAAAACAGAGCTAAATTTTGCTTCACTCTGTCCACTAGTTCATGAGTATAGGTGAATGGACATGGATGTGTACAAAGGTTTTAAATTCCATTGCTGTATAAAGTATATCTTTTACTATGTTTACATGTTGAAACAGTACATCTAATTTTTACTTGTGAAAGAAGTTTAACAAAGAGAATGGCTAAGCGAACAACATAATGATTACAGGGACATTAATTTCATTCATTCCTCTTACCTGTAGTGCTATTTATCAGTCTAGATTGTTTTGGTGTGAGTTGCCAAGTGTTGGGCATATCAACCGTAGAGATGTCTGCCTTCTCTTGAATATAATGGAACTCGATGACACTCGGCTTGTGGTGCTCAAAGTGCCAAAAAATACATTTACAAAACCTCAACAGAAATGTCTGAAATCATGACCTGGTTACTCAAGATAATCCACAGACTGAGCAGTTTAATGTAGGAACCATTTTCACCCTACCAAACTACACCCCCCAACTGTATCACAACGCAGAAATAAATGTGCATCTACTCATGAATGAGGGGCTTGATCTCACAACAGCACAAGATGTAAACAATAATGGCATCATCCTGGGCTGAGCTGAAATGTTAGCTAGCTCAGTGGTGCTAGGTGAGCTAGCAGTAGATGCACGCTTCCTTCTGCACAGTGATTCAGTTGGAGAGTGTAGTTTTTCTGATTTCTGAAAAGAGACATTGCTGTTGAGTTTTTCCACATGTATTTTTTGGTGCTTTGAGCACCACTAGCTAAGTGTCATCTAGTTCCGTTATATTGGAGAGAAGGCAGACATCTCTATGACTAATATCTACAACACTCTGCAACTCACACTGAAACAATCTAGACTGATAAATAGCACTACAGGTAAGAGGAAAAACATGTACGTCTGAGGGTGAACTGTCCCTTTAAGTAGTTTATGGCATGCATGATCTCACTCAATTTTATGTCAAGTTCCAGAAGTAAGTCTTTGTCAAATTTATTCTTATTTTCAAACTGTGTCTGGCTGCATAGGAGCTCATTAAAAGGCAGGGAATGACTGTCTACACGATAGCAGGGCAACAAGACAAATTTGACAGATTCATTCTGCCCTGTTAGACACGTCAACTTAGTCCCCTAAATATCTGTGGGGTGGCACTGCGGAATACTGCCACTTGCCTCATTTGTTACCCTCTACGAAAAACCCAATTACTCTCTTACGTTCTCACATTCTCTATTCACCTGTTTTACAGTTAATGTAATTCAATGAAAAATGTATATGTTGCAGGCTTTAACATTTTACTTGTTTTCTGTCTTTTAGGCTGAAATCTCGAGGTGACCGCACAATCAGCAGAGGTCAAGTTTGGACCAGATGATCTTCTTTCCTGGCTTCTGCAAATAACTTTCTCCTGGATTAGAAATCCCCACTCTGGAAAGTGCCTGCAGCATTCAGCCCACAGTAAATAAGACTAATGCTCATGAACCTTCCCTCCAAGCCTTTCTCCAGAACACTGCCTCTCATCTAAGCTTTGTGTGAGCAGAGGGAGCAGACAACATGGCGCTCAGCTTGCAGCCGTGGCCTCCTCTACTCTGGCTGTGCATGGGATTGCTTCTTTCCTTTCTGTCTCCCATACACAGCAAAGAATGTCCGCATTTGTGTGTGTGCGAGATCCGCCCGTGGTTCACCCCCCAGTCGACCTACAAGGAGGCAACCACAGTGGACTGCAATGACTTGAGGCTCACGCACATCCCTATCAACCTGTCCACAGATACTCAGGTGTTACTGCTCCAAAGTAACGCCATCTCTCACACCAGCGGAGAGCTGGAGGCGCTTTTCAACTTGACAGAGTTGGATCTATCCCAGAACAACTTCAGCACTGTGGAAGCTGTGGGCCTCACAAGCATGAACCACCTGACCACCCTGCACCTAGAGGAGAACCAAATCAGCCAGCTGCCAGACCACTGCCTGGGAAACCTCTCCAATCTCCAGGAACTCTACATCAACCACAACCAGATAAGCTCCATCTCCCCTCGGGCATTCGCAGGCCTGCACAGCCTGCTGCGCCTTCATCTTAACTCCAACAGGCTCCATGTCATCGACAGTCGCTGGTTTGAAGAAACACCTAACCTTGAGATCCTCATGATCGGGGAGAACCCAGTTATTGGCCTCCTAGACATGAACTTCAAGCCTCTAGGAAGCCTGAGGAGTCTGGTCCTGGCTGGCATGGACCTCACTGATGTTCCAGCGAATGCTTTCGTAGGTTTGGATACCCTTGAAAGCATTTCTTTCTATGACAACAAACTGGTCAGAATCCCTCAACTGGCCCTTCAAAAAGTTCCCAACCTGAAGTTCTTGGATTTGAACAAAAATCCAGTTCACAAAATCCAGGAAGGAGATTTCAGGAACATGTTACGTCTGAAGGAGCTGGGTATCAACAACATGATGGAGTTAGTGTCAGTTGACCGCTACGCTCTGGACAACCTACCAGAACTGACAAAGCTGGAGGCCACCAACAATCCCAAGCTGTCTTATGTGCATAGGTTGGCCTTTAGGGACATGCCATCTTTGGAGAGCCTGATGCTCAACAACAATGCCCTCACTGCCCTTTACCAGCACACTGTGGAGGCATTACCTAATCTGCGGGAGATCAGTCTGCATAGCAACCCATTGCGTTGTGACTGTGTCATTCAGTGGATGAGTTCCAACAGGACCACAGTGCGCTTCATGGAGCCCTTGTCCATGCTCTGCAACTCCCCACCAGAACTCAGAGACAAGCGGGTGCGAGAGCTCAGGCTGCTGGAGTCCCCAGAGCAATGCTTGCCACTCATATCCCACAACACCTTCCCCGGCCACTTGAACCTCGAGCTGGGCATGAGCGTCAGTCTAGACTGCAGGGCCATGGCCGAGCCAGAGCCTGAGATCTACTGGGTGACTCCTCTTGGGACCAAAATCACAATAGACACTGTGTCCGAGCGGTACCACCTGAACAATGAGGGGACCCTGCGGCTGTCCCATGTTCAGGTGGAGGATTCTGGTCGTTACACCTGTGTGGCCCAGAACACAGAAGGAGCTGACACACGGGTGGCTACAATCCGTGTAAACGGCACCCTGCTCGACAGCGCCCAGGTGATGAAAATCTATGTCAAGCAGACTGAGTCGCACTCCATCCTTGTCTCTTGGAAAGTCAATTCTAACGTCATGTCCTCCAACCTGAAATGGGCCTCAGCCACCATGAAGATTGACAACCCACACATCACCTACACAGCCCGCGTCCCTGTGGATGTTCACGAGTACAACCTCACACACCTTCAACCTGCCACTGAGTATGAAGTCTGCCTCACGGTGTCCAACGTCCACCTGCAGACTCACAAGTCCTGTGTTAATGTGACAACACGTAGCGCTACCTTCGCCCTGGACCTGTCAGACCAGCATCCAAGTGCAGCTGTGCTGGCTGTCATGGCGACCATGCTGGCCTTCCTCAGTCTGGCCACAGTGGGTGTCTACATTGCCCGCAGATGGAAGAGAAAAAACTACCACCACTCGCTGAAGAAATACATGCTGAAGACTTCCTCCATCCCCCTGAACGAGCTTTACCCTCCGCTCATCAACCTGTGGGAGGCTGAGGGTGAGAAGGACAAAGACGGGAGCGCAGAGGGAAAACCCTCTCCTGTTGACACCACACGTAGTTATTACATGTGGTGAGGATTCAGTAAGGAGGCCTGGCTGCCTCTCCAGCAGCACAAAAAGACACACTTTTGCCATTTTGGTGCAAAAGTCAAATAAAGTTGCAAATGTTTTTTTGTATTCTCAGCTTTGCTATTAAGAGGCAGAGTGATCAAGGACAGGATTTCTATTAGTATAGCGTATCGCCTTTGTTTGATTCTTTTTATCTCCTAATTGTTTTTGGACTCTCCAAGATGGCAGCTGTATTTAGCCTCCAGGTTGTCTTAGTTGCTATGCTCTTGTTTCTGTGGTGCATTTTTGACTCACTTTCTTTTGGGTTAACAATACAGCGGCAGGGGCCGATGGTCTTCTTGCAGCATTAGTAGAAATCAGTGTTTCTTTCTCTGTTTCGTAAAACAGGTAATCTGTTGTGCACTGATTGAAAATGGAGTTTATATGAACTTCAGTTAAAAGCTGACAGCTGGGTTTAGACTTGTTAAACTGTCTACTGAATGTTAGCAATTGTGCAGTAATGTTGTATCAACTATACCTTTGAACTTTCTGATTTAAATTGCAAGAAAATAGGATTTTTTTAGTTTGCTGATAAATGTGATGTTAATGCTAGAAATACAAATGTTTGGTAAAACATTTTGAGTCTTTTTACTAAGGTGCACTAGAAAGTTTTTGACCCTTTCCCTGTTTACTCACTTATTTTGCTAGACTTTTTCGCTAATTGCTTATTAGTTTATTATTTTCACATGCAGTCTGTATGCTGAAGAAGTTACAATAAATACTTTTTGGTTCTTTTGCAAACATTTGGTCTGTTTTTTTTTCCAGTTCCTCTTCCAGTTATTTTATCCTTTCAGTCCAGACAGCCACTCTCGCTCCCCGGTGATACATGAATCTTAATCGCATGTCTTAGCAGAACTTAAGCCCATCTCAATCCAAAACTGTCTGAATCAGCTTTACACCGTCACAGTGCTCACTGCCCTGAACCATCCTTACAGACGGAGCTTATACGGTGTCAGCTTAACTTCTCAATATGGGTGTGAAAAAACAAGTACTGTACATACACTCTCAAGTCAGACAGACGGACGGAGAGACAGATAGATATTTGAGCATGTGCTGCCATCTGGTGGATGCTGAACCATAACTACCACATTAAACCTGCTTTATATGGTCGTCACAGAGGTCAATAATCATAAAACTCAGAGTAATGGCAAAGTAGCACCTTGAGGTTTAGCATCAGTTAAGTTTTTTTTATTATTATTGTTATGGCTAATTAAAAAAATTCAGTGCTTTTCAGGCAACAGCAATTATACACACAGTGTTAAAAATCTTGATAGAAAAAACTGACTTCAGATTAGAACACAAATACACACACGAAGAAAGACAAAGGAGGCTGTTTAAGATCCCATTTGTCACAAAATTTATCAGTTTTTGTCAAAACTATGTTACAGTACTTTTAAGATAAAATAATCTCTATCAATCTCACAGCGGGATAATTTTACAGCAACTCCCTTCATCATTAAAGGAACATTTCACCCACTAAATGACCATTTGTGAATCAGTTAGTCATGCCATGTTACCTTGAATTCATGAAGAAAACTTTGTTTTTCTTGCATGCCACCCATCCATTTTCATCCACTCATCTGGGGCCAGGTCACAGGGGCCCTCTCCCTAGCAATGCTTTCCAGCATTTCTCGCATGCCTCAACAGAAAATGGCTAACATACTGATTTAGTGATTGACTGGGGACCATTTTTAACAACAGCAAAACTATATCAAAACATCCATATACAAACTTTCATAGACTTGTACAGTATAATTCAATGCTAATTTATCCAGTCGTATACTAAGTACTTCTCAAACAGCCCTTCCTGGAAGGGAACTGAACTGAAAGTGAAACTTATCTATGCTCTCTTTAAAGCCAGACTACAGTACTGAGGGTTTTTTTTCTAAAGTGCATGTGGGAAGTACTGAGCATTGAACTGGATACATGAGACTTGGATTATACTGCAGGAGTTGTGTGAGAGTGTGTAAAGGGATTTTTTTATATAGATTTGCTGTTGATAAGTGGTCCCCACTCAATCAATAAATAACATGTTAGCTGTTAAACGAGGAGGTGTGCTAGAAAAACAAAGCTTTTATACAAATTTGAGGTACACTTTACATTGACTTTCAGTCCAAATCGCAGCCACCTGCTGACGACAACATATACAATAACTTGTAAAGACTTCTTTGACATTTACAGTACAAGACCACACTGATCTTTGCCACTGAAAAGTTCTTTGACCCAAGCAGAAACAACTTGAGTTATTCAGTGTTCTCTCCACCTGTGCTCAGAGGCATAAAGACAATAGAGACGTAGGAACAACTGCCTTTTTCTATTCATTTCTTGTGTAAAAAGTATAAGTAAAAATATAAAGTCATATAAATATAAAAACATTCTCTATTTCACATCAGTGAGATGGCACATAAGAAAGCCTCTATTCTTTCACTGGTTTATTCTACAATCAGCACTTGAGTTAGAGAGCAGCTGGAATAATGGACCCTGTGTTTAAAACAAGCATCACAGTTGCTCCTGGGAGGCACAGCGGAAACCAAGGTTAGAGGCCGCGCTGTCTGGAGTGTTCTGGCTACGGGCTGCACATCGGTATCTGTAACAGTAAGACTGGAGGAGGGGGGAAAGAGAGAGGGAAATTTATTGTCAATGAATTTATGGAACCGCTTTGTAACAGTATATTAAATAAAATGCAAACAGTGAAGCTAATCACACAGCGACCATTTTATTGACATTATTTATATATTATTTATTGTATTTCTAATTTCGTCTTGCTCATCTTGTGCACATTAATTAAGTCTGTCTGACTGTTGTCCTCTCCTCCCTCACATGGTTTATTCATATGAAACAAACCAGACCTCTGTGCTCAGAACTTATTTTGCATGCAATTAGTCACATTCCCATGGCAACCAATGCTGGTGGTAGGCAAACTGGAATGGTCACTGGTAGTGGGCGGCTCAAGTGGAGTTGCAGATAAAGTAAATGTACCATATGCGTTGGTATGAGTTTTCTTAATCTCTCCGTTTCATACTTTTCAAGTTTTTTTTTTAAACCAGAACAAACAGAGCTGCTGCACTAGTGACAAGGCGACTGTGCACGCATTGGCACAGAAACTGCTTTAGTGTCACGTACCAGGAAGAAAAGAGAGGCTGCATTTACTCTCTCTGTGCTCAAACAGGTGGAGATTAATAAGGAGATCACCTTCCCCCTTTGGAAATGCTTTTGTTACAGCAGTTGTTGCTTGGATTCAATACTTGCCATTCAGAACTATTTTGTTTTCAGTGACCTGCTGGCATCACAACAGACCTCACTGCCAATAAAATCTAATCTCCAAGTGAGCCATTCTACAGTTCAAATATGCAAGTAGACATTCAGACTGGCCTTCACGTTCGATAATTAAGATATTGAACTTGATCTTTTGTCTAAAGCTATAAAGCATAACAAGCAAAAAAAGTGGTTGTCTTCTTTACCTTGTGGCACATGTATGACCCTCCCTTCTTCACCTTGTCAGTGCCTGATGGAGGACCTGTCTGAACAGAGACAGAAATGATGAGATATGAGCCTCAAACTCAGACTGCTTTCCATCATGCCCTCCCACTTTTCTGCTGGATTCGATTTTTAACTGTAAATCGGTCACAACACAGGCTATGAGAATTATTTATGAACTACTGAACACGCACAATTTGACGCCTTTAGACCTTCTTAAAAATAAATGGGAAAGAAACTTGGATGAACCAATTTCAGAGGAAACTTGGCAAAAAATAATGCAGGGAATCTTCTCCTCTCCTCTTCCTCTCCTCCGTCTTAAGCATGCAGTTATTCTATTCAAAGTTGTACACTGTCTGCATTGGTCTTAAGTCAGACTTTCAAAGATTAAAGCCATCATAGATCCCACTACGATAGATGCAGGTGGGCTCCAGTCACTCCAAGACTTAACACATTTTGGCAAACCGTCTTTGAGATCTTCTCTAAAACATGTGATAAACATTTGAGCTGTCTCTATTTACTGCACTGTTTGGTGAGGCCCCGGAAGATGCACCTCTCAGCATCAACGTGCTGGCCTACTGTTCTCTTCCAGGAGACTGATACTGTTTAAATGGAAAGACCCTCGTCCACCAACATACAGTCAGTGGATCAGGGAAGCCATGTACCCTCTTAAATTGGAGAAAATGAGATATGATGTCAAAAGGTTTATTTGGAAATGTCATACTTGGCAGCGTTTTTAGCCTTTGTTAAGAATATGGAACCTGACAGCATGACAATGTAAACAATTTCTTCATCATTTCAATGTATTTGTGGCTATCTGGGTATGTGTAATGAATATTTGTGTATGCCTGGTGGTGGTCGGAGGTTGGTTAAGTATTTTCTTTCTTCTTTATTTTTCTTCTGTTAAACCTGTTTGGATCTGAGATGCAATGTGGAAAAACACAATAAAAAAGACCTTGCTCAAAAAAAGAAATGATGAGATATCAGAACTAAAACTAAACCTGGAAGACTCGGTTCTTACTGGGTTGTGTTGCTGGTCTGTGGTGTGATGCACAGTCCACCAGTCTGAAGTCCATTCCCAAGCATTCCCCACCATGTCATACAGACCAAAACCATTGGCAGGAAAGGACATCACCTGCAGAGAACAGGGGAAGAAAAATGCCATTAATTTGGGATTTAATCAAGATTTTTATTTGAAGCACATGTTACTCCAGAAAGCATGGAAGAACTGACCCACATATACATAAATTTTTAATGATCCAACTGGATTAACAGGTATTTCAATCTGTTTTCTCCATCATTTGTTCTATTGCCCAACATGCCAAGCTGTTTAAATGAGATAGTAATTAAAATAAACATGTTACTTTTGTGTTTTCATCATCAGTGAAGCATAAACACCCCTGTACTTTCAGCTGGTGGGACCAGAAGGATGCAATTTCCTTCAGCAGCTCATACCCTTAAGGTTTACTTTATTGGAGGCTTGCAGGACTTAAAAATAGTCCTAAAAAATTTACATTGGCTTACATATGATGTTTTTGATACTTACAGCATTCCTACAAAGTGTATATATTTTATAGAGGAAAAAAAACAGTAGAGAAAATAAAAATAAAGACATAGCAAAAAAATAATAAAATAAAAAAGAGAAAATGAAGTAGGCTAACACACACACACATATACAATATATATAGGCATGCATACATACATGTATATCTGTACATACCTACACACATACACAAAGAGGAGGAAAAAAATGACTCTTCCCCTTTAAGAATTTGAGCACATACGTCCATGATTGATACCTCTAAGTCAGAGCTTTAAAGCCCCCTCTGTAGTAAAAAAGATTGGATTAATATTATCTAAGAGCTATTCATTTGATCTCTGGAAGCTGCGAGCTGCTGGTGTGACTTTATCAACATCTGAGATGAGCTCTTATCTCCAGCACCTTTCATTTCCAGTAGATTCTATAAGCAGTGGCTCAATTATAAACCTGTATGCAGTTCATGAGCACGGTCACTCTTCCTCCTCCCTCACCTGAAATATGATGCGTCTTAAACACACCCATAACTATGGCATTTCTCATCTTCCCGTATCTGCCTTACCGGTGAAGTTTTGATGTATCCATCCTCTCCAGAGTTATGGTTTGGGAAATCCCCCTGCCAGAGGTTGGCGTAGTGTTGTCCTTTTGGATTCAACTTGTTTCCCCAGGGGTAGAGTCTAAATACAGGGGCATTATATCAGGACACTGACATGACACATACTGTATGAAAACTGCAGCACATATGCAAGCACATAGGTGTGTTTTATAGTTACATAATTAGTAAATATTGTACCTGTCTTTGAGGCCGCCCCTGCAGGCGTACTCCCATTCTGCCTCTGTAGGAAGTCTCCTGTTGGTCCAGGAACAGTAGGCGACTGCATCTTTCCAGGACACATGTAGAACAGGATGGTCCAGCCTACAACAACACAAGTTTCATGTTAATTACTGAGTGTGCATTTGGTTTTATCAGTTTGCTTTTACCAAAAGGTAGATAATTTAAAATTTAATGTAACAAAATGGGTGAAACTAAGCATTTGGGGGTTTTGAGCATGTATCGAGCATCTTTCTACCTGTCTGTGATGTCAGAGTCTGGACCATCAGGGTGCCTCCAGTTGGCCCCTTTGACTGGGAGCCACCAGGGGGCAGCAGCCACCTAACAACATGATGGGTACAATGGTTACTGGCTGAGATTATGCTTTTTTTTTATACTCTTCATTCCATTTTCTCTCCCACGTACACACTCCAGGGTTCATCTAGAATTGACTTTAGCATGCAGGATTGCAATGGTGCTAATGGTTTCCAGTGTTGCCACACTAATGTGTACACAGCATCTTCTCAGCCACATGATCAGGCTGCACATGACAGCTGAGATGAAGCAGTAAATTCTGGCTTTCGTCTGTGGGAGGCCTGCTGTGCTCTTACAACCAATCTGTGAACATTCGCAAGACTTATAGTTGTACACACTTAACAGCAGTACATGTCTTCATGTCTATCTAGAGCCCAAACTATTTGCAACCTGAGGCTGGGGGGTCCTGCAGATAAAGGCTTAGTGCACATATATTAATATAAAGATGCTCAAATACATTAAAATAACATAACACAGACACAATGACAGACAAGTAAGATGGAGATTTTAAATTTTCTCTCACATTACGTATCAATAAACACACAAGGATTGTCTTTCTTCTCCTCACATGGCTCGTGTGACACTTTATAACATCCCTCCTTGATGAGAAACTGAATACGGTTTATCTAGGTACATTTTTAGCAGGTAGGATGATACTGTTAATTTGGGAATATTTACACACAAACATCTGAACACAGCACATGACACTATAATTAAAATCTGGAAGACAATGAGAGGAAAACAATCACAGTCAGTCAGTAGAATAAAGTGGGTGTTATTTATAGTTTTCCCCTGACATAGTGATAGGTTGGTAGGTAGGAGGTAGGCAGGAGAGCTGCAACAATGAGTCATTTAATCAGTTAGTCGATCGATAGAAAATTAATTGGCAACTATTTTGATAATTTAGTTTTAGTAATTCTTTAAGCAAGAAAGACATTTGCTAGTTTTAATGTTTTTTAAGTGGATCATTTGATGTTACTCTTACATGATAATAAACTGAATATCTTTAGATCTGCGCTATTGTTTTGATAAAACATACCATTTGAAGATGTCACCTTGTGTTCTGGGAAATTAAAAAGGGCATGTTTCACTATTTTCTGACATTTTACCAACAAAACAATGAATAGTTAATTAAGAAAATAATGAGCAGATTAATCTATAATGAACATAGTTGTTAGTTGCAACCCTAGTAGGTAGGCAGGTGCACTTTTGATGTTGGAGTGACTCAAAAAGCAGGAAACCACAAGTCCGTCCAACTTGAACAACAAAGCATGTTAACTTCTTCCTCTGGCCCCAAGTTGCTCCAAATTTCCAGGGCAACCACAAAGAGTGTGTGCCCATCTGTGAGTCATTTCACGTGTGTGTGTGTGTGTGTGTGTGTGTGTGTGTGTGTGTGTGTGTGTGTGTGTCCTGATGAATAAAAATCATCAAGATGTACATGTACATGAAGTCTTTCTACAGGGCTCCAAAAGGCTGAGACTGATGATCATGGCACTAACAACACTTCATACTGGAGCAGTGTGGGGAAAAAAGTGAGTTGTACAGGTATGTCAGCTGTTGAATAATCACACTTACTGCCTGGGTGATTTGGTTTTTCACACTCTCGCTCAAAATCCCCTCGAATACAAATGAGTCTCCAAATTTCTCTGCCTGAAAGCACAAGGATAAAAACGTTCTGAGCCCAGGGGATGTCTGTTAACCTCATAGCATTAAATAATGATAGATAGATAGATAGATAGATAGATAGATAGATAGATAGATAGATAGATAGATAGATAGATGCATACATACCTCAGTAATGTATCCTGTGGCATTGACGAAGCTCTCAAACTGTCGGTTAGACACTTCCTGGATGTCCATGTAGAAGGAGTCCACAAGCACCGGCCTCTGAGGACCCTCGCCATCTGCAGGGATGGCTGGGTTGTCCGTTCCCATCAGGAACTCTCCTCCAGAAATCAGCACCATCTGTAGCAGGAAATAACCTTTTCTAAATGCTTTCACATGCAGACAGAAACTCTTGTGTTTGAAGAAAGTTATGGAAGTAACAGGATTAAGAGTCCTTAAAAAGGCTGGAAACTTAATCTATTCTACTCTTGGGAGTAATCAGATCATTGGGCTGCACAATACAGTACCTCCATAAACTCCAGAAGCACATGTCAAAGGCATACAGTGCTGTTATAAAATCATAGCAATAGAAATAAAAGGGTACAGCACGTTGAGAAATAAAAGAAAATGAATAAATGAATTAAATAATAAAAAACATACCTCAGCAGAGGAGATCATTATGAGACTGACAGTTGGCTATTTACATATTTGTGCTATTTAAATGCAGCGTTAACGCAGGTTTTAAGCACATAGCTGTAATTCCCTTTTCCTTCAATTTGTCCTATAACACAGCACCAGATGCCACCTACATTAAATTATCTGTGTGTTGTGCAGAGCTCGTTGTCTAATATTGCCTGAGGTTTCACAGAGCACAAGGAGCTTCATGTCTTGAACTGACTCTGAGGCAGTCAGACGGCTTTACTATGATTGGCAAACCCCGACTATGGCCTTAACTCTCTCTAACCCTTGCCAAAAATAACAATCTAATTGGAGGAGCTTTTTGAGGGAAACACTGGAGTATTAAGCACATCATCCTTTCCTAAGAACCAGCTGAGAGCAATCTACAAATAATAGTGAATAAGGAAATAGAAATAATGTGATAGTCTACTTATTTCAACCACAAGGCCACAAACATGCAGTCCGCCTCAGAAACAGTCTGAAACAATAGCAGCTTAAAACAACTGTTGGAGAGTATCTCCAATGACGTGTAGGCTCATCAGTCCATTAAAGGGTCACTTTGATATGTTTTAACCTTAAAGGGATAGTTCAGATTTTTTGAAGTGTGGTTTATTGGGTATTTATTCATAGTCAGTATATCACTTAGTAGATGTCAGTCGGCACGCCCCCAGTTTAGAGAAGCAGACTGGAGTAAGACACAGAAGCTGAGCAATTTACTGCTGTGGATGGGGGTCATGTCCCAGTCCAACATATTTTTGCACCTAAACAAATGTCCCACTGAAAAAAATCTGTATTACTTGATGCGTACACTATATTAAGAGTATTATCACTGCCTTACCTTCCCGTTAGACAGTGATATCCAATGAGATAAGCCGAGTCTGGCTTTCAATAGAGCGATATAGCGGCTTACTTTTCCCATTGGAAATCACTTTCTCACAGTAAGGTAAAGCATTGAAAATATTCTAAATATAGACTACACTTAAACTGATGTAGATTTTTTTAGGTAGCTAAAATACATTTTGTTGCTGACCCCCATCCATAGCAGAACATTGCTTAGCTTCTGTGTCGGCCTCCAGTCTGCTTCTCTAAATTGGGAGCATGCCAACTAACATATATTGTATGTAATATACAGTCTATGAATAAGTATCCCATACAATGCCACTTGAAAAGATCTGAACTATCCCTTTAACCCTGCAGTCAGCAGCTGTGAAACGGGCTGCAATGTAATCACTCAGGACAGTTATGAAATGTCAATTCATGTCCAGTAAAAGTGCTTGTTTTCTGCCCCAGACAGACTCAGATTGTCATTATAAGTGTCTAACAACATTATGGAAAGGATCCCTACAGAGATGGACCTTTTTGTTTAAGAGCAAAATCCTTTCAGTCTAACCAAAACCAGCACTGACATCACTATTGTCAAAGATCAGACCAAAAGAGGTGTTCTCGGTCCACATCAACCTGAACCATGGGTCGAATTTGTTTCTGGTGTGAAAACATTTTTTGGAGGATTCTGACTTTCAAACCAATCACAGTAAGTTTTGGCAGGCGATTGACAAGTGATACGAGAAGTGTAGTAGTGTAGTGTGTTTGTGGTTTAGAAAGAAAGTGACCGTGGCTGCTCTCAGAGCAGGCAGGTGTTGGTGATGGTAGCAGAGGAGAAATTAGAAATTGTCAATTGTCAATAAACAATACATCATAACAAAATGAACTGCAGTAGCACATCAGGAGAAGAGGAGACAACTATATAAAGAGTTAGTTGGTGAAAAATCAACCAAAACTCTGACACTTGACAGAATGAGAAAGAGACGACAGGAGAGGACAGAAGAACCTGTCTATGAGCCAGTCAGTGTCAAGTATAAGGAAATGTAGCTCATGCAGGTGATGACGACAGGACATGCATTGTTCTTAAACGTGCTTGCATATTTGCAATGTGAAACCAAAACTAGCAAGATCAAATGTATACAATGTAAGAAAATGTGAACCTTTGCTCAGACTTTTAGATGTGAAAAGGCCCTTAGTGAATGTAAATTGGTGATGCATACCATAAAACTTCAATTAAAGCCTAGTCCTAATTGAAACGCCCAGTCTCTCTTACTAGCCAGGTGTAGCTACACATTTTGACAAATAAAGGCCTGTCTCAATTAGATGCCTGGTCTGGTTCTTTGGATGTATAAAACCGCATTATTGACTCCCTGCTTGAGCTAACATTAGCTCTTTAGATTGTGCAATATGAAGATTCCGCAAGGGACAGAATAAACTGGTGTTGTGTCGGTATGCCAGGTGCCGTGAAAAAAGAGTCCTAACATAACACATAATTGTAAAGTTATTCAAAGCCTAATTTTTATCTGAGTAATATTCATACTGGTTCAACTAAACAATTTGATTGTATTTCCCATCTTTGATGAGCAACAGGTTTGTGTAAGAGGAATTACAGGCCGGTCCCAATTACAGGCCTGTTGAGTGCAGCAATTTAAGCAAATAATAGCCCGGGCTACTATTTGAATTTTTAAGGTAACTGCCTCCAGTGGTTACATTGCCAGCTGCAGCACTCTCACTCAATGCTGGCCCAATTCCAAAAAGGTTT
The DNA here is from genome assembly GCA_019142605.1 of Cephalopholis sonnerati. Classification (NCBI taxonomy): domain Eukaryota; kingdom Metazoa; phylum Chordata; class Actinopteri; order Perciformes; family Serranidae; genus Cephalopholis; species Cephalopholis sonnerati. The sequence continues at coordinate 37,228,384 of JAGQAX010000002.1, forward strand.
CACCCAGTAGACACAAAAACATGGGAAAACAGGGTACAGGTTAGAAACACCTGATACCCTTTAAATCCACCCTACTCGATACCTGGTTGAAAAGAGCTGAACTGATTTGCAGTGCAAAACTGTGCAGTTGCTGAGAGGGTCTTTCGTCTGTTTAAGGCAGTGGTTCTCAAACTTTGTATGTCATGCCCTCTCTTCAGAGGCTGGAAAATTAATGTTCATGCCATTTTTTTTTTTTTTTTTTACCAATCATTAACAATAATTAGCGAAGCAACTCATGCAAAAACAATCCATGTTAAACTTTAGTGAAATCAGGCTCAGCATGATTGTTTCAGCAAACTCTTGTTTATGTTTCCAACACAAATCATATTCATTCAACTCCATAGTTTTCCTCTGTTCATTCATGCCTCATCTGCAGTGGCTCTGTGGACCCTCAGATTGAGAATCACCAGTTTGAGGGCACCTCAGCAGGACAGATGGATACTACACCAGTCCACTGACTGATGAAAAAGGGAACTTGTATGTACTGGGCCCTGTATGTAGAAGATGTCATCATATAAGGGAGATCATCCTTAAAACATGTTTTTATCTAATGTGGTCTGTATCTTATATTTTAATGTAGATTTTAAATAACATGAAGTAACATTTTAGGATTCCCCTGTAGTCCACTGCGCAAAAGTCTCAGCAGGGACATGTGTTGCATGTCTTGCCTACTGTGTAACAGAATAATAAAAGGACAGCAGCTGTATATTACCTGACTGTGTATCTTCTTCTCATCTCCCTGAGCCTCAGGTGGCCTCTCATTGGCGCTTCTGGAGTATTTGTCCGCTGGCTCTGCAGACCCTGTCCTGTCCTCCACAGGCTCCACAGCAGCGGCTCTCTTCAGGCTCTCACAGCCGCAGCCGGCTGCTCTCTGCGGGGCGACGGGTTCTGACTGAGCCCCGCATGAGCCCTGAATACACAACACTGCGTTCACACAGCCAAAGACTAAAAACAAGGCAAAACAGCGAGCCATTCTTGCAGGACTCCACTCAAAGTCTGCTCATGTTGTTGATACTCTGACTTCCGCAAAGTCACGTGGTCAGTCAGCTGGCTGAGATGTAAGAAAAGTAACTCTTTCCTGCCCGAAGTGAATGTCTGTTGTTTATTTCTTTTTAAAAAGTAACTAAATTGCAAATTGTGATGAAATATGTAAATAAAGTTGATTCCGGTTGTTTTAATGTAAACAGACTGACTTCCTTAAACATATTATTTAAATAACTGCTCAAACAAAACCATTAACGTGGTGCTGTTTGACAGCTCCAACTGGAGACTATTTTTGCACCGTTACAATCAGTGTTAACACAGCTTGGATTCCCCTGGTGGTGGGATGGGACCACATGGACATCATTTCCCAGCTATCAACACTACGGCCGCTTGAGAAGAAGAAGAAGAAGAAGTGGCAGCGAGCCAGGCAGCTGAGCCGAGCCAGTGTGCTGCCTGCTTCAGTGAGCACAGCCCCGGAGCACCCACAGGCGCGGAAAGGTGATAGAGCTGTCACAAAAAAACTGGATTATTACAGTCGCTGACGGCTGGATCTGCCCCTCGGCCCGGCGGTGAAGAGGAGAGCCACAGTCATGTTGTCCTAGCCGGTCCAGAGAAAGCTGAACACCCGAGCGTTTACCACGACCGAGGTAAAGTTGAGCGCACAACTTGTTCAGTTTACCATCTTCCTATCTCTATGTGCTGGCAGCGGGGAGGAAAAAGATTGAGGTCGCTCTCCTTAAATGGTTAACAAAATGCTCCCAGCTCATGACCAGCGCCTGTGATGTCCTCGTGTAGACACAGTCAAAAACAACCAAAGAAGCGAGTCCGACAGTAATTTAGGATTACTGTGAAAGTGTGATTGCGGATGCCGAGTCAAATGACAGCGCTTTGGACGCGTTTGCTCAAGTTTCCTGTGGGTTTTATTGGTGGGGTAAAAAGGCCTGCAGGGAAGATGCGCACCTTTGCTGTGTAATAGCTGACCGTTTCGTGATTTATGTCACAGTTTAAAGCTTGCACCACACGGCTGTCAGCCAGTGCCATCGCTTTTAGTGTATTTCAGTCTGGTTTATCGAGCCCAGTGAGAGGCAGAGCTTCAGACACAAGCTGATAACCTGAGTGAAGTGGAGCTGCACTGCTCACATATCAGCTTTAGCGGCGATGACCTGTTGCAGGTGCACAAACCTTCCTGGTGGCTGCAGCTCCTAATCATTAACTGTGTAGCCCTGCAAGCCACAACACAAACAGGCAACAGTAACAGCAGAGAATTTTTCTGCAGCTTCTATGCAAATCCTTGCAGCCAGAGAGAGAGTGGCATCAGTAAGTCTCACCCTCTCAGGGAGGGAACCCTCTCTAAGTGGGAACTCAGTGGCTACATGAATATGTGTGTGGATACTGAGTGAGTATGTTGACACGATCATGTCTGCAGATGAAAACTAAAAGTCACAGATGCTTGTAAGTATAGGAATCCACCACTGGTGTTACTTAATAGAAGCTCAATAGTTGTAGATTATCATCACAAACATTACAGATATTATCATGATGGAATTTAAAACAAGGATGTTTCTGCTGCTCTTTAGCTGAGCTGTGTATTGGCAAGAATCTGGTGATACGTGACTATCACAATACAGTGGTGATGATTCAGTATATTGCAATACTGTAAGCAAGGCGACATATTGTTATCTTTTTAAATCTATGTTTAAGAAATGGTCATAGTAAAAAGCAGTGGCTCTCAGCTAGGTGTCTGGGGACCCCCAGTGGTCTTTGAGGGAGCTATAGGGGGTCCCCCAAAATGGGGAACTGTTTATTTTCTCGATTTAATTCACTACAGAATTGAGCCCAGCATGAGTAAGAGTGATAACAATGACTATTCTGATCAAAAGATTGTTTCACTTCCTCCACAGTCGTCTCCTCAGCTGCAGTTGACAGCTAGTGAATTCTGGTCTTAATCATATCTAACAACCAACATCTTTTCAGATTAATTTCCCTGAAGCAAAATCTTACACGGTCCGTGAACTAATGTGTATCAATTTAGGGGTCCTTGCATGGGCAGATTATGCCCCTGGGTACAGACATGCAATGGGCCTCACCAACTTTCCTACATAGGAGCAATACACACAGACTTTGTGGTGGTTTGGCTTTGTCGTTGTTATGCATCTTTTTGTGGGTTTTTGTGTCTTTGAGGTAATTTTGCGTCGTTTCTTTTGTCATTTTTTTGTGTCTTTGTGGTCATTTTTAGTCCCGTCCTGGTCAGTATGTGTTCATTTGACATTTTGCAAGTGAGTCCAGGGGGGCCCGTGGGCCTGTGCCTGGTAGGCCTGGTCAGTAATCCATCTATGGGTCCTTGATAAAAAAAGGTTGAGAACCATTGGTATCAAGAACACACCACCAATCAGAACAGTGGGATCTGCATTTGGATAACAGAGTCCTTGTGTAACATTATACATCATAGCACTACTTTTTGTGGAATCTGGTCAAAGGATGTAACATTTGCCTCTATCAATAAAAAATTAAGTAAAAGTGCAGGATTCTTTAGGTGAACAAATTAAGATGATAAAAAGTAAACAATTAAAAATCGATACAATGGAGAATTAATATCACAAGACATAACATCGCGATATCCAAGTGTATCAATATTTCCTTACACCCCTTATCTTTATGCTTTTGTGATAGTAGTATGTCTGGTATTAGAAATATTTTACTAATTTTTACTCTCCCTCTACTGTAGGTGTTCCCTGTGTTGTCAACATGTCGGATAAAATGTCGAGCTTCCTGCATATCGGGGACATCTGCTCCCTGTATGCAGAGGGATCCACCAATGGTTTCATCAGCACCCTGGGGTACGTCCATCTCACTGGCCTAACATTATGTGTGTGGGCCTGCTTCACACTTCTCTCTGTTTCACTGTTTCACTCCAAGCTGAGCAGTATTTGGAAGGAAAGAAATCACACTAGTAGTGGCGACTGTTAACCATTTTTTAAGAAAGTTTGATTTAGTGACAACCAAATTCTGGTGCCTTTAGAAAGAGCATCTCCTTTGGATCTTGTGTTCCTGTGTAAATGTTTGTTTGCATGTGTCACAGGCATCATATGTAGTTAAGGAGAGATAAATAGATGTAAGAATGTAGTTTATCTCGTAGAAGAAAGCTGTGAAAACAGTGGGAGGCCTTTGATGTGATGCCTTAGCCATGGCGGACCCCGCCACTGATAGTGCTGTGAGAAAAGGAAATATATGGGCGGCAAATGCACAGTTAATGATAAAGTGTGTGTGTTTGTGAGAGGGTGGCAGGAGTGGGTGTGGGGGGCAGAGTTGAAGAGAGAAAAAAAAAAACGCTGAGGTGGTGCTTTGTGCAATACTCAACACTAATGGTAAACCTATATTTACAAGCCACTAATTCACCCACACAGGTGAAGCAGTATTGTGTTGTTTTTGTACATTAGTTCCACCTCATATAAACACAATAACAGCAGTTCTGATATTCAGTTAGATGCGTATTGATCATGTACTCTATTTGTAGGAATTGCAGAATAGCCTAGAGCGTTATAGTTTTAAAGGAACACTTCACCCACAAAATGATCATTTGTTTATCAGTTACTCATCCCACTGTAACTCATCAACTGTAGTCGTGAAGAAAACTTTGTTTTCTTGCATGCCTCCACAGTGAGTGAAGAATCCAAAAATGGAAGAAAAATCTTGATGAATAGAAGCAAAGGGGTTTGTATTTAACAACAGCAAAACTATATTAAAACATACATTTCCAAACTCACACACAATTCGTGCAGTATAAACCAAGTCTCATTTATCCAGTCGTATACTCTGTGCTTCCCAAACACATGCTTTTTCACCAAAATCTTAATATTTAAAACACTTGCACAGTCACACGCACTGACGACTGGCGAGCCTGGTCAAGTTTAAGCGTTTCAGCTCAGCTGGTGCATTCCATTGAGTTCAAACGCACACGCTTGCCCAAGCGTGCTATTCATCTGTGCGTGTGACTGTTTGTGTGGTGTGTTTTAAATAGTAAGGTTTTAGTGAAAAAGAATGTGTTTGGGAAGTTCCGACCATACGACTGGATAAATGAGACTTGGATTATACTGCGTGAGTTGTGTGAGAGTTTGTAAGCGGATGTTTTGATACAGTTTTGCTGTTGTTTAACGTGGACCCCCTTTACTTCAGTTCATTAAGAATTTTCCCCATTTTTATGATTCTTTGTTCACCGTGGAGTCATGGGCGAAAAACAGGATATTTTTTTTCATGAATCCAACATAACGTTGGGTGAGTAAGTGATATACAAATGGTCATTTTGTGGGTGAAGTATTACTTTAAGATATCACTGACACAATAATGAGTCACACTTGTTGCATTTAACCTTTCCTCTTCTGTTGTGAGTGAAAACAGGGCAGTAAGACGAAGGCTTACATGAATGCTCTGCTGGTAGAAACCACAGTATATTTCTAGGAAGATGCTAAATATTGTGGCTAGCATCCTTAATGCTAGCAGTGCCATCAGCTCAGTGTCCAAGACCTCCCCCCTGCTCATGAAAAATGGAATGACCTACAGCAAAGACTGAGTCACTATAGAGACATTGTGGCCTTTCTCGAGTTCCTGCACTTCCCACGTACACACAATCTCTTTCTCTCTCACGCACACACACACACACACACACACACACATATATACAAGTGCACATATTTACAAAACTGTCATGACAGATTTGGCCAGGAGCCATCTTTTCCACGCACAACCACCAACTCAGCAGCATTCTCCAAATCATCTGCCCTTAGAGGAAGAAATCATATTGAGAAGAGAGAAGGCTCTATGAGCATTACAACATCTCCAGCTGAGCAGCATTCCCTGCTCCTGTTTGGTAACTGGAGATCAGACTCTGTGGGCAAATTAAAGGTTAAAAATGTTAAAAATGCTGCTTTGTACAGTGAGCCTGCAACAGGACCTGCACTGTTTGTTCAAAGGTGTAACTATTAAACTGATGTTAATTGCTAACTGGATCAGCAAGTTATGATCATCGTCCACACATGCAGATGACCTCACACACACACACACACACACCCATACTCTGTGGGATTTCTTCTTCACACTTCCTGCTATTTTCTCACTTTTTAATTTAAGTCTGCAGCCTTGTTCCTTGAGGTGTACAGTCTGGAGCAGTGGACGGGTCTGTTTGGACAACTGTAGACATGCCCCGGGAAAAAGGCCTGAAATGGATGTGGGATTTGGCCCGTGTCCAGACAAGTGTTATTCTAAGCCAGTAAAAGTTAAATTTGTCACCAGAAATTCCAGCCTGCCCACAGGTCATCTATTCCAGAATGATTTTCATTATTGTGTGGAGTCTCAGGGTAAATACACCGCAGCTATGTCAGACTTCTCAATGAAAATAGGGAACACAAGTAGAGTTTTTTTTACTTGCAGGACGTTTTGTTAGGATGCTTTGTTTTGGCCACTAACACACACCCAAACCAGTTTACACACAAACCCACAGGGATTATAGAGATGCAGTGGCATACAGCAGCTCAGCTAGCTGAGTAAAATAACAACACATCTCCATAAATGTTTGTAAATTATTCTTAATTATCGTGCTGAAAATGTCAGTCAATTTAATCATTATTTGATCGTCAAAACATTAATCAATAGAGTAATTTGTCCAGCTAAATTTCTACCTAAGCCTTGTTGAGATCACAGTTTTCTTTAATTACTTTTATTGTTTATGTTGTTGTAAGTTAAATCACATTTGTGTTTGAACATTTTTGACAGGCATTTTTCAGTATTTGTGACACTCACTACATTGAATGATTTAATCCAGAAATAATGTAGAGATGAGTAATTTAGGAGCTACACCTAACAATCATTTTTATTTTTGAATATTATGCTCATTACTTTCCCCACTCATTGTTTAGTCTCGCAACTAGCTAAAAGATAAATACCCAGAGTCCAAGGTGACATCTTTAAATTTCAGTTTACTATCACAGAGGACTAAACTACCAAATATTTACATGTGAGAAGCTGGAGCCTCTGGACAGTTGGCATTATAAGAACATGACTTATGAAGACATTAATAGTTTAGAAGATTATTTGATTATTTGTTGTTGATGCTACATAACAAAAACATCATAACTCAGCATAACTGTTTAAGAAGGCTGGTTCCATTATTTGCTGCACATATGGACACAGTGGACACATTTGAGGAGGACACTGAACAAACAGTTATCCATTATGGATAATCCTGAGCACCCTACTGAACAGACAGCGGCAGCTCTTTCTATAACAGAAAGGACAGATACAGGAAATCTTTCTTGCCCAAAGCAATATCTCTGTACAACACCTCACCTCTGTCTGACAGAGAACTCTCAGCTGTATAGTTCTGTCCCAACTAAACTTCACTCTGTTTTGCTCTTCAGTAACGTTGAACGTACACGGCAAATTTGCACATCTCATTCTTCCACTCTACCTCACGGTATTCTTAAAACTTCAACAAATTTACACACTTGCTCAATGTAAATATACTTTAATTATGTTATCCTATGGATATATTTAATATTTTAGTATTTTTTTACTATTTAGTATTGTTATTTTAGTCAATTTATAGAGTATTATAGTATATTCTTTATGTTATATGTTCTATGGATATTTCATACACATATATCTTAGTCTCACAGAATGGGCTGAGGCTTGTTTTTCTACTGAGGCATATTTTTTCTCTGCTAGTGTGATGTGTGTGTCACTGTGTTTTTACTGCTCCTGTGTAATACCTTAATAAACTGCTACTGTAATGAAAGAATTTCCTAAATTTAGATCACTAAAGTACTAACCCTAACCCTATCTATGTATCTATCTAGCTGTCATCTATCTAAGTTGCAGCCCCACTTTATGATGAAGTCCTGGCAGTGGAGTGTGTCATCAGTAGGAGTGTAAATCACTGGTTTCATTATGATTATAACCAAACTTTGGACAATGATACAGTATTTGCCGATGTTACAAAGTTTGCCACTATACGATTTTGATTCAACTGTGGTCAAGATTAGATGATATCAGTAAATATCCTCATTGCCTTTTTCTTGGCTGCTTGCCTGTGCCTGCCTGGCGCAAGTCTGCTAGCACTGTTTGAATAGTTAGGAAGGAGGTGTACTTAGATGGAAATGGTGACTTAAATAAAAGGTGTATCTGTGTATATAAATATATATTGACGTTTTTACTTTGCATCAGTGATATTGGATCATTGATTATTGAATTGACATATTGATCCAGACTGATGTACTGTTACACCCCTAGTCATCAGTGAGAATATATACATAATGTACTTACTTACACTTATATACTCACATTACTTTAAACAAAATACAGAATCATCTGAAACACAGATTGATATCAGTGATTAACAATGTTATTATGTGTCTATATCTGCAGATTGGTGGATGACCGCTGTGTCGTCCAGCCTGATGCGGGGGACCTCAACAACCCTCCAAAGAAGTTCAGAGGTAAGAAACACAGAGTCGACTCCCCTCGTCCTCCTGAGGCCTGACATCATCACACACACTGCTGTCTGTTTACACTGTGGGCTCCTAGAGAGAGACGCCGCTGAATCTGTTATGCTGTGTTTCTTTGGTGACAGCCACAATATCTCTGCCCACCGGACTTCAAACAGGGTTGCCTTTGACTATGTTAATGGCATGTGTGCGTGTTGCACGCACACGCTTTTGCACCCATGCGTGTGTTTATAGCTGTGTACGCTCGCTCGCACACCTCACATGTGGAGGTAGAGGCAGATGGAGAGAATCAGCTCTGATGTTGATTTGTTGGAAAACAACACGCCTGAAAAGCTGCCTTTCAAACAAAAGCCTTGAGATGCCTCTTTGGGTGAACTCGCTATTATTAGCTCCCATGCAGGAAGTGGAACTCATGACCCTCGGTTCTCAGGCTGGAGGTTTATGTCTCTGGGGAGAGGCCTGGCCCGACTTTGTACAGAGAGTGTGAGTGTATTAAAGGCTGTGCAGTATAACGCACAGGTTCTTGTACAAAATATAAAAACTGAGCTTTTACTTTGTCACTGCTGAATAAACATCTGACCGAAAAAATGCAATATTATTGGACTGTCGGGAGTTAAATCATGTTTGATAGATTAACCCTCAGAGACCCACTATAGACTCATTTTTGTGTTATTTAGGGGGACAGTGGATCTTAAGGTAGAGACAGCAGGTCAGATATTTAACATATAAGTTGTATACATCATCTTAAAACTGGGAACCTGAAGATTAATTTGAGATGCATAGCTGTGTGTCGAGTTTTCTAGTCATAAATCTGTGATTATAATTGTGTTTAGGTAAGGTGCCTATTCAGTCTTTGAAAGTTTAGAGTGTATAGGAGCTTAGAACATTATGATGGAAGCATATGATGGCCATTCCCATGTTCATTTATGTTTTATAAGTTGCTGCAGCAATATTTTGGTTGATACCAGAGAGTTGGTGTCAAATTTTACTCTTTTTGACGACTTAAGATCTGATATAAGTGGTCAACAATCACTCCAAAATAAAGCATTAAGAAACCAAGAGCTTGAGAAACACCATAGAAAAATTCATGCTGTGATTTGGGATCAAAAACTGTTGGATTTTTTCGATGGATTGGATGGTGAGCAGTTATGTTCTGGAAATTGCTCAGAAATCCCTTAACTGCCAATGTATTTATGAAAACTATACACCCTCTGACTGCTCAAGGTCTCTAGTTTGTGATTGTAAATTTTCCTTAGGCTGTGATTGTCCTAGAGGTCTCAGGGTCATTTTATAGTGAGGTCAAGTTTCAAAAAATGGTCTCACTACAGTGAAAGACTGTTGCCCAGTGCAGAAATATTCAAGTAACACATTTTTAGAATAGGCAAAATTAACACTGCATACAAAAACTGCATGATTTTTGCAAGAGGCCGAATGGGATTAGCACAAAGTGGGCATGTCTGTTATGCCAGTTTTATCTTTGGAGCATTAATTAGCCCCCTTCCAGACAAGCTAACATGACATAGTTGCCATTTTATGGCACCAATGAATACCTGAGGTTGTCTAGTACCACTACCTTAACGCTAGCTTAAAATATGAGTGCACTACAGCCTGTTAAAGACAGAAATGTCAGCTGAGATCGCTGTGAGTCCCGCGGGTCTCTTGGGCGTAAGAATGTTTATTTGATCTATCAAATCCATTGGCCTTTGCAATTTCAAACATCTTGACTTTAGAGTGTTGTATCAGTCTGACTTGTTGGGTAATGAGCCAATACACATATACATGCTCACACTTTGCACTTAGGGTACTATCTGCTGTCTCCAGAGTATCAAGAAGAATGCTCCGCATTTAGAAAATAGAAAGCTTTGATCTGAGCACTGCCCACACAGCTCAGCTCTTCAGCGGCTCTCTGGTGTCCCAGGACAGGTTATCACCCCCAAGAGGCAATCGCTGTCACCACGATAAACACAGGCTGCAGAAGGATACCTCCACCTCCTGCAGCAACATGAAGGACGAGTGTTTTGCTGTCTCCTTCTGTTGCTGTGTGTGTTTCAGCAGCTGTCAAGTTTATTCCATAGACCTGGGCAGAGAGGTGGCAACATCATGCCAGCAGTTTCTAACATCTGCAGATTTCCATCCAGTCCATGTCACCAGTCATGCAAGTGTTAACATCTACAGTTTAGCTCATCGTGCAGGCATTTGTCTGTCTCTGATTTAAGCTGGCTCTAAAAGCATAAGATGCAGATTAATTCTTACAGTAATTAAGCTGGACTTGGACAGCATGTGTGTATGTACTGTATGGGAATAGAGAGAATTTAAATCATGAACTATCCAAACTGTTAGCAGATTTAATTATAATCTTCTGTATGGTTATTTCCGGCACCCAAACGTGATTGTAGTGAGGGAGCTGCCTATTGGCTCACATATACAGGAAGGCTTTCACTAATCACTTTGCCTCATTTAACCTCCCATCCTCCCACACTCTGTTTTCCCTCGACTCACTTACAAAACTCATCACAAGGTACAGTGCACTCAATCCGACCCACTGCAGGACACTAGATGTCTTTTTAAAGTTTGAAATTATTACAGTACATTGTAGATATGTGGTAGAAGGTTTGACCTGTTTTTTTTCCATCTGAGCTTTTTTCAATATTTATGCAATTTAAAAAAAAACCCAAATGAAATTGTGGCCAAAGTGGCGCCTACAAGACAGTTTTTTGTAATTGTTTATGTGTCTCTGCAATACGTTGGTAAGTCCCTCACCATGTCAGCTGGTCTTGACCCAGAGAGGCCTTCATGTCACTGTAAGAGACCTCTGGATGCTTAACAGAAGTCAGAAACAGGTAAAGATGAGAGGTTACAGTGAAGCCATACCTACAGATGGGTGGTACATTAAAGAGAAACCCAGCATGAAGAGTCAGGCAACCACAAGTCTCTAGGACAGCTTCAATGCTGCCTGCCAAGTCTGTGGATGGATGAACACCAATTCCTCTAAAAGACATTCCCTCATTTATATATACAATCCTTATTTAGTCAGGTGATCTGTAGATAGGTAGGTTATCAACCAGAATGCCTTTGTAAGGATGTATTTACCTAATTTAAGTGAGTTTGGAGGAGAGTTTCTGAAAAATGTTGTCACAAGCACAAGTAGTGGGCATTTTGTTTTATTTATTGTGACTCGTGACGCCTGCAGCCTGGTACTGCAGCGTGGAACCTCAGATCAAAAAGCCTTGAGACACAGTTGGCTAGACCTAGAATGTCTAGCCTTGAGCAGCAGAGAAATGGAACCAGACTACAGCTATAGATGAGCTGTGATGGTGTAGCATCAACATGTCTGTATGTTAGTGTTGCCATTTTTGCCATCAGCATTTGAAAATAGCTATCAGACAGTTCCACATCAGCTGCAGCCATCTTGGTTGTTTTCGAAAATGCCTCAGCTTGACTCCTTTTGACTAAGCTAGGTTTATACTCGATGTTGTGTCCCTGCAGTGAGGGTCTATTTGCTTAGAGCGCGAAGACTTCGCAAGTTGTCAAATTTTGAAACAGTAAGATGTTTAAAAAAATCTTAATGCTGAACTATTGCTGAGTTAAATAGTTGACAATAGTTTTTCAGATGTTTACATACTACATGCATTCAGGGCTCACGATACACAATATCAAAGGCCGGTCAAAGTCAGGGTTGAGCTTAGGTCATGTGAGGAAATTTATATTTGAAGCCTGTGGATGTTATATCCTCTCAGTCTTTCATTATTAGAGTTCTGCAGTACAATCTCTCAAGCGGATTATAAATAAAATAGCGTGCTTTGAAAACCTCATTTATTTAACTTCTGATGAACTATTTGCCTCACAGACTTGCATTTGCCATGCATAACCCTCAAGAAGTGTGAAATGTTACTTAAACCAAACTAACAGGTTTCTCCTTGTTTAAACATCCACAAACACAGTCTGGCTGAGTGTGCTTCCATATCTGTATTTTTTTTCTCCAAACTTCCTAATTCAAGTCTTGCGGGTGTCCTCTGGCAGAGCAAACACTCCTCTGTTCCTCCTTGTTTGGGAGGCTCCTCAGCTGTTTGAGAGCGACACAGTTGTGTAGGGATAATCCTCCTTAGTGGATGCTATAAGGGCACAAGGCCAGACTAGCCATGTCCACATGCAAGGCCTTACACTGTCATTGCTGAGGTATGTATAACATTTCCCCCTAATGTAAACACAAGCACCCCACCACACAATCACACTCTCACTCATGTAGTCTGTGTGCATATGCTGAGACACCAGCAGCCTTGCTTTGTATTTCAGCTGGACAGTATTTGAAATGCCATCACACACACACACACCTACACACACTCAGATAGTGCACTGACTGCAGAGTAGATATACAGAGCAGCAGTCAGCACATCTAAGGCAGAGAAAGCACTTTGTGTAAGTTGTTTAAAATAATCCTCTTTTTGATTATTTGTGATTTATATGTCGACACTCAGTTATTTAAATGTCAGCCTTATTTCAAGTTGCTGTGATGGCAGCTCTTTCTGTTGTGTGTCGAAGTAGCAGTGTAAATTGAATGCTGCATTGTTCAAATGTCACCCTCTTTTAATTTTCCTTTACTGAATCATCAATCATCATCCCATGCTTCTGTTTGTGCTGGCTCACATATTGATAAAAAAAAGACCTAGTTTGAGTGGTTATTGTTGAAAAATGCTTAAAGGGACAGTTCAACCCAAATCAAAAATACATATTTCTCCTCTTACCTACAGTGCTGTTCATCAATCTAGATTGATTTTGTGTGAGTTGCAAGTGTCGGAGATACTGGCTGCAGAACTAGATGGCACTCTGCTTCTGGCGCTCAAAAAATACAAAAATTTTGTGCTTGTGACAGCACAAGATGTAAACATTAATGGTGTCCTCCTTGGCTGAGCTGTAAAGTTAGCTAGCTCAGTGGTGCTAGTTGAGCTAGCAGTAGATGCATGCTTCTTTCAGCGCAGTGATATGGTTGGAGGGTGTTGTTCAGAAGAAAGAAAATTGTTCCTACATAAAACTGTTCACTACATGATCAGTAAATTATGTGAAGTGACCAGGTCTTGGTTTATGGAAAGAGACATTGCTGTCGAGTTTTTCAAATTTTTTGGTTCATTGAGTACCACAAGCCAAGTGCCATCTAGTTTCATTTGGCCAGAAGCGTTATGTCCCAGGGTTGTCCGTCCATACATCTGTACGTACACAAACCCCATTCTCATGGACACGATATCTCAAGAATGCTTTGAGAGAATTTCTTTAAATTTGGCACAAACGTTCACTTGGACTCAATAGTGAACTGATTAGTATTCATTGGTTAAAGGCCAAGATCACTGTGACCTTGCATCCGTTTCATTCTCGTGAACGTGATATCTCAAAAACACCTTGAGGGAATTTTGTCAAAATTGACACAAACATTCACTTAGACTTAACAATGAACTCACTGCCTAGAATTTAGTAGTCAGAGGTCAAGGTCAATGTGACCTTGGCGTTGATGCTATTCTCGAGAATGCAATATCTCAAAAAGGCCTTGAAGGAGTTTCCTCAAATTTGGCACAAATGTTCACTGGGGTTCAAGAATGAACTGATTAGAATTTCATGGTCAAAAGTCAAGGTCACTGTAACCTCACAAAGCATGTTGTCATAACTTAAGAATTCATATGCTAAATGTCACACAAATGCCTGGTAGGATGTAATGTTGACATGATGGCATTTTATTTCCAAAAGGTTTAAAATCCAAAATCTTTGGGGGAAAGAGAAAAGGTTGTTAAGGGCTCAAAAATCTTAAACCAAACACAAAGAAGAGAGCATCAAAGCATTCCCTGCTTGGATAGAAAGAGCTGATTTTTCTGCTTGTTTGTTATTATCCTGACATGTTCATCGCTAAACCAGTAGCATGTGAAGACCATTACAGTGGATAGCATCTCCTTTGTCCCAGCTTTACATGCCTACAACTCTTGGGTTGTTTTTTTTTTTTTCTCGTCTCATTTCATATCTCATTTCCTCTTATGCCTTTTGCATGTAAACAGAAACATTTAAACCTCCCTAAGCCAACAAACTTTGCAGCAGTAAGTCCTTGCCACCACCTATCTGTTGTCAGCCCAAACCGTCAGAGACACACTGCAGACTAGTTGGGTGGTTCATCTGAGATAAACACCAGGAAGGGTTCTGTGTATAGTCCCTTCCTCTCCTAATACCCACATATACTGCTTTCCTGTCTATTGAGAGAGAAGAGGTCTTGCAGGAAACGGGGGAGCAGTTGTCGGTAGTCCCATTTATTGTCTTAGATGCACTACAAGTGATTAGTTGCTTCCTCTATAATATCTCCAACAGGACAAGAAACTTGGAGTGAACAGCGGTTTATACAAGCCAGATCATCGAGGATATTGTTGATTTAACACAGAATAGAAGAAGTATTATGCAGTGTGTTTTTTCCTAGGGTCCCTGGCCCCGACTGATGTCGTCTAATTACTGCGCGGAGGCCTCACTGATGACTTCTTTGTAGACATGTCACAATGTTTGTCTTGCGCAATGCTCTTTGGCTGCATTTATGATGGGATTGCAGACAATGTAGATTAGATGACGTGGAAATTTGAATTTCACTCTTTACTTGTTCTGCACTTGAAACCATGACCTTTAGATTGTGTTCCATTGTGAATTATGCGGCCTCGTGTTGTCACCCACTACATCTAATGAAAAGCTGTTGTGTGTTGTCATTGCTCCTCTTACAGTGTCAGATTATTGTGGCACTCCTGCTCTCTGATAAAACTGCCTAAGAGGTAAATCATGTCTGTTGACTGAACATCCTCTCAGTAGTTTTTATGGTAGTCACGGTTACAAGCATCTTCCCCTTGATCCTCTTAAGTCTGGTGAAGTTTGTCAGTGAGTGCAGGATTTTTATTAGCTTTTTATTGAACTGTGCACGTCTAAAGAGCTGGTGTTAGTGATCTCTCTGAGTCATCTATGGCCCTTATGCAAGACCACTCAAAGCAGGATTGCATGATAGCACTGATGTGCCAACACAGTGGTGCAAAGTAATTGAGTACCTTTACTCACACGCCTGCTTAAGTACATTTTTGAGGTACTAACGTACTTTAAGGTAGTTACTTGAGTATTGCCATTTTCTACTAATTACATTTTTACCCTGTTACATCTCAGAGGCACATATTGTACTTTTTACTGCACTACATTTGTCTGACAACTTTAGTTATTTTGCAGATTCATATTATTGAAAGTAATATCAACAAGTTATGACATATTATTAGAGATTAAGATAAAACTTTGTTGATCCATGGAGGGTAAATCCATATGCTACCGGGCCGGATATAAGTAATTAAACTGAGGTCCAGCTTTTCCAGCTGCAAATTCAAAATTAAGAACACATTAATGATTCTGAGACAGGCTATTCTGCATAATGGTGCTTTTACTTTCAGTATTTTAAGTATACTTTTATGCTACTACTTTGTTTCTTTTGCTTTTGTAGTATTACGACTTTAACTCAAAGTAAAAGATCAGAGTACCGATTTTGAAGCCTTGAGATTGGTATTTTGGCTGTCACCGTCTTGGGTTTTCAAAGCCAAAAGTAACCCAAGGTGACCACATTTGGACAAATGTCAACAGGTGAGTTACATAAAAATTCACCCCCTGTCCAGCTGTCATGAAACATGTTTATTTCTCCTATGAATCGGGCATTTCACCATGGGGATCTGTGGGGATTGATTCACTCTTTGAGCCAGTCTCAAGTGGACATTATAAGAACTGCAGTTTTTGGCACCTCCGCGTTTGCTTAATTTTGCAGACCCAGAGGCTGCTGCTTGATATACACGTCTTAAACTCAGATTTAAGGTGAGTGCAGAGATACTTTCTTCCATCTGTAGATGAATGTGAAAAAATAACCTTTCAATGTCAAACTCTGCACATGGAAGGTACATACTGATCACATTTCAGTTGTAATGTGACAAATGCTATATATAATTAATGTTTTGTTGTCTGTTGTCTCATGTCTCAGGTATTATGATGATATTCGGGACTGTAAACAAATAAGTTGTTACACCTTTTAGATTAGCTTGCTACATTAAAGGTAGACAGCCACAGAAAAAAAAGAAACTGTTACTTTTTGGTGTTGCTCACTAAGATGTTCACACTTGCCATGCGTGTAATCAGCACAAAGCTTGTTCTCTGTTAGTGCTTGAAGACAGTGCCAGAATCTAACACCATCTTCCACAGTTTGAAGTCAGCTGTTCTGTGCTCGGCAGTGTGTGAAAGAGGGAGCAGTGTTTTTGAGAGTTTGTTCAAGAAGGGTAATTACTGCTAAGGCATAACATCTTTGTACCATGCGTCATCATGTTATCATTATGAAACTCTGGCATAACCCTGGCACGACTGCGTACATATATTCCGCATACTGACCACTAATGGATCAAAGTCCTGCCTTGTCAAGCATAACTTAGTGTACATCACTTTGACTATATACGGGCTGAATACACTGGGTCCTAAATATAGCACAAATTGAAGCTATAGTTAGAGACCTGAGACTGAGATTCAAGTCAAACCTAAGTCACGAAAAAAGAAGGACTTGAGACTCGGCTTGAGACTTGAAAGTCCAAAGTTTAACAACAAAATGACAAAATAATAAAACGTCCCTCCATAATCACACACTAACTAACTAACTAACAAGGTGTGTTACCTTCAAAACCACCTCCCAGCACCTGTAAGGCACAACAGTTGCCTAGCAACTGCTCAAAGCCAAGGAACTGTTGGCACATTACCACCTGTAAAACAGCAAATTGTCATTATTAGAGGTTTTTGGATGCATTTTTATGTTTGCACTCTTCTCACTTTGTATCACAACTGCAGCACAGTAGTTTCCTTCAGGATTAATAAAGTTTTGAAGTTATATCTTCTATTATCTTAAACAAATGGGACATTAGCTGTAATTAGTGTGCTTTACAAGACCTGGAAGGTGAATTTTGTTGACTTTAGACAGAGCCAGGCTAGTTGTTTCCTCTCTTTCCAGTCTTTGTGCAAAGCTAAGCTAACTGGCTGCTGGCTGTTCATATTTAACAGACAGACATGAGAGTGATCGAGCTGATCTTCTTATCTAACTCTTTGTAAAGGAATCCAATAAGTGTATTTCCCAAATGCTGAATGCTTGCTTTAAAGGGATACTTCTGCAATTTGGTTTTGCACTTCATAAGTTGGGCGACTTCAGTGACACAGGTGGAACAAAAACAACATGGTAAAAAAACAACAATGTAACTGTAGATGTCCAGTAGATATTGTGACCTTTCATCCTCATTAGGGGTCAAGTTCCAAAAAAGCTTGATGCTATACAACCCGTAAAGCAACTCGATGATGACATCATCAGTATTATATTCCCGGACTTTAGAAAGCTCCCTCCAGAGCCACAGTGACTGTTTCCACAGGCTGTGTAAAGTTCGTGGAGTGCCCCTTTATCTTCAGGCCTTGGTCTCAGCTTTGTAAACTATAAACACAGCTTTGAAGAAAAAAAATGTTTAAATGCAGTGTTATTTTGATAGTTGGCATTCGGAGGCCTCAAAGACTTTCACTTAGCTTTTAACTTACTTTAAATGCTGATGACTTGCCCTGAAGGACTTGAGACTTGAACTGGCTTTGCCCCAAAACAACACTGTTAATGTTTATAGTTTTCATCATGCGCTCCTCAGGGCTACATGATTTGAGGTTAGCATTAGTAAGTGCAGGCGGAGCAGCGAGTATCAAAGAGGCTTTGTTTATGAACCCAAATAGATATTTAAGTGCTAAATAAAGAGATGTTTATGGGGCGGGAGTTCTGAAAAATATAGTTTGAAGTTAGAGGAATGTTAATGAATCATTTGAGTTTTCTGCCCTGGGGACTTGTCCCGCCACCTCTCCTGCACAGTGACCCCAGAAGGAATTCTCAACCCAGATTTCAGTATTCTGTTTTCTCTCCCAGCTGACTGAGATCAAAGTCAAAGCCTCAGTGCGGCCTGATCATCTGTTACACACTGCATTCACATTGCAGCTGTGATTGTGTGTTTAGGGCATGATAAAAAGGCTGCGTCCAATGATAGGGAAGCTCACTTGACAGAAAGGGGATTCGAGTGTGTGTATTTATTTTTATGTTGTGTTTACATGCGCTAGTTGAGTTTTATTGGCTTGTGTGAACATATGTGGGTTTCACATATACACCCATTTATTTTGCAAATAAGTCCACTTCTGCTCGTCCTCGCTCTCCTTATGCCCTCTCTGTTTCACATTCTTTCACTCTCTTCCTGTCTTCCTCATTTCTCTTTCACTTCCTTTTCCCTGTTGTTCTAACTGTATTTTAGCTCAGACTAAAGTAAACCATATCTGACAAGGAGGCTGAAGGGGAGTGAGAGGAAGATTTGCAAGATAGAGACCATTAGTGAGTGGTACATGAAATGGTTAGAGGAATTCAGAAAAGAGAAGGAGGGATGACAGAAAATCGAGGGGGGAAGACAGGGAGTCCCCACCCTCTTCTCTCTCCCTAAGTCGTCCCACTCCCCTTCTCTGGGCTGGCCTTATTTGGTCATGTTACAGCAGCCATAGCAGGAGGAGAAGGAAAGAGAGAGAGAGAGAATGGGGGAAGGATGGACAGATTGTTCTTTTTCTCCTCTTTTCGCCCTCTCAGAATAGAGAGTTTGCGCTGATGGGAGGTGAGGACAGAGGAAAGCCAGGACTCGGAGGGAGGAGTCACTGATGGGACAGAAGTTTAACTCTGCAGGGAGTTGTAGTTAGTTAAGCTAAACTAAGAGAGTGTAAAAAGTCTCAGTGTGCTTCAGTTGCAGCGGCTGTGCAGCTTGATACTGAAGAGGAAGTCTTCTGATACAGAAGAGGAACTCTGTTATGCTATAACTGTGTCCACATGCAAATTAAAGGGCTGTTTTCCCTCCAGCCTTGTTTCTACAGTACCTATGAAAATGAGCAGCACAATCCGAGCCGTGCTGTTGACGACAGCATCGCCTCACGGTTGCTGGGGTTACGAACTTTGACTGACCACGGCTTATTGCTGTGTCACATCGTAACACACACACACATTGTGCACTGTCACTTACCCTAGTCTAACTGCAGGACGTAACCACATATTACTACACTTGTACATCATGCTGCACACACATGCAAACACACACACACACACACACACACACACACACACACACACACACACACACACACACACACACACACACACACACACACACACACAGGCTTTCCTGTCCCTCATTACTACTACCTGAAGCAGCCAAAGCCCTTTGATCTCCCTTCAGCAGAATAGTGAATATGTATTTAAAATGCAAGCGTGCACACATGCATGGACGGGATCACAGAGAAGAGTGTGTGTTTATATGATTTTGTTATTAGATCTTTAAATGCATCACTTGACATGTCAAAGAGGGGTCATTTATTTAGTTAAGCCTGTCGTCTTATTTCACGTATTGTTGTAGATATTCCGCTCATTGAACATTGTGCATCGTTTTGTTGTAGCAACTAAGCAGTTGCTGTAACCGTCTCCTGCACTGTGGTACTGACATTTGTTTACAGGCTTTATTCATTATGTGAATCCACATGTTGTTGACAGCAGACTTTGTGAAAAGCTGACCTGACAAACGAGATATAACTTATTAATTGGAAACACCCCCCCCCCCCCCTCAAAAAAAAGCAACCCCGTTGTAACCCTGACGTAACCACTGTAACATCACCCACTGGTCTGTGGGCTACCATTTTAAAGCTTTGAGGTCAGCATTTTGGCCATTGTGATCTGTTTTATTTTTATTTTTATTTTTATTTTATGTTTTGAGACAGAATTGACCATATTTGGGCAAGTGGGTGAAGCTCTAGGAGATACGCATTGTTACACCTCTATCCTGATTGAGAGGTCACTGTGGTAGCAAACTGTCAATCACAAGGTAGCCACACCCCAAAGCAGTACCCCTGCTTTATCGTCTGTTTTACTCTAAATGGGACTATAATTGACAAAATGAACATCATGCTGTATTGAGGAAGACTTGAAACTAGTGATTGAGACCATAAACCTGTTAAGAAAATTTTTGCTGACGTAATAACTCAAGTTAGAAGTAGGGTCATTTTGTCATCGACCTTTATACAGTTTGACTTCTGTTTGCAGCCGGTGGAGTCGCCCCCTGCTGGCCATTAGAAAGAATACACACTCAAGGCACTTGGCCATTGGCTTCACTTTTCAGACCGTGAGGCTACGTTCACTTCTTTTACACAGTTTATGTTACAAGCAGCTTATCGCTACCTGTATTTACTTTAATTGTTGGGTGGTGAGCTCTCATGGCTGGAGTAATTATGATGGGAGCAAAGGAGGAAGTCAGGTGATGTAGTGTAATTAGCAACAAAATCCATGTAGAGAGGAGGTCGGGGTGGATGGATGGGTGAAATAAACACAGGACTTTCACCCAGGAGACCGCTGTTTGTGTTCTGTGTGAAGTCAAACTTCACTAACTTGTAGTGCTGACATTTGATTTCCAGGCTTAATTCACAGTGTATCAGCTTTTTTTGTGTACTCTTCATCTTAGCTGGAAACATTCCGGGTGGTCTCCAATTTTTCCCCAACTGATCATGAAAGTCTGTGGTTTTTCTATTTTCCTCCTTCTCTGCCTGTGTCTACTTCATAGGAATATCTGTCTGTATTCCTGCATCCTTATCTGTATTTATTTATGTCTCTCCACCCAGACTGTCTATTCAGACTATGTCCCATGAACCGCTACTCGGCCCAGAAGCAGTTCTGGAAAGCGGCGAAGCCTGGAGGGAACACAGACACAGTGCTCCTCAACAAGCTCCATGTAAGTGAAGTGACAACGTATTCGCCTCCCTAGAGTCACTAAACACCAGTACACCACACACAGACCTGTCCTCGGGGCTCTCTGGATGAAGAGACAGGGACAGAGCTGCAGGAGACAAACTTTCTCAGAAGTCTTGGTTTTGTATCAAAGCTGCACAGTGAATATATAGAAATGTTCACTATGCACTTCAGTTTACAATTCCAGCTCATCAAATATACATAATAACTCTAAAACCTACTCTTAAAGTCCTTTTATAGACATTTCTGAAGCCTTTCACTCCTACTGTCCTACCTTTCTGCCCTCTACACTCTCCTTTCTCTCTTTCTGCTGCGGCACAATACCATTTAAAGCAATCTGCTATCTGACCACACAGTCATAAAATGGAAGATTGCAATCTCTACTGCGTTTCCATGGAGATGTGAGCCAGAGTTTTCGGTTAAAGCCCCTCTGTCTAGGCGTGAAGTTTTGGCTAAGTACTTTGCTACTACCACGCTTTGTTTTACAGCTAACCAATCCGATTCCTTCTTACCACATCACTGTGCATTTCAATGAACAATGTTGCGTTAAGTTGGTGTGAGATTCATGACCTGAAATTCTGACTTCCTCCTCTTTTTATGTCGTTCTTGCCTTCCAGCATGCAGCTGACTTGGAGAAAAAGCAAAATGACTCTGAAAACAAAAAACTGCTCGGAACAGTGATTCAGTACGGGAATGTCATTCAGGTTTGTTGCCCCAAAATAGTCATCTTCTTCTTGGTATTTAGTCAGATAAACTTTGTTTAGACTTCCACAAAGTTCTTGATTTAACTGAGATGACTTCCACCTCTTATCTTAAAATTGAAGTATGCATGCATGTTGAGCATGCTCCCCAGTATTTACCATTGAATTAAAAAACATAAATTGCGTGTTTTAGTATTACAGTGTTGTGAATTTTGGCATAGAGCCAATGAAAATGAAAGAGGCTGAAACATCTTGCAGCTTAGTCAAACCACAAATTAAATAACACAAATATACTGTAATGTGTCCTGAACAGAGAGTACTGGAAGCAGGCTCATAAATAAATTGAACACACATGAACATGCATCATAATATAAGCCCCTAAATATCTATAAGAGGTTCACAGTTTGTTAAGTAAGAAGATGACTTTCGGTGTAGGTCTGGGGGAAATCAGCCTTTAAATTTCTTATATTACATGACATTAGTTTAATAAAAAAAATAATCTCAGTTGTCAACATGTCCATTTGTTTGTATTATCTTACACTGTATCTTGTTTTGGTGCTCAGCTCCTCCACCTGAAAAGCAACAAATACCTAACGGTGAACAAGCGTCTGCCCGCACTGTTAGAGAAGAACGCCATGAGGGTGATGTTGGACACTGCTGGTAATGAGGGCTCCTGGTTCTACATCCAGCCCTTCTACAAGCTGCGCTCCATTGGGGACAGTGTGAGTCATCATATGTGCACATCTGTGGGAGTGGTGCATTGTGGGAGCGCCATGCTGTCTGTCAATCAACGTCAGGCGAAGCAAAGGACTGAATAATGCCTGGGATATGTGTTTTACATTTTAAAATATGTCTACTTTTTAAACACAGTAGCAGTATGCCACTTGTAAGTCTTTCATGTGGAGTTACTAATTTGCAAATTACAGCAGTAAGTCAGTGTTATAATGTGAAGCCTGTAGAATAAAAGTGAAGGGCACAAGTCTTCTTTACCTAAGCCTCAGTGTGAGGTATCTCTCCGTGCACATCTATCTGTGCATGGACCCGTGCCAGCGCCCAATTGGTGTTTACCTGATCACAAAGCTCTAGTTGGCACCAGCTCATCTTCCCTGCAGCAGGAAGTAGTGGGCTGGTGCCCAAGGACAAAATGAACCACGTCAGAGACCGGGCTTCTCCGCTAAGCTCCTCTCAAATTAGGTATGGCACAAGGCCTAAGCAGCAGGCCTTGGACAAAAACAAAGATTGGAATGATTCCATACCTGCTGAGAATAGACAGAAGACAGTGACATGCAAATAGATACTGATAGTCTCTGGAACGTAAGAGATTCAAGGATGAGTACAATACTGCAGTTGAGTTGTGCATTTATTCTGCCAAATCCAGCTAAACTAAATTTATGGCTATTAATGACAGAACAAATTTTGGACATGGAAAAATTTACCTTTACAATCAGAGATAGCTTTAAAAAAAAAAGGAGCAAGACTTGCCCCAAAAATAGACTCTGCAACATATCATGTTATTTTAACTTAGCCCATGATTTGCAAAAAAAACTCAGGTACTCCCCTGATCCCAGTCATTGTCCATTTGACCATATGTCCATCCCAACCTTCCCAAAAAGGCCTTAAGGGAATTTCCTCAAATTTGGCACAAATGTCTGGTTGGACTCAACATTTAGCTGATTAGATTTTGGTGGTCAAAGGTCAAGGTTACAGTGACCTTGCTTCCTTCTCATTCTGATGAAACTGATATCTCAAGAACACCTTGAGGAAATGTCATTAAAAGTGGCCCAGATGTTCACATGGATTCAATGATAAACTGATTAAAATTTGTTGGTCAAGCTCGAAGTTCAAGGTCACTGTGACCTTGTGTTGGTGTCATTCTCTTGAATGTGATAACTCAAGAAGGTCTTGAGGGATTGTCCATTACAAATTTGGCACAAACATCCAGTTGGACTCAATGACGAACTGATTAGATTTGGTGGTTAAAGGTCAAGATTAGTGTGATCCTGCGTCCATCTAATTCTTGTGAACCCAATATCTCAAGAACACCTTTAGGGAATTTCCTCATATTTGGCACAGACATTAAGTTGGACTCAGTGATGAATGGATTAGAATTTGGTGGTCAAAGTCAAAGTTCAAGGTCACTGTGACCTTGTGTCTGTCTCATTCTCTTTGATCCGATATCTCAAGAAGGTCTTGAGGGATTTTCTTCAAATTTGGCACAAACGTCCAGTTGGACTCAACAATGAACAATTTTGTGGCATCATAATGTTCTGCAAAAACACTTTTCCTGCCATTACTCAGCATCACATCTCAGGAACAGAAGGGTAGACATTTAGTCAGATACTGGGCTGTGACAATAATCTTGGGTGTTCACCTTGAAACTGTGCTGATTGTATAGATCTTCTGTGTGTTGCCGGGGGAGGATGTGTGTAAAGCTTCCATATTTTAGAATTTGTAGCTTTCTGTGCTCAAATATGGATGTTGCTCTTCACAGCAACATTCATCTTTGAGTCTCTGTCTCCTTTCATGGCTCCAAATGAGCCTGAACAGAAATGGATGTTAACTGTAACTGCATCTTGACTGGTTCGTGGAGCCATGCAACCAGGAAGTGGTAGTTGTAGTTCACTGAAACCCTCCATAAATCTAAGAAAATACATACAATGAACAAAATAAATACTGTTATACTGTTTAAGTCCGTGTTATTTGTGGAGTCCAGACTCGATGACTTCAGTGTGTGCATTATGGCATTATGTTTTGATCAAACATCATCGTCCTGATATCTTTCCACTATCTGAAGTACTTTAAAGCTAACTCTGCTTCGGAAGGACTACAATGCAAAACTTTTATTTCTCTGTATTTCACATCTTCGTTTTGTATTGTGTCTGTTTTGATTGCAGGTGGTCATCGGGGACAAAGTGGTGCTTAACCCAGTGAATGCTGGTCAGCCTCTCCATGCCAGCACACACCAGCTTGTGGACAATCCAGGATGCAATGAGGTTTGGTTGAGCCCCTGCAACTCATCTTCACTCTTCAGATGTTTCTGTGGGAGTGTCGGAATCTAATTATAGCTTTCTCCTCATAACCGCTGCTTGGTTATTAGCTGCCTGATGTGAAACAGTACAGCATTGTTTTCCTGGGCTGCAGTGAACACTGAGTTTGGAAGGTCATCCTGTTTCTGTCTCATAACACTCGACTGCTCTGAGCTACCTAACTTTATTAAAGTGTCTCAAAGAAACATAGAGACAATGTGGTCTGTGTTTTCCTGTTTACTAAGAGCGAGACAAAGTCATTTATTCCTCATTTATGACTCTGCAAGAAGTTTAAAGACGTGAAATAGTAAGCACTAATCATTCATGTTCATGACATGAGGTGGCAATTTTTAACAAAGGAAGGAGGTTACACATATTTCAATGTTGGATTTGGCGCTCATTATTCTTCTTTACAAGTACATACAAATAGACAAAGTTCTCAAACTACTGTTTCTGCTGCCTTGGCTGCACATGTAAACAGGAAGTGGACTTCATGTTCTATATGATACTGTTTCTTTTGTTTATTCAGACAACATAGCCTATCTTTAAAGGGACAGTTCGCCCCAAAATCAAAAATACATGTGCCATTTATCAAGCCACACCACAAGCTGAGTATCATCTAGTTCCATTATATTGGAGAGAAGGCAGACATCTCTACAGTTGATATGTCCAACATTCAGCAACTCACCAAAACAATCTAGACTGATAAACAGCACTACAGATAGGAGGAAAAATATGTATTTTTGATTTGGGGTGAACTGTCCCTTTAAAAAAAAAAGCTATCCATGATTTTGTCTCACTCTGGATAATGAGGAAAAATAAAACTATTAAAACACCAAACTATCCCTTTAACCTTGTCAGTGTTGTTGCAGTGCCGTGACTGTGCAGGGCCGCTGTCAGGAGATAATACCTACAGTCATGTCGAACCCTGATTGTTTGTTTTTCAGGTGAACTCGGTCAACTGTAACACCAGCTGGAAGATTGTCTTGTTTATGAAGTGGAGCGACAATCAGGAGATCATCCTAAAAGGGGTTTGTCTCACAATAGCTACCATAAAAAAATAGAGTGTACAATATCTTTTTTTAATAGGAATTTTGGTACGAACATATATGTATCTAAGACAAAAGATAGATATATAAATGAACAATCATGTAAGACAATATTGAAAACAAAGGGGAATATCATACCAGCAGCAGTCTGAGAAGTTTCTTCCCAGCATGTATAAAACTCACTTACATTCTCTTGTTTTCTTACACGCTGTGTTGTATAATGTCCTCATCAGAGCTGAGTGGGCTGGTGGCTTTGTTTGTTTTTACTTCAGTATTATCAGTGTACAGTATGTGCTTACAGATGAGATTTTATTTCGTTGGTTATTCAACGGCTTTACATTAGGGGCTTTAACACCAAAAAACAATTGCCATGACTACAGTAGGTCTATAGCCAGATGGCCTCTCCAATGTATTTGACAAAAGTGTGAATACATTAAGATAATTTTGGGAGCCTCTAGAACATATAAAGTAGTGATTACAAGTGAGGTTTACAAAGATCTTATTTGTTTTGTAAATATATCTTGTGTAATTTGAAACATGCTATAGGCACAAAAGATGACATATTTCATTTTTTTTATTATTTTTTAATTTTAAATAATTCTTTGTTTTTAAGGTTACGATTTTTCGACAGTAACAAATGTGCTTTCTCTCCCCAGGGTGACGTGGTACGGTTATTTCATGCCGAGCAGGAGAAATTCCTCACCTGTGATGATCACAGAAAAAAACAATATGTTTTTCTCCGCACTACCGGGCGGCAGTCAGCTACCTCGGCAACCAGCAGCAAAGCCCTGTGGGAGATAGAGGTGAACAAGAATATTTTTACAGTTGCTGATTGTGGTATGTCCTGGTTTCTCTGTTTGCTGGCAGTAAACATAGAGCCTTACGGAATAAGTCCTCTCCAGTTTGTTGTGAAACCATAAATATGTTTCCTATTATTTACTGTACAGCGTATCTGGTAATACAGTCCACAGCAGCTGTTAAATAAATTGTATTGGTGTAAGATGCTACTGTTGTGTGCTCTGGTATCAGGTGGTGCAGCATGATCCATGTCGAGGGGGGGCGGGCTACTGGAACAGCCTGTTCAGGTTCAAACACCTGGCCACTGGACACTACCTGGCTGCGGAGGTCAGTGGGCCACAGACACAAGGCAACTCTGACCAAATTAAATACTGTTGATGTATTTGGATTATATTTTAGGTGTTACTATGGTGCCTTTTGAAGGTATTTATGTGTCACGTCATTGTTAAGCAGTTTGTAAGACCAGGAAAACACACATTAAAGTTAAATTTGAGCTATATTGATACTACAGGAAATAATATTCAATTGAATGAGTTTATTTCAAGAGGTGAACCACTTTGTGATTTTTGCAGGTGAATCCAGAGTATGAGGAGGAGTGCCTGGAGTCCCGCTCAGTAAGTGAGCTACACTGAAAGACTTTTATATGTGTTTATAGTTGGTAACATTAATATGTAAGCAACCACTAATACAACCTCCACCAAGGTGGTTATGTTTTTAGCTTGATTTATCTGTTTGTCAGAAGGGTTATGGAAATACTACCGGCCTGATTTTCATGAAACTCAGTGGAAAGGTGTAGCATGGGCCAACAAAGAACCCATTAAACTTTGGAGTTGATCCAAGTCACAGGGCGGATACACAAATTATTTTTCCCCTTTATTATCATTGTGAGATAGAGCATTTGACCATGGTGGAGCTCGGCACTTTCTGAGTGCCCTTCTAGTTAAAAATTTGTTTGTTATTGTCTAATGGTCACCCAACCTGACTTGTTGATGTAATGCTATGAAGCAAGAAAATTTGTTTTTGATTGGCTGGCAGGTGTCTGTTAAAATGTGTAGTGAAGTGCAGTTGCCAGAGCAAAATGTTTGCATTGCATGTTTCGGCAAACTACAAATATGTTACATTTGTACATTTCACACATACCATATCAATGTTTCTAAAGTGACGTAATAGCTGACTTCATCATCTAGAGGTGGAGGGGATGGTGGATGGCGTGTCACCTGGGTGAGACACCTGCCAAGCTGCAGACCACTGTTCAATACCAAACAAAAAAAAAATGGTTGTGGCGTAGCGAGTCATGGCTGTGTTCCTGGCAGCGTTGTAGACACCTTACATAACCTTACATATCCATGGTTTGCAGAATCATACAATATCAACATTTTTTTCTGCTGACTGGATTAGCAAGTAACCATATAAACAGTATATGCTTTACACTATGTTTCCAGTTTACTCAGTGGTAAATCTCACTTGACTATGACATAAACTGCCTACAGACAATCTAGAAAACAGGTGACAGCCTCCCTTTTTGCCCTTTTGTTGTGAAGTTGGTGTGGCTAAATGCCCCTTAAAATATGAATGCTATATAGCTACTGCAGTAGTTACAATGTACAGCAGTAGGTGGCTTCATGTATTTTTGCAACATAAGATGGTATTACATCTCAGTCACCAGCAGATGGCAGCCTTTTACCACGAATGCATCTTCCTGTATTGGCGCTTCAGTTCTCTGCCACAGTTGACTGAGCTGACCGTGACTGTCAATGTGAGGCTGTCCTGGAGCTGACCGCACAGTGACAAGTGAACCAGCTCACAGTCAATCAGTAGCTTATAGCCTCGCCTTTACAGGAGAAAAACAACCAACAAGTTTCAAGCACACCCGAAGGAGCTGAAGTGTGGCAGAGGTCACAGACAACAGAAAATAGCCCCCAATTTATTCTGATGACTGTTTTCAAAACAACACAGGACTCAACTAAGACAGGATATTTGCTCATCTTGCTAGTGAAGTGTAGTCTAGTCTGAGGTCTGTCTGATTTGATGAAGTTAGTGTAGTCATAAGTCTTATCTGGCGACAATTATTGGCTTATTGAATTCAGACCTTTTCTGGGAAAATTTACAAAAGAAAAAAATAGTTGTGGTCTTTCGAGGAAAGGGGTCTGAACAGTGATTGCCTTATCCACTGCATTTCATTTTCCTAGAAATGTTTCCAAAGTAATAGTTAACTCTGTCACGTCTATTGATCGTGACACAAACATGGCAGTTAATCTCAGTTGCTGAAAATGAAAGTCTATGTATGATTTTAAGATGTTTTCTTCGTAATAACAGAAATTTCTAATCATACTCTGTTCTGATTTTGTAACTCCAGCTGGACTCTGAGCAGGAAGCCTTACGTGCCCGTTTGAGAAATGTCCAGGACAAAGTCATGTACACCCTTGTGTCCGTACCCGACGGAAATGACATCTCTTCCATATTTGAGCTCGACCCAACCACGTTAAGAGGCGGAGACTCGCTGGTACCCAGGTAGGCAGACCGCAACGTCGAAACGATAAGGTTTTTCCAACCTGCTCAGACCTGTGTTACAGAGAAGTGCATGGTCCATTCCCTGCTGTGTCACTTTTTCCACTGAAACACAAACAGCAGCACATCACAAGTCGGGGACTTCCACTGTCTATTAAGTCATCTTAATATGTTGGCACAACAATAAACCATGGAAAGGCCATGTATGTGTTAATACTTGTTATATAACTTGCTGTTACAATAGACAGTATCATGCAGGTCCTACGGGCAGAGCTCTTCTTCATGGCTGTTACTCAGAGAAGGATATTCACACTGATAAATTACAGCAAACAGATTATTGGCATGATCCTAGTTTGTGTGTGTAAGCGGATGTGTTTGTGCTTGTTGTGGTGAAGATGGATTTCTTTCTCAGTGGTGACAGATTTTGAACGACAATGTGTGTGTTTGACTCACATTACTTTACTGGAAACATTGAGAATTTCACTAGAATAACTGAAGGAAGAGGAAGCTGTTGTAACAGACACGGGCGTGATGCATTCACAAGAACACGTAGGTCTTTCTGGAGCTTGACCTAAAAATTGTTGTGCTTCTGTGTATCTGAAAACGGTTATTGTAAGGTGATAACTTGATCTGCCGAGGAGGTGTGTGATGTTTTGAATATTTGCCCCTCTAGTATATCATCTTTTGTATAAATACTCTTCAGTGTCATATTAGTCATTTAAGATTATTATCTCCTTCGTCATCTGCAGATTATTGAGCAGGAATACCATTACTCATGCTTCACTGTAATATATATTCATCTGGTCAGGTTTACACTGACACATACCTTTTAAGGAGAGAAAATCACCAATGAAGTAAGAGACAGTTCGATGGCACTCTACTTGTGGTGCTTTAAGTGCCCAAAAAATACATTTGGAAACTCAACAGCAATGTCTCTTTCCAGAAATCATGACCTGGTTCCACAGACCTTGTTGTGAGCAGTTTCATGTAGGAACTATTTTCTTTTTACCGAACTACACCCATCAACTGTATCACTGTGCAAAAGGAAGCATACTAGCACCACTAAATTAGCTAATGTTACAGCTCAGCAAAGGAGGACGCCGTTGATGTTTACATCTCTCGCTGTCATGACCACGAGCCTCTCATCTATTAGTAGATGCACACTTCTTGGTGATACAGTTAGCGGCTGTAGTTCGTTAAAAAAAAAAACGACTTGCATTTCGGGAATGCCAAAGAACACTGCTCTGTGTTTACTTGTGTCATTTCAAACATAACCTTTTTATGTGTCAGTATCTAGTATTTGTGCTCCAAAAACCATATTCAGTCTTCACTTAAGTTAAAATGTGTTTTCAGGAACTCCTATGTGCGCCTCAGACACCTGTGCACAAACACATGGGTTCACAGCACCAACCAACCAATCGACAAAGAGGAGGAAAAGCCTGTCATGCTGCGTGTGAGTGACCATTCATTTGCACCAATATGTAACAGCATATCTCCAGTAAACTGCTAGCACGACATACTGTACACGATACTGAGTTTATGAGATTTCATGAGTCACAATGGGGTCACCAATAATGAGAATCTAAACCAACTGTTCTCAGATGAAATACCTTCTGTGCAACCGCCTCCTTCCCTGCTGTGAAGTTATGGAACTGTGTTGGAATTGAATAATAATGCCCTGTATGTGCCTTTGTGTTGTGATATTGAGTTTTCATTATGGGTTCCTAGAGTATTTGGAGGAACAAATGAAATATGTGGGCCCAGAGACCAAACCTAAAAGCTCAAAAATATTCTATATCATATTGTTCTAATAGATGACAGAGTTGTGCTTTTTTTTTCCAATTCAAGATTGGCACCTCAGCACTGAAAGAGGACAAAGAGGCTTTTGCCATTGTGCCCGTCTCCCCCGCTGAAGTGAGAGATCTCGACTTTGCCAACGATGCCAGTAAAGTGCTGGCCTCTATTGCTGGAAAGCTGGAAAAAGGAACCATCACACAGAATGAAAGGAGGTATAAAATTCAAAGCAGTGCCAGATTGTGGATTTCTAGGAAACAAGGTAGTCATGCATTATTTCTTTGTTTCTCTGTTTCCTGTATGTACAATCAGAGCCGTGACCAAGCTTCTGGAAGATCTGGTGTTCTTTGTGGTGGATATTCCCAACAATGGACAGGACGTTCTAGAGATCATGGTCAACAAACCCAACAGGGAACGACAGAAACTTATGAGAGAACAGAATATTCTCAAACAGGTAATGCCAGGGTACAGCAAATGCAACATTTTCAACACATTCTTTGAATTTTCCATTGAATGTCTTTGAACCTCCCTGAATTCCCCCAGATCTTTGTTTCACTCTTCATCATAACTCAGAGTGGCACAGTTGTCAGACCTGCTGTCTGTACCAGCATGCTCTTTTGGGTTTGACTTCAGTATGATTAGAGTTGTCACAACCTTACCCCTGTGTTCAGATCTTCAAGCTGCTGCAGGCTCCGTTCACAGACAGTGGGGACGGTCCCATGCTGCGACTAGAGGAGCTGGCTGACCAGCGTCATGCCCCCTTTAGACACATCTGCCGCCTGTGTTACCGGGTTTTGCGTCACTCTCAGCAGGACTACCGCAAGAACCAGGTATAGTTTGTCAGGACTAAAAGTCTGCTTTATGAGCACTGGCACCGTATGACCTGTATATACTGAGGTTTAAGTAAAGGTGCATTCCAAAGTCCCTTAATTAAGTCTAATAGTAAGTGAAAGAGGCCTTTGCTCTGATATGATGATGTGTAACTGAATGTCCTGTGCAGTTTGGAAAGCTCACCGGCCGTTTTATCAATGTGTCTGCTAATACAAATACACAGAGCCACACAGAATAAACACATAACAGATGCTTGTCATTGTGAAATACAGCATTACCATTTTCCCAGAAAAATCGATTTCTCTTAAACACATTACGGTGTAATTGTTAGAGGGGTCATTTAATTAAATGGAATAAGGAGGCAGTCTGGTTCTTGTGAATATGCTCTGTTTTCTGCACGCAGATGAACCAGGGCCAAAATGGCCTCATTCAATATAAGTAATGGGTATAGACATAACAAGGTTATTCCTTATAGTCCCTCTAGAGAATGTAAAGAGATCAAGATAAAGGGGCTAGGTAAATAATGACATTTTTCACAGTGAGTCTGTGCCGTCTTGTTTTGGCGTGTGTGCTCAGACTATCTGTCTGTCTGTCCTGCAGGAGTACATCGCCAAACAGTTCCGCTTCATGCAGAAACAGATCGGCTACGATGTCCTGGCTGAGGACACCATCACAGCTTTGCTCCACAACAACCGCAAGCTGCTGGAGAAACATATCACTGCAGCAGAGATCGACACGTTTGTGAGCCTGGTTCGCAAGAACCGTGAGCCAAGGTTTGTGTGTGTGTGTGTCTGTCTGTAAGTACACCATGAACACAGTGATCTGGGTGAAAAGGCACAAACAAGGAAATAATTATAAGCAAGATGATGTGTTCATACGTATCTTTTTATATCCTGATTACAATCTGCATATCCTGATCATACAGTATCAATAGAGGTCCGTGCTGAAAAACTGCAAAACTATATCAAAACATTCACTTAGAGACTCTCACACAACTTGTACAGTATAATCAAAGTCTCATTTATCCAGTTGTATAGTCAGGTCATCCCAAACACACCGCCCTTTCTGGCAGGGAGCTAAGCTAGCAGTAAAACTGAATCAATGTTCTCCTCAGAGCCAGACTTCATTGACAAAAACAGTAATTTTACTTCACTGAACACAGGAGCTGTTCTACCGCTGCCTTGATTGGTAGTTTGTTGTTTGTGTAATTTTGTGACTTTGGTCAATCTGAACTAACCTCTTGAAATCACAAAGTCACACAATAACACAAACAAACTAACTGATAAAGGCAGTGGTAGACCAGCACCACCGTGTTTATCAAGGTAAAATTATTGTTTTTGTTGATGGAGTCTGGCTTTGAGGAGAACATTGATTCAGTTTACTATTAGTTCAGTTCCCTGTCAGAAAGGGCGGTCTGTTTGGAAAGATAATGAGGGTATGATTATAAAAAATAAGACCTGGATTATACTGTATGAATTGTGTGGGAGTTTGTAAACAGATGTTTTGATATACAGTAGTTTTGCTGTCCATTCTTGGATGCTTCGTTCACTGTGGTGACATTCAAGAAATACAAAGTTTTCTTACAAGGTTGACTAGTTGATATACAAATGGTCATTTGTAGGGTGAAGTATTCCTTTAAACCACACACTTAAGCTGTGTTGAAATGTCCCTCTATTGTAATAATACATCAATAGAGTGTGCTTTATGTGATAAAATTAAAGTGTGTCTTCAGACATAATACACTGGTACATTATTCACTCTGCAAGGATGTTGTGCTTTTACATAGCTTTGGTGCTTGGTTTTTTATGTTTTTGTTTTATCAAAAAACATCACGGGTGATTGAATTTTGCATATCTTGTGTATGTGTGTGCGTATGTGTGTGTGTGTCCAGGTTCCTGGACTACCTGTCAGACTTGTGTGTGTCAATGAATAAGTCCATCCCTGTGACACAGGAGCTCATCTGTAACGCAGTGCTGGATCCAGCTAACGCAGACATCCTCATAGAAACTAAGTGAGTCATCCCGCCTCTGTTTCCACATACAGTATATCTGTCTTATCCTCCTCATAATGCCAATATGCTCTAATCTGAAGACATCCCTTTGAGCTCTACAAGAAGATTAATCAATAATGAAAATAATTGTTAATGACAGACATAGTGGGATGTATTGATTCGTCTCTATAGCAGTTCAGATGTATTTACTAGACTTGTACCATTTACAGCTCCAGTCATTGTAATCTAATTCTCATGCCTTTGTTAACATTTGTCACAAATGCCTGCTCATTTATTTCCAGTCGCCTTTTTATTAAAACAAAACAAAATCCCCTCTTCCTGCAGACTGGTGCTGTCAAGATTTGAGATCGAGGGAGCGCCGCTGGGGGAGAATTCTGTGGAGTCCGAGGAGGATGAGGAGGAGGTTTGGTTGTTCTGGAAAGACAGCAATAAAGAGATACGCAGTAAAAGCATCAGGGAGCTGGCACAGGATGCCAAGGAGGGCCAGAAGGAGGACCAGGAGGTGATCAGTTATTACAGGTAGTTACTGGGCTTTATTTTCCATGTGGTTGTCTGAGATAAAGGAGGTGATCCCCGTCCCCTGGATAATGCTTTAGTTTTGTGTATTCAGAAAGGGCCACCCGTGAAGCTAAAACAAACACAACAAGAAAAGCATTTTGTGGTTTCAAATGTAATCTGACTGTGTGTATTTACTGCGACAGATACCAGCTGAACCTGTTTGCCAGGATGTGTTTGGACCGCCAGTACCTGGCAATCAACAAGATCTCCGGCCAGCTGGACGTGGACCTGATCTTGCGATGTATGTCAGATGAAGACCTGCCCTACGATCTGCGAGCCTCCTTCTGTCGCATGATGCTGCACATGCATGTGGATCGTGATCCTCAGGAGCAGGTCACACCTGTCAAATATGCTCGACTCTGGTCTGAGATCCCCTCAGAGATTGCCATTGATGAGTGAGTATACGGACAAATATAATGGTTTGATAATTGTAGAATATTATCTATGCTGTAGATTCATTTGTGCTTTTTTTGTTGTCTTCTTCTAGTTATGACAATGATGGAACATCTAAAGATGAAATTAAGGAGCGATTCTCTCAGACTATGGAGTTTGTTGAGAACTACCTGAGAGACGTGGTGTGTCAGAGCTTCCCTTTTGCAAATAAAGAGAAGAATAAGCTCACCTTTGAGGTCAGTCTGGCACATTCTTGATATCTAATCATGTCAAAGTAGTCAAATTTTGATAGTAAATCCTACAAACCTATTTAATTCAACTATCCTCCATGTTTAGGTGGTAAATCTGGCCAGGAACCTGATTTATTTTGGCTTCTACAACTTCAGTGACCTGCTGAGACTTACCAAGATCCTGCTGGCTATTCTAGACTGTGTCCATGTAAGCACAGTTTTCCCTTTCAACAAGATGGACAAAGATGAAGAAGAGAGTAAAGGTATGAACAAGTGGTTAGTCAGTGGAGGACCAAATCTCTCATGAATGTACATTTGATGTCTGTATTTGTGCATATGTGTGCTTCTTTTCAGGCAGCAATGTGATGAGGTCCATTCATGGAGTAGGAGAGCTGATGTCCCAAGTGGTCCTGAGAGGAGGAGGCTTCCTCCCCACAACCTCAAACACGAGCTCCAGTGGAGACACAGTGAAGACCCAGACTGAACCTGAGAAACAGGACATACTGGTGATGGACACCAAGCTCAAGATTATTGAGATCCTGCAGGTGAAGGACATGCAATATTATACTTCAATGCACATACGCATATACAGTACAGTAGATACAGTACCATAGACTGCATAAAAACAACAGACATATCCACTGTAATGTCACCCGTTGGTTTGTGGACTCCTGTTTTGAAGTCTCGAATTTGTCCTCGAGATTTGACCGTTGCCATCTTAGACTTTTGAAACCAGAAGTGACTGTATTTGGATGAGAGGGTGGAGCCAACCCTAGCACTTGCTGCTAGCTCGGTTAGCACAGTGTATTTACAGTCTATAGGTAACTTTGAAAATGCTAATGCTAATTTTTGTTAGTAAAAACAGGATTAAAAAAAACTTAAAACAAAATGTACTTACTGGAAATATGGAATATTTATCTTCTTAGAGGGTCTTTGAGAACAATCAAATGCTGAATAAGACTTTTTTAGGCAACCAAAACATTATAATTAACCTTCATGAACTGAAACATACTGACATAGTGACAGCTTCGGCTATGGCTACACCTATACTCTGTGGATGTGGGGTTATGCCGTGGTTGCATTCCAAACCAATGTTGCTGTGGTAGCTACTTCTCTATGGACGCACGCTCCTGTCACTCAAAGCAGCCATGTCTTAAATTATGTATAACTTTAAGCCTTAATAACATTTAAATGGGTGAGTTACATAAATTGTCACACCCTGTGTAATTGTCACAAATGGGGAAATTAGCTATAGAGACCAAAACTATTTTTTGGACCAGGCTGTAAACATATTTATTTCTGTTGTAAAGCTGGGCAATTTAACATGAAGGTCTTTGGGGATTTACTTCCTTTTGGTGCCAGCCTCAAGTGCCCATTTAAAGAGCTACAGTTTTTGGCCTATCCCCATTGGCTTCATTTTTCAGCCATAGAGGTTGCCGCTTGTACAGTACACATACAGTGCACACTCAGACACAGTCCCTCTATCCGCCAAAATATTCACATTAAACTTTCTGTCCTGCCCTGTAGTTCATCTTGAATGTCCGCCTGGACTACAGGATCTCCTGTCTGCTGTCTATATTTAAGAGGGAGTTTGATGAGAGTAACTCCCAGACTGAATTATCTGTAACTGGAGCAGTGGAAGGACCAAACAACATGCCAGGTCAGGTCAACATTTATGGCTGCATTTTACCCAAACATGGGGTCAGTAAAAAGCTTTTATCGGTTACAGATATCTTTTCTTAACTGCAGGGGCTTTGGATTTTGAGCACATAGAAGAGCAGGCCGAGGGGATATTTGGTGGAAGGTAATCCCAGTTTCAATACAGCAATAGTCAGAAAATATAAGAAAGATGATGGATTTTCATTTAAGTGTGTGCTCTGTGTGTATAGTGAAGAGAACACCCCACTGGACCTTGACGATCATGGTGGCCGCACCTTCTTGAGGGTCCTTCTCCATTTAACCATGCATGATTATCCTCCTCTGGTGTCTAGAGCCCTCCACCTGCTCTTTAGGCACTTCAGCCAAAGGCAGGAGGTCTTGCAGGCTTTTAAGCAGGTATGCAACTAACAAGTGAAGCATTGAAAATCAAGCTGTTTAACAAAAATGTGTCATGCATTTGATTTTTCTACTGTTTGGGCACATGGATCCAAACCCAAATGCATTCACAGTAACATTGGAATGTGGGATCAGCATCATCCTGCCACTTTTCTGCTTTATATTGTGTGTTCACAGGTCCAGCTGCTGGTCACCAGCCAAGATGTGGAAAATTACAAACAAATAAAGTCAGACCTGGACCAGCTGCGCTCTATCGTAGAGAAGTCTGAGCTCTGGGTGTACAAAAGGCAGGGGCCAGACGAGGGCATGGATGCAGGAGAGGGGCTCTCCACTGAGCCAGAGCATAAAAAGGTGCAGTGTATTGCACATCAAAAGCACACAGAAACTGAAAAGCCAGTTGCCACTAAGTCTCTGTACTAGATTTTCTCTGATGTGTTGTCACTGGTGTACATTGTAGGGGGATTCAGGGGGCACAGACAAACCAAAGAAAGCAGAAAGCACCAGCAGTTACAACTACAGGGTGGTGAAGGAGGTAACGCTCTCATTTTTAATTATGGTTAACAAGCTCTTATGTTTCAGATGTTGTTACATAGCCCTAGAGACCTTTTTTTCATATACGTTATTCCCACACATTTTCTTTCTTTCTTCATCAGATCCTGCTGCGGCTCAGCAGGTTGTGTGTCCAAGAAGGACTGTCAGGTAGGAAGAGTAAGAAACAGCAGCAGAGACTGCTGAGGAACATGGGGGCTCATGCTGTTGTCCTTGAGCTTCTACAGATCCCCTACGAGAAGGTATCAATCATTCAGATTGACTTTCAGTAAAGTGTTCAATGACTTCAGTGGCTTTTTGTGTGTGTTAAAGTGGACAAATCTTCATGCTGGCCATTTCCACTCCAGGGAGAAGATTTACGTATGCAGGATATCATGAAGCTAGCCCACCAGTTTCTACAGAATTTCTGTGCAGGAAACCAGCAGAACCAAGCTCTGCTGCACAAGCACATCAACCTGTTCCTCAATCCAGGGGTGAGCAATCCTGCCCGATGAAGCACCACTTAATACCCACAGTGTTCCTGTTTAGCAATATCATTCTGTTCTGGTGCGCCTTCCTCATTTTTTTTTCTTTTGTCCAGATCTTAGAAGCCATCACCATGCAGCACATCTTCATGAACAACTTCCAGCTGTGCAGTGAGATCAATGAGCGCGTGGTGCAGCACTTTGTCCACTGCATCGAAACACACGGCCGCAATGTCCAGTACCTCAAGTTCCTTCAGACTATCGTCAAAGCGGAGAATAAATTCATCAAAAAGTGTCAGGACATCGTCATGGCAGAGGTCATGCCTCATTACCGCCTTTCTCATGTTTGGAATACGGTCTCGTTATGTCCTTATGTAATCATACTCATTTGTTTCTTCCCACAGCTGGTAAATGCTGGCGAAGATGTTTTGGTCTTTTATAACGACCGCGCCTCCTTCCAGACACTGGTTCAGATGATGCGATCAGAGCGAGACCGCATGGATGAGAACAGTCCTCTGATGTACCACATTCACTTGGTGGAGCTCTTGGCTGTCTGCACTGAGGGCAAGAATGTCTACACAGAGATCAAGTGTAACTCCCTGTTACCACTGGATGACATAGTGCGGGTGGTGACCCATGAGGACTGCATCCCCGAGGTGAGACAAGCCTCAGACTGAGCCATGCTGAGGGTTTCACAGTATGATTACACAATAAGCCAGTTATAGAGCAGACTCTGGAAGCACTCTGTGAATGGAAAGGCTTACAAAACTATTCTCAATGCATTTGAATTCCATGCGCTTAATTATTCTATGAACAATGACAAAAATGTATTCAGCACATTTGTTTCTTTAAGGAGTTTTGTGCATCAATGTTGGATTGTGTGATGATTTTTCCACTGTTGTGTGTGACTGTCAGCCATCCTTGAGCTGCACCACATTTTTACATTAAGTAATTCTCCCAACCTTTCAGGTGAAAATCGCTTACATCAACTTCCTGAACCACTGCTATGTGGACACTGAGGTGGAAATGAAGGAGATCTACACCTCTAACCACATGTGGAAACTCTTCGAGAACTTCCTGGTTGACATTTGCAGAGTAAGGAACACAGAGGGGCTCTATGGAAACTTTTTTTTTACCTTACTTAGGAAATGAGGATTTTTAAAAAAACAAGCAATTTTGCTGTGTTTTGGTGTTTACAGGTGTGCAACAACACAAGCGACCGTAAGCACGCAGACACCATTCTGGAGCGCTACGTGACGGAGACGGTCATGAGCATTGTGACGACTTTCTTCAGCTCGCCTTTCTCTGACCAGAGCACCAGCCTGCAGGTATGTAACCAACCACCAACTATCCCTAGAAACACTAAACAAGAACAAAAAAACAGCCAAGTTTAAAGGTATAGTAGGTAACATTTTCACATTAAAATGTCTAAAAAGGACTAGAGCTGTGTCATGTATTCTGTTGAGCTGTGTTTTTACATTATTCCAAATGTGTCCAACAATGTTCAAACCTAAAGAAATCTATAATTTATTCAAGGTACAGGTGCATTTCATTTGGTGGCCTGTCAGTGATGAATGTAAGCTTTTCCCCCTCTAGTTGCTCAGTAATTAGTACCAGTAGTACAGCTTTTTCTGCCTCATAGATTATCTTTTTAACTAACTGCATGCCATTTGGTAACACAGTGATCCAGTAGAGACCTAATTTATTGATTTGATATTTCAATATTGTTTCAGCTTACTACAACGTGCTACTACAAAGTGGCTGTAACGAGGAGTAGGAGACACAAGAGGTCCCCTGATACAATCTGATCACAATACTTGGGTTACAATACAATGATATTGCAATCTTAAATCTGTTTTTCTCTAATAAGATCAATTTTTCAGTCTGGTCATCTCACTTAGATTATTTTTATTGTAGCAATATGTTAATTGAAAAAGCATTTGATTTTAGTCGGCCAGCAAAAGTTTGATTTTTGTTTGCAATATTAATAATTTACATAGTCTGTGTTTTGATACAATATTGATACGCAAAATATCAGGATACTATGTTGTATTGATTTTTTTCCTCACTCTCCCATGGTAACATTACAACAATGTTCAACACGCTCACAAAATTATATTTAGAATGATTGTTTTGACCATGGATAACAGTGTTTGGCTACCCAATGACTGAATTTGCTACATAAAGTTAGCTACGGTAGCTGTATGGGTAGTAGAGTCACCTAACGTTAAGTTAGCAAGTTTTTGTTACGTTAGCTTACATTACTTGAGGTTATGTTGTCAGAATAAAATGACATAATGTGGCTAAACATGACCAAATTTAACATGAAAAAATCTGTGATACATTAACATATGGAATATGTAAACATATTTTCTGCCTGACTCACATCAGATAGGCTTTCATCGGCAGCTGTGGTGGTTTAACAATGAAGACAACAACTCCCATGATCCTATGCAACTTCGCGACATCATCAAAGTTCTTCTTTTGTTATTGTTTTGACTGAGAGACCCCTAACCACAGAAATTACATATAGTATTATAACTTAAATATAAGGTAGCTTTAAAGTGTTGAGTTAATGTGAAAGGACATGAGGGTAATTTGATTTTTGATACTATTTTTTTTTTATTTTTAACAGCAGCTGTCTCACACATGCAGAGCTGCACTCAGTGTACGGTGACAAAAACAGCTGTAATGTAAACCTGCTGCTATGAACTTTCCTTATAGGCTTATCATGATCTCTGACTCGTACAGTATGTCTGAAATGTCCGGTGCACTCTTGTTAAAAGGTCATCTTTCTCCGAATATACTTTTGAAGGATCAGACCTCTAGGCTGTTAGATCATCTGAGAGAAAGTAAAGTGGGGGGATAGCATGCAATACATGTTGAGATTCAGGGGTTCCTCTCTGCTAATATACATACATGTAAATAGCTGCTTACCTCCAGCCTATTAATGTACGCTATGTGTTGTGCTCTAGGTGGCCATCAGAACGTATGTAAGTACAGACAGAATAGGAATTAGGTACCCCAATGTAATTTTACAAATAGCGTGACCCTCCACTCCAGAGAAACCCCTCATTCAAAAGCCTGACTTTAGAACCGAACCATCCACTGTGGTGATTTTCATATTAAAGGGTGACATAAAGCGTCTGACAGCATTACAGAGAGGATCCATACAGAGACTGACCAAAGATTGAGAGTAAGATCCTTTTTGTTTAACCTCAAACAGCCCTGAAATAGCCATCGTCAAACCCACCAGACTCCATTTAAATAAATAATACTTTTATCATCATAAAACACACTTCATTCAAAGTTGACAGAAACAAAACTCACAAAACCCACCTTAGTTCATCTGTCCACCGTTACAACAGGCACTTACTCTGGTTTGGTTGAAATAAACCCTTAGTTCATCAAGTGAATGTTGGCTCTACAAACATTAAATTACTGTTTATTTAAATGGAGTCTGGTGGGTATTGCTAGGGCAAATTCAGGGTTGTTTCCTGGTTAAACAAAAAAGATCTTACTCCTAAACAAAAAGGTCTATCTCTGTAGGGATCCTTTCTGTGATGTTGTCAGGCGCCTAATAAACAATCTGAGCACGTCAGTGGCAAAAACAAAAACTTTTAGTGGACATAAATTGACGGTGAATAATAGACCTGAGTGGTTACACTGCAGCCTGTTTTGTGACTGCCAGCTGCAGGTTGTCCATCAAAACTGGACTAGTTTCAAAAATTGTTGTCTCCATTAGTCAATTAGACACAAAAACATAATTTCTAAATTGGGTCAAGGCTGAAAAATACCAACGTTACCCTTTAAGTGCTTCCATAAGTGGTCAAATTAGAGCTCTACAGAGTTTCTCTGAATTTTTTTCCTCCTGATTAACATCATTGCGGATGGTGAAGGGGAATGTATGTTTCCCTTCTTTCTCCTATTTGTTTGTGTTAATCAGAGCAATGCTAGTCACGGTCCTGTAGAGTTATTTGGACATAACAAAGTTAAGACCAGTTAGTTGTGATTGTGATTGTTGGCATCCTGTTGAGCTGAATTATCCTTTCCTGTAGATACACAAAAAGTATAAGCAGTCATAGACTGATAGAAGTAGTCTTGTGTTTGCAAAATAGTTATTTTAAGTGCTCTATTATTAACTTTGTGACCAGTTAAATAATAATTATCCTTTGGATGAACTCTGATGCCGTGACAAATGACACATTTTGGACTATCATGTCACAGTGTTTACAATCGAGATCACATCGTTTTACAAATTTAAGCTTTGCATTAAACATGTAGAGCACTTTACACGTATCCAGCAATGACAGCGGTGTCTGAAATGTATAGTAATGTATTTGAAGTATGTTTTTGATGCATCTTGATTATTTTCTGTGCGTGTTTATGTCTTCACTGCTTGTATCCTCTGCTGCAGGCCTCTCTGTTGGGAAAAATATTTCAGGTATTTGTTCAATTCAGTGGGGAAAACACAGAGTTGGGTGTTGGGTGTAAAGGAAAATTATTTACCTTTGTTATTTATGTATGTGTGAGTATGCTGAGAGAGAAGTGATTTTGATTGGGCTAGGGTTGGGCTAATGTCTGCTCAGGGATTAATGGGTCTCCTGTAAAAGTAACAAACCACCCCTGAGTCAGCATGCTGTTCTGACTGCAAGTGCTGTCACCAACTACGCTACATCACTGTGTGGAGAGAGAGAGTGTGTGTGTGTGTGTGTGTGTGTGTGTGTGTGTGTGTGTGAGAGAAAGAGATATTAAAAGGCAAAGCCAATGGTCCAGATTGTTGGTGCTGTGCTGTAGATGACAGATGGGTATCTTTCATGTTTTTAAGGGATGTCTCTGTCGTTCTTTAAAGCTTATAGCAGTTAGTCATGTTAAATAAATATAATAATATACAACCTCTTTTTTGCATCTTCTTTTCAGACCAGGCAGCCAGTCTTTGTGCAGCTGTTGCAGGCGGTGTTCAGGGTCTACCACTGTACCTGGTTGGTCCCAGTCCAGAAGGGCTCTGTTGAGAGCTGTATCAAGGTGCTCTCTGATGTTGGTAAGATCAAGATCCTCACATCAACACCTGTGTCACACTGTGCCCTTACTTTTAAAGTTTCATTTAGTTTATCATGTACAGTTGCTTTAAAGGTGCAATATGTAATACCTGGCCACTTGCTCCAGACTAATGAGGGGCAGCATTTCACCTCCAAGCCAACTAGTAAGCTCTCTTAGGTTTTTTTTTTTTTTGTCTAATGTTTGCAATCACATGACTGTAATGACACGTCAAATTCAGATGAAGGGCAGAAATTATAAAGCCATATACTGTGTGAATTAGAAATAGAGGAAAGTGGCGACATTAAAGGGTTGGATGAACCTGTAGGCAGCAGGTATCACCAAATTATAATTCATGTTGGATGTGATCCATAGAAAATAAAGTAAAGTGATTTTTTTCCACAACTTGACTAATTTGCTTAGTGTGAACACAAATTACCTCGTCCACTAGACCGCCTAATATCACTAATGTTACATGGTGAGTGTGGTGGACAAAAGCTATTTTGTGTGCGGCTGGGTCCACAACTGAAACCGCTAACATTCAACAATAGTTGACTCAGCTTCTCCAGAGTAAAGAAGGTGGTAATTTTTTAATCTTATATTTTAGGATAATTTTGGGGGCGTTTTTGCTTTATTTGATAGGACAGCTTCAGAGTGAATGGGGGAGACAGAGGGGATGACATGCTGCAAAGGGCCGTGGGTTGGAATTTAACCTGCAGCTGCAGCAGTAAGGACC
This sequence comes from Cephalopholis sonnerati, assembly GCA_019142605.1. Taxonomy (NCBI): domain Eukaryota; kingdom Metazoa; phylum Chordata; class Actinopteri; order Perciformes; family Serranidae; genus Cephalopholis; species Cephalopholis sonnerati. The sequence continues at coordinate 37,272,496 of JAGQAX010000002.1, forward strand.
CAGCTTTAGTACAGGAGGTGCCTGCTCTACCAGTTGAGCTACTGGGCGCCCTAAAGAGGAGGTTTTTGATCCACTTCTGTTACTGTTTTTCAGTGAGTTTTTTAAACTTCTCTCCTTTATGTCCTACCATATTCGAGACTTAAAGTGGCCTTTCTTTTTTCCCAATATGATCGATTGGAACAGCCATAAACAGTGCTAATCATATGCAGTTGTGCAGTCTTGTTGCCTGGACAACAACATCAAATCTGGACGACACACCAACTATGACGTCATGTGTACGGAAGCTATAAATAAACAAAATAAACTCACAAAACATCAAGAAAGAAAATATTCTTACACCTATTTTTCTGATTAAACAGATGAATACAACCATACACTTTCTGAATTCAAGTTTTTCAAGAATTCAAGTTTCTTTTACCAAATTAGGGCTAGCTTGTTAACTTATTGCAAGACACACTTCATTCAAACTCAACAGAAACAAAATAAAACTCATCAAAAACCATCTTTGTAAGTCTTTCCACTGTTTTAGCAATCACCAACTCTGGTTTGGTCAAAATTACCTAAATGTAAAAACACGCTGGCTCACATGCTCTTGCTCCCCACTGTCTCTCGCTGCCAGCTGAGCAGCGGCTCTCGCTCTTCTTTTGACGCAAATCATTTAAGTAACAAAATAAAATGAGAAAAACTGCCCCAAAAAAACACCTGCGATATACTCGGCCATCACCAATTTAATGGTCCGATCACTGAACCCTATTAATAAGCTCTCGGAGCAGCTCTACTTCGTCATCCTCTCATGTTGGACTAAGGACAGTCTGGGCACTACACTGACTCACTATCACTTCTCGAGGTACAAGTGGTATTACAAGCAAGGATGGGTCGGGGCTAGCTGGTTAGCATGCTCATTTCAGTAGATCTCTCTGCAACACAATACATAGACATCTTTGACAAAATGTCAAAACTGTTATTTTTTCACACTCTGTTAATAGTGTTAGTACATTTTTTTGAATGTTTTAATTCTGGCCGTATCTTACATATTGCTCCTTTAACAGCTGCGTGTGTTTATGCCATGTGTCTGTATTGAGTTTACGAGTAAGAAGTGAGTTTTGAGCAAAAGTTACTGAAACGTATTAATCTTCACACACTGCTTGTGTGCATCTCTGTGTATGCGCCAGCTAAAGGCAGAGCAATAGCCATCCCCGTGGACCTGGACAACCAGGTGAACAACCTGTTTGTGAAATCCAACAACATCGTCCAGAAGACAGCCATGAGCTGGAGACTTTCTGCTCGCAACGCTGCCCGCAGAGACTCTGTGGTGACAGCCTCGAGGGACTACAGGAACATCATCGAGAGGCTTCAGGTACAGTGTTTGTGAGCATTTTCTGCTTACTTATGTGTGTTAAATTGTTCAAGCAGTAAGAATGTTTGTTTGCCTGGACTTCAGGACATTGTGTCAGCTCTTGAGGACCGCCTGCGCCCGTTGGTCCAGGCTGAGTTGTCAGTTCTGGTAGATGTGCTGCATCGGCCCGAGCTGCTCTTCCCTGAAAACACAGACTCCCGCAAGAAGTGTGAGAGTGGAGGTTTTATATGCAAGTAAGCACTGAAAATATCTTCTTTAGCAAAACATGTCTATTACTGAAATATGAGTAAGTGTATTCATTATAGATGAGACTTATGAACTAATGTGCTCGTGCAGGCTGATCAAACATACCAAGCAGCTGCTGGAGGAAAATGAGGAGAGACTGTGCATCAAAGTTTTGCAGACGCTGCGAGAGATGATGACAAAAGACCGTGGTTATGGAGAGAAGGTAGGAGAAGCTGCTGAGCCACAGACATGGTGAGGTGATGTACTTCATGAGCACAGTACGACTGCGCATATACTTTATACTTTATACTTTACTGCATATGATGCATAAACACAAAGGTATTTGTATTTTGATTCTGGTGCATACATACCTACCTTCAGAGAAAGATGTCAACTTTTCAGGAACTATAAATTAGTCCTGACACAGAAACAGTAATATAAGATGGTCTTTAAATTATGCATCCATGTAGGTATAGTAATATATAATTTTGGCAAATCACTGCATCACACACTAGTGAGGACACACCGGGCCCTAGGTGAATCCACATGCTGTGGGTAATCTGGTGGGGAATCTTCATCTCCATCTGCTGCTGTAGCCATAGTAACACCACATAACTAAGTACAACCGCCTGCTGGTGACCTCTCCTCTTTACCTGTCTATACCAACGAGCTGCCCAATGTAAGTAGTGCACGCACGAGGTAGAAGTACAGGAAACCACTTTGACAAACAAATCACACGCACAACTCCATGATCACAGTTTAAGGACTTTTGATCTGTTTTTGCTTTTCCTCTGACTTCAAAGCAAATTTAATGAGTAACAAGACCCTTTGTAGAAATGTAGAGGAGTCGAAAGTAATACGTTAAAAAAAAAAAAAAAAACTGAAGTTCAGTACAGATACTCAAAAACTGTACTTAAGTACATTACTTAAGTAAATTTACTTTGCCACTGTCCTAACAAAGGAATACTAGGACCCAGTACCATTTCTTAGACGAGCAGTAACAAGTGCAGCAACTTTGCTGCTGGACTTCAGTTATATTTTGGGCTTCATATGCCAGCAAATGGGAGGAATGCAACAGGGAAATATGTCAAGATGTAGGACTGTCATGCTCCAAGCAGGAATATCAGTGTAACATTAGCTAGGCTAGTTAGCTACCAAAGCATTAGTACACAACTAGATGTTTCAATGCTTGTTTGAAGAAAAGGGCCGTAATACATTGAAACAACATTGAACTAAACCAATACAACAGTTATTGTCAGTTTAAATCTTTGCTCTCAAAGAAAATACATATGTGGGTTTCATCTGTTGTTCGTAAAGCCATTGTGCCATTAATATCTTCTAACACTTGGTTTGGAGTGTGCCTTTGTAAAACCTTCGTTTGGAGGAACATGTAGTGTTAACACTTCGCCCTACCCCTTTATCCCAACAAGAATGGAGACACCCTACCTCTCAAGAATCTGGTGATTCAATACGTATCAGGATACAGGGGCAATGGTTGAATATATTATATATTGAATATATTGCAATACTGTAAGCAAGGTGATATATTGCAATTTTTTTAAATGTAATTTTAGAAAAACTTTAATAATATGAAGAACATACCACCATATGCACAGTTGCAAAGTTAACTTTTTTTGCAGCCATAACAAAGGAATCTGTATTTGTATTTATCACAGTTACTGTAACATCTAACATCATAACACTACTACACTTTACTGCCTGTACCAGTAAAAATAAATAAATAAATAGGGTAACAAATGAAGAAAATTAAAATTCTAAACAATCAAAAATTGATTCATTGTTTTTCAGAATCAATACAGTATCACACTAACTGCCAAAAGTACTCTTATTTTGAAGGGGATTGGCTTGAGCCTGCTGTCAAAGTCACCTCTGGACTCTGGACTCAATAAGGCAGGACTGGTCACTTGCTTTCAGCCGTACTCACCACTGTATGACACTGCACTAATTCTGCTCACTGCAGCTAACATCCATTCATAAATGCAGTTTCTTCTGTGCAGCTGAAGTTGATAAATATCTCCACAGTCTTAACTCACATAACGTACATGTCATGCTGTATCATTGACCTCTGCTTTAGCTTCCTCCTTCCTGTGTTGTTATCTAACCCCTTAAACCCTCTGTTCTCTTTCAGCTCAGGGCCTTTGATGATGAGATGGATATGCCTAAGGTTGTCTCTCTTTTTCTTCTACTCGTGCCTTTGTTTCCCTGAACTGCTGTCTGTTATGTCTGTGTAGCACTAGTTGTCTGTAACTGTCCCGTGGCAGCTGCTGTGGTTGTGTGGCATAGGTATCGGTAGCTCTAGGCACAGTTGGTATCAAGTAGTGGTAGGCTGAATCTTGCCATTAAACGGAAAACTGAAAACTGTGAGAAAGAGAGGGGGAGAGAGTGTGAGATAGAGAGATGAGTGCTGTGGCTGAATGCGTGTTGCTCAACAGTTGTGTTATTCCAAGTTCCAAGGTGAGTCACTTGCTGGCTGGGCGAAGTGCCAGTGCTGCATCTGCATGGCCTACTTTCTGCCAATGTAAGCACCGTATCAAGTGAAAGTCATTTTGGGACATATTTACTGTAAATTCTAACACTGATTCTAGTTTAACACTGACGTCACATTTCATTTTATCCTTTTAAGATAAGATAAGATAAACTTAATGAGCCCATACCAGTGAAATTCACTTGTTAGAGCAGCTCAACAGTCACATACAGAGGAAAAAGTGATTGTGTGGTAAATAAAAATGAAACAAGATTTAAGAAAATAAGATAAAACTGTGTTGGCTATATACATGTTTCACTTATACACATAACACAGAGCAGGAAAGCAGATAATGTGAAAAGAGAAGTCATGAAGCTATATGCTTATACTAATTATAAATTTGAAAAAGACATGAATAAAGAATAAAGAGACATGATAACTTGGCAAAAATGAACTTAAAAAAAGCTTTAAAAGATAGTAAGCTCTACAAAATATATTGGTGGGACGTTCCATATATTTCCCCAGTGCTTAGTGAAAAGTGGCTGTGTCTGGTTTAATAGCTATGCCATAAAAGCCTTGTCACCTCCTTCCCTGTCTTTTTCTTTCATCTAGGTGTTTTATCGTCTGTGTCAATGTTCAGCTTTCTGAAGGGTGTTTCCCCTGCATCTCCTTCAGACGCCAATAGGGGTCACTGTGACTGTGCGCGTGCCGTGTATGTGTGTGTATATTAATGAATGTGAGGGGCTGTGGCAGTCATTGAGGCTGTGTCCTAGTTTTCCTTGCCTGAGAGCTGCACGATTCCTGGGCCCCTGCCAACTCTGGGCCGAGGTTACATAAGAACCTTTTTTTTTTTTTTCCTGGAACTCAGCCCCTCCGCTGATGTGTGACCTTCAGCAGTAATTGCCAATAAAAGTGTGGAGGAGCTGTTTACCCACACTGCCGGTGTGTGTACGTGTGTGTGTGTGTGTGTGTGTGCACCTGTGTGTATAAATGCAAGTTGCAGTCATGGGGGTGGGGGTGTGTGTGTGTGTGTGAGAGAGATGATCCCTACACACACCTGTTAAATGCTGTATCTCCGTCTGTCTACACATGAAAAGCAGCTCTGATGTAAGAGTGGCAGTTGTGGCCTTTATGTGCCAGTCTTCATATTTCTCTTTGACTCTTTCCCCCCTTTTGGTCCCACTTTATCATTGTGACATAATTCATCAACTACTCCAAATACTCCCCACTTCCACTCACACCCCTTCTCACATGGATGCAAACACACACCCACGCTGTGTAAACTTAATGGCTTTGAGTGTTTGTGTAGGTGTGATATGAAAGTGCGTAGTTGGCTCTTGACTCTGTCGCGCTTTGAGTAAAGCAGAATAGCGTAGTATATGATTGAAGAGGAACAGGGTGAATATGCGGTCTTGTTTAACAGGGAACCTATCTATATAAACCTGACTCTACATATATAAATATACATGTATATATATATATATATAATCATAATAAGTTATCATCAAGGCATTTTTTGAAATCGAGATAGCATGAGATGTATTTTTGACCTCCGCAATGCGCACGTACCACACTGTTGCTAAATGTCAGAGAGTTGATTGTCGGCTAAATTCGTTGCTCTTTGGCTGTCGCAGTTATGTAAGACGAGTTCATGATACACACTGTTGGGCTTTCACTCTCAGGCTCCCCTCTTCACCTGGCCTCATGTGTGTGTGGTCTAGTCAAAGCAGTTATGCAAGCCCCTCCATGTTGGAAGTAAGTCATGTTTGATCCCTTTCACCTCTCTGCCCCGTCCCTTGGCAAGCTTGTCGGCGGATGGATTTGGAGGAAAAATGTTCTCTTCGACTTTTAAATTTTAAGACGGCATCTGGCTGGCTTTTTTTATCCGCTCAACAGCATTTTCTCCCACTCTCAGTGGCGGTGCTGTGCCCACTCGGGTCAAGACAGAAATTCATTTTACAGTGTTGGTGCAGATGTAGGTCAGTCGCGATGAAAATGACAGAGCACAGTCTTTTTAATTTAGTCTGCTTCTCTGTCTGCGCATTACAAGCAGCCGAGTGGTAAACCCCAGCGTTCATGTCATCCGCCGCTGGTTTAAACATGACTCAGTGTCAGCCTGCAAAGACACAGAGATATGTTTATTTACGCACTTTCCGAAAAAACACCGAAGCATAAAGTAGAATGCCCTCTCTGTGTATGTATATGTGTGTGTGTGTGTGCATGTTGTCAAACTGAGAGGTGTGAGACTGATCAGGGGTTTGCCCCAGGGAGTTTCCAGTTTGGTGGAATGCACTGTAGTCAGAGCGGATGTGGCAGCTGTGAGGGGTTACCCTGTGGTGTGTATGGTCAGACCGGGGACGATTAGCTGCACATATCTACTCTGATCAGCATGTTGCTCTGTGGTTTGATGTGGTGACAGTGAGGCTGTGTCCACAGACTTATAGAAGACATTGCTCCTACAGTGTGTGTGTGTGTGTGTGTGTGTGTGTGTGTGTGTACGTGCCCCCCTGACCTGCTGCTGAACTCTGCCCCACTACCCAGTCTTAAGGCAGGTTTAAATCAATTGTTGTCCTTGTCAAAAGTGACTTTGAAGTCCTGTCACAAAATAATCCAAGTCATGTTTCAAGCCAAGACTTCAAAACAAGTGCAAAGCTGAGTACAAGTCATAAACATTGAGTTTTGTTTGTCATTAAAAGTACTGGAAATATTGGAATCATTGGAAAGGATGAGTAAAAGTAAACACGATTAATAATGTTAATAAAAAGATCCATGTTGACATCCTGGATAAAACGTCATTTCTAGAGTACTTAGCTTCAGGTGAACAGTTCCAATGGACTGAATAGATGCCATCTTGGGGTCCAGTATCTAGTTATTATTATACATCGACATGATCTTAGCTGTGTGCGGCTAGAAGTTGCAGATTGATTGATTGGTGGATATCATGATATTATTGGTTGAAATTAGTTCTATTTTACGTGAGCTCGCGCTATGTTTTGTAATACAAGGAAAAAAATGACTGGAATGTTATATAATAATACAAAGAAACTGATTATTTGTAATTTTCCTTGAGCATTTATTGTCGTATAGGTGCATTATATGACCGGGTATGTGATCTAAAAGGGTTAACAAGTATTTTTTCATTTCATCCCGACTTTAATAGTGTAGCTTTTAAAGGATATGTGCTTAAATGTCATCATTTGAATTTAGTGTAATCAAAGTGAGTATATTCTGTATTTTCCCTTCCCTGTTTCACACTGTGTCTGTGTCTGTCACTTTCACAATCTCACTTTGTCTCACGTTGCTTTTGCCCCCCCCACCCACTCATCGACAAACAAACTCTCTCTCTCTCTCTCTCTCTCTCTCTCTCTTTAAAACACGGGCCATGTATCTACAAAATTAATGATATAAAATGTTTCAGATAAACAGAGGGATTTTTGTATTTATGGGCTGAGACAGTTCTTGTACTTTTTAAGCTATAAAACATTCAGAAATCCATTAAAGTATCTGAAAAAAATGCATTGTCACAAAGCTGGAAACAGTCCTTTATCTGTTAACTCCTTTGGTTTTTAAAGGATAGTGAGCTTTTGAGTTTGGAAAACATTCAAATCAAGGGGTGAAGACATTTTGTGTCGAGGTGTGGAGGCTATTGTTACTGAGCGGGAGATGCTGCACAGATGTTTTTGTCAGGGTAGTTATTCAGTGTAATAATTGATCCAGGGTTTGCCTTGCTACATAATCAGAGTGTACTGTGGCTTATACAGTACTGATTTAGGAGCCTATATGTGCGATTTGCTTTACAGAGTAACTCACTAACCATATTTGTCAGATGGGCGGCACGGTGGTGTGGTGCTTAGTACTGTCGTCTCACAGTAAGGGGGTTCCTGGTTCAATCCCGGGTGCGGGAGCCTTTCTGTGCGGAGTTTGCATGTTCTCCCCGTGTCAGAGGGGGTTTTCTCCGGGTACTCCGGCTTCCTCCCACAGTCCAAAGACATGCAGATTGGGGATAGGTTAATTGGTGACTCTAAATTGCTCATAGGTGTGAATGTGAGCGTGAATGGTTGTCTGACTATACATGTCAGCCCTGCGGTGGTCTGGCAACCTGTCCAGGGTGTACCCTGCCTCTCGGCCAGTGTCAGTTGGGATAGGCTCCAGCCCCCCCCCGCGACCCTAGAGGATTAGCAGGTAGAAGATGGATGGATGTTTGGGGGGGAGGTGTTTTTAGATACCAGTTGAGGTTGACGTTTCTGTGCAACGCCCAGTAGCTTAATTTTTTATAATTGGGCTAGGAGAAATTAAAGGGACAGTTTACCCCAAAATCAAAACTATATATTTCTCCCCTTACCCGTAGTGCAATTTATCAATCTAGATTGTTTTGGTGTGAGTTGCAGAGAGTTGCAGATATCGGCTGTAGAGATGTTTAGAGCAAATTTATGTAGGAACTGTTTTTCTACTGACTTTCTACTGAACTACATCCGCCATCTGTATCACTGTGCAGAAGGAAGAATGCATCTACTGCTAGCTCACCTAGCACCACTCAGCTAGCTAACATTACAGTTAAGCCGAGGAGGACGCTATTAATGTTTACATCTTGTGCTGTCACGAGCAGGAGCCTTTTGTCCATGAGTTGATGCATGCCAGATCATGTAACCAGAGTAACCAGATCATGATTCCTAGAAAGAGACATTGCTGTTGAGTTTTCGAAGACATTTTCTTGACTCCCACGAGTGGAGTGCCGTCTAGTTCCATTATATTCGAGAGAAGGCAGACAGAAGATGGCTGATATCTCCAACACTCAGTAACTCACACCAAAACAGTATAGACTGATAAATAGCTCTACAGGTAAGAGGAAAAAGATGCAGTCTTGATTTTGGGTGAAATAAACCTTTAACATGTCAGGTTACATGAAAAGGCTACATTTTTGTTAAGTTCATCAAAAGACATCAGATATATGACTTGAGTGTGACTGACATTAACACCTCTGAAAAGTACACACCAGAGTCACATCACTATATAGGTCAACCCTGGTAACATACCATATTTGGTTCATGCAGAATCAACACCACATACCAGAGGTAAACACACCCTGACTATAGATACATACTGTACTGTACTGTACGTCATGCCCTTGACCCTGACTGACAGACAGTGAACAGTTCAACTGGCAAAGTTTAGTGTGTTTATTATTTTCTTTCTCGCCCTCTCTGTCTTTCACTTGCTCGGTCTCTTGCCCTCTGTGTTTTTGGTGACAGATGGCCACTGTAAGCAGCTCTGTGTCACTGGTTTAGTGGCCTGGTTCCTTTTTGGAGTGATTATGTAACTCTAACCCCATCGCCCCTCGCCAATCCTCTCCCCTCGCCTGCCCCTCCTAGTGTGTCTTTTTACATAACAATTTATGTGGAGCATTGCCTTTTACCAGTTTCCTTTTTCCCTTGGTGAATGCTGTACATGGAGGCACTGGAATCTGATCCTGCAGAGTGGTGTCTACCCTGTGTTCCCATTGTTGGTGTGAACCATTAAGGAAATTAGAAAGCGGACATGGGAAAATCTGGTTGTTGTGTGTTTCATCTTGCTCAGAACATGGCTCAAAGTGAGAACGTCTCACCTGGTGTTTACTCATTCCTGAGTTTAGATGACAGTTCCAGTGTGGTTTGAGTTTTTGCTCAGTTTTCATCAATAATAAAAGAATAATTTTGCATTTTGGGAAATTGGCCTATATTCTTTCTTGACTTCCTGGGGTCTTATTGTTACTGTGGCTAGTGAAGCGTTACTTCACCTGTCCAAGATATACTCACATAAAACCACATTTATAGTTGTTATGTTTCAATTTTTGTAAGGATTAAAATAAAACCAGGGATAACATGTTAATTAGGGAGTTTTATTCATTGTTTTTACCTCTGGGCAGAGCCAGGCTAGCTGGTTTCCCCCATTTCCAGTCTTTTTGCTGGGCTAAGCTAATTAGCTGCTATTGCTGTAGCTCCAGCTTGGTACTGTATTACCGTACAGACATGAGAGTGGTATCAATCTTCTCATCAAACCCTCAGCAAGAAAGCAAATAGCCATATTTCTCAAAATATTAAATCACTTTAATATAGAGACTTGAAAATTAGCTGAAATGAAGAAAGAAAACCAAATGTCTGATAATGGGATAAAGACATAAGAAAAATAATTTACTATGATGTCAAGGAAATTTGGAAAATGAGCAGAATATCAAATCACACTGGATTTGTCTTTTGACACTTTATCAAAAGAGTACTTCACCTCTCAAATGATATTTGAATAACAATTACTCACCTCGTGTTACGTTGAATTCATGAAGGAAACTTTTTTTTTCTAAGGTCCGCACAGTGAATGAAGAAACCAAAAAACTAAGAAAATTCTAAACATCCATTTACACCTCTCACACAACATGTGCCGTATAATCCAAGTCTCAACAGCCCTTTCCATTGGGCAATTGAACTGAAAGTGAAACTTACCTACGCTCTCATCAAAGCCAGACTCCTTTGACAAAAACAGTAATTTTACCTCGCTGAACACGAGAGCTGCTGTTCTACCGCTGCCTTGATCACTAAGTTAGTTTATGTTATTGTGACTTTGACTTTGGTGTTTTAAAGGGCTAGTTTGGATTCACTAAAGTCACACAATAGTAGTTGTTAGACGTGGACCCCTATGACTTCAATTCGTTAAGATTTTTCTTTGTTTTTAAATTTTTTTTATTCACTTGAGGCATGCAAGAAAAAAAATCTCAAATTCAATGTAACATGAGTTAAGTAATTGATACACAAATTATCTTTTGGGGGGTTGAAGTGTTCCTTTAATGGTATTAATAGTCAACTATGTACACATCTTCTGGCTCAGCTCTCTAAATCCACCACAGCCATAATGCTTCTCTGTGAGAAACAGAGCAGTAATGCATGGCACTTCACAGCAAACAGACCTTTGCATGGCCACTTGAAACAGTTGAATAGGTACAAGATTTGGTTATTAACCTGACTTTAGGTTATTGCTTGCATGAATACTAACCCTGTGTTTGTATTTGTTGGACCACTGTGCTTACACTCCTCACTGCACAGCAGCTGGATCAGAACCAGCCTGAGAAGCTGCTGGAGGACCAGAAGAGGGTAGGTACTCACAGCATGGCAGCTTACCTCAAAACTAAAATATTTCAGAGATTCAGTGTGACATATCACATTTTAGATATGCAATAGATGTGCATCTTGAATGAAAAATGACCTTTTTGTGCCCTTTTTTTCTTCTGCTTTTTGTGTTTCTAATCCGTCCCTTTCACTGCTTTAAGTAATACCAGCTGACTAACTGAAGGAAGAAAAAGCAAACAATTTTAATAACCACCATATTTCCCTCAGCCTTCTTTCTGTAATGATGTTTATGGCAATGCAGGGACTTTGCAGAGCCTCAGGTGTTCCTAGTAAAGAGGCAAGCTCTAATATTGATATTCCAGAAGAACAATATCGATTGGAGTTCATCAATATATAATTATCATCTCCAAGAGAAGAACATTATTTAGTAAGCAGGTGTTCAATGGCTGCTCAGCCGTGATAAAGTATCCCCCAACAAGCAGTCCTCATCATACTATGACAGGCAGTAGGCAGCCCTGCATCTGTTTGAGGAGGGGAGTCATTTTACCATATCTAATCAATCAATTACTGACCAGCTAGAGACTCAAAATGACCAGAGAGAGAGAGACAAAAATAAACACGAAAGAGGGCAAACAACCACAAAGGAAGGAAAAATCAAATGACCTCAAAGACACACAAAACCACAACGGATGCATAACTACAGACGGTCATAAAATAACAAAAAAGAAAAAAAGAGAGACAAACCCACCACAAAGTCTGCGTGTCTGGCTCCTTTGCAGGAGAGGTGGTGGGGCCTTCTGCATAGCCGTTCCCAGGGGCTCATTGTATCACGATCTGCCCCTACCCCGCCTCAATCTCAGGTATCAAATAAAACAGAACAAAAAGAAAAAGAGAAAATTCATCAAAAAAAATAAATAAATACAAAAAATAAGTGAGTCATACTATTCAAAAGGATTCAGTTATCTAACTGTCCTGCTTAAGTGTCTATGAGAGATAAAAAACAGTCTCCATATTTTATCAAGCTCTTAAAGAACCTCTAAGAGAGGACCTCAGTTTTCCTGCTTTACATTGTACAGAACCTGCTTAATCCATCCATCATAAGCTGGGGACAAAACATGCTTCCAAATTAAACTCCTGGCTAGCAGGGTGCTGAAGGCCACAGCATGGCGTGACCCAGCCAAGAGCTCCTTGTCATGTGGGTTACCAAAAATGGCATAAAGGGGATTTTGATTTATTGCTATATTGTAAGCTTCTTGGCATGTGCTAAATATGTTAGACACAAAGTTTGTCAATTTCGGGCATGACCGAAACATGTGCAGGGTTTACAGGGGACTGACCACATCTGGTACAGGCATCACAAACACTGGGGTTTATTTTTGACAATCTGTGGTGAGTATAATGAATGTTTGTATTACTCACCAACTTTTCAACAAGTTTAAAAAGACAGCATAATTGAAATTCTGTTTTCTGGTTTCATAGCTTCAGTCAGTGATGCAGGGTGTGTTTGTGCCAACAGTTTAGATGACATTTAGACAGGACACAATAAGGATTTGGCTCATGACTCAAGCCTTGACAAAAAGGGCAGTATTCTCTAATGAGACCAGGGAATCATCCTCTACGCCTGATCATACAGTTGACTAACCTCCTGCCGATAAAAGATGAGAATAGTGTTCTTCACACCTCCTCCTACATAAACTAATCTTGACCTCCAGAGTATAACTATGGCAGCGGAGCTTACATAACGCCGCTGTCGTCTATCATGGACCACCCACAGTTGACAATGATTTGCACATAATCACGCACGAAAAAACTCTCTCTTTCATTTCCTTCACTTTATCCCATGGGAGGTCTGTCAGGTAGCTATGGGCTGCGGTTGCCATAACAACGACAAAGTCGTGCTGCTGACTGCTCAACAGTGGATGAGTCACAGTGTGGGAGGGCTGGCCCCAGGTCTGTCAAAGTGAACATCAGGACCTCACATTGTCACTACAGGGTCACTGCTGCTGCTGCTCATAAACGTAGAGCAATGTTGGTTGTGTGGGAGGTTAATGACAAAAACTTGAGGTCATGTCTGCAACATTTTTTTCATAGATATATAAGAATTTAAATTAAAACATTAATACAAAGTTTCTCTGTAATTATGGATTACAGAGCGTGGTTGTAATCATGTTCTGAGGTCAGTGGGTTGGTGTCTTTATATGCATCTCAAATGGACGATATATCATTGATGATGCATGTCATCCCTGTTATACAACATCTCTTCTCTCCCTGTTGCTGACATCACATCATTACATCCTTTCCTTTCTTTCTCTCTCATAGGGTGAGGCACTGAGACAGATTCTGGTGAACCGTTACTATGGCAACTTTCATCGAAGTGGTGGGCGGAGGGACAGCCTGACGTCATTTAGCAATGGCCCCCTCAGTCCGGTAGGACCCGGCAAAAACCAGTCAGGTGGGACAGTTGTTTCTGCTTTTCAACACCTAACACAGAAGTTAGTTGTTAATTCTTTACAGCAGGAAGTGTAGCTTAGCATGCATGAGTCCAGAAAAACACCGATTTCAACATCTCTAACTGAGCTGATGTTTCTGTGAAGCCTCTGCCAAAGAGAAGCATGACTTTGCCTCAAGCAATGACTACAACTGCTATCTGGGGGGCAAAGTCTAGATAAACCTTTTCCTTTTGGTGAGCCAAAATGTTTTCCACCCCTGAAGTCATAGTAAAGCAAGGTTCTCTCAATAATGTTATATAAGTTTGGGACTCTGTCTGTCTGGCCCTGAGTCACTTATCAGCTCCACAGTTGTGCTGTGAGCTGCCCTTTGAGCACGCAGAGCATAACACTCTTATCACTACCTGATAACGTGGTCATTGTGTTACTATATCTGCAGTCAAAATACTGAAGCAATGCATCTCTGTGCAGTGTTTCTTCCTTTTATTTGAGCTATTGGTTCTGATATGTAACCTCTATGATATAACATTTTATCTGCATGTAGATTTTGGAGGACATGTTGGTGCCAGTGGTATGAGCTGTGAGTGTTAAATTCAGTGCTCCAGTGTTGACCTAGTGACCAGAACGGCTTCTTGTCTGCTGTGGTACGAAGAGCAGTATGTTCACATGTGTTAGAGACACCATAATACATGCATATTATACACATTATGTGATTGTTATGAATGAGCCAGACATTAATGTTGTATTTTTAACTGAACTCAAAGACACAGACTTGAAAAAAAAAAATTACCCAGGTTCCCAGTTCACCATCTCTCCCATGTACACCAAGATGTTGGCAAACTTCCAGACTACAGGAAGTATACCCCTCCCCGGTGTGCTCCACTTTTCACTGTTGCTAGGTGACAAGCTGCTACTTCCCGTGAAAACAGCCTTTGCACCTGTTGCAGAAACAAGAGCCAGGCGGAGAATTCCATATGTACCCTGAAGCCGAGGCCTCAGGGGGGAAATGTGCAGGCAAAGTCATGTACAGTGAATTACACAACTGTACAGTTACACTGGTTAGTGCAGGGTTAGCATCACAGCAGTAATAAATCTAAGTGGTGGCCCGTTTAGGTAAAGTATTTTGAACATTGCATGTGCCATCTAATCTGTCCTCTATGGTAACCCAGATCTAATAAATGTCTCACCCTGTATGATCAAAGAAATCACATCTTTTTCCTCCTTTTTAATTTTAGCTTTCTGTGTGCAATATTGTGTCGTGTCTCAATATCAAGCTTAAATATAAAAAATAGACAAACTAAAATATAAGTTTGAGAAAATTTTGATTACAGAATTATATTTAGTAGTGGCATGACCTGGACTTATGTCACAAATTTGATGACTCTAGACTTGTCTTGACCAAATCAAAAGACTTGCAACTCGACTTGGACTTAAACACCAATGTATTGTGACTAGAGCAGTATGACTTGAAAATACTTGATACATTGCCACAAGACCAAAGATTTAAAAATATATGTTAAAAAGTGTGCCACAAATCAATTAATGTCCTGAATCAACAAAAGTTAATGCTATTTATTCCCAGGAAGTCGACACTTAATTCCCCAGATCCGCCTTGTTTGAACCAGTCCAACAGCATCCAGTCAAATTGCGTGAGAGAGCCATGAAGAACTAACATTACGTTACTAAGCGCCAATTGGAAAAATGATACCAAAGATAATTTTGTTCACATACAAAAACTATGCGGTGGTCGACAAATTGCAGTAAGCAAAGCATACAGGTCAAAAATTACGAACAGAGGAATAACAACTTCCAACAAATGTGCTTTGAACATTCTAACAAATTTAAAAAGCATAATTTTCATAATTTTTGTAAATTTAATACGTTATTACTTGTCATTTTGCTAAAATGGCATTGCATTTGCTGAAAAGTGCAATATGACTCGTTTAGGACTCAGATCTCAAATTTTATGACTTGGGATTTGACTGTCTTGACTTGGAACTTGAGCGTACAGACTTGAGATTTGCAGAACAGTGACTTGGTCCCACCTCTGGTTGTTATTATAGTTATTTTTCATAAAATCAAAATTAAACACCTTTAAGGGGCAGTCTGTTTATGAATACAAAATGTATCAGGCTTCTGCCATTGCAGATAAAGTAAGATGCCAGCAACCACCGTATTACTAAAATTTTATTACGTAGTGTATCGGTAACTCATTTAACATCCTGTCAGGATTATGATTTAGACATGTCGGCTGTTTTCTTTGTTTAATACCTGCAAGTTAATTTGTAATCACAATTTTAGCCCCTGGATAAATGCAGTGAGTTTTGCTTATAAACTATATTTGATTAGATTTGATACATAGTCTGAATGGATTCTGATCTGGCCTGTCAAACTGTCTCCCTCTGGCAGCATTAGGGGGTCCTGGGGGCCTGAGTCGTGGGGAAATGACCCTGGCGGAGGTACAGTGTCACCTGGACAAAGAGGGAGCCTCTGACCTGGTAATCGACCTCATCATGAACACCACCAGTGACCGAGTCTTCCAAGAAAGCATCCTGCTGGCTATTGCATTGCTGGAAGGTGGAAACACCACCATCCAGGTCAGTTAACCCTCAAAGCTCTCACCGTGTGGAAACTTAAGGGACATCCTTTTGTCAACTGTCTGGACAACTCAACTGCGAGAACATGTGTGAATGTTTTAGTAAAATAATACAAATGACACACTTACCCATTAGCCTACACTTACTGTAAGTGATCTGCTGTGTTTTAAGTTCATGGGCAGTTATCTGTTGAAAGGCTGAGCTTATCCTGCAGAGCATCTGTATATGATCTACAGTTTGGTCGGTAAAAAGAACACAATGTGCCAAGGATGGTTTTCATTACAAGAGGATCTGCAGTATGTGGGTCAGTGTGCCACTATAGCTGCACGTATTCTGTGCATTACCAAGGCAGCTCTCCTCCCCCTCATATCTAACACTGCATCATCTGGCTCAAAGGCCGGACCAGCTGCTAATCATGCCAGTCAATCAGTTAGTAGATATAAAATATTCTTCTTTTCTGACTTTCGACTGTCTCGTGTGCATCAGGTGACGCAAATTATAACTCTTTCCCTATTTTCTTCAACTTGAGCCACTCTGACCCCTCTATCTGTCTGTCTGTCCTTTGATGTCTGTCGATCTGTAGCACCGTCCGTCGATCCCCCTGTCTTTCCATCTGTCTGTCCGTCTGTGTGTTGTTGTGTAAGCACGGGGCTTGCATAATCAGATTAGAGCGAGGAAGCCACTGTGGCGGAGATAATGCTTCGGCTTCCCACGGCTGCCGCAGAGCTGCGTCACGTGATCCGTCTGTGTTACATAAGGCCTGTGTGAATGAACAATGAGGAATGTCTCAGCCTTCAAAACATTCCAGCCTCTCTCCCGCTCCCTCGCGCCTCTCTCACCGGCCCAAACTGGGTCATGCTGGGCCTCCGGAACTGGGGCAGTGGGGAGAGAGGGCGGAGGGACGGGGGAACACAGTGGGGATTGAACCCTTGCGTTCTTAAGTTTGTTCTGAAAAGGGAGGTTTCTTTTGGGGGGGTAACTGCTCTGTATGCAGCCATAAAAATGAGTCACATTGGTATAAATATTTGTGTTCTTTGAGTTACTGGATAGCTTTCTAAAACTTGAACAGGTTGATTGTAAGTTTTTTTTTTTTAAATAAAAGGAAGCATGAGGTTCTTTTCACTCAAATTCATAAATCAAGCATTCCTTTTCTGCAAACTTAAAGTGACACTGTGAGAGAAAACAGACTTCTTCTGGTCTCTGCTCTCTTCAAGAAAGCACTCCAAGGATAATAACAGTTGGTTTTTGTCAGTGTCTTCATCTGACGTGCCGCGCTGAGCACCTGTTGAGTCTTGGATATCTGGTTCTCATGTAACTCAGTTAACTATTTACTCATGACCTACATAGCGCACAGAAATAAACCACACAGAGTACCTTCAGCATTGCATGCACAGTCACTCCCTCACACACACACACACACCAATGCATAGCTGTCCTTGGAAGACTTGGATATTTTACAGTCGGTGCATTTTAGTGCTTTTGAGACTTGTTGGCTCCTCTTTCATGTCTGTCACATGCCAGCTCTTCTGTGACAGCTACAAGAGAGCTCAAACAGCTGTAAACTGTGTTGTGACATGGCGACTTGTGACATTTCGCTCCTCAGCCATCTGGTGTGTAACCGCATGGCATGCTGCTCTGTTTCCCTCCAAAACTCTTGCATTGCAGGCGCATTTTAACCAATATTGCAAAAACAAAAAAGTAGGCAAACTCTCTTTCAGGTGGAGGGATAATGAGAGAGGTGGCTGGATTGTAGAAAGAAGGAAGTTGGAGCAGAGCAGAGCTGCATTTGGTTTGCATGCGGTGCTGCCTGACATGAGAGGGAGGGTGAGAGGGAAAGGGAGCGCGAGTATAAATAGCTGTTACATAACATCCCTTTGTTGATGCCAAGTGGCGGAACGGAAGGAGAGAAGGGAAAGCGCTATGACCTTGTTTTTCAGTGTTGTCCGCCCCCACCTCGCCCCACTCCTCTCCGTCTCATTCCACTCAGGGTTTGTCTCCATGGATACAGACAGGCACTGTGTTTACCCAACACTACAGGGGGGCCCCTGAGATGCTCTTCTCTCTCATCCTCTTCTGTTACTATCACTCCATTCTCTCCTTGACCACCATGTGTTGTTACTTCATCCATCGCGTCATCCCTCCATCACGCCGCTCCTGTCCCCGCTTTTCCAGTGATATCAAAACACAGATGGTGTCTTAATACGGCGGCACAGATTTTGTCAGCGGGTGTGTTAAAAAGACCAGCATCGAAACACTACAGAGGCAACGGTGTGGTTAAGACATGAAAGTTTGGGGTTTTTTCATTTCAGATTCGTTGTAAGACACAACCTCACACACGATTCTGAAGAAACCATAAAATGAAAGTGTGCTGCTGTGTTTTTTTCTTCAGTGTGGTGTTCCAGCTTTATGTACGAGGTTTTGTCTTTGTTTCAGTGAGTCACTCCATCCACTAAACTCAGCTCAGTTCTTAGAAACAGGCTGTTTAAAAAAAAAAGACTCTCAGTTTGCTGCTGCAGGTAAAGACTTTCACCTCCAGACACAATAATTAATAACTCTTACATGGCTGATACATTCACCTTGCAGCCGCCATCAATCAAACAGACTCACCTCTGCTGCAGTGAAATATAATTGCTCAGCTAACCCTGATCCATACGATGAAATATCCCTGCCAGCCCTGCACCGTGAGCTCGCCTGCACACTGAGACTGAACGCAGTGTCTCTAACCTGGGATATCCCAGTGATGAGGACTGCGACATTAATAAAATGATAGGGGGCGGAAAATGAACACGATTACATAAGAATAAAGTTGGCGGTCGTCAGAGTTTTAGGGAAGAATACAGTAATTCTGCATGTGTGATATGTGGGTGTGTCCTCTCAGAAATTGGCATGTGCCTGTGCCGGAGACAGCTGACCTAGTTTTGTGAGTGTAAAAGTCAGTGGGCGTATTAGCGTATGCGCTCTCCAGCTTGCGTGTGCTTGTACTGTACAAGTGTGTGTCTGTGTGGCTTATGTAATGGTAAAAGGCGGGGGGTGGGGGGCTCTTCTCTGTGTTTGCTCTGGTCCAATAAATGTGTGTTAACCTGCTGGGCCTCATGCCTCACCCTCTCCTCACCCCTCCTCACCCTCCTGCGTGTTGGAGGACACTGTTATGTAAGCAGAGACAGACAGACAGGAATGACCATCACTGCCCACCCCCCACCCCCACCTCTCTCCTCAGGCATGCTGTGAGTTGTGAGCTGTGAGTGGGTTGCCAGTGGTGCAGCTAATCCTCCTCCCTGCACTCTCCACTCTGTCATCAAGTTGTTTATTACGTGATGGCCTTGCTCGGCAGCTCCCCCCCTCCCCACGCTGCTATCTCTTCGTCCCTGAGTGTTGGCAGAGTGTGTACGTGCAGGAGGGCTGCTGCTTAGTGGTGGAGGGCCGGGGTGGGGCACAATAAGGCTCTGGAATCTGCTTCGGGGCACAAGCACACAGTTATGTCATCGTTTCTATGGAAGAAACTCGGTCGCGAAGCTGTGTGAGCTCTGCTCTCCTAATGAGCTGCACACACTCTTGTTTGGCTACCTAATTGGCTGGTGACTATTTTGAATGAAACGATTTAGCGGTGTGTTTAACATTAAATTCCAATAAACCTCTTGGTACAACAAACACCCTCACAGTGTCCTTGAAGTAGGAGAAACAAGGCTTGTTTTGTCTGTTTTCCTTGTGACTATCATTTATTTGTTTCCTCCAGTAGCCCAGTTTTACATCTAACCTGGAAAGACAGATGGTTATGTAACAACTTTGAGAACTGCCCTACATACTGTCTGTTACTCCCTCATTCCCTCTCTGGTGTCTGTCTTTCGCCTCTAGCTCTTTTTCTTCCCGCTCCCCACCGTCTCTCTTTCTCTATCTGTGTAAGTAGGCCAGGCTTCTCCCTCTCGTGTCATTTTTCACCCCGTTAGTGTGGTGAGGCCGCTTCTGCTGGTCGAAGCCTTTCCATAGGCTGCAGCAGATAACAGCTCTTACATAATCAAAACAACAGCCCTGTGGGTTGGGACACGGTGTATGCATTGCGCCGGCAGGCTCGAAAGTGTTCCAATTTTGCATGACCCCATTCCACAGCAATAACTGCAGCGTTTAAACCCTCCCCTCGCACTAAATCCAGACTTGCTTTGCTGTAGTTATATAATGTTTTGTGAAGGTCCAGTCAAGACCGTTTTCCTCATATTGAGCGATGATTTATTTGTGAAAATAGAATGTGTGTGCAAAGACAAGACATAGAATTTTGAACAAAACCAGATTTTCAAGCCCATGCTTCCTGTTCCAACATCACGTTTTGACCTCAGTTCACTGCACTCTAAATATCAGTTGCATAATACAAACTTGGAGGGAAAATAGAGTTGACTATGTACTGCATGTGATAATTCATATTAGGTCTGAAACTAATGACTAATTTCAGTATCAATAAATCTGTTTTGCTCATTTTATCTTTAAAATGTGTGAAAATAGTAAAAAAAAAATGTTCATCATAATCCAAGGTTATCAAAAACTGTGTTTATCAGACAATAAGAATTATTTTTGTCTATTCTTGTCTCTTGTGTCCAGCGTTCGTTCTTTTGCCGTCTGACAGACGACAAGAAATCGGAGAAGTTCTTCCGTGTCTTCTACGACCGTATGAAGGTGGCCCAGCTGGAGATCAAAGCCACAGTGACAGTAAATACCAGCGACCTGGGAAACAGGAAAAGAGACGATGACAGCCAGGACAAAGACGTCCCTGTTCGCAAAAAAGGTCAGAGGTCATGCACTGTGATCCCAAGTATGAATTCATGTCAGGTTGTTACCAAAAGACACTCAGACAAGCTACAAATTATAGATCATTAAAATGTGTTTGCAAATCCTGAGCAGAAAGAGGATATTGTGGTTTTCGACTGCATCATGAGTCTCTTCTTGGCGCCTGTCTGTGTTTAGCCAGAGACTCAGCGGTGGTGATGACAGAGGATGTCAGAGAGCAACTATTAGAGGCCTCATCTGCCACCAAGAAGGCCTTTAACTCTTACCGGCGGGAAGCAGACCCTGAGGATCACTTCAACTCAGCTGACGGCCAGCCCAGCTCTGGGGACAAGAACCAGGACGAGGGAGAAATGAGTTTTGTTATCATCATCATGCAGCCCATCCTTCGCTTCCTCCAGCTGCTTTGTGAGAATCACAATCGTGATCTACAGGTGGGACAGACTGATCCTCCGACTCTGTTAGTTTTACAGATATCCATTACGGTGGATAACACTTGGCTCCAGTATCTTCCTTACTCTGAATCATGGTTGTGACAGCTTGTCCATCACAGGTCTGATGGTTTTATTACCAGTGCTAAATCCCTTAAAGATTCCCTCCAGTAAAAATCAAGTTTTTAACCCTGTTAACATGCCATGCTACTAGACATATCGTGAGCAAAATAAGCAGTCAACACAATGAGCATTTCCTCCTTGGAACTGCAGTGTACCAGTGACAGTCTCAAAAACACAGATTCAGACAGCCAGGATTTCATGTGTCACATTTCTAAGGAACCAATCTCATCAATTTACGGGATGAGGCTTTCCATATCATTAGTATAACGTTACAGCAGTGGAGTGGAATCAGAGGAGAAGCTTTATTTAGCTTTATTTAGCTATTACATGTATATATAGTTATTATACTGTACTGCTCTTACGTTGTTGTAATTGTATGTTTACAACCACTGACATTGTGTCAGCCACGGCCAGTTACAAGCTAACAAGCTAATTACCAACATAAACAAAGATGCTAACTAAACTTACCATTCTGATACATCTGCTAGTTGCCGATTTCGGCTCAGACATGTATGGTGAAACCTCCCCAATGTTTCCTCTATCATTAACACTGGCTTTCTTGATGCACATTGTCTTTTGCTGGTCAAGCTGCTACACCCAGCAGTGGTAAGTAGGGCACAGATCCAGGATTTCTCAATGAGGGAGAAAGAGTACATCTGCCTCCAGGCCCTTTTTTCAGAGTTTTTTACTTTTTATGTGGGAAAACCATGGTAAACAAAATACTAATCATAGCAAAGTATTTTTACATACTTTGAAACATGTCTGGAGCACGACTTTAATCATTATTGTTATTTCTATGAGATGTCAGGCCAGACTTCTTAAGGCTTGGAGATTGCTTCTCTGGCACATTGTTATTTAAAGACATATGAAAGGAAAAATCTTGACTTGATTACTTGGGTTCATGTGTTCACTGAGCTTCCTGCTTTTCTCTGCGCCTCTCTATTTCACTGAGCTGAGAAAGGGCAGCTTTCAGTTACTTTCAGTTAATTAACCTGCTGCCATTTCCAAGGAGGCAGCTGGAGAACTTTTATTAGGTTTAGAGCATTATGCAGACCTTAGAGTGATGCCTGCAGCTGTCTTATAGTATTTGATAATTAAAATAATTGTGCTATTTGCGCTTCGGAATTTCTTAAAATATCATTTCCTCTTGTATTACACAGCACCGACTCAGCCGGTCGTTGTTTCATGGTTCAAAGTTGATTTAATGGCAGTAAAATAATTACTTACATTCTAGGAATAGCTTTCTCTTTAAGACCAAGTTCACCTAAAAATTTAAAAAAAATTAATTAACTACTCACTCCAGTGTTACTGAGATCTATACTTAAGTTTTTTTTATAAAAGCTCCCACTGAGGTCAGACTGACAGAGGAGTTAGTTGTCATTTATAGCTTAACTGTTCCTTTACTGTTTTGCTTTTGATTGATTTACTATTGATTTGTATTCAGTTCAGTCCATACAGACCCAATCACACCAATCCAACCACTCTTATCTTCTCAGAATTTCCTTCGCTGTCAAAACAACAAGAACAACTACAACC
Organism: Cephalopholis sonnerati; assembly: GCA_019142605.1. Classification (NCBI taxonomy): domain Eukaryota; kingdom Metazoa; phylum Chordata; class Actinopteri; order Perciformes; family Serranidae; genus Cephalopholis; species Cephalopholis sonnerati. Next base: position 37,295,561 of record JAGQAX010000002.1, read on the forward strand.
TGGTGTGTGAGACTCTGCAGTTCTTGGACTGTATCTGCGGCAGCACCACAGGTGGTCTCGGTCTGCTGGGCCTGTATATCAACGAGAAGAATGTTGCTCTCATCAACCAAACTCTGGAGAGTCTCACAGAGTACTGCCAAGGCCCCTGCCATGAAAACCAGGTACTTAAAGAGACTACGCCAGAGGGGAAGTTGAGGTGCTGTCTGTCTTTTTTAATTAATGATTTTTTTTTTATTTCCTCCAGAATTGCATTGCCACACACGAGTCCAATGGAATTGATATCATTATCGCGTTGATCCTTAATGACATCAACCCACTGGGGAAAAAGCGGATGGACCTGGTGTTGGAGCTAAAGGTGAGTTGGCTGGGTTGGTTTAAGTGAAGCGGAGGAAGATCTACGCCTTTGTTTAAGGAGTGGGTTAACTCTGGCTTTGGGTCTTGGGCCAGAAATGAGTGTGCAGTTTCCTTTCACAGCAGGATGGAATATCATCAACAGGCTACAAGTATAAGAGTATACATTCATCCGTCTGAGCTGAACCAGCTTTTGTGCTTGTCTGCCAAGACAAATAGCTGCAGAGCGCATTTTCCTAGAGCACCAGGGTTTCTGTCTGTTTTCCTTGGACGTAGAAGCTGATGGAGCTTAAGTTCTTATCTCGGAGCTCTCTTATCCCCTTCTCTCTTTTTGTCAGAACAATGCATCCAAGCTGCTGCTCGCCATCATGGAGAGCCGTCATGACAGTGAGAACGCAGAGAGGATCCTGTACAACATGAGGCCTAAAGAGCTGGTGAGGAAATGTTGTTATGCAGCTGCTTTTCCTATCTTAAATACAACAGCTACCAAGCTGTTGCCTTGGCTGTTCAGTATCACTGAGTAGAGCTGTTCTGATACCAGTATTGGAAATGCCTCCAGTACTGCCTAAAATGCTGGTGAGTCTATGCACCGATCTGATACCACATAATATATCAATAAATTTAACTCCCCCTTATATGACATCAAAATGCTGTATTTACTATGTTTAAAATATCCCCAAAATGCTGCAGCCTAGAAACAAATGTTGTGTTTACACTACAAGTGACAGCGCAGCAGGCTACAAGTCATTTTCAATGGAAGCCAGTGACATGAAGCTACAAACTGAGGCCCGATGGGTTTGACGTGCTACAAATCAAACTTTTTAACTGGCTTCAACTTTTTTTCAGCACTCCAATGATAGGCTGAGGCATTAACCAAACATATTATACATATTATTTAGCTTAATTAGCTGAAACAATGCTAGCTTTCTGTGTATTTAAGTACACACAGGGATGCGAAATGTGGCGTTAAAATGGGACTCAGACATTGACGTAAAGCAGAGATATTTTTTGGACCAAATGATGATGATCCCAGAGGACATGCGTAATGGAATAATATGACTTATCACCACATCCAAGTATCAGAAGATCTGTGTTGTTGGGCAGCAGCCGATATAATGAGTAGAATATCAGGAGTCTGTTAGATAATGTGTAGATTATCTAAGGCGCACTTGGATAAGTCACACACCCCAGGGCGTAGGCTGCTGAGCAATCCCTGGATATATATATATGTGTACAAGATATAATAGTTGTTATTCCATATTTACTTTGTTTTTTGGCTTTGTGAATCAGAAATTAGTTAAAATTGTATTAATTAATTAATGAATTCATTTATTTTTTACACAAAGGCATTGGATCAGTAGGTATTCTCTGTATTGTCAATATGACAGTTCATGTTTTAGAATCAATACGAGGAAGAAAAAATGGTATCAGAACATCTCTATCACAGAGAAATAATATCACATATTGTCCTGTAAAAAGTGTAAAGTTGTGTGTGTTTGTGTGTGTGTCCAGGTGGAGGTGATAAAGAAAGCCTATCTGCAGGGAGAGGTCGAGTTTGAGGACACAAAGGAGGAGGAGGATAACGGGGAAGAGGAAGAACATGATGCCGCTTCCCCCCGAAATGTCGGACATAACATCTACATCTTAGCCCACCAGGTGTGCCATTCTGAATCCCATGTTGAAAATTCTATAATATATATATATGTATATATCCATCCATGCAGGAGTGTGATGAGACACACAGTATCCATGTAATGTTACTCACGTGTTGACTGTGTCCTCCATACAGTTGGCACGTCATAATAAGGAGCTGTGCATGATGTTAAAGCCAGGAGGAGCCAGTGGGGAGGGGGATGAAGCCTTGGAGTTCTACGCCAAACACACTGCTCAGATAGAGGTCATAATATACAATTCTTTTTACTACCTGTAGCCCTCTCTAATACAGTTATACAAAGCAATCACCAAGAAAAAAAAATAATTTCTTTGCAAATATACAATAGTGTGGACATAAAGAGGCCAATGTGACGTGTATGTCTCTCTGTTCAGATTGTGCGCCAGGACCGCACCATGGAGGAGATAGTGTTCCCCGTGCCCAACATCTGCGAGTTCCTGACCACCGAGTCAAAGCTGCGAGTCTACTACACCACAGAGAGAGATGAGCAGGGCAGCAAGATCAACGACTTCTTCCTGCGAGCAGAGGACCTCTTCAATGAGATGAACTGGCAGAAGAAACTCAGAGGTGGGGGTCAAGAAGTTGTTGCATATGTAGTGGACGTAATGGTCAAATACACATGAATAATATTTGTCAGTTATCTCAGGTGATACTGGACTACACGCACATGATTATTCACTTAAGTTTCATACATCCCTTGCATTCAGCTTTTGAAACTCTTCTTCTGTGGGTGATTGAAACACAGGATTCCAGAGGTGTAATAATGCGTCAGTGCTCCTGCTAATATATTAGATACACCTAATTAAATTAACTATGTTCATTATTAATTAGTGTTAATAACAGATTAATCAATATTGGTTGGATACCCATGACAAAACTCACCCCAGCGTGATGTCTTCACATCGTGTCTTTAGTTTGACTGACAAAACTGAGCCCAAAGATACTGAATGCATAAGTGAAAAAAAAAACCTCACACCTCCACACACTCGAGAAGGTGGAAGCAAATGCATTTTTTCGTGATATGTTGTTCAAACTGTTGGTCTGTTATCGAAACTGTTGCTGATTCACTTTCTGTTCATCAGCTTATGGATCAGTCATCTAATTGTTGCAACACTGTACGTAATGCTTCAGACAGGAGATGCCACTGATAATTATCGTAATAGGAAACTACAACAGGGGATGACAGAGGTGGTGGAAGCAGGATGGAGCAACAGCATTATAATTCAGTGAGCTTGCTGGGTTATCATGACCACTTTATTTTCTCTATAAATGTGACTGTTTATTTCAACACTCATCTGATACTAATCAGATGATAGTGTGCACAGCGTCACTGCCTTATTTTCCAGAAATCATCTTGAGGCATCATCAAAATGGACACGGACAACTTTTCAACCCCTCCCTCCGCCCTCACCCCCCAAGAGTCCCTAAGTCTTATTATTGATGCTGTCACTGTCTTTCACAGTTACTCCAGTTGTTCCACCATCTGCCATTTCCACTGCTGGAGATAGTAACTGCATAAGAATTTCTAGTAATATTTTTTGATAACTGGGGATAGCTACCGATAGCTACTAGGGAAAACCATAGACTGTGTAAAAATAATGAACGTAGTCACCCATTGGTTTGTGGACTCTGTTTTGAAGGCTTGAGTTTGGCGTTCAGCTTCGCAATCTTGGATTTTTGGAGCCAAGGGTGACCATATTAGGACAAGAGGGTGAAGCTGTGGAAGAGCAAGGGGTGGATCTGACTGTAAGGCTGTGGTGACACCCTGACAGACAGCCTGTCAATAAAAGAGGTCACACCCCATAATTCATTAACTTTAAGCCTTAATAAAATATATACAGCTAAGTAATGTAAATAAAGCATCCCTTGTACAGTAGTCATGAACGGGAAAATCAGGTATAGAGACCAAAACCTTTTCTTATACCAGGCTGCAAACATGTTAATTTACACTGGAAATTTGGGTATTTTAACATGGGGATTTACTCTTTTCTGGAGCCAGCCTCAAGTGGCCATTACAGAAACTGCAGTTTTTGGCACTTCTGCACTTACTTTATTGTCAGTCCTGGAGGTTGCCACTTGGTGAAAACAGACTACCTTTCAACTCCCACCCCCTTGTGTTTCCCATTGATGTTATTGTTGGCGCCAATGTTGCAAATGCAACTGAATCACGTTCATTTCTCTTCACAGCCTGGCAAACAATACAAATAATATATGGCACCCTGCCTTTTGTTTTCCACCATTACTTTGGTTGTTCTACCGTCCACCATCTCTGCTACTGGGGAGGACATTTCCAAATGGATTAGTTAGGTTTGGGCCAGAGGAGTGGGATTGGTTAGGGTTAGGGTAAGAATGTCAGGGTAAGTCAATCAAAGGCAGAGTAAGGCAGGCCATTCTTTCACTATCCTAGAATTCACAATTATGTATTAGACATAGTTACTGCAAAACACTTACATCGATACTCTTTGGTAACTGGCTACCAGGGAAAACAGAAGCATTTATCCTCTTCCTGTTTTTGTTGCGTGATGGTTGACGCACTTCCTATGAGCCTTAAATGGAGTGCTCACTTTCCAGTAAGATTGCACCCTGGCAGACAGAATTGCATAGTGAAAGGGGATGCTTATAGGGAACCAAAAGAGTCACATTATTCTCTATCTATTACACTGTACAATCGATTTTTGCTTCATAATGATGAGTTGATGGAAAAAGCTTGTTTATTTTCACCTCAATATGACCAACTTTGTAGCTACATGGTGGCTCAGGGATTTGCTCTCTTTTACCTCACAGTTCTGAACCTGTCGGCCAGCTGGGTTAGGATTTGCATGTTCTCCCTTTGTGTGTGTGTGTGTGTGTGTGTGTGTGTGTGTGTGTGTGTGTGTGTGTGTGTGTGTGTGTGTGTGTGTGTGTGTGTGTGTGTGTGTGTGTGTGTGTGTGTGTGTGTGTGTGTGTGTGTGTGTGTGTGTGTGTGTTTCATCCCAAGACCAAAGACATACCATACCAAAGACATGCGGGTTAGGTGAATCGGAAATTCCAAATAAACCGTAGGTGCGAATTTGGTTGTGTGACAGCGTTCCCCAGTAACAGACTGGCGACATATCCAGGGTGTTCCCCCGCCTCTTGCCCAATGCATGCTGGGATAGACCTCAATCCCTGCAAGCCTGAACAGGATATAAGTGGGTATGGAAAATGGATGGAAGCATGCGTATCCCCAACTCGACAGCAGGGCTAACAATGTCCTCCTGTGTGTGCTTGTGTTATGTGTGTGCATGTTTCCACTGTCTAAAAGCAGACAGGGGCTTTCCACATTCTTTGAGCCGTGAAGCATTTGTACAGTAACCTTATGAATCACAACTGAGAGCACGCTTGCTCACACACACAAACATACACACTCACAGACCCGCACCCACTCAGTCACATTTCTAATCCACGTACAAGACAGCATACCCACACAAAGCCATATTTTGTCTGTCATTCAGAGGAGGGGATGGACAGAGAAAAGTCCCTGCATCTGTTTCTCTTTTCCACTAACAGTAGAGGACAGAAAATATCTGGTTGTGTGTCAAAGGTCAAAGAGGCATGTTTTAGAGTCTTGACCTTTTTTAAACTTCACTTTCAGTATCCATATATTAACATACATGAGTAACAGTGTTGGCTGCTTTTAGTTCTGTGTACGGTTGTCTGTCATTTTTGTAAAAGTACAACACTGTCCTCATATTGCTTTATGTAACATTATTTTCTTATGATGAGGAAGAATTGAGCCAGTTGTGTTCAATTCTTACAATTTATTCTCGCACATTCACTCCGCAGCTTGTTCAGCTTGTTGGTTGTGTGATAATCAATCTGGTGCTAAAACAATGTGTTGATTAAACTGCTATTCAACAGATTCTTTGTTGAAAACATTTTGATCTTAGATTTTTGGTTGAAGTTTTCATCATTATTAATTAAAAGTCTCAAATATTGGTCCTACTTCTTATATGCAAGGATTTGCTGCTTTTCTGTGTTCTGTACCCTTTTAATTGAATATCATTGGCTTTTGGATTGTAAGTCAGAAAAAAAAAACACTTGATGACCTTTTGAGGTCAGCAATTTTCACAATTTTCTTTCATTTTGTAGACAAAATCCACCTAAATCATATCGTATGTCAGCAATTGAGTTACCGGGGATTATGTGGAAATATTGCAGCACAACTAATTTGAAAAAATTAAATAACAATTTGGTTAGACAATAAAAAATATATAGATTTTCATATAGTTAATAAGCCGTAACTTGAACACAATATGGCGCATTGCGTAAAAAGTAGTTAGCAAGCGAGTAAAGGAGTCTAAACAGTAAGCTAGAAGTAATGTGTAAATGCTTAAAAAGTAGTTAAAAATAATGAATATACAGTTAAAATAGTTAGCTAACTAAAAGTATGGAATTGATGGCTGTAAGATTTAACTAAAAGTAATAAGTATGCAGTTGAAATAGTTACCTAAAAGTAATGGCTAAATGGTTGAAATAGCTAAACGACTTGCTTCTGCCACTAGTAGCACAAATGCAAACTTAACCAGACGACCCTGAACACTGATATTCTAACTGTATGGAAAATATATTGCGACAATATTGTAAAAATTGTATGAGAAAATACAGTGAGTAGTGTTAAATAATATCCAGTTAATATTGGTGATATTAATAAAAAAATACCTGAGTTCATCTGATAGGGGTTTGGGGCTATGTCTCAAAGAAAAGGTGGGGACACCACTGTTGTATGTGATCAAATTTAAAAAATATGTCTCATGTCACACTTTGTCTCTTTCCTCTTCAGCCCAACCAGTGCTGTACTGGTGCTCCAGGAACATGTCAGTGTGGAGTAACGTTTCCTTCAACCTGGCGGTGCTCATGAACCTGTTGGTCTGCTTTTTCTATCCCCTGGAGGGGGTACATGCAGGTCAGTCATATATAAGAAGACACTACTCCTACTCCCTACTCCTAATATTACTGTAAAGTCTCACTTCACGTTTCCAGTGGCTTAATAATTTTGAATGAATTTTACGCTTTATGATATCAGCTTTGTCCTGATTCTCGTTCATGCATGCGAGACGTTTGCTGTTCCTGTAGTGAATTCTTTCATGCATGTGGATGTTGTATTGAACCAGCATCTAAGAGGCATATTTGTATGTATTACACTGTTCTTGCATTCAAGCTTCTTTTGAAACCAGGGTCAAGCAAAGGTTATGTGCTCAGTGATGCAAAACAGGAAGAACAGTGGCTCACTGACATGTTGTTCTGCTGCAAACAGCCTGTTACATTTTAAAGCCTGCAGGGACACGACACACTGAAAACATGTTTAAAGAACAGATAGAGGGAATTTCCTACACTGATAGACTATATTGAAATTGTAGCACTAATTTCTGCAGCCAACAATAAAGCCCCAATGTACAATAGTGGAAGAACAGGGATGCCAGTTTCCGTTAATTTTGCATTTGATAGCCCGACACCCATTCAACAGCAACTAACAGTTTTCTAAGGGGGAAAACGAGATGGTGAAATTTTGATGTTTTGTGATGTAAGTGTATTTCCTTTTATTATACTTTCTGTTGGCTTATCTCCCCCCGCATGTTCTCCACTTGTTACCTAGCCTTGGCCGCTTTGCACTACACACCACTCGGCGTCTGGTGGGAGCTAGCAAGGGGCACCACTCATTTGCAGTTACCACTGGTAGTGCTGTCCAGATGACAGGACGGCGTTGCTGCAGAAACATGGTGGCCAACCTTCTGTGTCCCATTGCTAGTTAGCTGTGTTAGCACTATTTCGCATGCTGACATTGCTAGAGGTGCCAACAGAGCTAACAAAGCTAAAGAGGGCTTGCAGCTCAAAATCGAGCTGCATACTCACCCGTGTGACCCGAAGAAGACTGAAAAGTGCACAGCATGTTTTCACAGTGACACTGTTGGGTCGGGACAGCGTGTACAATACCTGACCTATAGACTGAAATGTGTAACTGATCAAAAATATTCTCTGTGGTTAACCATTGACATCACTAAGGAACAAGCAAAAAAGCCCCAACTCATTACCATATTATGTAACCTTTTTTAGCATGCACCTAGCTGTATATAAAGTGTGATATAAGAAACTATCTGGAGAGGCATGTCACATGGTGCAGCCACCCACAGAGCTAGACTTTAAAAAGATGACTCCCAGTCCTTCTCCTGAGCCTCAGCATTGACCCACTGATCTCCTTTTAACACAATGTTCTGATCTGCTGACTTCTAATCACCTGACCAGGATTAGGAGCAGGACCGGAGAAGCCCTCTACCTTTGTTTAAGACTCTCTCTCTCACACATACACACACGCACACACACACATGCAGACCTAACCTCAACCCATGTTCTCAAAGCCTGAGTTCATATTTGACTTTCAGTGCGATGGAAACCACAAAAAACACTGCAGCACACCGTGTCATTTGATGTCCCATAAACAAAGCTTACATTGGCTCAGGTAGGGCAGAGTACACAAAGCACACGCATCAGGTGATCAAAAAAAGTCATACATCATGTTTTATACTTCAAACAAGGCAAACTATTTAGCTGCCAAATCCTCCCTGGTGGTGTTTGTCTATCCTGTCAGCAGGTTCAGCTGTCCATCTGAATCTGTTCCATGCTACTTGTATTTATATGAACAGTGTGTGATCAAAAAGTTTGCACATTTTAATGACTATTTCTATTATAAACATTAAACAGGGTACAGAGAATATGAGAAAAAGAATGCAAAAAATTATGAGTTATGCTAAGTGTAAAAAAATGCAGTATTATACTAAATATTTTGTGAAATATCAAAAATGTATGTAGTGCTAACAGAGCAGAGCAATTAAAGCTGAATACAACACTTCAATAATTCATACAATCATAGTTTTAACTTTAATTTTGTTAATAATTGTGTAAAAAAACTGAGTACACAACATGGGTCAGGTCTGACTGTTTTACTTCTCTACACTGGAAACTCTTTCTGTGCGCAAGACATCATCACGTGAGACTCCAGCATACCTTTGGCCTGCTTTAACAGGCACTTTTATGGCTTTGGGCCCCTGCCTCTCTCTCTTACACACACACTGTGCTTGCTCTCCCTCTGCTCTCCTCCTTCCTTTGCTCAGGGCTTTAGAATAAGGGTTATAAGAGCAAGAGATCTAGGTCAGTGTGTTCTGCCTGTATGCATGACTGACTGCCTTTTGACGAATAGCTTTGGTTAGCACCACACACTCAACCCCACACATGCTCACACGCAGACAGTGCATGCTTGCAGCCTTTCTCAACCGTTCATTTCACAGACGTTTGCATGCAGTCGTTCCGCCTGCACGTTAAACTGAAGTGCAAGGCAGCTACAGAGTTTGTGAGTGCACGTAAGCGCCCCTGTTTGAGTCTGCCACATCACTGGAGCTGTGTGTTGCTCCCTGCTCGTTTCCTCATGAATCTTTCAGCTGAGGTATTTTTAGAGATGGCTGTTATGTAAGTGGCACCTGTCATGTGATCTCCACAGGGATTGGGAGGGAGAGAAAACTAGAGGAAGGGAAGGAGGGAAGGAGACAGAGATAGGCAAGGTGGGAGGAGAGGGAGTAGGGGAGGAAATGATCCGCAGTACTCCCCTTCTGTTTTTTTTTTGTTATCCTTGCAGTTCTGCCCTATTTTCATTTTTTTATTTCCTTTTCTATGTTCTCTGAGGCTGATCTGTGACTTATAGAGTACTTCACAAACATACATACTTGTTAGCCCTGTGTTTTAAGAAAGGGAGATCAGTATCAGAGGCAGCAGGTTGGGTGTGGCCTTGATTTTGGGCTGGTCAAACCTGGTCGAGGGTTTTAGCCTGAGTGACACATTGCCACATGAAACCCCTGACTAGGACACTAATCCTGGATTTACCCCAGGATCAAGGGAGGCATCAGGTAGGCTCTCACCAAAGCTTAAAGCACACACACACACACATACACAAAAAAGTATGTCATATACTTTGGGGTGTTATGTAACTGGCTCTCTTTGAGTTCAAAGTCTCACTAATGAAGGCCCGAGGCCTGCCTGAGAGGCAGAACTCAGCAGAGGCCTGTTAAAAATCTGTTGATCCATACAAGTCCTCTTTTAAGCTGCAAACTGCGCTGTCATCCTGCAACGTGGTACATTAATATTCCGTATATAGCAAATTCACTATGTAACAGAGTTGCCAAATACAGCAATTTTAACAAGTATCCTTTATAGCTTGCATGTGCATTAATACAAACATTTATCATCCGCAGGTATGCTGGATCCCCACCTGTCTGCGCTGCTGTGGATGGGAGTTTTGGCAACACTGGTCATTGTTATCATTATGCCCCAACCGCTGGGCATCCGTGCCCTTGTCATTATCACAATACTCCGTCTCATCTTCTCCGTTGGCCTGGAGCCCACCCTGTTCCTTCTAGGTGCCTTCAATGTGAGTAGTCTTGCCTTAATGGGTCAGTTGTTTGTAGTGCTCAAAACATTTAAATGTTATACACAAAAAGACAACAGTTAAGAGTTTTTCCAGGAACAATGTTCCTTGATACTCCAGCCAGTTGTTATGGACAGTTTTTGTTGGAGCAGACGAACTAGTCCCTGTGACCCAATCAGACAGTTTGTGAGCACCTCTGGTGAAATTCATTTACCTTCACTGTATAGGAGTAGAGACAGAAATTGAAATTAAGTCAGAACTATCTGCATGGCTAGATTCCACAAAAGGCAAGTAAAATGTTTTTCCCCTATTTTGGGTGAACTGACCCTTTAAGCATTTCTTTTCTCTTGTGTAGTTTTCTGTGGTTTGTTAGTAATTTTCCCCAGAGGATTGCTAAAAGCATACCATTTCTATTTTCCCATTCACACGCACCGCTGTACTTTCATGTGCTGAGAAACCTCCACCGCACTAGTTCCAGTTCTTCTTTCAACTCTCACTCACACTCATGCCCACTTGGCAGGCCAATGCCCAGTCTGCCTGTGGTGTCGCTCCCTGGCCCTACAGTTCTCCTTGGCAGCGCCTGGCTGTGTTATGGGGTGTGAAGTGCGTCACTGGACCCTTGAGAGTGTGACACCACCCCTGCACCCGCCAGAGATTTTCTAGATGTGCTCTTAAACACACACACACACATAAAATAAAATCTTGCAGACACCTTTATCCTCTCTCCCCTCAATCCCTTACATGTACACAAGAAAACAAAATGTTATGACTACACCCTCTGTTCCCTGAAGGAGAGGAATGAGGTGCAACACATATAGTATGGGATATCAAGCCCAGCATACCTAACTGAAGTCACCTCTGTAGGTCAAAGCAAAAGGCAGTGCGGTCTTGTGTAAAAGAAATACCCATGGCAAAAAGATGAGCGCTTGGCGTCACTCCATCAAAACCAACACGAGAAGCAGATATAGCCACCAAATAGACCTTAATAGCATAGAAGAAGAGACCCTTATTCAGCAGCTCCTGAGGAAACATCAAAACATCCACAATGGACCACTGCAACGGGAGCACATGTTGGACCTGACACTACTGCTCGAACACCCGCCAATTATAGGCACATAGGCCTCTAGTGGGTGATGCCCTCACACTTTGGATCATTGCCACCACACTTGGGGGCAGACCTTTAGCTATTAAATTGGTCCTCTCAGCAGGTAGGCATGCAGACACCTTAATGCTGGTCGTGGATAAATCATCTCTCTTGACAGAGGAGGTCCCTGCCGAGAGGAAGCGGCGAGGGCTAGACTGATTATCACTGCATATCATGACTTTACAGGCCACAAGGAGCTACCAAAATTGAGGACAGACCCCTCTCTTGCATTCTCCTCAGAACATGTAGTATCATTTCCACCAGGGGAAATGCATACAGGAGGGTGTTGGTCCATGGGTGCACTAACTCATCCATTTCCAGAGGCGCACTGTTGTCTGTCGTGGAAAAGAACAGGTGGCAATGGGTATTTGCCCCAGAGGAAAGGAGGTCTACTTCCATCCTGGATGCACCAATGGGTGCAACCTCCATTCTCTTACAAGAGGTCCCACCCTGGAAAGTAGGTCTGCCCCCAGGTTCAGGATCATGGGTGGCTCTGAGAGACAGAAAATGAACTCAAACAAACAGAGAGTACGACGATTCCAACAGGGGAAGTGAACAGATGCCTTCCCACTTGTGTAGGAAACCACGGTTGTATAGTCTGTCCTGTTTAGGATATGCTAGTACGTGAGAACTCAACGAAAATGCTTTGGTGCTAAGAAAGTCGCTGGTAGCTCCAGCTGGTCGGTGTGAAGATTGCATTTTACCAAAGTCCAACGCGGCACATATGGCTGCTTAAATTGAGTCAAGTGCTAAAATGCTTGCATCTTTAATCACCCGAGCAGCACTATAGCAATCGCACTGTAGATGCCTTCATGGTAGAGGTATAACACAGCCACTTTGCGCTCTAACAGACATGCTCAACTGGAGCACATTTCCAACCCAAGAAAAGAAAAATGTTGACTCAGGGTCAGTAAACTTTTTGCATATTCACTGAAAAGCCCAGTGCTTCAACGTGAATATTACAACTGCGCCACTGCCTGCTCTCTCCAGCTTCCTGTCAGAGCCTAATTATCTACAGGCGAGCTAATGCTGCATTAACACATTTGAGGAAGGTGTGGAAAGCAAGTGACAGGCTGAATGGCAGCACCATTCAAAGGCTGTGTATTTAAATGCAACACCTAGAAACCGCCTGTGGTTTGGGTGTACCATTACATGAAAGTCAGTGTTTGTGAGACTGATTAATGTGTGCAGTCCCCCAGGCCTGGATGGCATCAAGAACCTGCCCAAACAAACCCTCAGCAGACACCAGCTCATCCAAATAAATGACCCTGTCCCTATTTGAAATGTTGGAAAGAGTCAGGCACAGGTGTCTGTACCACCACTGTAGATGCCATCCCTCTGCCCAGGAATAGGCAACTGCATAGTGGGACATGCAGAGAATGTAAGCTGTGGCCAGTGTACCAAGTGCTGCCAGACGCATGGCTTGGTTTGCTTAGAGCATGGTGATGGAACTCAGCGCACGGGCAGTGCCCACCTGTGCTCAGTAAATCCTTTTCAGCTAGGAAGCGGAGAACCTGCGCTTGGATGGGAGGGATTGTGGGGCCTCTCACACAATGGTTATGAGACAGGGCCAAGTAAAATGCCACGGATGGCTCAATAGATGGAGGATTTACCAAGCCAACTTGTTCTGCTCCATCTACAATCCAATACTGTCGATTGTCGGGCACTGTAATGCAGGTAGACAGCAGTTTGTTCCATGACGAAGTTAATTCCGAGACTGTTGTCAGCTCAGGGGGGAAGGAAATATCCAGCGAACCGCGACGGTTTCTGAGCTTGTGGAGAAGAGGGCCACTCTCTCTCAGCCGCACAGCGGTACAGTGAGAGACAGGATGTATCGTCCTGGCCAACTGACGCAGTAGCAGCGATACACTGGCCTGACAATAAAGCCTTCTGTTCATCCTTCGATAAGCCATGCATGTCCAAGCCGCTGGACTGCGGCTGGCTAGCGCACACAGAGGGCTCTGACTCAAATCAGCTAACCCCTCAACGTACTCCACATGGTCAGCTCAGTTACTGACAGGGAATTTGAACAAAAGCTCCTTGCCATCAGAATCAGATGAACTCAGAGAGGAGGGGGTCATGCTATCCAACCGTTTTTCCCAGTGTTTTTTCCTCAAATAAAACTCGCCTCTTCAGGGTTGAGCAGCTGAGCTGGTGACAAACCGCACAGGACTTGGGCTCAGTCAATGCGTTCCTGGCGTGGACAATCCCTAGAGAGAGGGGACATGCCTCATGCTGGTCCTTGTGATGCGAAGAGATGCTGCACCCTCAAGGGCAGGGGCAGACAGAAGACTTCTTTACCTGTTTATACCTGGCGCTCATTCTGAGACCCAACTTTCGGAAAAACAAACTCAAAATTATCACCCTTCATGGGTAGCCATCGCTGGCTAACACCAACAGTAGCTGTTGAACTAACTTTGAGCTGGCAGACGACTACTGATGAAACAGAGCTACCTACTTAGCATAAGAACTGAGGGATGACCGTGGTGACGAATATATGTATGTATGTATGTGCAGGCAAGGCCTCACATACATAGGTCATACACAGGTCATCTGCCTACAAAGATGTGAATAGAGGTGTCTCCAGTTAGGTCACACGGGGCATGATATCCCATACTATATGTGTTGGACAGAGCAAATCGAGTGAAAGGGAGCTGGGATATTCAGAGAAAATCAGGTTAATGCAGGCAATCAGAGAACATGTTACCATGGATTGCCTTAACCTGGTCACTCTAAAATCTAGTTTACATGCAGGTGTTGTGTAGTCATATGTCTCCCTGACTTTAGTTCTCACATTTTTGAACCAAGTGTTTTCTTTGCTGAAATGTAAATTTTTCAAATAGCCCCCAATAGTGTCAGTTTCATTCTTAGTCAGACTTTAGATTTCATTATTAAAAGGATGCACGTCTGATGACCTTTCCTTTTGTCTTAATCATGCACGTGCACTCTTGTAAAATACCCTGTCTGAAACTTGGTTAAGCATGTACATGACCAAGAAGTCAGGCATGTATCTACAGAAGCCATGTTAACCAGGTTTTCCAGGTAATCCCTCTCCCTCATGTCTCGTTTACATGACAGTATAGGAAATCATTACTGCGAAAGCCTACAATATTCACTTTACTGATGTGTATGTCAACACACTCACTGTGTCCTCATTTATCCTAAGAAGCCACACCCACCATGTTGCAACATTTCCTGTGTCTGGCCCAGAGCCCCCAGCTAAGACCATTTTGATTTTTCAATATTAAAATGATCAAAGGTTGATTATCCTTTCCTCTAATCATTAAAGAGAGGTTGACTTTATCTTGCAGGTGTGCAATAAAATCATCTTCCTGATAAGTTTTGTGGGGAACCGAGGAACCTTCACGTGGGGCTACAAAGCCATGGTGTTGGACTTTGAGTTCCTTTACCACCTTATGTACCTCATCATCTGCTCCCTGGGGGTGTTTGTCCACGTCTTTTTCTACAGTCTGCTGGTGAGAGAAACACACTCACACCCTGTGAACACACACATTGATAGATAGATTTTCCAAGCTTTTCCAAGAAAATTTGTTGCCACAGTCTGTACAATAAGAAAAATATGCTTGCGAACACACATACACAAACTTACTCAGACGGAATGAAAAGCAGCAGGTTCTGAATAAAACCATGTGTGAAATATTACTTCTCTCTGAATGTAGCCTTAGCTTTCCTTCATGGTGCAATCAAGGACATACCCGACCTGCAGGCCAGAAGTTGCCTTATTTGGTGCTGTAATGGTGTTTCTGTTGTTGTTTTTTCTTGTTGTTGAGGGTGTTAAGTGCCGGCTGCCGGTGCCTCAGGTCTGCTTTATAACGTGTCAGACTGAATATCCCAGTATATTAAAATGTTTTCCATTCAAACAGGCCCAAGCAACTCCTCTGCAGATGCAGCGCAACACATTTCCATATTTCTTCAATAACAAGTCTCTGAAAACTTATATAATTCATGTCAGACAGAGAAAACATTCAGCCCAAGTGAAAAAGTATAAAAGCTACATGATGCAATCTAATCCAGCTCATCTATTAGCTTCTCACTTGTGTATTCTTGTGCAACCTCATGTTCACATTGCAACAAATACTGTTAACACTGTATATATTACATGGCTGTATGTAACCTAAATTAATGCACCACATGTTCACAGTTTCTGCCCTCTGAGCAGCAGTCAGTTGCTACCTTATGTTTCCTAAAATGTGCCTTTCCTCTGTAGCTGTTTGACCTGGTATACAGAGAAGAGACCTTGCTGAATGTAATCAAGAGTGTGACTCGCAATGGACGCTCTATCGTGCTCACCGCCGTCCTGGCTCTCATCTTGGTCTACCTGTTCTCCATTGTTGGCTACATTTTCTTCAAAGATGACTTCATCCTGGAAGTGGATCGTATCCCCAACACGACACTGAGTGAGGACAGGCTCCTGTCATTTATCATTTTTTACAAAAACCCAGATTGTAGGTTTTCATTTGAAAAGAAAAGGAAAATGTCTGCAATGTCCCCTCCTACTTTCTAGAAAATGGAGCCAGTCTGGCCAGTGAGTTTGTGTCTGCGGGAATATGTCAGGGGGGGATTGATGACAACTGCACCACAGAAGCCCCGCAGGAAGGTAATGTATGCTGCAACACTGGGTTTTAAATGGGCTTAGCTTGAGAAATGTGTTTTTAGCTAAATACTTCAATGATTTAAAACAATCAGCCTATTGTCTGTACACACGACATCTATTGCATGTCTGTCCACAGCTCTTCCTGAGGTTTCCTCCATTTTCCTCTTTAAAGGGTGTTTTTGCAGGGGAGTTTTTCCTTATCCAAAATAGAGTCTATGGACTAGTTCACATTTAAACTGATAGTAGTTCATGGAATTTGGTACTGGTAGCCAATGGTACCTTTTTTTAGGACTTCACTCTCTCTTTTAATAACGAAACAACAAAACTTATCCAACTAGCTAATTTATTACCTGAAGATGTCGATGAAGTTGTTGATGCTTCTCTAAGTCTTGTCATCCATGAAAGGGTTAAACTTCTTCAGTGCTGGCTGCAGGTGTGCTAACGTTAGCTGAACTTACAGTGAGGGACTTAGCTTTCAGGCTGTCAGACACAGTACACTCGTCAGCGTTTAGATATATTTTGTTTTTTAACAAGGTGCCTCTTAAGGTTAGACGTGTTTCCCTGGCCAGCTCTGCAGTGCGTATTAGCGAGCGTTGTCTGCGTTGAGCTTTGAATAGTGTAACCACACTTGCAACAGCTTTTGGCTCACCATTGCCCCGTGACTTTAACAAGCAGCAGGGCTGATGTAGTCTCTCACTCTCTCTTTCTCTCTATACTTGCCACAGATGCACTCTCAGGGACTAAAATTTGGCATGGATTGATTTAAAGTGAATCAGTACCCAGTAGAACTGACGTAATTTGTTTGGTCCCCAGCCCTGCAAAGGACAAAGGGTGTCTTATGCTGTACAGAATGTAAAGCCCTCCGAGGCAATTTTTTTGATTTATTGGGCTGTGCTGGTAAAATTAACTTGACCTGACTAAATAATGTTCTGTCCTCTTTTCTGGATTTTTAGCCATGAGTTAAAAAAAGTGGTAACAACAAGCTCAGTTTATAATGTGGTTAATTTCAGTTGCAAGCTTAAAAAAGCCAGGGGTCAAAGTTTCTAGGCTAGCCAACATATTTGAAAACAACCAAGAGAGTCATGTAAGAAAAGGTTTGTGGTGATATCTAACAGAAGTAGAGAACTGACAGCCTATTTGAAACAAATCATCCTTGGCCTTGTCGGGCCACAAAACTGTGGGATGTTTTTGCACTGTTTTTTGTGTACTGCAGCTTCACACCAACTCACACGTTAATTCATGTGACTCCGTCAACTGTCACATAACTGCCATTTGACCAGTTTACATGTGACCTCACCGGCTCTCATGTGACATCAGTTTATTCAGTTAAAACAGAACAGTGTCAGTTTCATTCACTCAGCCGTCAGACCGGACATCAAAACTATCAAATTATTTGGCCCTTAATAAGCACAGTTAGCAAGAGGATCATAATATGTTCTGTCCTGTCCACCATTTGACTGGGTCAGAGGTCATTGACCTCATTGACCCACAAACTTTATCAAATTCCATGAATCTTGTAGAAATGTTGATCTTTGTTTTTCTGTCTGGGTTAAAAACAAGTTCGCCCAAAGCGTTTATCACATTCCATCTAAACAAAAACACTTTTGCTTTGACTAACTGCCTTCACACTGTGAACCAAAGCATGTCAACAAAACAGTTTCAAAAGATATCACAGTCTGCAACTAAGCCAAGGATATTGAAAAAATAAATAAATAAATGTATGTTTCTAATCACAGAAAATATTAAAAAACAGACTCAGACTTTTCTTGGATTGTTTGCTATCATAAGTAATTTGAATAAATATTGTATATAAATGTTGTAAAGGTAATATAATTGTATCAAATACCATAACATTCTTAATGTATCATGAATATGGTTTAAAATGCTTATAAAATGTAACGGAAACTGAAATATAATGTAGCTCATCACACTGTCACATCATAATATCTGAATTAAAGTGACATTAGTGTTGCTAATAATAATAATAACATAAGCAGAGTCTGACTCTGCAGTGATTCAGAACAATTATTCAACAACCTTAAATGAAAATAATTAGATATTGCCGTATACAGTACCATACTTTACTTTTGATGTTACTTTTCCTCAAGCAATGAGTCTATGAAGAGGTACTGTAATGACATGTTCATGTCCCTGCATAATCTCATTGATACATAGGTTAGTTTAATAGTTATTATGAGTCACTGTTTGATGCTACTGATGTTACATAAACTAAAAAGTACTGGTCCCGATTAACAGTTTATAAAGTATTACAGTGTAAATGACGTTCGCTGGTGCCGCAGTGTAGTTTATGAAGGCCTGTAAACAACACACCTGCTAACGATAAACGAATTGCCCTTTTTACAGCCTTTTACAGCCTCTTAAATGTTTAGATTACAGCTTTCCATTCTGCCTCCACAGATTTTGGGAATGACAATGAGGAGGACAGCGACATGGAGCGAACGTGCGACTCTCTACTTATGTGTATCGTCACTGTGCTGAGTCATGGCCTGAGAAGTGGAGGGGGTGTAGGGGATGTTCTCCGCAAGCCTTCCAAAGAGGTACATGCAACTATGATTAGGCCCCTGACAATACTGTGAGTGTGCGTGCATGTGTCTGTATGTGTGTGTGTGTGTGTGTAGGCTGAGAGGGTGTAGTAGCACCCGCAGCTGCAGCGTGGGTCATGTGAGCTGGCTGCAAGCCCACCATGCGCTGAGCTTGTTTTTAAAAGCAATGGAAGTTTCACAACGTTTCCTTACAGCTGCACTGCCTCCGCCTTGTGTGAGAATTTAACTTGAAAATAGATTTCCACCGAATTCAGGCTCAACCACTAATGATGTCAAAAGAGGATGTGAATGTGTGCCTCATGTATTCACAATGCAATGAAGCTCAGGCCAAAAAGTCTGTGCTGGCTGCTGAGTTAAACTTCTACAGTGAAATAGCAGTCAGTCATATAATCACACAGGTGGGAGAGTGGCTCAGAACTTTGCTTCAGAGCAAACTTGTCCTAAATATGCTTGATTGTGTGACTGCATTAGGCTGGTGGCTATTATTTTAAAGGTACAATGTGTAGTCCATGGCCTTGTGCCCAAAGAAAGAGGGGGCAGCATTTCATTAGTCTACTGCTGGGTCCATACGATCTTCAATCTTCAGAAAGCTACTAACTAACTAACAGCAGGGCCAGAATACACAAAATTCTGATGACACTGAGAACCGGTCAAAATAAAGCTGCCATCTTATAATCTCTACATGTGGCGGGTGCCTATGATTTACATTATGGCTTGTTTAACTCAAGAAAACAGCTATATCAAAACTATATATCGATGCCATTTGGAATATTTTTTAGTCCAGTTTGTGCTGTCATTGATTGCACTGATGATACGTTTCATTAAATAGCCAATGTTAGATGTAACTAACTAACAACTAGCTAACTTGTAACTTGTTTTACTTCTTTTTTCAACAACAACTTCTTTTCTTTGCTGGCAAATGGTGTGTTTATGTGCCACTAACTGGGGGCTGTAGCTCTACTTCTTCGTCCTCTTTTGTTGACTGAGGGCAGACTGGACGCTACAGTGACCCACTATTGCTTCTCGAGGTACATGTTTTGATACCAGACAGGAACGGCTGGGGATAGCTGGTCAGCATGCTAATTTCAGCAGATATCTCTGCACCTGATGCTGCCTTCAAACGGAACTCATGAGCTTGTGGTTATGACAAAGGAAGCCGTGTACACAATATGCTTGGTGTTCAGGTGGTTACGTTGTGAGAGCACGGCTGCTAGGCAACAGCAATATGGATGATACTGTTGGTATCTAGAAGCCACCAAGGCTAATTCAGCAAGCTAGTGAGCAGGTCACTTTATACAGGAAATGCAAAGGCATAGTGAGAGGAAAAAGATGAGCCCATTAGGAATATCAGCATTTCCTCAGACATATTGTAAAAAGAAAAACTATACACCTCAAGTTACAGTATATTATGTTAGCATCCTCTACGGCCTCTGACAGTCGTGAACTCTGAAAATTTCCACTTACAAGGCAGTGAATACCAAATGGCCCATTTGAAGGTAGCAATAATACAAAGACGTTGTTGACGCAATGTCAAAACTGCTACTTCTTCACATTCTGTTGATAATGCTGGTTCAATTTTATAATGTAGTAAACTAAAATTCTGGCTGTTTCATACATTTTGCACCTTTACAGAGGATTAACTAAAAATGGAAAAAGAGAAATCAATGTCCTGAAAGTTCAGTATGCAGGCACTGAAGTTCATTGTAGCTCTACTGGCCAATGATGTCAAATAAACATGTCTTTTTTGCTAGGACCTTTTTAAACAGTGTCCTACCTAGACACAAACACGCTGTATGAGGTTGACCGGCTTTCTGCCGTCTCTGTTACTGTAGCATCTGGCAGGTTACACCTGTGGTCTTGTGTTTCCATCAACATCCACGATGACGAAGGTTAACCTCGTTTTAAACTCACAACATAATCCCCAACATATGTTTATGTAAAAAGCTGCCCTTTGGGTCATACATTTAAATGGGACAATCCTTCTACATAGATACTGTGCAGCCTCTTTTTAAATTTACTCTTAATGGCACTCTGTTGTCAATATAAAGTTAATAGTTACTATAATCTGTCACTATCTCTGAACACTTCCTGTACAGAAGTGACTGTTGCACAGCTTTAGATTTAACCCTGTTTACTGTTTCTGTCCCAGGAGCCACTGTTTGCAGCCAGAGTAATATATGACCTGCTGTTCTTCTTCATGGTCATCATCATTGTGCTCAACCTCATCTTTGGTGTCATCATCGACACCTTTGCTGACCTGAGGAGTGAAAAACAGAAGAAAGAAGAAGTTCTAAAGACTACCTGCTTCATCTGCGGTGAGACTGCTCTACTGATCTGTTAATAGATTAGCCGTAGACGCTCTAATTTTTTGTTTCAGTTTCTACAGGTGACCAGTGCTTAAATAATTTGTTGTTTAATCAACTGGTCAATCAGCTGTACATTTACACTGGGAAATGTTTGTTCCAACCATAAACTGTATAAAGATAATGGACATCTAAAGTCTGAAAGAGCCAGACAATCGAATCATTTTATCCCAATCCAATTTAGCTGACAGCTAAACCAAAAGTTAGCCACATGGCTTTCGAAAGTCTGTTGCTCATTGGTCCCAATGGTGCAGAGGATTGGGTAATTTAATTCCTCAGAAATCAAGCTTTTTTTGGCTTCATGCGTCACTTTCATAGGAATACATGGAGCCCCGCCTCGAATGCCATATCTAGTTTTCTTCACACATCCATGGACATCACCCATTGGTTTGAGAACTCCCATTTTGAGGCCTCAAATTCTGCATTTTAGCCATCCCCATCTTGGATATTTAGAGCCAGAAGTAACTAGGTAAACTTATTTAGATTACTTTAAATGGAAGTGTTATTTAAAAATGTACCTCCTGTACAGTCGTCAAGAAGGGTGAAATTAGCTATACAGACCAAAACCTGTTTTTGTACCAGGCTGTGAAGTCGGGCATTTTAAATTGTCTGGCTTTTGGAGCCAGCCTTAAGTGGCCGTTCAAAGAACTGCAGTTTTCAGCACTTCCACTTTGGCTTCATTTTTCAGCTCTGGAGGTTGCCACTTGGTTCCACCTCAAGTTTTCGTATCGTTGTTTAGACAAACTAAGCAATAGGAAGACAACACTTTGGGCCATGGGAAATAACAGTGAATATTTGTCTTTATTTTTTGACACCATATTGGCTAAGTTAATTGAAAAATAATTGTTTCTGCCAAGAAGGTTTTGTCTGTGGTTCAGTTTGTTTGTCTGTCAGCAGGAATAGAGAAATACTGCTGGCCCAATTTTCATGAAACTTGGTGTAAAGGTGAAGCATGGGCAAAGTAAGAACCCGTTACATTTTGGAGCAGACCTGATTTTTCAGTTTGGATAATATTGCGAGAGAGCGCATTTGGCCTTGGCGGAGGTCTGCACTCTCCGACTGCCGATATTTAGTTGCAGCACTAAAGTTGAGTACACTGCGTGTTACCTCAGACACAGTGGTTATGTATCACTTCTAGCTTTTATCTTTGTGGCACAGCTCTCTCTGCCAAGCATTCAGCAGCTTGTGCTGAAATATCTTCCTAATGATATTGACATGGGAATCAAACCTCTAACGTTCAAGTGCCAGGATTACTTCTCTAATCATTAGAGCACCCTTCCAGCCTGGTGGGTGCTTTCCTCTGTTGTTGGAAGGGCTCTGTGTCTCAAAGCCTGTGCGTCATTAGTACTCATCCACAATCCAGCTCGTGTCACTCAGTTAATTCCCTAATTCCCCTCTCAGAACGTCTGATATCTTTGTGTTTTCTGTGGTTTCTGGTAAGCACGTCTGTTAAGGTGCATGTCGTTTGTTGCAGTCCCACCCTCCTCTCTTCCTCCCCCTTTTTCACTTAGCTGTCGTTCCAAAGAAGGCTGAGTCATGAGAGCTTCCTGCCACTGCTCCGCTCGCCTCCATAATTCATGTCTGTCTCACACACGCACACACATTTTCTCCCACTCACTCACTCGCACACACTCACACGCACAAACTTAATTTTCACACCATATGTTTTGTGCGACTTCACTGATTACCCATACTCTGAGCCTCTGCGTAGCCTCATCTGCATTTCCTTATATGTACATTACATGCGTGAGTGCCTAAAAAAAGGACAGGCTACGGAGTGTGTGTGCAGCCGTACTGTGCATGTGTATGTGAGCCCAGCAGAACATGCTGTATGTGAGCATGTGTGTGCGTGCGTATGTTGGGTCAGGCAGTCAGGACAAGTGCTAAGCATATGGAACGAGAACAGTATTATGTCACCCAGCCAACCATCAGCTCTGACTCACTCATGTTAAAGAAGGCCAGGCCACAGGGGGAGCTGCTGTCTCTATGGTTTCCTGGAGAACCACAAGGGAACAGGAGATGCAGAGATTAGGAGCCGACCTCTGCGGGTTTAAGTGGCTCTCTGTCCTCCAGCTCGGTTTTATAAGCCGTCGATCATTCTCTCAATCTTGTATTAATTATTAGGTCTTTGGGTCTGAAGCCAGTGATTGACTCATGTCCTGAACTTCCTGTGCAAGTTTGATTTTACCTGTAGCTAAAATCATTTCTGTTCAAGGATTTACACTCAACCTCACTCTTCGTCTTGTATAGAAAAAAGGAACTTCATCCTAAGGTCCTCTCAAGAGCACTGTTTGGATTTCGTCCTCTTGTTTCATTACAAATTAAAAACTAATCACTGAACTTGTCATCTTGTGTTAACATTAATGAGAAATGCTCACAACACCAGCTGGTTCAGTTTTTATTATTTTCATGTCCTATAATATAGGTCTAAATAAAGAGACAGCCCCTGCTTGTTTAAATCATGCGGCAACCTGCGGGGCTTAAAAATAAAGCCAACATGGAAGTGCTAAAAACTGCACTTCCTCCAGAAGCCAGTCAGTCCCTATAGACCCCATGTTAAAATGCCCAACTTTACAGCAGAAAGAAACATGTTTACGCCCTGGTACAAAAAATGGTTTTGTTCTCTATAACTTATTTTAACACTCATCACAATTGTAAAGGAGGTGAATTGTTATGACTCATCCATTTACATTTTGTTAAGGCTTAACATCACACATAAGTAAGGGCGGGGCTGCTTGAGTGGCAGGCTGTGTGAGAGGCGTTACTCCAGTTTATGAGCCAAATCCAGTCCTCGCTCCACCCTCTCGGTTCCCAAAAGCAAAGAGGGTGACAGCCGAAATGCCAAACTTGAGGCTTCAGAAGGGGAGTCTGGAAACCAATGGGTGACATCAGGGTAGCTACCTCCAGTATTTTATACAGTATATGGTTTAAATGTAGCCCCCAAGGATTTTATTCCTGGTTCTACTCTGTTGTTCCACCAGTATTACTACTGTACAGCTGCGAGCTCCCTTTGCCATTGATATACAATCAAAAGATGTGTGTTTCAAGCACTTTTAAGGAGAAAAATAACCAGTGAGTTTTACTTCTGTTTAAAGAAGACTTAGTTGAATCAATGCTGTAAAAGAGAGAGATCTCGGGAAGGCGGAGAACCAAGACTGAAATGTGTAGTGATGTGTTGCTCCAATCTACAACAAGCTGAGTGATTTTGTAGACCAGCATAATATGTATGAATCAAACTGACTGTAGTCTGTTTAACAGGACTACACTATCCCTCATAATATTGCACTGTTCTTTCCATAGCAGCATGTATAATAGCATATCTGTGTTCACTTGTTGTGACAAAAACTCCGCTCTTGAGTTTCTACACTATAACATAGAGCCCATATTTAGCATTTATTTTACTTGTCAAATCCACCTGAAAAAATCCCTCAACTCAAATAACTGTCTGCAATGCACTGCAAAACAAATACTGTGTTGTTTTATTCCTTGCAAGGACACACAAGCTCATCTCATCTGACAGCTTGTCATGGGTGATGTTTAATTTTCCAGAGCGTTAACCTATAATTTAGTGTGGATGAACTTGTTTTTGTATGAACCCTGCTTTATAGTTGTTATGCTTCTGTACTCTGCTATTTGGTACCAATACTGTTTTGTCTGCTTGTCTTATTTTCTTAACATCCGTCCTACCCACTCTCGAGAAACAAAATCTCAGGAACGCCTTAACAGGATTTCTTCAAATTTGGCACAAACATCCATTTGAGCTCAGTGGTATTCTAATTAGATTTTGGTGGTTAAAGGTCAAGGTCACTGTGACCTTACAAGACATTTTTTTTTATTCCCCATAACTCAAGAATGAATACGCTAATTGTGACAAAGTTCACACAACTGTGGAATAACAGGATACAATGGTGGCGTGATGACATTTTATATCCAAAATGTCAAAAGTCACCTTCACTGTGACATCATAATGTTCTGGCCAAATACTCAGCATTGTAACTCAGGAAGAGAAGGGGAGAAATTTGGTTGGATACTGAATTGAATCACGAAACTGTGCTGATTGTATAGATGTTCTGAGCTGCTTGGTTGAAGATGTGTGTGAAGCATCCATGTTTAAGAATTTGTAGCTTCTTTGCAGCAGAATCCACTTTTTTGCCAAGAAAAGCTATAGCCATGGCTTGAGGCATTATGTTTCAGAAATGTTTTCGGACTTACGGACGCACAGACATCTGTACATCCATATGTCAAGAATCCCTCAAGGGAATTTCCTCAGATTTTGCACAAACGTCCACTTGGACTCAACGATGATATGAAAAGATTTTAGTGATCAAAGGTCAAGATCGCTGTGACCCAGCGTCTGTCTCTTTCTCATGAGCGCTGTATCTCAAGAACACATGAAGGGAATTTCTTAAAATTTGGCACAAACGGCCACTTGGACTCAACAATAAATTGATTAGGTTTTTGTGGTAAAAGGTCAAGGTCTCTGTGACCTCATTCATCTTATTCTTGTGAAAGCAATATTTTAAGAACACCTTTTATATCCAAAAGGTCAGCTTCACTGTGACATCACAATGTTCTGCAAAAAAAAAACCACTTTTCTGGCCATAATTCAACATCATAACTCAGAAAGAGAAGGGGAGACATTTGGTCAGATACTGAATTTGTGACACTAATCTAGTTGTCCACCTTGAAACTGTGCCGATTGTATAGATCATCTGTGCTGCTGGGGGGAAGCTGTGTGTGAAGCATCCGTGTTTTAAAATATATAGAGCTTCTTTGCCATGACAGAGGACAATGCTTCAAATATGGATTGTCCTCTGTCATGGCTACATATGAGTCTGGACACACATGGATGTAAACTGTAACTGCAACGTCACTGGTTCGCAGAGACATACACTCGTGAGACCATAATTCTGGTTTCATTCATTTATTCCTTCAAAGTGGCAGGTTCCCTTCCCCTGTGTCATTGCAGAACAGAAACTGGAAACTAAGTAGAGGCCAGTTTCTGGTTTTTTTTTTCCCTTAAACATGCTGTAACTTGGGCCATAAATACTGTGTTACTGCCTCTTCTACAGGCCTGGAGCGGGACAAGTTTGACAACAAGACAGTGACTTTTGAGGAGCACATCAAAGAGGAGCACAACATGTGGCACTACCTGTTCTTTATTGTGCTGGTAAAAGTCAAAGATTCCACCGAATACACAGGCCCCGAGAGCTACGTGGCTGAGATGATCAAGGTAAATAAAGAGCACAGACACACCCTTTAAACAGGAATCCACCTGGTTTATATTTAGAATTGGATCATGCCGTCCTGGAGTAGATTATCTGCAGCAATCCTGAATGAAAGAGCAGTAAAATGGGCGTTTACCTTTGTGTCGCGTTTTTGGTGCAGTAGCTATGATTGAGTAGACTTCATGAGGTTATGCTACTTAGTCAGACTTGTAAACATGTACAGGCTCGTCTCCACACCTTAATACAGTAATGTGTTCCTCTTCTCTAATCTCAACTGACAGACATGCCGGTCATGCACATTTAATGATACAAACAGACTGGTGCAGACAAACAGGAAGTCTACAAGACGGTACAGTAGTTGTGGTCTGACCCTAAAACTGATCAACGCCAGATAAGGAGGCGCTGATCAGTGTACTGGGATTTCCATTGTAGTAGTGCTCAGTCTGAGGTCATTCACTCCCCATTGTTATTCTTGTGCCAGTAATACTGTACAGGCACGTTCCTTTGAAAAACAAACCCTAGACCAGTGTCGTTTGAAGTTCAGATTGAAGCACTTGATTGCCAAACAGCAGCACCTTCCTTGCAGAACAGAGGAAGGTGCTGCAGGTTCCTGTTAAAATTACCAGTACTTTTTTTGACATGACTTACGTGGTTGGTGACCACAGGAGCACAACCTTGACTGGTTCCCACGGATGCGCGCCATGTCTCTGGTGAGCAGTGATGCAGAGGGTGAGCAAAATGAGATCAGGAACCTGCAGGAGAAGCTGGAGTCGACCATGAGGCTGGTTGCCAACCTGTCTGGACAGCTGACTGAGCTCAAGGAGCAGGTATATCATGTATCTGTAAATCAGGCACTCCCCGATTTCACAGCAAATCACCCCTGATTTATGTTTCTTTTACCACCATTTGAACCGGATAGCTTTTCTAAGAATTTTTTTTAATGCTCCACTACTACTGACAACCTGCACTGTAATTACTCATGACAGCCACATTTTAACTAACAATAACATAGGAAGAGTTATTGGGATTTGGTTGCTTACAGTTGCACAATCACCATAATTCAACTGGTGACTCAGACAACCTGCAGTAACATATAAATTAGTTTATTTACAGTTTTTCTTATACTTTCTCCTCCCTGAATGAGTGTGTTCATACACAAGTTAAATAACACAGAGTACTACGTCACACTTCAACCCAATTTTCAGAGTAAACGTACCCCCGTGAAACCACTACTTGTCATTTTTACACCAGTTTTCGTGTACTTTAAATCCTGTGTTGTTTTTATTCATGTTTGCTAGCTTGCAGTCTTATTAAAACGACTCTTCGTGTTTCTCTGTGCAGATGACAGAGCAGAGGAAGCAGAAGCAACGAATTGGTCTCCTCGGTCATCCCCCTCACATGAACATTAACCCCCAGCAGCCTGCCTGAGGGCCGTTGGGGCCTGTTTCACCAGTGCCTGTGCAACTCCTGTCAGTGCACCACGTTAGACAGGAGAATGCCATATTGTGTCCGACTCCAGTATGTATTTAGGTCGAATGTCTGACTGAACACTTCACCAGAAACTCCTACAATAAGAGTTTCTGCAACATGCGTGCTTCTGAGTGTCTGTGTGAAGTGAAAGTTATGTGAGTATGTTACTCGCGGTCTGTAGTGTGGACGTGTCTGTGTGGGTGGAGTGTGCACCAAGTGCCTCAGGTCCTGAGAAGCCAGTCCTGTGGGTTAAGGAGATGAAAACACTGACTTCAGCTTTACTACCCTGAATGCCTTCTGCATTGTGACAGAATGCCAAAGTTCAGCCATTGCTCCTGAGGGGGGGGGGCTCCTCTCAAGTGGCCTTGACTTGAGGTTTTAATCCTCAGCATTGCACCAGCAAACTCAGGTCACATGTGGATTTGAAGGTTTGTATGAACTCTACAACACATTATTTAATATTTTTGTTTTTTGTCTGACAGCAATAGGAATACTCACTCATATGCAATGTCTAAATAAGAATTAACTATTTTTGGGAACTGGTATTTGATACATGGAGACTAAAACCTGTAAGCAATCCTGAAGAGGTTACTATACTTTAACAAAGTTTATTAATGCCGTTATAAAGCTTATACAATGTTCATTAAATATCACTTCCATATTTTTTGCGATCTCAAATGAAGGTTCTACTCATTCCAGGACACTGAAGATAAAAGAGGCTTTCAAGGGGACATTGAAACTTTTTAAGAGAAATAATATTGACCTTTTTTTGTAACCATTATTTTGAATAATGGACCATATGAACCTACCGGGGAGATGGAGCAAATTATGTGACCACTTCACTCTGAAGCTGGTTTCATGTTGTGCTTAATAATAGTAGTGATATGGAGTCACATCGTTAGCATACTGTAGAAGGATTTTGTGAGAAACATTAGTTGAATTAGATTTATTCTTCTCTGCACTGAATTATGTATCTTTCTTTCATTCATTTAGTCCTAAAGCACTGATATTTTCTGTAGCACACAAATGATTGTTACGTCACTTTGTAAAAGACCCACTAGAGAATGACTGTTTGAGTGCTTGAGTGTATGTGAGGGGGGAAAAAAATAACTAATAGATGTCATTTGGAGTGCTACTTGACCAAACTGAACTTTTATACTAATGGATGGTTTGTGTCTGAATTGTACATTCCATTCTTGGAGTCTATTTAAATAAACAAGCGTGTAAAACAATCTCTTGGTGAGTGTTTAACGGTATCTGCATCACTGTGTATGGAAGTCTAGCCAAAGACCATGTGCGAGACTAAAGATAATGAGGATGTCGCCATATTATTATCTGCTTATTGGTTGACAGCCTGAGTGTTGTCACTCTTCTAAGTGCTGCAGTCGGATGAATGAAGAGCCTCACAGAGAAGTGAATTTGGGAATTGCCCACAGATGAACTCTGAAATCTTATCTGTGGTCCTCTACAAATGAGGAAGTGTACTTATCTTATAACCACGTTGCATGAGGAAATATGTTAACATGTTGAGTACAAACAGAGGGTTGCACATTTTTAGCTTTAATTTGACCTTTTTGGACTTTGTCACAGCACAGATGGACTGTGTGCAGAATATTTAGATTGTTAAATGTCCTTTTATTTTTAGTTTCTGAAGACTAACACTATATTGTGCATACAAATTACAGGAAACTCTGACTTTGCACCCAAAGAGAATTTTATCACCTAAAATATTTTAAGTTAGTACAATATTTTGGCAGCTGAAGTTTGTGTCCAATTCATCATTTCATAAGCAAATTTCTCAACATTATGAAAAAAGTTTTTGTCGAACAACATAAACACTTTTTTGCTTCATGCTGAAAAACTAGACGGTAACAACAACAACAACAACGCACATCTCAGTGTCAAAAACAAACTCAAAATGACCACAAAGAGATGCAAAGAAACTTGGCTGCACCAAGTCAAGCCATGCCGCGCTGATTTGTATTTCCATTATCAGTTTATGCCAAGCTGCACCAGAGATGGACCTTCTCCAGAGAAGGTCCGAAAGCTGGGCCATCCACCCTCAAACGGGTATAGCGGTGACATCTCGCCGATCACAACCAACCCCCGATGACGATGCTTCTCCCCTTCAAATAAGCCATGTGTGTAGCAAGACTCTACTCACCTCTGTCTGCAGGAGACCAGAGAGTAAAGCGTTTTTAAAAGTCTCTGTGTGTTCAGATCTCAGGACTTTGTAGCTTCAACTGAATCTCTGTGACTAGGAGAGAGAAACTAAACTAGTTTCTCTTTTGTGTCCCTGTTTGTTAAGTCTGTGTGTCTTGCTCCTGTGTAGGAGAGGTGGTGGGGCCTTTTGCATATCTGTGCCCAGGAGCCCATTGTTTCAAAAGCCGCCTATGGCCACACATATATAAATAAAGGTACATGAAGAAATCAGTTCACAGTATATGCATTTTTTAAAAATTATGTACCCTGCAAGGCTAAATAGCCGTCATAAACTACCTATTAGCTATTTATGTTGAGGGCAAAATGTGTTTTCCCACAATATTCTCAAGAATGTCACAACATCTACAAGTGAACTAAACAACAGTGCCATTATCAGGATTTTTTTAAATCAAATTTAGTCTTAAATTGTGTTACATTAGCCCAGACTGATTTTAAGGGGCTTTCCATCATTGTTGTTATTTAATTACAGCTGCATCACTGTGACCTGTGTCATGCTCATTTTGTAATTACTGAGTCCTGTAGCCTATACCCCAATTGTATTTGATTTAAAACACTCAAGGAGTTTTTTTTTTTTTATTAGAACTTTAGTTGAACTTGTTGAATAAAGACCCTCACTTGTTGCAGTGAAAGAAACTACTTTTCTAAAAATCTGTTTATGAAAATGTCATGAAAGCCAAAGTTTGGCTGATGGTTCTGAGGTTGTGAAACAACCATGACAGCTGCTACTTTTCTAACCGTTTTTTGTCAGATAAGATAGATGGATAGTCAAAATGAACAAGCTCCTCTTAGTGTGGAGAGGAAACCTCAAAACAAATACAATATTTATCTCTGGTATATTTTGTGCAAGATGTCAAAATTATCTAAATAATACGTCAACCTAATTGGCATTAAAAATACATACCAAAAAAAGAAGTTTTTCATCAAAAATACATATCCACAGTGCTGCCAAGCTCTTCTTTCCAAAATACCTTGTGCCAAAGACATTTCTGTAGCCTCTTGGGGGACTGGATTTTGGGCTCCTATCTTGAAAAAAAAACAATAAACTATCCCAAAAAAGACTGCAAGTGTGAGTCAAAATGATTCAGTTACTGCAGGAGTTCTGCTAAATGTGATTTCCAGGCAAAATTCCCAAGAGACATGTGGTCAAGTGAAAAAAAAACACTGTAGGGGAGAGGAAATGTTACAGCTTTTCTCCAATCACATCATAATTCCTGCTGTGATAGATATAATTGTTTACAGCTTCACAAAACCTCCGTCATTCTGGCTTCATAAGGTGGTCATTAATCCACATTTTGAGTTTAACTAGCAGAGGAACAAATTATAGATTTAATAGGAAGGTAAAAAAAAAATGTCAAAGTCTTACACACTGATCATTGTGACCTAAAAATGAAGCAACACATCCTGTTTGCATGTGACATAACTGTTGGTGTATTAGGATGATTAGTCTTGATTATATCTCATTAAGCTGTCTTGTAATAGCCTGATTGAGTCTGCAACTGTCCTTGTGCATTGAATTTGTTAGGACATAATCAAACCCCATTATATAGGCACTATAGAGAAAAATAATGTCGGTGGATTTAAAAGCCTTTGTGCTCTCATTTAAGCTTGCACATTATAATGGAGTCATTAAAGATATTTTCCAGTAAAGGGAAATAAATGAGGAATAATGATAGTTTCCATGTAAATTTTAACACTTTTTTTTTCATTTTCAAAAAGAAAGAAAGAAAAAAAGAAAATGACTTCATGAAAACCAGCATTAAAAAGGATGTAGGCCTCTACTTGTGTGATGTGTGTCTCCAGCCTGCAGCACACAGGTGCAGCCGCCGTGTGCTGGATGAGCTGGATGTGCCCCGCGCGCTCAGCAGGCTCCCGGGGCCATGAGGAGATCAACGTGACAGCCGGCACCGCCTCATGACAACAAAACACTCCATCCACTCCACACACTCATCCACGCACAGGTGCACGTGGTTCTCCCGCCGTGGCCGCACTGTTTATACCGGGGCCCACCTGCACGCTGCAGACATGTGGGCTGATGGAATACACTCCTGACTGTTGTTTATCATCATCATCATCATCATCATCATTATTATTGTTATGCTCTGCGGGAATTTAATCTTAGGCCTACTTGAAATGAAAAATAATTAGGATTCATAAACTGATATTTTTCCTTTATATTAATGGTATGTTTGGTATAAAATGAATCTGGATGCATCATAAAACGCCCATAAAGCGCTCAGTTAAAAAGTGACGTCATTGTGCCCATTGCTATATAATAATCCTGCAGGATATTAATAGCTCAGTGGCCCACCGTCGTATTTTAATTGTGTTATTCTATATTTCATTGGCAGTAGGCGCAGTACCCACTCGCCTCTCGTGCCTCGGGCCTGTTGAACTCCTGCACTGGTTCGCTGCCAGCAAGTTCCCCGCGCCGTTTGCTCACACAGCCTTGTTTCAATACACTTCAGCATGGTGGTACACGGGATCGGACACGCGCCGCCCTCCGCTCTGACGTGCGCCGCTGTCCGCCCACTGAGGCTCCTTATCGGTAGAAAGTGGGCCGTCCCTCCGCCGAGGATACAGCGCCGTTTAACACGTGAGCCTCATGTGATAGAGGTAGGTCAGGCGGAGCGGAGAGTCAGAGGGTTTATTTAACTCGTCGCTCTGTCCTCCCCCACTTTCCCAACGCGCCACCAACAGGGTTGCCTTCCGTCTGCGGCAGGAACACAGCGTGGAGATCGCAGGGACTAACTTGAGACGCGCAGAGTAACCTTTAACACCAGCGCGACTGGTTTTTAAATAATGAGAAATTAATACAAATCTTTTTTTTTTGGAAGCATTTTTAGTGCATTTCACGAACTGCTGCTTTTTTCCAACTTTTCTCATCGCGCGTAAACAAATGCGTATTTATTTGTGACTGCATTGGAAAAGTACACCGACTTTACTGCGTAACTGGAGTAAAAAGAATGGAGCGAATTCCAAGCGCGCAACCACCTCCTCTGTCCAAACACCAGGCTGATCTGTCAGACGTGCAGGGGTAAGTTATACTTTGAAAAAATATCTTCAAACGCACTTGATATATAATTTACTCACCAATGAAAGCATTACCTCATCCCTCACTGTTGCTCTCTCTGTATTTCTTTAGAATGGATTTCCCGATGTATGTTTATAAACCCAGGCGAGGAATGAAGAGAGGAGAAGAGAGCAAGGTATTATTTTGTGTACTGCCAACTTGTTAAGTTATAACCATAAATCTTTTATTAGAGGGTGTGAACTACAAGGGAAGAATTACGCAGGCAGTAGTCCTCAAGTCCCATAAATGGTTGGCCTAATTTCTGCTATGACATAACTCCTAGAGTCCTCCCTATCTGAGAGACTGCCTCTGATCATAAAGAGATAGCTGTGTTACTCTCAGATCAGCTGCATTTAACTAACAACGGCGTTTATTCTTGCAGGAGACCTACAAGCTGCCTCACAGACTTATTGAGAAGAAAAGGCGTGACCGGATCAACGAGTGCATCGCGCAGTTGAAAGATTTATTGCCGGAGCACCTGAAACTCACGGTAAGTTCATGCTGTGGCTGTGGATAATGGGATTCACTGTATTGAGTGGCATGCACCATCGAGTGGCTGTTCAGTGGTATTACATCCTCTGTGCTGAGTGCGTCAGCAGCCAGTGAGTGACAGCTCACACTAAAGAGGATGTGTCTTCTGTTATGTGTCATGGTGTAAACTGGGGATTTTAATTATTCAGTCCAAAACACAGTGAAAAAAATAATTGCAGTATATTTCAGACTGCCTATTATTTATGACATTTATGTTATCCTATATCCCACTGATTATTTCTTATTGGTTATTTTTGCCTTTTGCTGCCGCAGTGTTTTGATGATGTATACACGAGCAGTAAAGTGTACTCTCTGTGTGTGTGTTATATAAGAGGTGAGGATGTGCTGACTGTGTGTGTTTCCTTCAGACTCTGGGCCATCTGGAGAAGGCTGTGGTTTTAGAGCTGACACTCAAGCACGTGAAAGCCCTCACCTCTCTCCTGGAGCAACAGCAGCAGAAGATCCTCGCTCTGCAGAACGGCATGCAAATCGGTGAGCTGCAGATCACTCACGCACACAAATATGCACGTGCAAGCACAATGGTTTTGTTGGACAGAATGCAAATTACCAAGATAAACAGACAATGACAGGACTGTGCAGAACTACAGGCAAATAAGTGAGCTGGAGAAGAGGCGTCTATGTCAAACTGCAGGAGTTCTGACCGTGTGGTGTCTCGTTGTCTTTACAGAGCAGCCTCCCGTCAGCCAGGAGAAGTCAGAGGAGATGTTCCGCTCCGGCTTCCACATGTGTGCCAAGGAGATGCTCCAGTATCTCAGTAATCATGAGACCGACAGAGACTTGACACCATCACATGTGATCAATCACCTCCACAAGTTAGCCGCAGAGGTGCTGCAAAGTCCGGTCAGGCCCCGCACTCCTCTCAGCCCTCCACCCGAGGAAATCCCCACCTACCACCAGCACCAACCTCACAAGGAGATGCCCACCAGCTTACCCCCTAAACCCAGCGAGGGCTACGGGAGGAACTGTGTGCCTGTCATCCAGCGGGCGTACGCTCCACCGAGCAGCGAGCAGAGCGGCAGCGATACGGATACAGACAGCGGCTACGGGGGAGAGCTGGAGAAGACTGAATCCGGGGCACCACAGGGGCGTCCAGAATACTACGGTCCAGAGAGCCAGCTGAAGCGAGCGCTGGGCGATAGGCAGAGCTCCAGCATCAAGCGGGAGGATGACGAGCCGCGCCATAAGCGACCCCGGGTGGAGTCATCTGAGGATGAGCTGCTCTCAGGTGGAGAATCATCATCACCTTCTAGTGGTTATGGCAGTTACATGAGCGTATCCCCCAACCATCCACCTCCTCCACATCCCCTCTGCATGCCTTTCTACCTCATTCCACCTTCTGCTGCAGCCTACCTGCCAATGCTGGAGAAATGCTGGTACCCCGGGGCCGTGCCCATGCTCTACCCTGGCATGGGAGGCTCTGCGCCCACCATGCCCAGCGAAAGACCGCCCCCACCTCAGCTAGTGTTGTCTCCCAGGGGAGGCTCTCCAGCCCCAGCCATATCTCAGACCCCCATGGACTCCCCTGCCCTCCTTCAGGCACTAAAGCAGGTACCACCCCTCAACCAGGAAACCAAAGACTGAGCGAAAAAAAAACTGGGCCGAAGAGATGATCCTGTTCTCGTACCCAGGAGCAGAGACAGTAGTAGGAATGAGAACATGACTGAGCCTTTCCATAATCCATCCTCATTCCCGTCCTCTGTTCCTCAACGTTCGGAGGTCAAATCATAAACTAGCGGACTTGTAGAAATGATGGAGAGGAGGTGGAGGAGAGAGCGACATCCGTCCACACTCGGAGGATGCAAAGCTCGGGTTGAATGTCAAATGCTCAGTGGTATTACTCAGTGCAAATGTATCATATAAACTGGACCTGCCCTGCACACGCACCAACACACACACACACACGGTTGAATGTAAAGAAAGATAGATGCTGCTGTTAAAAGTCTAAACGCCGATGACACTGATGCATCTCACTTGTAGCTGTTGCAATAGAGACACGCCATCTTTGTACTTTAGAAAGTGTTGCACCAAATGTTAGCGGTAATATTTCACCCAAAGTTCGTTGCCTATGTCCTTTAGGTCACCATTATCTTCACTGAGAGAGCCCTCGGAGCCGGACACTTTGATGGCTGGCACCTGTAGGGTGTCCTCAAGTGTGTACAGACAAGAGTAAGGGTACACCCAATGCATGGATGAAGGAATGGGCCGCCACATGACCACGCTGAATGAGAAGTCTTGTTTTTCTTTGACAAACAGACAGTTTAGATGGATTTTTCTGTAATTATTGTTCATAGACTTCTTGTACATTTCTATTTTTGATACCCGTTCTCGCACTCTGTCCGTCTGAAGAGATAGAAGGCGGACAGAGCGCGGACAATTGTACGTTGTGTACTCAGAAACTGTGTACATACTGTAGCACTGTGCTGGACCTGGTCTGCATACTCAACATCTGTTTCTGCTCAAGTCAAACCTGGTGTTTGTTCTTGCTGTTGCCTTTTACTTGTGAAAAGCTGATAAATCTCAGATGTTTATTCTCTGTACTACGTATGAATACTGGAGTCAAAGGAGGAAGGAGGAGAGAAGTTGAATGTAAAAGTTTTACCAGAAGACTAGTTTTCTATAGAAAGAGGTACTTGAGATTTTATATTTTGGGACCTACATGAAAGATGTTTGATGTACATATTTTGTCTATAAATGTTGGTATACATTATATAAGTGTATTAATAAAGTATTTTTTTTCCCGTGGAAAATGACTCGGACTGTATGTATATGAAAGAGGAGGAGAGTGTGTGTGAAACGCAATCTGTTCTCTTACAGCGCCACAACATTCATGTCACAGGGAACACTTATGTAATGGCAGATCTGTAGCCTGGCTCTCCTGCTGGTGAACCGTCTGTGCCTACTAATACAACAACAAGTAAATACATGTGAGAGTAAACAGTTTCAGTTAATCTCCTGAGGCAATAATCAGGATCTATCTGCATCTTGTTGACAGCATTGACAGGGCGACGGTCTCTGCTTTTTATTAGCCGTATGATTTAATAATAAATTCTATTATTCCAGAATTGCAACATCTCCCCCTGTATTTACACTGCCAGTACTATAAACTCATAAATCGTAACAAATACTACTTATTATCACAACATGTATTATGCAATCACATTTTTTAGCTGTGTGATTGCACTTACAATCAACAAGGCTTATCTCATGCTGCAGATTTCTACACAGGCCCAGCATATCCAGTGTCAGTGCTTAAACTGTTGTACCACATATTACTGTTGTTTCCACTATCATTTCCAGGGTGTAGGGGTGTTGTTTCATTCCGTGTCTAGTTTGTTTGTACCTACGGAAGTCAGAGGCCATGACCTGCAACCTAAATGTCATAAGTTCCATGTTCTATAGCTGGCATGAGATATAAATTGCAAACTGATTTTGGAGCTGTAGTGAACCCATTTTAATCTTTAGTTAAACAATGGATAATATATATATACATATATATATATAATATATGTATATATAGATGTAGAGATGTATATATAATATATACATCTCTGGTTTGACCTTTTGTGTACGTCATAGCTTCCTCTCCCGCCCTCATCGTTTCCTGTCTGTTACTATTTGTGTGAATCTGTTCAATTAAGGGTAAAAATGCCACCAAAAAAATTCTAAATCTTTTAGTTCACTAGTTTTGGTAATTTATTTATTTTTTGGTCATGTAGTTCAGGCAAACACCCAGACTTATTTAGTCCTTTTAAAAAAACTGTTGACCATGAATTCAATCTACAATAGCAGTTAAATATGTATTGATGTCTATATGATTCAGTAAAGCTCTGTTAATGTGCACTGACACGACTCTGCCTATTTTTACATGTTGACTTTATATTTAAAAACAAGCTAAATGACCAGATAAAGCAGGTGTTGCTGAACAAGTACCAACATCCGGTTAGGAACCGCCAGTTATTTCCTTTCCTAAATTCCCTCTCCTCGAAAGGCCTTGGTATAAACATGCCGACAGATCATTCAGTCTTTACTGCCACCTGCTGGGCAAAAGAAATACCTGCATCCTGTTAATGTAGAGCTGATTGTTTTCCCATACAAGATGAAACCAGTGATTAGTTCATTATATTGATCTGCTTCACTGGAGGCAGTTAACTCTTTCTGTTTGTGTGTTTTAATACAAATGAACTTCAATACATATTCATAACATAACATTGTCAAATATGTACATGTATTAAGACTCCAGTCAGCCAAACTAAGACATAATTAAATTTTACCACTAGAATATTTGGTAGATGTATAACTCCTAATATGAGAAGTTAAATATACTCATATTTATCCTGATGTTGTAAATTTAGAGCCTCTGTGCCAATGATTGGAAAATGTGTCACTTCTGCCAACTCGCCATGACTGCCTCAAGTTTCTCCAAACAAACTCTGATGCCATCAGAATAAATTGAATGATACTGCAAATCACATCATATGTTGTAATTTCAATGTGTTTTGTGTCATTTGTTGTTAAGACCATTAAATATAAATTAACAACATTGTTGTTGGTACCAAAACTTTTAGCACTTTCTACTATTTGCTCTCCATCACACAATAGAGCACATAGTAGCACTAGTGTTTATGTTCCCCTGTGCGCTCTCCTTTATATTTGGACATGCTTTGCCTTCGAGAGCAGAGGAATAACTGTAGGACGCTGGGATGAGAGGACAAGTTTTGATTACGACAGTCAGTGGTTCGAGCCACAATATTTGGTCTCAAGCTAAAGACCTCCAGAGTAGGAAGAGGACCCCGCAAAGGAGGAAAGACCCGGGCAGGAGTCCTGTGCTGGGGCTCAAAAGCTGTCTGGGGAAGGAAGGATCTGGAGACGTGTGATCCATGGCCTGGGTTGGCCTGAGATTTGCACTCTGACATACTGTGAGGGGGGCTGAGGGAAAAAGAAAGGCTCCGTGGGACCAGAGTTGTCCCAGTGGCACCAAGACTTAAAGCCAAACGTCGTGCTTTCCTCTGGGGTTCAGTGTGTAGCACCAAAGGCTGTTCACAGGCCAGACTGCGACTGGACCTGCGAACAAAGGAGGTTTTCTGAACCTCTGTTCTCTTTTCACGTTCCCTCTTAGCAGATGATGATGTCAGCTGCCTCTTTTTCTCTCGATTCTCCTTGCCTGAGCGATGAGAAGAAGACACTGTGTAGGACTTCTGACCTGATGGTTTATGTGTCGTTTCAAGCTCCTCTGATGACAGCTGGTCTGAAGGGAACTGGATGGTGAGAGGATCGGTTAGAAATAACAGTTTGTCTATGAAGCGGAGGTCTGGATTGCCTTATGGGGGCTCCTTCCACCAGCAGGTTCACTCCCACATACTGAGGAACTTCAACTGCAGCCTGGTAGAGTCATAAAGTAAAACACAGGTAAATGCATTTGATGTAGCATCTATTATTCAGTGTAATTCCCCCAGAAAAAAAACATATATTGCCTCTAGGCATGACATGCAGAAACATTCCAACCTGTTTGTAGATTAGCTGGAAGCCTCCTGTGTACGCACTAGGATCAGTCCGTCTGTCTAGCACAACCCTCAGTGTGTCCAGCTGCACAGCAGGGCAGAGGCGAGCAGTCACAGCAGTGGAGCAGGCCATAGTTGGACTGGCATTGATTTCCAGAAGCCAAGGCCTCAGATCTCTGCCCAGCATAAAGTCGGCTCCGTAGAGCTCAAAGCTCGCCTTGCGGGGCTCGATCAGGTCCTGGGCTGTCTGCAGTGCACGGACCACTGCTTGTTGCATGCCCGGGACCACCACTGACTCCCACTCTGCCCCATGGCCCTGCCGCTGCAGAAAAGCCCTAAACTGAGAGCAGGACCACATGTTGTCCTCAGGCACTCCTGGATGGCGCTCACAGGACGGCTGGAAGTGCTTCTGGATTGAGTTGTTACACAGGTGGACTGAGCTTAGGGAAGAGATAAGGCCATGAAGGTAAGTGTCAAACATGCTTTGAATTAAACAGGGTACATTTGGTCCTACTTGCATTGTTGCATTGCACTCTAGATACAAGATACAGATATTATAGACAATATCAAACATTTGTCTTTCTCTTTTGTCTGACCTGTCCAGAGTTTTTGTGGAGTAGGGCTGAGTGGAGAAGCGCAGGTAGCACTCTCTGTAGAACCAAACAGTCAGAGGGTTCCAGTCGGTGACGAGGAACCACTGGCGGAGGTCAAACTTGGTGCCATGGACCAACAGAGGACGTTCCAGGTATTTCTGAACCACCCACTTACTCTCCTTAGTCAGGGCTCTGTCACTGTCCACGAGTGCCAAAATCTCATCCAGGCGATTCATACACATAATACCTGGGTGGTTAGTGAAAAAACAACAACAACAAAAGCTGGATTAAACAAGTCAAAACTTAAACTAAGAGGACATGGTGTTTTTGATGACCCCCTAAACAAACAGCAGGCTAATGTTCCTTCATCATGCTGACGCTGATGGGAATTGTAGGCAGGCAAATAGGCAAGTGATTTCTTTTTTGGTCAGGATCATTCTTTTTAAATGTTTGTTATTGTAATACTCATTTAAGCTACTCGAAGCTATTCTGCCATTAGCATTTACTGCACTGACTACAGATCTGCACCAGCTAAAATACATTCCTAACAAAAAGAAAGACATGATAGTGGTGTAAATTAACGTTCTGACACACAATAAAGACAGCCTGGATAAAAATATGAAAGCTTTTAGTCCTATTTAGAACATGAGATAGTGGTGCACTTCAGCCTCTTGTGGCCAAAATGAGTATTACAAGAACAAGCACTATGAAAAATTATCCTCACCAAAAAAAATTAATAAAAATAAAAATTCACCCATCCAAACGTTTTCCCCACCTGTTTTCACAGATTAAAAAAAATTAGGAAATTATCCTGGCAGAATCTTTTTTTTCCGCCTGTTCTTGGGTCATAAACACAGGAGAGAAAACAATTTAGATCAGACATGGAAAGAGGGTTGGCAGATTTTTTTCTCACTTGCCTCTCAGGGCTTCCACAGAGGAAGTGAAAGATTCATAAGTGTAACTATTTTCTTTAAAACTCACCTCGTCCTCTTGACTTGGCACCTGGTTTGATGATCCAGATGTTATTTAGTCCATCTGTGTCCAGCTGAGGGCAAACCTCCTGCAGTCTGATTAACATGGCCTGGCAGCGCTCCACAAACACACTGCTACCCCTGATCAATGCACCTTCACTACACACAAACATCAAACTCACAGATTGAGTTTATTAATGTGCAGAGTCACTAAATCTCACCATCACACATTCCTCCAGACACTTATTATGCTCACATACTGTACAGTAATTATACAAGTAAGCAAAGTGTATATTCACAGTGGAAATAATGACAAAATTGAACATAAAAATACAAACCAGTGAATCTTAAAACCACTTAATTTCTGAGTGCATAAGGGAAATGGAGGAGCCTCTCACAGCTGAAAGAAAATGGTGGACTGTGAGGCTCCAGGTCCACTTAGCAGTCCAGAAAAAAAAACAGGACAGGCACGTTTATATTTTGCTAAGTTTTTAGATTTAAAGGAGCTGTAGCCAACATGACATTCAGCATGTAACTATGATTCATAGTCTGATTCAGGTTGCCTGCGCATGGCTCTCAACATGGAGGTTGTTGAGCCAGGCAGCTATCAGTAACAGTGCTAACAGCACGATCAATGCTAACAGTGCTGAGAAAGGGGGATGGGAGGACCGGAGGGTGGGTGTTACGTTTCTGCAACGACACCTTGACGGGGTTACCAGCTATAACCACCATATGAGCAGAGTGTGTAGAATGTAGGTGATTAGCTAGTCAGTGGGACACCATTACTCCACTATGTCTTTACACAGCAAATAGT
This sequence comes from Cephalopholis sonnerati, assembly GCA_019142605.1. Taxonomy (NCBI): domain Eukaryota; kingdom Metazoa; phylum Chordata; class Actinopteri; order Perciformes; family Serranidae; genus Cephalopholis; species Cephalopholis sonnerati. Next base: position 37,337,120 of record JAGQAX010000002.1, read on the forward strand.
TGTTTGCTGCTATATTAATGTTCTGAATGCTGTATAGGCCCTACAGCTTCTTAAAAATAGGCAGTAGTGTTCTAATGACGGTGGTGCTGATGAGGTCCGTTTGCATACATGTTTATACAGCAGGGTTATATCAAGTGACTGGATACCAACTGCCAAAATGGTGCACTATTAATATAGCATGCAGTATCATGTATATTTTATGGTATTTGTATATAGTGTGGTGTGAGGTTCGAACATGCTGTATCAGTCCAGTGATGTCTAATGTTACTTTAATCCATAACCCTAAACTTGACTCTATATTTAACTGCAACCTGAGTCCTTACATGAACTTTAGATAGTGTGTAAAGATATGTATGTACTTAGGGTGTATAATGAGACTGACTCTATTCTGAACCTCACCTATTAAAAAAAGTCTAGTTTAAGTGGGTTTCTAATGGCCTATATTTGATAAGCAGACTTGGACTGTCAGTACTGCAGATACATTTAGAAAGACCTAAGAAAGATCTTTCCAGGAAGCTCCCAGAAAATATACTCACTGCACAACCATGTAGTATTCTTGCAGAAATTCTGCCCACTGCTTCTCCTCCACCGAGGGTGGTGTTTCTACAGTTACATCAATGTCGCCGTGCTCCAAAACACTGAGAAACTCTTGACACACGTGCAAAGCTGTGTCAATTATTCCTGGACCAACAAATCGATGCTCCACGTTATCCAACTCTGCAGAGAGACACAAGATTTGTAGCACAGAATCTGTTACATTTTTCTTGTCTTGCATTTCATATCATGGCATTTCTTTTACCATCAGAGACACTGTTTCCGCCCTTTTGTTCCTCGACCTGTCTTGTTTCTTTCCTCCATCTACTTGTCTCGGCCACGTACTGCAGCAGGTTGGTGCATGCTGTCCTCCTAAAATCCTCTTCATCAGGATTAAAGCACAGGAAAGAATGAAAGGGCATGTAGTTTTGTTTAAGATGATCACTAATACAACTAAGACAGCTGGTGAATCTATTTTTTCATGTCCCATTTACACCTGGACGCATATTTGCATTTTGATGGAGTGAACAGAGCCATGCAGCAGACCTATGAATGCATGTTTTTCATCCTCTGCCCCAAGCCTGTAGCATCTTGGGAAGAAGGTATCAGGATCTGCTGTATCAAACCACTGAAGGTTACGCAGGTTTACACAGAGCCCGACCTGAAAGAAACAGACATATATAGCCTCTATACATAGGAGACTGAAGGTCCTAGTTGACCTGTGGCCAAATTTGAAACTTGCATTTTTTGCAACTCAATCATTAGAAACTCTTAAGAGATGAGACCTTGGTAGTAAATGACCCAGAATTTGCATAGTGGTTGGTCATTTGGTCATTCTGCAAGGAGCGATGGTCTATGTCATCCCGACGTGTTGTCCAGTAGAAATATGTTGTTTCATTTCGAACCAGGCGAGACTAGAGAAGGTTGAGAAATGGTTAAGGTGACGAGCTGTATGAGTTAGAACAACAGCATGATGAGAAATGACTCATGGAATTAAAGGTCCAGTGTGTAAGATTTAGGGGGATTTAGTGGCATCTAGTGGTGAAGACTGCTGATTGCAACCAGCTTACACTTCTAGTTAGGATTCCTTTAGTGTTCATTGTTCAGGAGGTTTTTACTGTGAGCCAAATTCTCTGAAGAAGATTCTTCCTCTCCAAAAAAATGGACCTAAATGGCTCTATCAATAGCCAGTGCTGGGTTTGTCCATTCTGGGCTACTATAGAAACATGGCAGAGTGATGTAACAATCTCCAAAGACGAGGACCTGCTCCCTATGTAGATAAAATGGCTCAGTTCAAGGTAACGAAAACACAATTCTTCTTATCAGGCGATTATACGTTTAAGAATACATACTTATCATTTTAGACTCCATTTTTGCCAATATACCCCCTAAATCCTACACACCTTTACGTAATGCAATTATAACAAGAACAACACATCCGACTGCTGTCAGACTATGCAGGATGTCAGTGTCATGTTGGTCAACTCAAACGTTGTCTTACCATGAGGTCATACATGTCATCAAGGTTCTCCTCTTTCTCGCCTTCATCTGCTCTCACTGTAAAGAGATAAGTAAAGAGTGTGCGTGTGTTTGTGTGTGTGTGCATGCATGCATGCAGGCTTATATGTGTACAGGGGTGTGTTAAGAGGGTAGGGGTCTTTGTTGTAGGTTGGTGTCTGTAATGTGGTACACAGTGTATCATTTATCAGGTGTAGGGGTATCCATGCATCCATCTAGTGCTCCAGTTACATATAGGCTGGCCCCTCCTTTATGCTGTGACTGAAGGGAGAGTATTACTGATCTCTCTTTTACATTTTATTTAATGAACTGACAGACAAAATATGACTGATTGATAGTACTTTGCTAGTAACTGTGTGCAAGGTCCTATAATACACATCTGATCTCAGTACCACAGTCACCTATACACAGCCGTTTTTCCTCCCTCAGACTGAGACTAGTGAGATTTCAGTGTGTTATTGGCATCGACACTGCATCTCCTTTTCTCAGAATAAATGTCTGTCTTTGGTAGCTCAAGGACTTTATCCTTCATTGTCTCACCAATAACATCAGCACTGACATCACCATCATCGCCATCCTCCTCCTCATTGCCATGGCAATGAGGTGGTCTCTGGGCAGGAAGGGGCAAACGACGTTCCACCCACCCTCTGGCCCACAAGGCAGCACGGATCACAGGGTAGGGTCCCTGCACTGAAAACACTTTCCTTAGCTGAGAATGAGTGAAGGAGAGATATAAAGAGTCAAATAGGACACCGAGCACGTAAGGAGGATAGTGGGCGAAAATGCAGAGGTGTTCCAGTGACGTCTGATTTGTGCATACAATCACCTTCACTGCTTTCTCCACCAGCGTTTTAGCTGTTTTTAGCCTGTCTGGCTTGATTGCTGGCAGGCTTGGCACACTGCGACGTAACCTCCCCTCCACTGGAGCCACTGTGGATTGTAATGCCGAGACACATTGCAGATTGCAGTATAAAGTTACTGTGTGCATGTGTGTGTGTTTGTATATGCAGGTGTCTTACCTGGAATTTGTTGCATGTTACTTTTTTATAGTCTGCCCCTCAGCTGATCAACATTTAGTGTTCTGTTCTCTGGGAGGAGGAATATATTCAAAGGCATTATTTTCATATCACATATTCAGATAGACAGACAGACAGACAGACAGATAGATAGATAGATAGATAGATAGATAGATAGATAGATAGTAACAGTCTCCTCTGTAGTTGAGGAATAAACAGAGAAAACATATAAACTGTATGGCATGTGGTGCCTCTGTAGCTTCTGAAGAAGGATGTAAATTGGGTCAAGCAGGCATCTAAATCTGGACAGGGCTGACTGTCAGCTTCTCATTCACATACCCATGCGCAAAAAGGCGCGCTGGCGCACATGGGCAGACATGCACTCCATGCACAATTAAAAGAAGAAGTAGAATAAGACAAATATATATACAATGTAAACACTACAGTAGGCTATATCCACAATGAGCGACCATGGATTTACGGACTAGCTCTCTGTATTACAACTGTGACAGCGGTTAAACAAACTGCTCCCAAAATACATCTGAAAGAAAACCAGGATAAATTTTCCTTTGAATATTAATATACAAACCTAATCTCGTCACCTCCCCAGTGACCCGACCACTCAGACCATACAGACTCGCTCAGTCCTGCTTCCTTCATGCTCCCGCAGACCGTTCCCATAACAACCGTGCATGCTCCCGCAGAATGTTTATAGTTGCCATAACAACCGTTCCGAGGAGAAACAGGACGCCCGTGCGGGTCGATGAAAAATCCTGCCACCTTTGGCCATGCGTTGAAGAAAGTGGATCACTTATCTGACGCTATCAGTTGCAGTGTGGCTTACACGTGTAGGCGACATGCTCAAGAGCAATTAAACCTGCAGACGCGACACAGCGAGACATCTGTGTGGACATATCTGACTGCAATCTGAGCTCACAGAGACACTGTCTGAGAAGCAACCTGCTGAAATAAATCCAATCAAGTGTTTGGAAATGTGGCAGGAGGACAGTCTCATATTTGTTTTGACTGACAGAGTTCATCCTGAGGTCAATGAATGTGGAGGTTGCTCACTTTCATATTTTTTGCTTCCTTTCCACTACAGGACAATCTGTACTGCATTTTCAATAATAAGCCTGCAGGTATTGTCATCACTTTGTCAGACATGTGCATATAAGCTTCACGTCATGTGCATGGATTATAGCAAACATACAGCATATCCAGCTCTGCACAATGCTTTAGCCTCCCACAAGGTGGCATCCAAGGCCTTCCAGTGTGCTCTGTTACAAGATCAATAATGTTTTCTTTCATTTTATGTGCTCACTGCTGACGTTTGGATTACCACTGAGGACTATATCGTCATGCCATGTCTTTTAGATAATTTACAGGGTAAATGGGTTATATAATCTATATTGTATCAACACTGATGTTGGCACAGACCTTTATTCAATGGTGGAAAATAACTACAATATATTGTGGTGTACGTAAATGCAATTTTAAGGTAGTTGTACATAAATTGTATTTCCATCACACTAAAATTATAATATAATATAATATAATATAGATTTCTGATTTGTTTCTCTTATCATTTAATATAAAGTTGAAAGATATTTTGGTGCCAATGTTTCTCTACTTCTGCTGGGAGGACTGTTACTTGTAATAGTATGTAAAGGATCTTCCTCCACCACTTCTTCTTTTTACCAAAGAAAATAAATAAGTAAACAAGATGAACATAAAGTTTTGTCAGCTTATATTCAGTGGTTATTATGATTTCAATAGTTGCGTGGATGCAGAGTGCAATACTAAAAGTGACAAGAAAGCAATCACTGTGCACACTGGTCCCAGTCCAGCACATCTCAGCAACTGAAATGTGAGAAGCTGCCAAAGTGGACATTATATAGAGTGACGTAGTTCTATAGGCTTATAATAGTCTTGGCTTTATTGTGTTGGGTAGCAGCAGTGCGTCGCAGCCCGTTGTGTGCCTCTGCGCTCTGATTGGCTGAAGCTGCAGTGATGCTCTCCGCATCCTGCTCCCACAGCCAGGACAGGAGGGAGGGGAGCTGGAAGCGCGGCCGGGAAAATCATCATAACACAGGGGGGGCAAAATTTATCCTTTTCACCATTTACCTCATCTGGAGACGGGATGTTTACACTCACTATGTCTGCGGAAACACAAGCAGCTGCTGCTGTTACCAGCTCGTGACTGCTTCTTCAAAACGTCCTAAGACAGCGCTGAGAGGCTGACCAGCCCCCTGAGAAAGTCTCACCTGTACACTCCGTGAACACTGAGCAGGGTAACCCAAAGGCCACGAGCATGCCCGTCAACGACCCCGAGATCATACTGAGCTACCAGGTAAAGTGCCCTTTAAATGTGTAATGCACGGCGCGTTGCTTTGACACTGTGGGATGGCACAGAGCAGCCTGCACACAACCTCCAACAACTCCAGTTCTCAATTTGAAATAGAAACCCATCATTTGCAGCAGGGATTATGGTCTGTGCCATATTTCAGGAACTATTTAATGACAGAAATTTCACCTGTTTTCTTTGCTACAGTTGTATTTTCTCATGCATGTTCCATATTGCTGCAGTGTTTTGAAATGATCAGTTTTCTTTGCACATTTTATGTGTAAGCGGACTCAGTGAGTGTTCTCCCATGATGCTAAGTTGCTCTGGGTCTCTTGCCCTGCAGAGTGATGCTGTTTGCGCAGGATGTTGTTGATATTGTTATTCCGAGGTGCTAACACGTGCAGTAATTCCGGGGAGCGTATCACATTGCGATGCACTGAGAAATCACAGTAATATTGTACTGTTCCTCAAGCACACGTGAACGTGCTCTGGCCACACTGATGTGACATTACTGATACATTTTAAACATATTAAATGTCACCTGCTTGTCCTGAAGTCGCGTGTGTGTGAGGAACAACAGCAACGGGACAGTTTGCTGTGTTTTCAGATGGCTCTGAGATTGACGGTGTGTTGTTTTCTCAGTTACCCTCAAATGACCTTGACGCCATCCTTACACCGTGCACCACATACAGTGCTGAGCGTCTACTGACATACATGTGCGTTATTAGCCAATCCAGGCAGCAGGGGGAGGACAGCCTGTGGTCATGAGGTTTGAAGGAGAAAATGGCATGATCCCCAGTTGATGTGTGATCCATTATCAGATCCTGGGTCAGCTGGTGAGATGGAGGTAAAGAAGGGGGCACCAGCATGGACAAATGGACCATTGAGCACATGTTATTCAAGCTGACAGGCGGTAATGTTTGTGTAGCTTGATTGTAGATACCATGGCATCCAGTATCATAACTTAAATGAGTTAATGTAGCTTACCTCAACAGAGTCATGTCACAGTGATTTATAATAACATCTCATCAGAGAGCAGGAGACAGATGGAGGAGTAACAGAGAGGGAGCTGGGAAGTCTCTTATATGATTAGACAGCTGTCAGACAGGCAGGGGAAGTTGCCCGGGAGCCTCACTCTTCAAACATTAGGGTTATGCCAGTTTACTGTCACCAGCAGAAAACTTGTAAGTTTGTGTCTCCAACGTTTCTGAGGCAGTCTGGTCAGTCAGCATGTACCGGGATCTTTGCCATTCTCCCACCAGAAACCAGTCTAAATGTTTGCCAAAGTGCTGATGAGATGTCCCATGTAGTGGGAGAGGTAATCGGATCATTCGCTTGAGTACCAACAGCGATATCAAAATGAAAAAATACACAGCCTACAAGTCATTCAAAAATCCACTCAGCTAAAAGTGAGTAAAATATTAGCCGAAGCAATGCTTTTGATATGCAGACGTACGGTGGCCAACAAAGGCAAACAGGCAACAGCAGCCTAAAATGTGCTGCAGGTTTAGAAACTATGCCATTTCAAAAACATATACAAAAATCCAAAACAAATACAATGGAAACACACTGCAAATGAAAAGGATGCTGCAGAAAGCCTCAACTAATACATTAATAGCAAACACGCTATTAATTAAATAAAAAATGTGCAGCATAAACAAGTCAAAAACACACTAATTCCAAAAAACAAATAACAGAAAAACACTTCATGATCAGTCAACACAACGGGAGTTCTCCATAAGTGCCTTTTTATATCACCTCTTTACTCCACCTTCATTCCAAAAACAACCTCAGTCTCCTCTCTGGTGTCTCTCTCAGGTTAAAAATAAATCTGTTCCTGTTTTGTTTGTTTTTGTTTTTTCATTTGCAGCAGATCTTCGTATTGTACTTGTTTGGTTTTCTGTACATGTGTTTGAATTAGCACTGTGCCTGAACCTGTTTTTTTCCTAACGTAAATGTTTTGTTGTTGCGCATTTGCCCCTGCCGGCCTCTGTAAAGAAGGGCACCTTTCCACAGAGTTAATTATTGATGTGCAGCATTAATGTTGCAGGTGATACAAGCGGCTCTAATCTTTCGTAACAACTGTCGACACAGTAGTAGGGCACCATCATCGATTCATTTGAAGATTATATTCTGGATTATTTGCTTTATAAAATGTCAGAAACACTGACCATCACAAGTTCATTAAGCTGAAGGTGACGTCTTCAAATTTCTTGTCTTCTCTAACCAACTGTTTGACCAACCATTTTAGGTCAGGGGCCACATACAGCCCAGTTTGATCACCAGTGGGCCAGACCATTCAAACTGTTACATAATAGCCTATAAATAACAACCTCTTAAGATTTTTTCCCTTAAAAATCCCTAACATTTTCTTCCATTTACATAACAATTGATAAACAGTCCGCGATGTCCGAAGAAAAATATGTGTGCTACCAAACCTGAAGTAGCCTTACAGGTTATGATAAAGTTGATGTATTTATTTCATCCAGTAGTCCTGATTTAACAATTATGTTATTCAAATCTGCGTCTTGCTGTACTACATGGTTGTCTACTGTGTCTTGTTTATATATGATGGCTCTATCTGCTATGCAGCTATTGCAAATTTCAAAACAAATTTCCCGTTTGGGACAATAAAGTTTATCGTATCTTATTTTAACAGTATGTCTCAGTTTTTCCACATTCAGTCAGTCTACTACTCACCTGTTGAAGAAGCAGGATAAGTCATCCCCTGCTTTACAAACCATTTCCACTCTTAAGTTTCGTCAGTGCCTCAGCAGCAGGGTTCCACCCATATTGTTTTAAGATAGAAGTCTGATACAGATTCTTTTGTACTGTATTCATTCTTATTTCAGTGCCACTGATGCATAACAGAATTCGTTTTTATATCAGAGAACTGAACTGTTTTCTCGGTGGAAAAGCCTCTGAGGCTGCATTTTACATGAACTACCTCCTACCACAGGTATCACAGGTGCATCAGTATGAGATGCCCAAAGTCATCCAGTGGGCCGGATTGGACACCCCTGAATTAGCAGTCCTTAACTAGTAAATAACTAAGTGCTAACAATATGGTACACCAAACTGTGAGTAGTTACTAAGGAATTAAGTTATGTAAACAGATATCTGGAGAATCTGTAGAGACAAGATCTTGGTATCAGAAGCATTCTGGTTTCTGTTTGTAGTCCGAGTAGTATTAACCAATCATGTTTGAACAGCAGGTAAATGGTCCATGTGAAGAAGCATAATGCATCATGTCAAAAGCAGTCTTGGAACCCACTTAAAGTCTGACAACAAGTCAGCTTTATATTAGTTTCTTTTTTTTATTTATCTGCATTCATTGAAAGCCATCAGTGTATAGAGATTAGCTGAAATGACTGCTGCACAGAGGAGGAAGTCCTGGCCCCATATCTGCCGGCTACACCAGACCATCTCACAATATTGGCCTTCGTCCCCAGAGGCTTTATCATCATCAGATGATAGCTGATGCGTTCAGAGATTGTAAAGGAACCAATCACAAACGACCTGATAATTAATGAATCATTAGTAAGTACTTCCTGAATAACTTTGCATCAGATAAGATAATCAGATAATGATGAGTCAATGGAGAAGAGACTGGGCTATAATATATATCAGTGAATCATTAGATAATGATTTGTTCATGAATATCTGTGAATCGACATGCCGACCAATGATTAACTTTGAATCTGCCACTGAGGGGCTTAAAACTAATATGAGTCATTATTTACTCGTTACTTAATCAGCTGTTACCCTTAATGTGCATCCTCCTGTAAAGCGGTACATCATACTGAGTGTCTACATCTTACACAGTGCTGTTAGTGCCACCAAAGAGGAGCAAATCTAAGTAAGCAAACCTCAAGAGAAGTAATATTTATGCAAATAAATCGAATGCCATATGGCTAAGGTGACAGTCGGTATTACACTTTAGATGTAATTATTCTTTAAATCTTTGATACTGTTTGCTGTTTACTTAGTATTCCCTACAGTGCAGGTACACAATTACATGCTGAACAGTCTCTTCACTGTCAGTGGTTATGATGTACTTTCAGTGCCACTGATGCATAACATATACCTGTGCCTCAGAGGAGCGCTGTATTGATACTGCTTCAGCTACAACACTGATCCTCTGTATTTTTGTAACCATGCAGAGATACTTGGGAATCAATAAGTAAAAAACACATGACAACACCAAGCAAAGATACACAATCACACACAATACTACAGTGCAATGACAAATAATACAGTTTTTGTCAGCGTCACTACCAGCCTCCATACTGTGCGACTGTAACTTTAGTTCCAGTAATAATTTATGACACGCTATGTCATAAATTTGTTCCCCCAGCACAAGATTGTCACAGTTCCTTTTTTTCCCAGTCATTTTGCATTAGCTATTTGGCATCCCTCCCAAGCTTTCATTTTAATCAGTTTGAACTCCACTTAGTGGGAGTGATCCATAGTCGCCAATTGGACAAATTAATGCGTATTTTTAAGAGGAACACCGTAGTCTTGTACAAATCTCTGAAGGAAAAAGTCCATCTAATTTAATCAGTCTGACTCCTCTATCTATGCAAAGTGTCTCAAAACTCTCAGTGTAATGTTGGAAAGTCCTCAGTACAACCAAGTTTGAAAACTATTACAGTAATGCGGCATATGCCCAAAGCCACCGTTTAATGGGATTCATTTAGTTTGAAAGCACACTCATTAGAGTGAAATATCCACAGAGGTTTAAACTCCCCACCACTTTTCAAGCCTTCAAACAGCAGGTCCACTTGCATTTCACACGGGTGCTATTAGGTATCAGTAAGGCCAGAGAATGATGCAGACACATACACAGTTAAGTATTTGGTCCCTTCAGTGTTTGTCTTTGATCAAGAATATTCTTTAAGCTTTTATGGTCTCGATTTTATCTCATATTTTTCAAGGTGTAACTCCAAAATTCTGCAGTTCTAATTAAACATGAGAGAAACTGAGGCCGCAGTCTGTAAAGAAAACAATTAGAGACTGCGGGCTGTGGAGAGGCAGTATTATATGTGTGGTATTGAAAAAGGTGTGTATGACTCATGCTGCCCGTGGGCTGAAGCAGTCAAAACAACCGCCCCTTTCATCCTATCTCCTGCAGCTCTCTCCTCTCCTGTCTCCTTTTTTCACCATTACCTGTTCCTTTCATCCATTCATGTTAACCCCCTCCTCTGACTGAAGCACCATCACATGTGTCTCTACAGTAGATTAGTGATGGTGCAATGCCATGAAGGGGCAGCAGTAGCCTCCGGCTTTGGCACTGAGTGTCCAGCCCTGCCTCTCAGACATGAAGCCTAGTCTGGAAGTGACAGGGCCAGTTGTCTGAGTCAGGATCTGTATCCCTGCTGTCAGTTCAGGGTGCTTCTGGGAGAGCAGGAGAGAGGGGTCAGCTTCTGAAGGGTGGGGGTGGTGGTGTTGGCATGGACAGGAACGCAGTCAAGAGGAGTGGTAGACGTTCTGTTGAGAGAAATGTTCAACAAGTGTCCTGTTAGAGGGAATGAGATGATCGTAACTATCTCGAAAGACTAGAAAGCCCACGCTGTGCTGCTGAGTCATGGATGCACTTTTATGAATCTACCATTCACTGTCTTGCTGTGCTCACTGCTGATCATTATAGTCATACAGAGTGAAAATCTCACTTTGTAAACTTGCTCTTACAACAATGATATGTACTCACACAAGAATCTGCTTCTTTCTTATGAGACACTAGCTAGTGTCTGTGATGTGTCTTGTCAGTTATCCCTCTTGATTTCAAGCCTCTTCATAGTAACCAGCAGGCCTCCTTCCTCTGAAGCGCCTCTCACAGTTCCTCTCATAGTCCCGATGGAGTGAAAGGCCATTTTGGCGCAGCACATTGATCGCCCCTCTCATTCCGGAGACTGGGATGGAAATCATTGCTGCTCTATTTGTTCAGGGCGGTGACCAGTTCATTGTGTATCACTGTAATGCACTTTGACAATCCCTTTGATTTTGCTTGAAGTTGTTGCCAAACAAAGGTAAAATTTTGTAATGCAAGAATTTCAAAAGAGTTTTGACTGCTCATTGGAAATGTAGCCTGGATGGGTTTCCTGGGCAGCAAAGTCAGAAAAATATGTTAAACACAAAATAAAAAACATAAATAAAGAAAAAATAAAATAAAATGAAATAATTCATTCATTCATTTCCATAACCGCTTATCATCTTGCGGGGGGGCTGGAGCCTATCCTAGCTGACATTGGGTGAGAGGAAGGGTACACCCTGGACAGGTCGCCAGACTATCACAGGGCTGACACATAGAGACAGACAACCATTCACACTTACCGGCAATTTAGAGTCACCAATTAACCTAACCTGCATGTCTTTGGACTGTGGGAGGAAGCTGGAGCACCCAGAGAAAACTCACGCAGACACAGGGAAAACATGCAAACTCCGCACAGAAGGGCTCCCCCACCTTGGGTTCGAGCCTCCCACCCTGGGTTGAACCAGGAACCCTCTTGCTGTGAGGCGACAGTGCTAACCACTACACCAAAGTGCTTTGTAAACTTTGTATTAAAGAAATAGTGGAAGCTCTCTGAGGCCCTACTCACCCTTTAAAGGTGCAGAATGGTTTAGTCTGGCCCTGCACTAGGATTCATGAACACTAATGTACACAATCATGTCTTTCACCAAGAAAGGGAAATAAGGGTTTCAAAACTGAAAGTAAAGAAAGAAAAAGTGACTGTAAAAAAAGAGAGACATGGATCAAGAGAGAAGGGGCGAGAGGCCCACACAGACAGCTTATGCATAGGGCTCAGACTTTGGTACTACGCCCCTGTGTGTATGAACCTGTGTGAGTACATGTACACAGTAACTTTCTGCATCAATGGGAAGGTTATCAGCATCATAAGTAGGACACTGTGTGCGACTGCAGTATCCTATTCTGCTGAGGAAATCTAACATCTTTCTGGGACAATCTGCCCTGCCAGAAAATTCATCTTGTATTTGTTTAGTTATCAAACGTAGGCGAGTGATAGTATCTCTTTATTTTTAGATTTTGCTGAGACACTAGATTAGGGCGCCCAAAGTCTCCATGTGTTTAATCGAATAATTAGTTTGTGTTAGACGAGTTTATCATCAATAACTAAATAAAGTGAGAATGTGTCATCATAGCAGACACAACATTTTAAACATAGGGTCACAGATTTTTAAGTTAGAACAAATAGGTGTCCATATGGACACTGAAACTGTTTTTGCTTGTTGTAATCATTTCTTCTGTTCATACTAGCAATTAAAAGATATCTTCCTGACATGTTTCCAGCCGAGGTGATGGGAAACAAAATCCTTGATTTGTACAAAAATATAGCTTTTTGTTAGGGTTCAGCAGTCTGAGTAAGACAAATCCAGTGGATTTCTCCCAGAGTCTCTTTTTAGCTCTAAGTTCCCTCTTTGTGTTACTGTTTCACCACCACAACTCCCCAAGTTTACACTGAAGGAATTTCAAAATAAAAAGACTCTAACTTTGGAAGATACCCACTTGATTTGAAGCCACATATTTTTTGCATGTGGATTTTGACCTATCCAGAGTCCTGCACGGGTTTGATTTACTTTCTTTTTTTTTTTTTTTTAGATTTTTTTTGGGGCATTTTGCCTTTAATTGACAGGACAGCTAAGTGTGAAAGGGGGAGAGAGAGGGGGAATGACATGCAGTAAAAAGCCGCTGCGGCAACAGCCTTCGAACATGGGGCACCTGCTCTATCCACTAAGCCACTGACGCCCCAGGGGTCTGATTTTCAAGACATGCTCCCTCACCAGCACCGGGACCTGCAACCGTACCCACCATGCCACCTGAACATGCCCAATCAGTTTCACAACCTGACCCATCCCATAGACACAAGATCTGTGACCCAACCAGAAGTCCTATAAAAACCCTGTGCTGCTCAAATAATTTAGTGTGGCAGCAAATGTGATAATTTGGTGACACTTCATACATGTGAAGCTAATATATACTTAAATTAAGGTAATTCAGGGAACGCACCCTTTAGCTTATTCTCATAATACTGAGCGGCTCATCTCCACAGTTAAAACATCTGTTAGTAATGCACCTAATTGAAGCAGCTACCATATTCCAGATTGTGCAGAAGACAGAGCAGACACACAGTCAGCAGTCAGAGTATTAAAATATTAAATTATTATTATTATTTTGATGTCATTTTATTTTTTTTATACACCTGCAATCCAACCCACATGTTCTTTGTTTAACCCAGAACCAAACTCAAAAATAAAATTAAGACAAAATCCACTGCAAATCAACCTTTTTGTGGGTCACCATCACCAGTGGGTACCTGATCCAATGCAGGACTCTTTCCTGATCACATACAATGAAAGCGCATTAGAGAGGGATCTTTAAATTACCAGTATGAACAGGAGGAATTAGTCCAGCAAGCAAAAACAGTTTCAAGGCTCGTATGGACACCCGACAATTGTTTTTAGCAAAGACCTGAAAAATTGTGAACCTATCCTTTGCTAATCTATCACAGTCCAAACTGAATCTTTTGGGCTGCAAATACTTGTTATGTGCCACTAAACCAAAACTTTACCAAACCAAAAATATCAAAGACTTACAATAAACGCTCTTAAGCTGCTCTTTTTTAGCCCTCTGCAAATCTACATGACAGTGTTTAGGTCATTTGATTTGGCACTATCGTGTGCCTCTTTTCTCATATCCAGCCACAAGGCAGCTCCAGTGTGTTTCCCATGGGCGGTTACCACTGATATGCTCATAAAGGACGGAAACTCAAGGACAGGCAGCCATTTTGGGGCCAGCTGTAGTGTGCCTCAATGGTGCAGTGGCAATAATCTGTGTGGAGAATTATTTTTGAGTCATAAACCCTCCCAAGCACTGTGACTGATCCAAAGCTAGAGGACAAGAGAAGAGAAAAAAAGGAGACGGTTGCCAGGAGATAGAAACAGGCAGCAAAACACAAATTATGTGCCCTGTCAGTGGAAAATCACGCACACGTGCATGCTTTGAGGGTCACAGATGTGCTCACCTACAGAGAGAGAGCACAAACAAAACTTGAAGTGCCATGTGAGCTTTTAATTAGCTGAAGCACATAATGTGACACGAGGGAGGTGAGTTGTGAATGACAGGGAACCATTAACCTGTTGAATAAACACATACCTGCATGAGATTACCATTAAAAAGGTGCTTATGTGTCTCCGGGCTGTGAGTCATATTGTGTTGTAAAGAGCATGGACTGAGGAGAACGAACATCATGATCCGGACATGGATATAAAGTAGTGTAATTTGATGTCGCCCACAAAAAAATGACCTAACAGAAGATATTTTTCTGTCATGTCGTTTTCTGAAACACAATTTCACCCACTCTGTAGTTACAGTTATTGAATGAGCCTCAGGAGAATGATCTTTTCTCTGTGTATGTTTGTGTGCGTGTGTGTGTGTCTGTGTGTGTTTGTGCGCACCAAATGGATCCAAACTAATTGATGATCTGATGGTCTACCGTCCTTTCTGGGACAAAGAGCTTTTAGAGTCTCTCTCTCTCATCCATTCTCTCTTGTTGTGTGTCTATATGTTTGGTAAAGCTCCAGTTCTAATGGAGCCGACTGCCTCCAGCCTGAGCCCAAACCCACACACTGTATAGCAGCCCTAATTCACCAGCCACAGCTGCACTGACTGATAACACTGTGTGTGCATGTGTGCGCGTGTGTATCAGGGTTACATACGAGAGCAGGGAGAGATTCACCCAGTGGATGTGTGTATGCACAGGATTGTTTTCTTTTAAGAGGCTGTAATCGATATTTATATAATAAAAATGTATCAAATGATGATGGAAAAACAATGTGAAAATGTGAGAGGCATCACTCATAGTGATGACTCGAGAATTACCACCTCAATCTTCAGCTCACCTCCACTTTACGGAGATTTATAGTGAGTTTCAGCTCACTGTTTAGCTGTCAGCCTCACAACTTTACTGTTTTGGTTCACTCTCGCCGCTCTCATAGCCCCGTTCACTGCCACAGCAGGCAGCTGTTTTCAGTGAGAAGGTTATAAAAACCCATTAAATGGCAGACAGCCAAAGTAAGCAACTAGCTGGTGAACATTAAAGCAATAGCTCATGACAGGCTGTGGTATATTTTAATTATATCACAGCTAAGGGGCACTGTTCACAGAGGGTGGACAACCCCCTTAGGGGATACAATCACAACTTATCAACAATCAGGAGTGAGCTATTGCTTTTATAATACCAAGTGTGCCAATATGAAACTTTAAGACATATTTCAGTTTTAATTGTTGTTATTAACATGTTCAGAAAGCAAAGAAATAGGCCCTTCGTGCTGCCTGCACGGTTGCTAGTCAACATTCTTTGTTTACTAGCCCCTCGGGAGAGTTGGGATCCGTTGCCTTCTTTATTGGCTTGAAGTCATCTTATAATATTGATGCATGATGAACTGTCGTGTCGAGTCCTTTTTTTCTAAGGGCTCATTTATGCTAATTTATGCTCAGTGTCAGACATTTCCTTTGAATTTATGTTCTGAAAGCTTATGGATACGGACAAAATGGAGCAGCACAATCACGGATAGTGGGGGTAGTGTAGTATAGTTAAGAGAGATAGGACCGTAGGTGACGCTGAAGACATTTAAAAAATGGTTGCACACAACAAATTGGTAATATAGTGAAAATACTTTTTGTATTTAATGGCCTCACAGATCACCGCTGTCTACAGTGCTGCCTCTGTTAAAAGATACAACCTTCTTCATCACTGCCTCGTTTGTTGTTGTGTGAATTTTGACTCTGCCCTCTAGTGCCATATAAAGGACACAAGGAAGTATGAGGGCAGTGACGTTTACAACATTTGAAATGAGTGTACCTGTCTGAGTACAAATGGGCCCTGAGGGTTTTCACAACTGTGTACGCTGTTGAGTTGCATGCAGTGTCTTTGAGTACACACCAGGACTGGCTAATATCTGCATGTCGTCTTTTAGATTCAGCAGGTGATTTGCATAGTGAGGCCACTGTGGTTGTCGCAGTTGACTATAAATGTTTCCATTTTGTGGCACTTTGTTATACCTAACTAATTTGTTAGGCCAATTTTTCCCCTCTCAAATGCTGAGTAATACTGAGACATAGCCACTGTTGTATATGGTTACTACACCACAGCTAACAACCCATCAGATTGCTTGATTTAAGCTATCCATTTTATTAAATGGAGCATTTAGCAGCTAGAGAATCAGATATTTTCCTCAGGACTTGGTTGAGACCAAAAACAGAGCTATGAAAGATTGAAAATGGACTTACGTTCATCAAGTGGACACAAACACAACTCTAAATGGATGATAATGTTGCTCCGTAACTGCAAGATGAGCAAATACGCAAGTGTTTGCGAATGCACTCACCTTATCAGCTGAATTGTTCACAACTCTCCTGCCCCAAAGTATAAAAAAAAAATCTGTTATTGCAGGTTTAACATAGATACTGAGAAATTATGCTGCGATAATGACTCGGACATTTTGGTCTGTACAGTTTTTGAAGTGTGATGCAGTCAATTTCTGTTCTAAGAAAGAAAGAAGGGAGAAATGTTTGGCATCTACTTTACTCAATAGTGTTTTGTCCAGGTGGGCTGAGCAGGTGATGATTCTTAGTTACAAAGATGAAGAAGATAGTTGTATGTCACATAGTGTGATTGATATTTTCACTTTTAGGAGCAGCCCAATTCTCTATACAAGTGCTATTGTAGCTACTGTTAGTGAATGAGCATCAAATGCTGGCTTAGTGCCTTGCTCAGGGGCACTTTAACAGGAACTGTAGAGTGTTGTTACATGTAAATTTACATTTAAAAACCTTTTCCTCTGTCACTGCACTTCCATCTCCTGCATAAACATCATTATAAAACAACGAGTCACATTCAGTGTTTGGCCCAGGCATGGCTTCCTAATTAAGTGGCCTTATTCTTTATAAGGACAGAATTGTCTCGGGATAAAGAAGTGCTCAGTCATGGAAAGAGAAAGAAATCCCACAGCACTGATATGGTGGAGAGGGTGTGAAAGGAGGCAGGGAGGCAGCATCAGGCCACCCACACCTGTGAATAAGTGGATGCCTTGGGATCCCAAAGCTGTTTTAAACTGTTATGTGGTTTATAAGTGGCCGTCTGCACTGATATTAGAGCAGTCGGCTTTTTGGAGTCTGATTTTTTTGCTTCTAATCAGGTAAGACATTTATCTCTCTGCACTGCATGTTAATTACTTTTTTTTCTTATCACAGCCTTGTGTTAATATGCTTAGCTGTTCAGTTTTTAGCAGCATGCAGAGGCTAAAGGAAAGAGACAGAAGATAAAAAAAAACAGCTTAGGGACTTCAGTGCGCATGTAAATACAGTCTGAGATAGAGATAATACGCACACACACACACACACACACACCCATCCCCATTTATCACATTTCATAACTGCAGGCGGAAACCAGCATGATTCAAAAGTGGGTTTTTTTGTCAATAAACTGTGCGTGGTGTTTTATCAGCCAAACCCCAAGAGAAGTAAGAAAAATCACTGCTCGCTCTCGATCCATACGCACACTTAAAAATAATGCACACGGTCACACACACATACTGTACTCTAAAAAAACTGTAATAAAGTGACCAATCACTCTTATTAACAGGACATATGGTTTTATATTTCTTATATCTGTTTTTTTTTTTTTCACCTGAGCAGATAGTGCTCTGACACGCTGCTCTGACAAACCGAGACATTTTCATTTCCACTCCACGAATACAAACTCTCCGCTCTCTCCAATCACGCTTCAGGAGAAGAAATTGCAATTATTTTGACTCTGTGGCCGTCATGCAGCAGGACGAGCTGCACTGCGTGCTGCGTTTGCCACTCACTGGATATCGGACTGCCCAATTACAGTAAAAGTCTGCATGACAGAGGCTGTATATCTTCAGCATTTGCCTGTCAGTTTTCATCCTAAAAGGGAGACTTTTTGAATGAACTGTCATCCATCTTTTGCATTACACCTAAATACACACACACACACATATTTCACATGCACAACTTTGAGTTTCATTGTTGAACACGATTTACTCCTCTTCTGCTACATTTTTCTGTATCTGTGAATTTAGTCATCATAAATCTTTTATTTTCAGATTGATTTTTTTTTTTAATTCATTTTTGAAGAGTGGGTGTCAGTTTTGCTATCAGCTAATTCTGCATCCGCCACCCTCACACACACTGTTGGAAACACATCCTGTATACAGATCATGTGTTCATATACTGTAGCGTGGGTGGAAACATCTATTATATCGAGAGCTGCATTTACATACCAGTGCGCCTGTGTGTGTCTCCCTCAACCGTTTATTTATAGATTTTTAGCTATTGATTCAAACAACTGTAGCCAGCTTTTACATACTGTGCTCACATATTGTATCGTTCTGTGGGGTAATGTAGCATCCAGACGTGTGTCTATCACCCTGCAGAGGTCAAAGGTGACTTTTCTGCCAGTAAACATGGGGTGGGTTGAACATACACAGATACAGATAGTTAGTGAGATAGAAAACGGGTATCCTTCCTCTTCATTTAAAAAAAATAGGTCTGTCCACACAACCTTAGTTTTACAAAATATCTCCTGCCACACAAAAACTCAAAAACAACCCTAAGTGCTTGCTGGTGTTAGCTGTCTTTAGCAGTCTCCCTTTGTCACAAAGACAGTAAAGAGTACAGGCTAATGTTACCTTTTCTTAAAACACCTTCTGAAGATCTCATAACAGCTGATCCTCATTCAATTTAAGGATGAAGGAGCTCACTCAAACATACAAGTGATGCTGTAGACATGCTGAAGTTTTCCTGCCACTCCTCATCAACAACAATCCCACTCTGGAAAGCGTCCCACCATCTGCTGGTTCAACCGGGCCTGATCCAAAACCGTCGCTTCTGGCGGACTTTAAACCCCCGATGCTGAGTTGGAACAATAACAGTGGGTGCAGCAGACGGTTCTGTTCGTCAATGAAGTGGGACCATGATACTAAGTTTACATGTGAAGTAGTCATTCAACCAAGCATACAAACCAGTAGTCTGCCATTGTTGTTTGTGGCGCATTACACAAAGTCATTACACAAAGAGACATTTCATCATGTCCCTAACGCTCCATTTTGCACATGAATACAAAGTAAAAGGATTTTTGAAAAATCTGCACCCTTAAAGGCATTTTAAGAAGTGACCTAAAACTAAAATGTAGAGGAGAATATCTGTTTACAAAGATATCTATATACGTGTAGACAGGGCCTTATTTCTACTAAAGTGCAGTGGTACACAGTTGCCTTCTTTAACAGCATGTGGGTGGTTCCCAGAGATTAGAAATTACAGATTTACTGTTGCATGCACTTGAGGGATGAAGAGAGATCCTGGAAACAGAGACACTGCAGCAGCACAGACCTCCAGAGCCACTTCAGAGGTTCCTGCAGCACTCTGCCCTCATTATCATAGGACAGCTACATGACCATGGTTAACACTCGCCACTGTACTTAAGCAAACAGCACTTTTTCCGATAGTCAAACACTATGACATCCTGCAGCAGTCTGACCACAGCTGCAACCCTGATGGATGTGGCTCTCTGCTAATTTGATTTGATTTCCCCTCGGTAGTAGAGCCTAGCACATTCTCCAACTGACTCATACTCTGTTTACCTCTGGCATGTGTGTGTGTTTATATGGATGTGTGCGCGTGCCGGGCGGCCTGTCCTTCTCTGTGTGTCTGTGCCAGACGGTCTGAGAATAGACTGTCTGGAATTTGATGCGCATTGTTGAAAAGCTGTTGCCAGTTTGGCCAATTAGCGGCTCTGTTACCATGTGAGTAGTTTGTCTTTAACAGGACACTTCTGGACACAATGACCTTTTCAGGTTTCCTTTCACGGACTCCTCTTGAACAGCTGAAAGTGTTCTACAATGCTGAACTTTTCCGTAACAACAACATGGCTGATGGAGACAAAGGGCATTGTAAAGAAATGTATAATGTGCACAAAAAAAACCTTGAAACATTATACTTGTCTGTCTGTGTGTGTCCATCAGAGGCCAGATGAGGAGGTGGTGGTTGACCAGGGAGGGACTAGCTCAGTACTGAACATCCACTATGAGAAAGAGGAACTAGAAGGTGAGTAACATGAAACACCATCAAACCCTTTACTTACATGGTTCTTTTGCACAGGTCAGACATGGGGGTGTGTGTTTCAGCATGTAGGTAATAGGTAAACTTCCTCTCCAGTCACGTTTTAAAGTATGTAAAAAATACTCTGCTGTCATTAATATATTGTTTAATATAGTTTTCCCACATAAAGCGTGAAAAAAAAACCTCTGAAAAGGGGCTGGAAGCAGATCTACTCTCTCTCCCCCATTGAGAAATTCTGGATCTGGCCTCCGTCCTGCTTATGCTAGGTTTTGCTTTCTGCTTTTCTGGTGCTGGCACAGCACTAAAACCAAGCAGCAGCCTCCGGGGCTGAAAAATGAAGCCAACATGGAAGTGCTAATAACTGCAGTTCCTTGAGTGGACACTTGAAGCTGGCTCTAGAAGAGACTCAATACCCACAGAGACCCGTGTTAAAATGCCCAACTTCACAGCAGAAATAAACATGTTTACAGCCTGGTAGGGAAAACGGTGTTGTTCTCTACAACTAACTTCCCTGTTCATGACAACTGTATTAAGGCTTACAGTGATGTATAATTATGTATTTAATTATGTACATAAATATGTATAATTAAGGGTGTAGCCACTTTGAGGGACATGTTGTCACGATGTCACTGAACTCAAAAGACATCTAAGTGGGACAGGTTTTTTAATTTAATCCCGCAAGGGGAAATTCACAGTTTTTCACTCTGTTGTTGTCACATACATGTACACACAGGCCTGAAATACTCACACACATGCACAAACAGGGCCTATACATGCATCAAATGGAGACATGTCAGAGTGAGGGGGCCCATGGACAGGCGCCCCGAGCGGTTGGGGGGGTTTGGTGCCTTGCGCAACTGGGTGAACTGGAATCTGAATGTGTTATTATTATTGTTATTATGGTCACTATTGTCAACTTAATCCAACACTGAAGCTGCTGCTCTGCTCTCTTTTAGTTCAAACTTCCAGCCATGTTGCACAGCTGACCTCACCAGACCAAACTGCAAATAATAGAACATGAGCTTGCAAATTTGTCCAGTACGTAGCAGTAACACCTGACCACATACCAATCATAAGTTACATGAAACTTAATACTCCTTATAAATTTGGCTGCTTTTCCTTTTCTTAAAGTTTAACATGCAGAGATGTTTTTACCTCTCCATAGCAGAGCTCCATTATTATTAATTATTCATATTTTTATATTGACAGTGTATACGCTCTGTGTGTTATCAACAGCCTTCACACCTGCAGTCTGTATTTCAGCTTGAATTCTGCATAATAACACTGCCGGCCAGGTCCAACTCTAACCATGAGTCGGATGTTTTGCATGAAAATTTTTCATTTGTATAACTTTTTTTGCCTAAAAGAAGAAAAGTTAAGACATGTATGAAGGTATTTCACTGTGAAATGTTGTGGAGCATACGTATGACATCATAAACAATGGACATAATTCAGAAAAGTGCCTATACTTCAGAGCTGTAGTTGAGTAGAGACAGTATACTCCTCAGGTAATTAACCTACACTACCTCAGCCAACAGCAGATCTCCTAAGGCATGTATATTTTATGAAACCAAACAATATGATGGAGTATGTTTTCAGTCAGTTCTATCATTCTTGTGAATGTGTGTGTGTGGATAGTTTATAGTGTGAGTTGTTGTGAGAACATGGGGATGTTTTTTTGTCTTCTTGTCTGGTGGAGATGAATTGAACATTAAAAATGAATCCTCCATCTATCCAGAGGACGCTTGGGGGCTGATCTGTCATCACGGGGTGAAGACAGCTGTGTGTGTGTGTGTGTGTGTGTGTGTGTGTGTGTGTGTGCGTGTGCGTGTGTGCGTGCGTGAGTCAGACCATTCTTTCTTTTATGGAGAGATAATAACACATTCAGAGACTGAACACTCAGCTGCAGCTCAGTAGCTTTTTGTCCTCGATGCACCCCAAACTATGTTTTTCATGCCCAAACAAACACACACACACACACACACACACACACACACACACACACACACACACACACACACACACACACACACACACACCTCTGGTTCCATTTTATTTACAACAATTTGCAAAACCAATTTGGTTAATTGTGTGATTATTTCAACTGTTCATTCTTTAATTTCAAAAGGCTCTGCTTTGATATTCAAATAAAACTCCATCATTGTCTGCATCATGAGTTCAGTCTGCTGTTATCACAGCATGCTGTGTGAAACACTGAATGCACTGATGATAATTACAGGTGGCAGAGGTTGAGACTAGTGTCAGACAGGAAGTAGAGAGTTATTCCCTGATTCTCCCTGTGGAGCTTTGGGCCTACACCTAACCCTCGGTTTAATGGCTTTCACATTCTCTTACTTTAACCATCTGAGCTGAGAGACCGCAGTGCACCTCAATAAACTCTGCTTCCTCCCGTTAGCACATGTTCTCTCTCCATCTGGAATATAGGAAGATGCCAGTTTTATCCTCAGCCAATAAGGATTTTATATTATCTCATCAGAAAGTCTGAAATAAAATGTACGTATGTATATATTTATAGAAAGTGGACAAAATGACACACACACCTCAACCCATTGACAGGAGAGTGAAGTAGGCTGGGTGTAAACAATTCAATTCAATTCAATTTTATTTATACAGCCCAATATCAAAAATCACAGTTTGCCTCAGAGGGCTTTGTCCTTGAACCCTCACAGCGGAAAAGGGAAAATACCCCCCCAAAAAAATCTTTAATAGGAATAAAAGATGGTAGAAACCTCAGGAGGAGCAACTGAGGAAGGAACCCTCTTCCAGTATGGACATACATGCAATAGGTGTCGTGTGTACAGAACAGATCAACATAGTTTCCGTACCCCATTTTTGGTCACCCCTCTGTTGGGGTACCTAGCACACAGATCTGGTACTAAAAGGTGGAGCTGTGAACACTGCAGTCCGTTGATTGGTCAGTAGAAGACGGCTGAGTTGTGGCTGGTTTTGAGGCTCATGTAACCACTGTTCATATCATGGAGAGTTTAACATAAATAAACTGTAACTATAAAAATGAAAGGATGTTTTGCTGCCTGATCTTGCAGCTGGAGTCTGAGAAAAATAATTCACCAGGCCGACTACTGGCAACTTATAAGGTGGAACGTTTACTTGTAATGTTACTCAATGCATGAGTTGATGACATGAATCCATCATCACACAATTTCCATTTGACAACTCTGACCATTCCGTTTTATTGTCTCTCTTGGATGACATACACTTTTAGTAATGAGTAAGAGAGGGAGAGACAGAGAGACGGGCACGACAAACAGTAATGACAATAGCTACAATAACAATAATTTCACTAATAATATTGTAATAATAGTATTTTGGTAGTATATATGGAATAAGTGTATATTGATATTCTAGAGTTCTACAGAATATATCAGCTTTAAAAGAGGTCCGATAATCAGACAGTCTGCAGTCACGTTATAAGAAACTGCTAAATTAACAGCAAGTAAACAACATAGCAACAAAATAGTACAGATAACAGACAAAATTTAAAGATAACAAAATATAAAAGTAACAACGGTTTGTTCCTGGTTTTGTTTCTTGAAAGTTGCCAAGAAGTGGAATCAAAAGGCTGCGTTCAAAAACATTTGATAAGGATGCAGCCCCAAACGGAAGGGCTGATCTGATTTCTCTCTAAAGGTGCTTATAATACTCTCAAGGCTGAAGTGAAGAATGTATTATTAAGCTTTATTTACATATAGACAGTTCAGAAATGCCTGAGGCTCATCTGAAGACAGCATTCTCTATTATTTACTATTCATATGTATAAACTTTTTATTTGGTCCTCCTCTATATTTCTCTAAGTTGCAGGTAACTTTTTAGGCATTAATATCACCATGATGATGTTTTATGGTTTTTCCAATGCTCTGTGGAGCAGTATTTTAGTTGCACTTAACTGAATCAAATGTTTACATATTTATTTTAATATTAATCATGACACTAAGTATGTGTATAAAAGTGTAACAGGCCCAGGGCATAAGGCAGATAATAATTTTGTTGTGTTAAGAACAGGCACAGGCAACAGGTAGTGTGCTTCCTTCTTTTGCTTCTGCCAGACTTTATTTTCAATACATACACATTTATGTTCTTTAAACTGTATTATTCCCCACTTCCCGTTTCTCATCATAAACCCATTACCAGGTCGCATAATCACAACATTAACAAAACAGTACAGACACAAGACACAATGTCGTCCCTGTGTTGTAATAAAGTCAGTTGTGGCTGACATTACGGGGTGCACCCAGCAGACTGATTCAGTGCTGCTGTAGCTCTGGGGAAAAAGCTATTTCCCAGTCTGGAGGTGCAGGCTTAGAAAGCCTTTTAACGTCTGCCAGATGGAAGGAGTTCAAAGAGATGGTGGCATGGGTGCGTGGGGTCCTTACAGATGCTGGTGGCTTTTCTGAGGCAGCATGCGCTGTAGATCTCCTCCGGGGGCTGGGAGCTGTATCCCAATGATCTTCTGTGCTTGGGAGACGACCCGCTGAAGCGCTTTCCTATCTGCTGCTGTGCATCTGAGATACCACACAGAGACGCAATATGTTAGGATGAGACAGGCAACTTTATCAAAACATCCGTTAAGATGCTCTCTGTGCTGCAGCGGTAGAAGGTCATCGGCATCTGTTGAGGCAGACCCGCGTTTTCAGCATCCTCAGAAAAAATAGCTGTGCCTCTGTACCAGTGCAGTGGTGTAAGTGGACCATGTGAGGTCCTCTGACATGTGTGCCCAGAAACCTGAAGCTGTACACTCTTAACCCTTCCCCCACTGAGGAAGACTGAAGCATACTCCTCATCATGTGACCTTCTTAAGTTGATGATTAGCTCCTTGGTCTTTCCTGTATTAAAGGACAGGTTGTTCTCTGAGCACCAGCCCACTAGGTTCTGCACCTCCGCTCTGGAGGCTGATTCATCGATGTTGAAGATCAGCCCGATCACCGTTGTGTCATCTGTTGATTTAATGATGGTGTTAGTGGCGAATGTGGGAACACAATCACGTGTGAAGAGGGAGGATGTTTTTTCTAAATTCAGTTTTTCAATCTTGGCACCCTCAGTTTTGCAAATAAAATAATAAAAGTAAATAAAAAGAAATAAATAAAACATAAAAATGTTCACAATCCTTGTGCTTTGTACCTTCTCATACAAATAAAAACAAAATAAGTTTTCTCCAGACTCCTTTGGTCTGCTGCTTACAGCTTTAAAAGAATTCTTCACCCACAAAATGACTGTTGATCAATTACTCACCCATGTTACGTTAAATTTGTGAATTACTGGCGGCAAATAAGATTCCTGATAGACTGGCTGATAGTAACTCAGTTTAATACTCATATAAAAGCAGAATGGGGGCGGCTGTGGCTTAGAGGGTAGAGTGGGTCGTCCGCTAATCAGAAGATCAGCGGTTTGATCTCTGGTTCCTCCAGTCCGCATGTTGAAGTATCCTTGAGCAAGATACTGAGCCCCAAATTGCTTCCGATGGCTGTTCCACTGGTGTGTGAGAGTGTTAAAAACTGAGTAGCAGTGGCACCTTGTATGGTAGCTCAGCCACCAGTGTGTGAATGTGTGTGTGAATGGGTGAATGTAACTCAGTGTAAAAAGCTAGTGGTTGAAAGACTAGCAAGGTGCTATACAAATGCAGTCCATTTATCAATTACCAATGAGAAATCCCATTAAAAAATAGCATGGCTGGTGGGAGACACTCCTAAACTTTAATTAAGAAAATATACAAAGGTAAATCACATAATGTGACCACACACTGCTGGGAGTGACCAAAGCATTACTCAGCAGTAAAAGTGTAATCTCTTCCTCAGGTCACAGGACTCTGTTTGTGGGGGTCCGAATGCCCAGGCAGAGCCATCGTCACCATAAGGCCCACGGCTCTCGCCACCGCAAGAAAGACAGAAGGGCAGGAAGCGTCACAACACAACAAAGCGAGGAAAGTGAGACAGCCACCTCCAGTCATGGTAACACACACACAAAAAACTCCTCTTAGGCTTCTTTTACTTTTGAAATCAAAGTATTTTTTAGGGTCACTTAGTCATTTACTAGTCAGAGAGAGAGATGGGAGAAAGAAATGGACATTTGGTCACGGCTGAGTGTAGAACACGCAGCATACTTGCAAACCCACCTCCCAGAGAGGAGGTAGTGGTTGTTGAACAAAGCCTATCAATACTGTGGGCACTTCACACACTTGCACACACACAGATCACTCCAGGCTAAAATTGACAAGCCTGTTAATTAGCTACCAAAGAGCAGGAACTAGTCAGCATGTTGCATGTGTGTGCATGGATTTGTGTGACTGCGTGTGCGTGTGTGTCTATGGACCCAATAGTCATTTAAAAGACATGTTCTGACAAAGCAGGCAGTGTTGTGTGTGTGTTTGTAAAGGTCTTTTGAGAGCCACAGTTCACCTCTTGTTCGTCCCTCACATCCTCTCGCTTCATCAGACACGCCGTCCCAGCGGGTCCAGTTCATCCTGGGCACAGAGGAGGATGCTGAACATGTGGCCCATGAGCTGTTCACTGAGCTGGATGAGATCTGTGTGAAGGATGGCAAGGATGCTGAGTGGAAGGAAACAGCCAGGTCAGGATCTCCTCTGGGAGCTGTTGGCAACAATGCTCGGCAATAAAGCTCGTGACAGCCCGGCAGCTCTACAGCTGTATTGTTACGAAGAAAGAGTGTTAGTTACATTTAAAGCTTAGTGGATCATTTTTTGGTCGGTTTGCTCAAGGCAAAGGGCTCCGAAGAGAGGTGTGACACAAAACACTGCTGTGATCTCACTCATGCAGCAGTGCCATATTGTAGTGTCAAAGCTGTCCCTCATGTTGTGTGGTTTACATTTACATCTAAAGCATCTGTCCTGGGAGGAAAGAGTGTAAACCACAATTTAAAGATTTAAGGCTGATGTTTGTGTGGGCTGGGAAACATCTTTTCTTTCAAGGTCTGATGCTCCTGTCTTCCTGTCTGCACTGAGTTCATTTGGGTCTGTATAAAGACCCAACATGGGAGCAAAACCTTCTTCATTGACTGCAAAGAGTAAAGAATATTTATCATGAAAAACAGTTGTATTTACAGTGAAAGAGTAACATTTTAGGAGCAACATATGATTAAACTTTGGCGGCTGACAAGGGCAAATGCACTACAATGGCCCCTTTGGAGAAACGTGCTGCAGATTCAGAAAAGATGCCAATTAAAAAATAAATACAAAAATGAAATTTGCTGCAAAATGAAAAAAACATGCTGCAGAAAGAATAAATACATAAACAGCAAACATATTCAGTCAACACAACGGAAGTTCTCCCGGCCTCTAGGGGGAGCTATGTAAATCTGTTGCTCTTTTACATATTTGTAAAATGCTAAGGCCAAATTATAAAAGAGTCTGTACCTTTTTTCTGCAGTTTTCTTCGTGCTTAAGAACCAAACACCAGATACACTCTCTCTTCTGGTTCCTCTATCTCGGTTGAAAATCCAGTTGTTCCACTTAGCACTCCCCCAGGACGGAGATTTGCAGCATCTGTTTTCATATGTGTGTTAATTGGCATTATTTGTGAAGCTGCAGCACTGTCTCCTAACTGTTGTGGTACGTTTGCCCTTGTTGGCCACCGAACTAATTACATGTAGAAATAACCAATCAGAAACAAGGATACAACTCGGATTCCAAAAAAGTTGTAAAGCTGTTTAACACATAAAAACAGAATGCAGTGATGTGCAAATCCTTTACAATGTTTTATTAAACATATTTCTAATGCTGTTATTCACTTGAAATTTAGACCAGACTTTGGTATTAACGCAATAAAATTATGCTGATCAAGGCATTGTAACATTTCAGTCCCTAAAAATGATGTGCAGTAAAGTAGAATGGCACAGGAAAAGTATACTGAACACGCTAACTGAAATGTATTTAATACTTGGAGAAGCATTTGTTTGCAATGCTAGCTTCAAGACACTTCCTGTATAAAGAAACTAATCTCTTACAGTGTTCAGACAGGATTCTGACCCCTTGTTGCTTTAAATCTTGAAGATTTTAGGGGTCTGCTTGTGAATCTAGAAACAGAATTTCACTTTCAATTCTTCAATAATTAGTAATTAGCACTTCCTGAGTTTTGTTAGATGAATGCCCCTGTCCGAACTTTTTTGGAACGTGTTGCAGGCATCAAATTCAGAATCAGTGAACATTTACCAAAAAAAAAAAAAAAAAAAAGTTAATCAGCTTGAAAATTAAATATCTTGTTCTTGTACTGTATTCAACTGAATATAGGTACCAAAAAATGCAAATCATTGCATTCTGTTTTCATTTATGGTTTACACAGAGTGCCAACTTTTTTGGAATTAGGGTTGTATGCTATATCTGACATTTTGTTATTTAATCCTTTGATTTACTCAGTGATGTATAAGTCTGCAAAACCACAATTTAAATTATTTTCAAAAACAGAATTTTATTTTTGTGAAATCACTTATATCATCACTAGCATTTAACTTCTGAGAAATAACCCATAATTACTTCTAATATTAAAATAGTAATTCATAAATAGGGATTAAATAATAGGAAAAAAAGCCTGGAATAGAAACAAAAAACAAAAAAAAACTAAAGCAGGAAATAAATTCTGCTGCTGGTAGAGGAGGGGCATCAGAGAAAATACAATATCTAATAAGGAAAATGTAATACCACATTGATGATGACAACAGCAAACAAAATCAGTGTCAGCTTTATACCTCTTGTTGGCAAATAATTCTGTCACAACCTATCACTGTTCAAATAAATTGCAAATAATAGGCCAAATCTAATTTGCTGCTGAATTAAATGTATTGCCTCAGATAGTGTTATATTCATTATGACCAATGATATTTTATACCATCACTCCAGATGTTTAAAAAGTTGTGTGTTCTCCTATGTCTCTGTACTGCAGTCATCTAGAATCTAGTCAACTAAAGAAACCTCTTGAGCTCTCGTTAATTTAAAATCATTTGTAAGTCACAAGAAATTTGATAAATAGGTTTTTTTTTAAGTAATAGATAAAAATAGTAATGCATCACACTTCTCATCCTGTCTTTACCTCACAGATGGCTGAAGTTTGAGGAAGATGTGGAGGACGGAGGGGAGAGGTGGAGCAAGCCCTATGTGGCTACTCTCTCCCTCCACAGCCTGTTTGAGCTCCGCAGCTGCATCATCAATGGCAGCGTGTTGCTTGACATGCGCGCCGACAGCATCGAAGAGATTGCAGGTGAGAATCTGTCCAACTGACACATATTAATATCTCAGTACCAGAGCGCTATCTGTTCCTTGAGAAAAAGGCAAGCTGCGCCTGAATGATTTTTCATAAAGAAAGAAATCAGTTTTTATCATTGCTGTAAGTGACTGGTGTCGTTTCTTCAAATGGATATATGATTCCACAATTTCCCGTCTCTCTATTTCCTGCTCTATAAAGTCACTTCTTGCTGCTGTCCTTCAGTAAATATTACATTCATTGATATAAAACAGGCTGTATATCTCAGCCAAGATGCCCGCTGGATGTCTTCTACAAATCGATTTATCCTCCTAAGAGAGGAGACACACATACAGCGCAGGCCTGCGGGGAGCATCATCATCGCGCTGGATGCAGAAACACACAAAGAGACACACACAGACCCCAGTGGTCTAATGTAGAAAAGTCTAAATAACTCTTGAAATGTAAACATAAACACACACAATATAAAGACAGTGAGCTGTATAGTTGTTGGAATATTGCAGCTGAACTTCTGCTGAACCTGATTTGCATTAAAATCTACAATTACATAAAGCTGCTGCCACAGCTCAAGCTCATTTGCATGCCAGAAGAAGCACACAATTGGATTAGCAGTGACCGTGTATATCCATGAGTGAGAGGGTGACCACAGTTTTAAATCTGACGGATAAATAAATGATTTATATACAAATGCAAAAATTCACCCCCACGCATGAACAATAGTTCAACACTACACTGTCCATCCACCACACACACACACACACAGAAGATCACATGGTTCAAGGCTCTCCATCGGTCAGCCTTCCTCACGGTGTTATGACAGGTTTACACCCTGAACGGCCTTGTTGCCTGCAGTCGTTCCTCTTCTCCAGCTCTTCATTGCCCTTCTCACTTCCCTCTCCTCTCCGTGTGACTCCTGCCAGCAGCACCTGGACTCCAAACAGGAGCCAAGATGGTAGAGGAGAAAGAGACACAAAAAGTTTTCATTTCTGTACGTGTTTATTTTTGGAAGAGTGGCAAACTAAGAGAATGTAATAAACATGCCTGAAGTTGCATAATCCATGCACCAGTTCTTTGAACATGACAGATGTTATTAAATGTGTCTCATTGTCAGATGAGTAACTGATGGTCACCAGTCAGGATGAGGATGAGGCGGAGCTGTTGCTGCAGTCTTAAATTAGAAAGAACGTGATCCATCTCAAGCCTATGAAGTGTGAGCGGAGGCTGTGTTAGATGAACCATTTATGGCTTTTGAATTAATTTCAGGCGTTTCTCTTGTCGCTGTCCTTATTAACATGGCTGATTATACTGGCGCTGAGCTTGACACAATGGTGCTGGCCTTGAAGTGTGCTCAGAATGTATGCAGGGACTGCAGTGTGTGTGTGTGCGTGTCAAGCAGACACTTTGATTGACTGTGGAGGAGGGAAGGAAAGAAGGAAGGAAAGTTCTAGTGCTGACTCAGCAAGTCAGTAAAAAAGAAAGGACTGGGAGAGGGAGGAGAGCAGAAGGGGTAAGAGCAATAAAGAGATGGTGATTATTCTCTGCAGTCCCACATGGCCTGATATGTTGGACACATATTGACCGGCCACTGCCAACATGCACTTTCTGCTCAGCAGTGTGCTACTTTTTTTGTTTGTGTAGAACTTATTGATTATAAATTAATTAAAGTTCTGGTCAAAAGAGCACAAATAAAATACATACTGTACAAAATAAAAGGTGACTGATGCCTTTAATTTGAAAAAGTGTAAAGTCTGATCTCACAAACACGAGCATGTGCGCATTTTCTTTGTGTGCTGCAGACATGGTGCTGGACCACCAGGAGGCGTCTAAGGAGCTAGATGACAGTGTAAGAGTAAAGGTACGTGAGGCTCTGCTGAAGAGACACCACCATCAGAACGAGAAGAAGAAGAACCTGATCCCCATCGTACGCTCCATCGCCGAGGGAACCCGCAAACAGTCAGAGCCCCATCTGACCGGTGGGTTTCACACTGTACACCAAAAATTTATCACGGATTGTTTTATGGTTTCACTCAATCAGTGTAAAGTCTTAGAAATATTCATTGACTTATAATTGCTTAAAGAAATAGTTCTGAGTTTTTGAAGTGGGGCTGATTGAGGCACTTATACATAGTCAGTGTATTACCTACAGTTTGGAGAAGCAGACAGGAGTACTGACATGGAAGCCAAGCAATGAGCTGCTGTGGACAGGGGCAGCAGCAAAACGTATTTTAGCCACCTACAAAAATCAACATCAATATAAGCGTATGCTATCATGAGCTCATGTTCACCTCTTTACTTCTGATGGGGAGGCTGTTAGCGGCTTCAGTTCCACATCAATGCTCTTGTCAAAGCCACCAGACTCCATTGACAAAAACAGTCATTAGTTAGTTTGTTTGTGTTACTGAACTATCCCCTTGTAATCACTAAATTTACACAATAACAAAGACTAACTGCTGGAGGCAGCACTAGACCAGCAGCTCCTGTATTCAGTGATGTTAAATTACTTGTTTTTCTCAATGGAGTCTGGCTTTGAAAGGAATTATATAGAGTCTTCATTGTAAATCACTGTGTGACAGCAAGGTAAAGTGGTGAAAGTATTCTCAACGAAGTGTCCATTTAAACCTTTATTGATTCTTTAGGGGGATAAAATGTGTTTTGCTTCTGCCCCTGACCACAGCAGTACATTGCTTAGCTTCTGTGTCAGTACTCCCGTCAGCTCCTCCAAACTGGGGGTTTGCCAACCTACATCTTCTGTGTGTAATACCCTGACTATGGATAAGTGCCTCGTACAACCCCACTTCAAAAAATCTGAACTATTCCTTTAAGTACGAGAGCTCTGTTTGATACAAGATTTTTTAATCAAAATAACGAATGGAGTAAAACTAGGAAATAAAAGCAGACAGGAGGAGACTAAAAGCAACAAGACTCAGTAACAGACAGACTGATGCAACAGCACAATCTCTGGACAGTGAAACTTAATGCTTTCAGGGACAGACTGCCAAAACCTGTTCCTGAATAAATGGGCCATATTGGCAGCTAAGCATTACTACCTTCATAGATAATTTTTTTACTTTGCACTTGGCAGGCAAATAGATATATGTACTAACTCTGATTCTCTTTCTCTCAAACACACATACACACTCATATGCACACCCACACCCTTACTGTCTAGCAGGGTCAGCCACATCTCCACAGCCTCCGCCAGCTGTAGAACCCGCTAAGAACGGTGCAACACAGGACAGCACCCAAGTGGACCTCAGCAAGGTAAACAAGCAGGCTTTTTCCCTCATGATAAATATGTTCAGTTTCTCAGTGCACAGTGTTTATGTACACAGATGGATGCTGTGAACACCACAATAGACTACGAGTTTAGAAAAGGGCAGATATAATTAACACATCTGAAAACAGCAGCGTAAGATCTTTTTTTGGCTGTACGGGGCCATCAGCTTTATACATGATGTGCTGTAGCACCCTGCTAAGATCTGTAATCAATGTTTGGTGTGCTGTCAACATCAACTAGGTCACAGAGTGCCCCCTATGACAGAACAGGAGAATTACACGTGTTCAAAGTGCATCCCACAGCAGCAGCCCATCACTGCAAAACTGTTAAGTACAGCCACACAGGACACAGATAAAAGCTTCCATTTAGACATTAATGTCCACCTGGGATTTTGAGTGTATATAATACCCCTAGCACTGAAATGTTAGCTTGGTTCTCTGGCATTAGGCTGCAGCTGTGGTGGGAGAGCTTTATGTACAACTCTAAGATTGAAGACATTTCTGTTTGCACTGTTAGTTCTGAAGTGACAGGATGATAAAAAATATTGCTGTTGTAACTCTTTTATCTTTATTCATAACTGATATTGGCTACTGCCTTGTCTCACCAGGTGGACATGCACTTCATGAAGAAGATCCCAGAGGGTGCAGAGGCCTCCAACGTACTGGTTGGAGAACTGGATTTCTTGGAGCGGCCCATTGTGGCCTTTGTCCGCCTCTCCCCTGCTGTGCTCCTCACTGGACTCACTGAGGTCCCCATACCTACCAGGTAGACGGCCACACAAACAATGGTTTAGTCACAAAATCAAATTACATGAAGTCAGTAATCCAGGAACTTTTTTACATACTCCAAATCATCTGCTGACAAACAGGTTCCTCTTCATTCTCCTGGGCCCAGATGGAAAGGCTCAGCAATACCACGAAATTGGACGCTCCATGGCGACCATCATGACAGATGAAGTAAGAATGCGGCATCAGTTAAAACCCAACTTCAGAAACCTTCACAGAACAAATCAAATCTCTAGATTTGTCTTGCAACGACAGGCAGTTAAGTTTCCTCTGTCCTTCACTTTTTTCCGGACCAGATCTTCCATGATGTAGCGTACAAGGCAAAGGACAGAAGTGACCTGCTGGCTGGGATAGATGAATTCCTGGACCAGGTGACAGTCCTACCACCAGGAGAGTGGGATCCCTCCATCCGCATTGAGCCCCCCAAGAATGTCCCCTCTCAGGTGAGCAGCTATTATGACTGAGAGATTTACTTTTCAGTTTTGAATTTTGGCTGCAACTTTGATTAGGTGCAGCACACTGAAGAGTGGGTGTCTGTTGTGTGTTGGACTGTTACTGGGTGCCTGTAGGAGAAAAGGAAGATGCCAGGAGTCCCTAATGGCACAGTCTGCCAGGTAGAGGAAGAACTCCATCCTGAGAGCCACGGGCCAGAGCTGCAGAGAACTGGAAGGTAAGCTGTCATTTGCTGATAGATTTCTTAGGCTTTTTGGTTCAGTAATAGCTGCTTTAATGCATAGAAACTACAGAAGCTAAATTTGGGTTTCAAAAAGAAAGATGGTATACCCCACAAAAGGTGAATATCAGGACATGCCGTCATAAAAACAGCCTGTAGAAAACATGGATTTTGCCAGTGGTGAAGCCAGATATTCCCAAAACTGGGAACGTCTGGGGGCATGTTACCCTGAAGAGATTTTTTTTTCCATTTAACGGCAGCTACATGCACCATTTTCCAGCCATTTGAGATAACAGAATGCCTAAAAATCAGCACATCATTTGGAAAAAACATGATAGTTGCAGAGGGGGAAAAAAATTATCCTCTCTCCTTTCACTGCTGCCTCCTCAAGAGAGGCAAAAATTGTATGACATTACTATTTTTAAGTTGCATAACAGGCAAGTTAGGGCTTTGGTGTGAACAGCAACACTAATCTTGAAACCTATTTTTGTTACACTATGCTGGAGTAGACTTCACAGAATGAATGTTTATCTAAGAATTCTGCTATATTTGAATCCGTGCTGTTATAATCTGGGCTGCTCTATTTGCAAATCAAGGATTCCCAACAATTCCAAGTAAATGTGGTCTTTAAATCTCTGATTTGAATATTAGGCTAACAGAACATCTACTCAATTATATTAGATTTCTTTCAGGAATAGCATAGTAGGATAAATATTGGCATGTATTATTTATCTGGATGACACAAAGTTTAAGGTATTTTACAAACCTAAAAGAGATGATCGTAGAAAACATTTGGGGCTGGAGCCTCAGAGAACCCTGACACAGACCTCCACCCCACACCCTGCCCCTAGATTTAGCACCTGTTATGTTCTCTGAAGGGATGTGTGGAAGCCTGGGGCTCAGTTAGCACTGTCCACCATGTTTGACAGTTGCTGAGGCCACCGAATCTAAATTTGGATTTGTGAAGAGCTGAGGTTGGACAGGCGAGTGACAACCCAAGTGTGATAGCCTGAAAGACAAACACGCACCAAAACATTCTTTCTTATTCTATTTCTATTCCGTATTCTTCCTTGTTTTTTGCTGACCTCCTGTGGTCTAACTTCTCATTTGATGCCATGATGTAGACGTCTACTCCAAGATTCTGAGACATCACTGATAGGTGTGGGTACAGGTGCAATAGAGCTCACTTCTGACCACGCTCATCAATTGTTTTGGGTGTATCAGCTCGACATCCCTTCACCAGATGCTCTAAACTTCAGCACCTCTCTTCCCTTGTTGTGCGCTGTGACCAGGTTGTTTGGCGGTCTGATATTGGACATCAAGAGGAAAGCTCCATTCTACCTGAGTGACTTTAAGGATGGTCTGAGCCTCCAGTGTGTGGCCTCCTTCCTCTTCCTCTACTGTGCCTGCATGTCTCCTGTCATCACCTTTGGAGGACTGCTGGGGGAGGCGACAGAGGGACGCATCGTAAGAGCACAAACACACTCAGACACAGTCACATACTGTATTGAGATTAGAACATTGTGAATACAGCATTAAAACTATAACTGAATAAAAGACATAAAGACATTCCACCATGTGTTGTAGAGTGCCATTGAGTCCTTACTTGGTGCGTCCATGACTGGAGTAGCCTACTCTGTGTTTGCTGGTCAGCCTCTCACCATTCTGGGCAGCACAGGTCCTGTGCTGGTATTTGAGAAAATCCTCTTCAAGTTCTGCAAGTATGTATTACAACAACCTGCCTGTGGCATTTTATCATCATCACCGCAGTCCTTTTCTAACAGATTATGTATTCCCTGTCATCCTTCTCTTCTCCTTTCACATCAGGGACTACGACCTGTCCTATCTGTCGCTGAGGGCTTGCATCGGCCTGTGGACTGCTCTGCTGTGTCTGGTGTTGGTTGCCACTGACGCAAGCTCTCTGGTGTGCTATATCACTCGGTTCACAGAGGAGGCCTTTGCTGCCCTCATCTGCCTCATCTTCATCTACGAGGCCTTGGAGAAGCTCTTCCACCTGGGAGAAGTCTACCCCTTCAACACACACAGCGATCTGGACAAACTCACACTGGCATAGTGAGTAACTGAAATTATCACTGCTGACTCACCTGGTAGATTTGTCACTGCTCGTTGTTTTTTCAGTGCATTGTTCTTCTCTAACCCCTGGATACCATCGAGTGCAGCTGTGCCACGTTCTTGGTGCAACACATCCGCCAGAGCTGATTCAGGCAACTTTAGACAATGCTGGTGATTCCACTAAACATGCAGTAGCGCTTCTCAAAAGCTTTACAGAACTGGCTCTCCGCTTTGCTCTGCTAAAAATGTGCATCTAGTTCAGTCATGATGCGTTACACTAACAAAACGAACCGGACAGGAAATGGAATGACAACATCCGGTCAATTTTTCAAATAAACACCCTGTCAAAATTAAATGCGTGTAAATATCTGGCCCCCCGGAACGTTGCTCCTCCTTGATGTAAATTTTTCCCAGTGGCCAATCGCGGTATTGCAGCGAAAAATCCCCTGCAGCCCAAAAAGCATTTTTCCCATCAGCCACTATTGTGAAAGAGACGTCCATAAAACTGTTGACAGGACACCTGGAACTGCAAACAAGGTCAATTATGACTCTTTCTATTCTGGATTTTTGAGCCATTTTGTTTTTATATTTTTATAACTTTCCTTGAAATAAGAAAAATCCATGTCATCATCACAATGTTAAGGCTATCAGCGGAGTGGGAACATGTGGGTGGGGCCAGCAAGAGAAACACTACTGTGCATATTCAGTGGGTCACATACTGTGTAACTAAACCTGGAAGCTAGAAACTGTGTGTGGCGTATGTGCCAGGTGACCAACTCCATTGGAATGAATAGGCGCCATCTTGGCATGTGGTATCTTGGTACAACAATTAAAACAGACAAAAAAAGCAAAAGAAAATTCAACTACTTAGCCTACTTAATTATGGTAGAAGCACAAATATTAAGGAAAAATGTCTAGATCAACAAAATCTGCAAGTCTACTGAACTAGGCAGGCAAAATGCAGCACCTCTGAAACACTTCTTGTATGGTATGACCCTGTGCAAAGGATGGAACAAAACCAGGTCGCAGCTGTAACACAGTGCCGCTGTGCCTGGTGGAATCCAAGGATAACAATATATGGCTGCCATTGTCTCTCTGCAAGCATCTCCTCACGCTGTGGCTTTGCCCTTGCTGTCTCTTTATTCCTGCTCTCCTCTACAAGCCCTCAGATCACATACTGCATGCAGTTCTCTTTTTGTCTGGCCTAATTTAAGTGATAAAAGAAATGTGAGCCTGTCATTTTTTTGCAGAAAAAACACAAATTTTTCATCTGCGTTGTGCTGTCTCTCTGTCTGTCTCTGTAGCTGTAGGTGTGCAGAGCCTGATAACCCCAGTAATAAAACCTTAGAACTGTGGAGTGAGAGAAACATCACGGCCTCTGCTGTACCCTGGACCAACCTTACTGTCAAGGTAACTTAACTATGTGGAAGCACACACACACACACACACACTTTGACTCCTAATCTCAGTGTGACTTCCACATGATAGCACACACTGTATCCAACGTGTTTACTTTTGTTAACATTCAACTAACCCCCTCACCTTCCCTTGAGCAGTTAACCTCTCTTAAGGACCTTTGCAAACATGGACAAGGACACTCAATCGATTAACCTTTCACTGCTGTGTGGATAACTGAGCACACCAAAGGCGTCTCTTGTTTCTTTTGTACTGTGTTTCTTTTCTTTAAGCTTTGTAGACTCTTTCCTGCCTGTCAGATAATTTAGATAAAACAGTCTTTTGATCTATTTTTTCTCTTGAGTCATCTGAGGTAATTTTGTTTTTATATAACCCCTGTGAATCTCTGCAGGAGTGTATCAGTCTGCAGGGCCACTTTGTTGGGACAGCATGTGGCCACCATGGCCCCTACACCCCAGATGTTCTCTTCTGGTCTACAATCTTGTTCTTCTCAACCTTCTTCATGTCTACCTTTCTCAAACAATTCAAGACGAGTCGTTATTTCCCCACAAAGGTAATCAACTGATAAGCTCAGTAAGCAAAGGTACCACCAGACATTGTGAAACTTGACATTAGCGCAGTGGCGCCCCCAGAAATCTTTCATTGCGGGTGGTCAGATGGGGCTGCTGAAAATGAAAAACACCAAGACCAAAAGCAACCACAAAATTTCAGGAGTTCCGTTATGCTGTTGAAGCACATAGGCTTGTTGAAAACTATGTCAATTTGGAGAGTTAAGGAATCACACTGATATACTTTGGTTTCCTTTTACAGTTAATATTACTAATAATCTGATGGGCACAGAATAATGCCTGTACATATAACATTTTTAGTTCCATATCAATCCTGTTTAAATTGTTATGTCTCTGTATATACATGTTAGATGGTGCATTGTTCTTTAAATAGGCTGTTTGTCCTTTTCCTTAAAAAAACAAGTATACAGTGTCAATTTGAAGGAGAACATTGATTGTAATGAACAGAACATTTACTGGAAACAAACCCTCTAGTTTATAGGGGAGATGCGTGGGTACCCAAAGAACCAGAACCCAGAATGCAATTGCGAGTCAAATTATTCCTGCCTGTATACAGTCAATTGGACCCAAACTGGGCTAAGCGCTCAGTGCATGCTCCACAGTTTCCGCCCCGGGCTTTGACCGGAAGTCGAATACCATTAGATGTGTAACAGTAGACATTAAGAAAAAGAAAATGTAAAGTGTATAGCATGTGAGAAATGTACAGAGCTGTTGAGCTGTCCACTATGGTACCAGTTTGCCACTAGCTAACCGTAGCTAACTTGTTTGTCAATTGTTTGGTCTGTGACGTAATAAATCAACTGGAGGTCCAATATTAACAAGCTGAAAGGGGGCATATCGCCACCCACTGTAGCGGAAGCGGACATACTTTGGTCGATAAATTGATTCCCCTACTGTGCTTGTATACTGGGAGAAGGACAGCAGTCCAGTTAAATGGCCTGATCGAGCTATAACTGTAGCTCAGCTTAACTGTGCATTTAAATGTACTGAGTATAATTACATCCATCACATGATGCCCTGGGGTCGAAAATGACTTTTTCCCATTGACTTACATGATGAAAGAGACATCTGTAAATCAGCTGATAAATTTTTTTGAGCATCACAACCTATGCAAAATGATTTGTTTTACTATCAGAATTTGATCCACTCAGTTCAATAACATTTGTCTAGAAGTGTCTTGAAGTGCCACAGTAGCTTAACTTATATAGTGGTATATAGCCCCCCTTCCCAAAAAGCTAGCATGGCCTGGTTTGCAACAGTGTATGCCTTAAGCTGTCTAGTAGCTTCCAATAATTTTTCCTGGGGGGCAGGTGGAGGGACTAACAATTGTATCGGGGTGGCCATGGCCCCCCTTGGCCACCCTTGGGGGCTCCACTGCTTGACATGACACATTAGTAACAACTCATCTCTGAGTGTTGTTATCTCCTGTTCCCAGGTGCGGTCCATGATTAGTGACTTTGCAGTGTTCCTCACCATAGCCGTCATGGTTCTGCTTGATTATGCCATTGGAGTGCCGTCCCAGAAGTTGAAGGTGCCCAGCAAATTCCAGGTACATAGGGAGGTCATTATTATGAACATGATATAAAATGCCACATGGCTGAATCATGGCCTCACACCTTTTCAATGTGATCCTCCAGCCTACCAGAGATGACCGAGGTTGGGTCATCAATCCAATAGGACGCAACCCATGGTGGACAGTCCTAGCTGCAGCCATTCCTGCTCTTCTCTGCACCATCCTCATCTTCATGGACCAACAGATAACTGCCGTCATCATCAACCGCAAAGAGCACAAACTCCTGGTGAGAAGCAAATACATCTGCCCTTCTGTATCTCTGCACTGCTACAGGCTGTAGCTCACATACCTATCTGTTCTCCTCTCTGTTATGCAGAAGGGCTGTGGGTACCACCTAGACCTGCTCATGGTCGGGGTGATGCTGGCAGTTTGCTCCATCATGGGCTTACCCTGGTTTGTAGCAGCCACAGTCCTGTCCATCTCTCACGTCAACAGCTTGAAGCTGGAGTCAGAGAGCTCGGCTCCAGGAGAGCAGCCTCGCTTCTTGGGTATCAGAGAGCAGAGGCTCACCGGCCTGATCATCTTCCTGCTCATGGGCTGCTCTGTACTCATGACTGGAGCCCTGCAGGTCAGTCAGACAAGCTACACAATGCTGCCCCCCTCTGGCTGGGATATTTGTGAGAATGTTATGCATCAAAGCTTATTGATTTTTGTTTTGTTTTCCAGTTCATTCCTATGCCAGTGCTCTATGGTGTGTTCCTTTACATGGGAGTCTCTTCATTAAAAGGCATCCAGGTAATATATGACATAAATGTGACACAGGAGCATTAAACTACATGGTAAAGATGATTTACAGTAAAGCCACTATGAGTACAATTTGAAAATGTCTGCCTTTGCAAAGAGATTGTCTATTTTTAACAATTTGAAACTCATGAATAATTTGCAATATGCTGTAATCACACTGGCATGTGAACAGATATATTTTCAACTTTTACCATATTCATACTTATTATTTAATCTGGGAGAAATTTAAATAGAAAATGACCCAAGTTGTTCTTTTGCCCTCTCCATCCTAGCCTCTTATTAATGCGACTGTCCCTCTGATGCCCTCTCCTGATCTAATTAATTTCGCCGCAATTCAATGAGGCCTGACAGTTAATTGTCAGACTAATCTAACTAAATTTGTCATTCATAATCACTTTCTCTCTCTTGCCATATTCGCCATCTGCCTCCCTGCTCTGCTCTCATTAATTCTTCCCTCTCCTTTACCCTCTCTGTCTCTAACGTCCCCACCACCTGCATTCACTCCTCAGTTCTTCGACCGTCTGAAGTTGTTCGGCATGCCGGCGAAACACCAGCCAGACTTCATCTACCTTCGCCATGTGCCCTTGAGGAAGGTGCACCTGTTCACTGTCACCCAGCTCACCTGTCTGGTGCTGCTCTGGGTAATTAAGACCTCGCCTGCCGCCATCGTCTTCCCAATGATGGTGAGGTGACCACTGCCAACATCTCTTTTCTCTCTTCACTAGTATCTAAATATCCTTCATTTAAATAACAGATTTTTATTATTCATGTGCGTGAAGGTGCTGGCTCTGGTTTTCGTCCGCAAACTGCTGGACTGGTGTTTCTCTAAGCGAGAGCTAAGTTACCTGGATGACTTAATGCCTGAATGGAAAAAGAAGAACCTGGATGATGCCTCCAAAACAATGGAAGAGGTAGTCTCAATCAGAGGTTCTCAGCTGTTTTTCAAACAAAGAATATACTGGGGACCCCCTTAATGTATATTGGAATAATTTTATGTAGCCTTTTTTCATTGTTGGGAACTTACTCTAAAAGAGTGATGTATTACACATTAGTCATTGCATTTAAAATGAGTAATGCATCACTTTACTTGATGCATTGTCGTGCAATTGCAAGTTAACAATAATATATATAATGTTAGACCTTAAATGCCCACATATCAGCAGAAACCAAGGATGAGAAGAATCGAGATGGCACTGCAGTAGGCTATAACTCCTTCAAAATAAAACTATATAAATATATAAAAGACTGGGTTGTCAGTGCAGTTGAAAGATGGGAATACTTTTGAAATTGGTGCTACATGAAAGAAAGCAGAGAAAAAGGACAGTGGCATTCACTTTTGTTCAAGAGGTATATAACCTGCAACTTCCAGAATGCACAGCGCCGCAGCGGACCAATAAACACTCCTGCTAGTAGGTGGAGGAGAAGTAGAGAGAGGGGGGTGGGTCTGTCTCTTGGTCTACTTCTATACACTTTGTGTCTTTTGTGGCGACATGTGTGGCAGGTAATAGGGAACTCAAGACAACTTTAAAAGAAGGAAAGGTCATGATGTCACTGACAGTGTTCAAATTTTGCATTGAAGTCAGAGTTTGATGTCATCTCTATTGGAGTCAGTGAGTCATACATTACGTAATGTTGAATGATTTTTTTTTTTTTATCTAAATGTCTTTGTTTTCCTTGTTATTGGTCTCCAAACAGATATTGTCTGTGTTTGTCATTATGGGATAAGATGGGATCAGCACCAAACTGTGGCTCTAATGCAAAATTCATTCGCTGTCACTGATGTCATGACCTCTCCTTCTTTGATAGTTTCCTTGACAAAAATGCGGAACTACAGCCTATAGTTTGAGCAATAGCCCGAGAACCAGCAAAAATGACATGTAGAATTTATGTAACGTAATGGGATTGCTGAATTTAGTGAAGTAACATGTCACTTCACTGCGTCACCAACAAATGTGATGTAACTACAGTATCCCGTGACTTTATATTTATGTTACACCCAATATTTCCTATTTTCCTATAAAATATTAGACATGTATTAAAAATATCCGCACCACCTCAACACAGAATACCCATAAAACAATGCAACAAATATCAATTCAATTAGCAAATAACACTAACTTAAAATATCAAAGGTAAATCAAGAGAAAGGGGCTAATTTAAAGTGCATTTCAGAAGTGCGTCACTCTTAGAGCATGCATATATAAATAATATACAAT
Source organism: Cephalopholis sonnerati (assembly GCA_019142605.1). Classification (NCBI taxonomy): domain Eukaryota; kingdom Metazoa; phylum Chordata; class Actinopteri; order Perciformes; family Serranidae; genus Cephalopholis; species Cephalopholis sonnerati. The sequence continues at coordinate 37,380,266 of JAGQAX010000002.1, forward strand.
TTGTTAGATTAAAATGTAAGAATATAACATTTATCAGATTTAAAAAATCAAATATTCATTGATTGATGAAGCTTTCTGTAAAGAGATTTTATATCATGATACTTTAAATTAATGGATCTGGAAACTTTTTACGAGATCACTGGTCTAATAGGCATCTTAAATTACACAGGTGAACATAAATAAACACACGTATTGACAGGATATGTTTGAAGCATGGAAACATTTTGTCTTGTAGGAATCGCAGGTTATGCTCAGTAAAAAGAAGGAAGATGCAACTGTTGTTCAGATTCCCATGGAGAGCAGCAAACCCGTTCAGACTCCCAAAGCACATGACCCCAGGTGAGCACACACACACACACTCAAATGGACCTCAGATGGACATCAGATGATCGGTGTGGTAAGATAATGAGAGATGTGCCTCCTTCTTGTTTATCTACATGCACGCTTGTCTTGTTTTGTGTGTGTGGTGTTCTGCATTCCAGTGCACTCTGTGAATACTAACACACTGAGACCTCTCCCTTAACCCCATCTCACTCCCAACACTATCTTCTTCTCCTCTCCCTGCTCCTTAGGTGTGACCCCTCTGATATTAATATATCTGATGAAATGTCTAAAACCACCGTGTGGAAATCCCTCAACTCCAATCAAAAGGACACTCGTCCTGTGGCTGCTAAGAAGGCAAGGCCATACCCTCTTTCTCCTCAACCCCCCGTCATCTGAAAATATTTCCGCTGCACATTGTGGTCACCCGCTTCTTTTGTGCTCTGAATTTTTTGCTCCCGCTGGTAGTTGTAAATCTGGGGCAGCCAAATTGTTCTCTGAGCTTTGTTAATTCAGTCTTTGTTTGTCTGCAGGATTGAAGGGATTGCATTCATAGACGAGTAAAGGATGTCCGCAGTCCTGACTGTAGCTCTGGACCACAGGACGCTGCGATTTGGCTGCTTTGACCGTCAGGCACTTCAGTGCTTACAGAAGCAAGTCTGGATGATTTCTACCAGCTACCTGCAACACATAATACTGTCCACAAACACACAGACAAAGAGAAGGTCGTATACTCTCACACACATAGACAGACACACACATGCACATATCTTTGTGAGGACCACAAATATTTTAAAACCTTATCTCCTAAAATTAAAATCAGTACTAACCTTATCCTAACTCCGACTCCTCAACCTTCTTGTCCAGTTAACCAGTAAAATACCTGATCTCAACCATCATTATCATCTGCTATCAACTACCACACAGGGAAGAGGTCCTTTATGATACATGCTGCCGTTGTACACTGCCTTTGGCTTTCTATCTTAATTGTGAGGTTGAATGATGATGAAGGATGAAACTTCGAGGCATTCTTTCCTGCAGCAGCATCACCAGTGAAAATTCAATAGTATCAAATAGCCCAGTTTTAATTAATTTGTATCTGATAATGTAATCTAGAGACACATCCTGGAGCTGCTGCTCCTTCCACTGTGACAGTAAATAATGGAGGACACTGTGACAGCTGCTGGCAGCCCTGGTGATTTCACTGAGATATGGGGACATTGGCTGATTCACACCTGAAAGCCATCCATTTATTTTAAACTCATTCAGGATGTAACATCTCAACATGCCAGTTAGTCAGTCAGTCAGTAATTCACAGTGTCATGGTCTGTCTAACAATGTCAGCCAAAAAGTCTGGATGGCTTTGTTTTTAGCACATAGTGACGCAGCTGCTATTTGTCTATAAATATCAACTTTACTGCCCAGCATCATTAAAATAGCCCACAATAAATTCTCTTGTAGGGCCGATTTTTTATTTAATACTAGAGCTAATCTCAAACTGAACTCTAGCACAGATATAAACCAGGAATATGCCCATTTGCCAGTTTATTTGGTGCATCTGGATGAAAGTGACACAGTCTAATATGACAGCCCTGCAATAAGCCTAACTGAATGACGATTAGGCTATAATGTCCAGTCTTTGTTTAAATCATTTCAGAAAAGTATTGATTTAACTCAACTTAGTTATTTTAGAGGATGCAGTTTATGGCACTGCTAAAATTGTAGTGCATTGTACTCACAGGTGTTTGTATTATTTTGTCCACCTTATTTAAACTGGTGACTGCATTAGTATAAATGTAACCACTACACTCCTTATCTTAGTGCTGTTTTAAATCTGCAATAATTTGCATATTTTTTGCCACTTGGGGGGAACGGAAACAAGTTGTAACCCCAACATGGACATATTATCACATTTAAAGGTGATACTGTGAATGTGTTAGCAAACAGTTGCTCATTTACACATCCAGCAGATACAAAGAAACATCAGCATTCGTTTCATGTTTCAAGCCTCCAATATTTACTCTGCTTTTTGGTTTCTACGAACTGCTGGGGGAATACCTGACTCTTTAGCTGCTCCAATATGGTCACCAGCTAGATGCTAACTTTGTCAGTCAGCTGTTTGGTGTTGAGCAGGTGGTGTACAGTGGGTTTTTAGAGGTGCTTCGCTGAAGTGCTCTGCCTGTTGCAGCTGAAACAACATGATGAGTGTGGTGAGAGTGAACCAAACCAGTAAAGCTACGGGCTGAAAAATCTACAAATAAGTTGTCAAGCTTAGTAGAGCTGAGAGGAGTTGCTGATGAAAAAAAAAAAAAAAAAAAAAGATCGATTATAGTTGCTTAAAGGAGCTGTACACGACATTCAGAGCATAATGATTTAGGTTGTCTGCACATGGTTCTCAACATGGAGGTGGCTGAGCCGGCAGCTAGCAGCTAACGGTGCTAACAGCGCAAAAGGCGCTAACAACAACAACAACAGTGCTGACAGAGCTAATGGTGTTAACCTGGGGGGGGGACCAGAGGGGTGTGTGTTATCAGAGATAACTGCCTTGTGAAAGCAGTGCAGGGCCACAGCGATGAGCTAGCCAGTGGGATACACTCACATGGGCTAGCATGCACGTGCAGGCGGACCCCCTACCATAACAACAAACAGAGAAGCTTGGATAACAACACACACACGGAGGGAGGGTGATTTCATTCTCTGCTCAGGAAGCCATTACTCCACTTTACCTTTACATAGCAAAATAGTTGTTTACTGCTGTATTAATGTTCTGAATGTCACCTACAGCTCCTTTAAGGACATTTGGTCCTCACAAAGATAGAGGAGAACACACACACACAAACATACATACAAACACACACTCACATAACAACAACAACAACAACAACCTCTCTACTCCCCCTTTTCACTCCTTCATCAGAAACAAGACCCAGGTTTCACCCCTCCACTGTACACTTGGCTGAGCTTCATGATAGAGAGTAAATGCTCCTTAAAAAACAAACCAGGTTGTTTTTATTAATCTAAGTAGGTTCATCCGTCATCATTCCTTAAATCTACTAGAGTATCTTTTTATTTAATGTGCCATGGTGTGTTCTTTTTCTAATAGTGACGATATGGTTGATTATTTGGTAGATTTTAAAAATACATTGCAGGTTCAGTAATACATAGACAAATCCTCTTTTGGGGCATAAAACTTTGTGTCAGTTTTGTGTGATGATGTAAACTGAAAACTGTAAATGTTAGAAGACCAACTGCAGCTGAAGCAGCAGCATCAATAACGTGTGTTTTTGAGGTGTAGTCTTTTTCCCGCTATGGATGTTCGTCTTTGAACTGATGATCGTGAAAGATGGAGGTTGTTCTGCAGAATATTTGTCGTATTAGTACAGTGACTTATTTCTTTACCTCAGATGAGTTCATGAAGGCTCCAGCAAGGCACTTTGGATAATGTCAGGTCAGGGGAAACCAGAGCAGAGAGGTAGTGTGTGTGAGTGTGTGTCTGTGTGTGTGTCTGTGTGTGTGAGAGAGAGAGAGAGAGAGTGTGTGTCCCTTTTAGTATCAGGAAAATAATCATTATTTTGTTATGTGGGGGGGCTGCAGGTATTTCTTTTAAGCAATAATTTACCCAAAATCCGACCCAGATTGACCTTTCCACACCTCTTTATGTATCAGGCCCTTTTGTGCAAGTACAGTCTTTGTTCTCCATCCCTGTGCGGAATAGAGGCAGTTCAGGAAATGCAACATTTAAAGCCTAAAATATTTTACATGTGCCAAAAAAAAATTCCTCACACGGTTAAAAGGATATATTTTGACATCGTCACACTTTCCTTCATTAAGCGGATTCTTGAGACATGTCACTTTGGATAAACATGGTTCTACTGTCACATGCTCCCCCTCATTTTCAATTATCAGAGTGAAGTCTTTGATTAATTTAGGACGGAACTCTTCTGTTTGAGTTTCACACACCGGTGTCACCTCAAAGCTCGAGGAGCCAAAGGGAGAAGAAAGATGATGGTGTGAATGAATGACCTCCAATAATAATACTTTATTTGTAGTTGCACTTTCTGTAGATAAAGAAATTGTGATATATTTTATTTTGAAGAAGTCTATCAAGCAATTAAATGATTTTACAATAATTTATTACAGTTATTTATTTTTAGATATGAAATTCCAATGTGTTCTCTTTACTTTCTGTATATATTGTAATAAGCAAGGTGATCTAAAAGAAATTAATATACTTAGTAGAATGAATTCAATAAAATACATTTAAAGGTTATTACAAAGAGAGCAAAGAGCTCTGATGGGAGACATCAGGAGTTTGTCTAATAAATCGGGATTGTCACACCTTTTTGTCCTTGATGGGGGAGCCTTGAAACTGCTCGTAAATCAATTATTGATTGATATTTAAATTAATCATTACAGGAAGGACGAATGAAAGACTTTTTTTCATGCCTTTATTTTGACAGCAGGGTGACAGGAAATGAGGGCAGAGAAAGAGGGGATGACACCCCCTTCCTCAAGGGCTTTACCAGAAAGGGATTTTTTTGGGTTAATATTTGCAAAAAAGTGGGTCTGTGGGTTAAAATGAATAGATTTCTGTCAGAAAGGGTTCTCTGGCAGAAAGCTTACAAGGAAAACTTCTCCCATGTGCAAGGGATGACATGCAACAAATTCCCCACTTTTTACTTAAAGTTAAATATAAGAAAATAGATAAATTAATCTATTAAAAAAATCCCATTTCAACTTTTTGATCCATTCATTGATGGATTAATGTTGTCATATTTAAAATCTATTCATTCCTCGTTTTCCCATCCAGTTAAATATCAGTCCATGAGTTCTTTTATTACCAGTTTCAAGGCTACTTCCTCCACAGTCCCCATCATTTCTATTCAAGTGACTTCAAAGCAAAGTGCACAAGTACAGTAATCTATCACTGTAACACCACATGCTGTAATACCTCCTCCAAGACGCGTATGAAAGTTTTGTACATTGTGTTTGCTGTCATGTACCTCTGCTTTGACTTCTGAATGTGTAGTCTTTGTGTGTCCAAGGACCCATCTCTAAACTAATGAATGGCATGACTAAATATTATTCATTGTGTAAATATATATATTCTAAATCACACGAGTGAGTGCAAACAAACAACATGTAAATTAAGAAAAGACCAAATTGTGAAAACACTTTTAAACATCCAATGACTGTAGAAGTGCTCTAACAAGAGAATTATTTAGCAATTGTTAAAGTCGTTTTAATGAGCATCATGTGTCTTAAACTTGATTTTAAAATCATTAATGTATATGTGAATGTTTGGTAAACACACAGTTAAATGCCTTCAGTGTACTGTAGGTTTACTGCATATACATGTGACCAAGATGGGGTCATACGTTTCGATGGATGTGAGTATAAATATACGTGCAGTACGTGTGTGCCTGTCATAGAATACATAACCACTTCCTGTTGTGCTGTCATTTTTGACCGTAGACCACCTTACGTCCGACCAAAAACAGAAAAGCCATTTATGAGGTGCAGGCTGTTGAGAAAACTTCATCGTCACTGTGTGCCCATTTTGTACAATTTCCTTGTTGCATAAAAATACAGCGAGAGACTCATGTTTCAAAATCTCTTCTGCCAGAATACGTCATTTTTATGTGTAGATTAAAAAAACTGTGCACTGTGTCAGGCTATGTCCTTTAAATGAATATTAGACTAAACTTGTGTCTGTTTCAAGGACAGCGTCAGGGTGACAGAAGAAAAGGATGACAGGGAGAGATGTTAGAAAGTGGGAGGCTTTCAGGGAGAAGAACGCCTGTACTGCAGTAACCTTAATCTTATAGTCATGGAGCCATAGACAGAGCGATGCCTTGTCTCTTCAACCACTGAATGATTAGTCTGGATGTTTTATATGTATATGTAATTTAATTTTTGATTATGGAAAAATAAATAATACCAGTTGAAATGAAACAAGCTTTTGTTTTACTTATTGCGTCATGTCTTTTTTTTTGTTAATAATTTCACCGGACAGTCAGAATGTGTGTGTTTACATGTTTGAGCTTTTATATATAGATGTATTAAATGACTTGTCCCACTAGGAGGCAGCAGAGTCACAATCCTTGCAAGTAGACTCACCCTACTGTCCTCCAAATACTGATTTATATTCAAGATTGTTAGATCAGTTTACGAAAGACAAACACTGGTCCTAGACCCGGATCCTGAATGTGAAGTGTCTAAACCTCGTTCCTCTCTCTTTTACCTCCCTCCCAACCTCTTGGAGCTGATTCCATTCTCATTGGACTGTCCCCTCCCTCCTCGTGCCGCACCCCTCCCCCGTTTTTTCTTTTTTTTTATCCTGAGGTGAGAACACAGTGTGCACATCTGGAGGTGATCCTAACTGCAAAGGAGTAGCCTGTGGGAAGGGGTATGAGGTTAAAGATGCACTGCACCCTCTATGTATATATCTGTGTGTGCACGTGTGCCCATAGACTGTATATATGTCTATGTGTGTGCCTTGAGGGTGTCATGTGATCCTGACTCCCAAATGCTCCTGATTACAAACAGCTGCCGGGCTGTGGTCTCAGACAATCAGAAGAGCTATTGGCTGTGACATCAGGTGGAAGGAGGGAGGTGGACAGGATATTTTAGTTATCTTTTTTACATTATGAATTGAATCGGCAACATCAGGCTGATCCATTAAGCTGTGTTGGATCTCTCATATAGCATTTGGATGTTTGATAAACATAAACATCATATTTACCTACTGTGCACTTTCAGCTTCTCTGAGTATTGATTGTTATCATGTAGGTCCAGCATCATTATGGCCCATGGCCAGCGCAGGGCCAATCAGCTGAGGAGGGACCCTGGCCCTAATGTCTCTGTTCTAAGACTTAAGCATTCAAAGAGATCCTTTGTGCTCATGTGAAGGTCCTGTGGTTTTTGTGAAGGAAAGCTAAGGAGCCAACTGGAGCTGGAATGCAGACAGGAATGCATGTTTTTTTCTGCAGTACTGCCACAGGATGCTAAATGATTAGGGGTCAATTTGGGGGTATTAATGATTTTTTAAATAGTTTGCAATGTCTTTCATTTGTCACAAAGCATCTGATCTTATTCAAGATCGTGTGCATGAGTTATCCTGTGCAGTAGGTTTTCACAGCAGATGTGTCGCAGCAGGAAAAGCACAGGTGTAACCAATAACATTAATGAAATGCTGTGTTTCCATGTAGGTTTGCCACTAAGCCATGAAAGTGAGCCTCATGTACAATATCTGAAAGTGACACACCTGAATGGAATGTGGCCTCTACTATAGTTACAGCTGTGTTTAACAATCAAAACATCCGTCTTAAAGATATGGTCTGACATATTGGAAAATATGCGTATTCACTTGATAACACTTTGTAATTTGGGACACAAAATTACTAGTCCCTCCTAAGGCCAGAGATCTTAAGCTATTAGCTTTCTTGCTGAGAGTTAGATGAGTAGATCTACAGAACTCTACAAGTTACAAGTACGTCTATTGTCAGGATTATGTATTTCAATTACATATAAATTTCAATTCAAGTCAAGTAACTAACATAAACTAAAAAGTACCTTATATGTAATTAAATCAAATAAAACTGAGACAGACTATATGAATGTATGTAATAGCTAATGTACTTTATAAAGGTTTATGTAATCGCTGTTCATAAATTCAATAACATATCTGAAATACACCGAATTTATTAACAGACATTACAAAGTTAGTTATACATATATATTCTCACAGACTATTCATCTCAGTTTGATTTAATTACATGAGAGGTATTTTGGGGTTTATGTTAGAACTACTTGACTCATTTGGATGGAAATTTGATTGAAATACATAAATCTAAACCTAAGTAATTCTTTTTATGTGTATGAAGCTAAAACCAGCAACTGGTTAGCTTAGCTTAGCAAGAACACTGGAAATAGGAAAAACAGCTAGCATGGCTGGTAACACATTCCTTCTACGTGTTTTTACACTTTTTTTTGTTATGGATAAAATAAATGAGATATAACGTATTGGTGACTGAGCTTCAGGGAGGTTAGTAGGCAGATTTCTTTTCTTTTGGACAGAGCCAGGCTGGTTGTTTCCTCATTTCCAGTCTTTCTGATAAGCTAAGCTAACTGGCTGCTGGCCCCAGCTATGGGGTGTCACAATGTGAAACACTTCCTGTAAGAAAGGTATAAATCTTCATTTTGTTTATGGTTTCGATTTGTTCAGCATTAGCCAAGTTTAGATTTTTTTTAAGTAACAGATACCAGAATTGTGCTTCCTTGGTTTACCTGATTTTTTTTTAGAAGAGATTCTGACAAGAGCAGGTGTACATGATAAAGTTAATTACAGCTGAATTCCATTTAGCTGCTTCAGTTTCAGGGTCCTGGTACTGTGCATGCTGGCTCACTGTCACACTGTCAGGGCTTACTCGGATACTTAAATAGAACAGAGCCATCGTTAATGTTATTCGTAACACCTGCTTTTTCTACGATCCTACCAGTTAAAATGTCTGCTGTGAAAGAGGCCTGTTCCTTATACTGCTCATTAAAGAGTAATTTAAAGTTAAGACTCAAGGATTTAACTCTAACGTTCAACATATTGAGTGTGAGAGGAATAAAATAATAAACACCATTTTCTGGAGGTAACTTTTCTGGTTACAACATCATAAAATATGATAGTGTATGCCTCCTACAAACTCAAGGACAAAATTGTTGATCATGTGTAAAATCCAACCAAAACAATCGTGTCTTTTTTTCTCTCTTTTCTCTTTTTCTATTTGACTCACTGAGCTGTTGTCCTCTTTTCTCACTGAACAGAGGCGGCTCTCGGCTCGTCCCTCCCCTTCATCAATCTCTGTCATAAATCTGTCAAGCGGAGAGAAAGGGAACTGCTGAATACAGATTTGTCAGCAATTAATCTAACCTCTATTACTAGACTTGGATATTGTGTTCGCTATAGCAGAGAACAATAAGCCACTCTAACATGGAGCACTGCGCTCCATGTGTGTGTGTGCTGTGAAATCATGTGTGTGTTTATGACAGGGAAAGAGCATGTGCGTTTGTGCATGAGTGCAGTAACATTCCTTGTGTGGTCTTCAAATGTTTTGTTGCTTAAAACGAATTACAGTCCTATTTTGTCAGCATTTGTCTGCTCAGCATTAGTGTGTGTGTTTTATTGCCTTTATAAAGATGTTACACGGCAGTTAAAGCCTCTGGCGGACAGTTACCTGCCATTTAACCTTGAAGAGATGTACACTATGCTGAATGTGAGGCTGGCTAATTGACATAATCGTCATTCTGCACTTGATGAGAGGAAAGGACACATGATATTAGTGTGTGCATACACATGTGCTGCTGTGTGTGCGTATATGTGTGTGTTTGTGTAGCAATGTGCTTTTCAGCTCTGTCTTATTGATTTTCTTAAGGATATGAATTAAAGTCAATATCATATTTCCCAGACACGGCGACCATGAGAATAGAAGTCAACAAAACACTATCATTAGTAATATTAATAGCATAATAAACGCTTTCTTCTCTGTGCATTTGCTTGTCTCCAGTTTCCGTGCCTACATGTTTATATACAACACATGAATTAATTTTAACGAATGAAAAGATGCAAACCATCAATGCTTTAGTTCCTGACCTTTCTTCCCTGCCACACTCAGCTCCGAGGGCATTTGTTCTTACTAAAGAAGTAAATCTTTAAAATCAGCTCACGCGTATGTAGTTTGATTTACTAAAGACAGCTGTGAACATGGAAGGATTACTGAATGAGCCTAATGGGGAAAGGCCTAAGGGCCTTATGTGTAAGGGCCCCCCCAGCCCTCGCCTGCAAAATATTACCCATATTAGTATGTACTTAACCAGGAAGAGATTCAATATGACCACAGAGACATGCAAAGGAACTGTAAAGAAACAAAAAATAACTTGAAAAAGGAGTAAAACAACCACAAAGAGGCACAAAACTACAAAAAGATGCATTATGACGACAAAGATATGCAAAACAAGTATATAAAATGAGGCTAAACACCTTTCACGACAGCTTTTAACAAAATTTAGGACAGATTTTTGGACAAATCATATTTTTCTCATTCAAGCACTGCAGGTAAGTTTTATATATATATATATATATATATATATATATATATACTGAACAAAAATATAAACGCAACACTTTTGTTTTTGCTCCCATTTTTCATGAGCTGAACTCAAAGATCTAAAACATTTTTTTTTATATACACAAAAGACCATTTCTCTCAAATATTGTTCACAAATCTGTGTTAGTGAGCACTTCTCCTTTGCCGAGATAATCCATCCCACCTCACAGGTGTGGCATATCAAGATGCTGATTAGACAGCATGATTATTGCACAGGTGTGCCTTAGGCTGGCCACAATAAAAGGCCACTCTAAAATGTGCAGTTTTGCTTTATTGGGGGGGTCTGGGGGGGGTCAGAAAACCAGTCAGTGTCTGGTGTGACCACCATGTGCCTCACGCAGTGCAACACATCTCCTTCGCATAGAGTTGATCAGGTTGTTGATTGTGCCCTGTGGAACGTTGGTCCACTCAATGGCTGTGCGAAGTTGCTGGATATTGGCAGGAACTGGAACATGCTGTCGTGTACGCCGATCCAGAGCATCCCAAACATGACATGACATGACATATCTGTGCCCAGGGGCCCATTGTCTGGTAATCCACCCCTGACTAATTACTTCATTTTGTAGCAATTATAATTGAACAGGATTTATGGTGCATTTGCGTGGATTAATGCACATTTGGTGTTTGGTGCACTTATATATGCATTTGATTCAAAGCAACCTCTGAGTCTGAAAAATGAGGCAGAATGCCAAAATGCCCAAAAACCTTAGGTCCTTAAATGACCGCTTGAGGCTGGCTCCATGAGTGAATCAATCCCCATAGAGCCCTTAACCCTAACCCATGCTAAAATAAACATGTTTACAGCCTGGTACAAAAAAAAACAAACAACTGTTTTGAATCTATGGCTGATTTGCCCATTCATGACAACTGTACAGTAAATTTTTCTATAACACACCTGTTTACATTTTATTAATGCTTAAAGTTATGCATATGCAAGGGCGTGGCCGCTTTTAGTGCTAGGCTATCTGCAAATAGTGTCCTCAGCTGCTCTGTCACCCCTCGCTCCTCTACAGCTCCACCCTCTCATCCAAATATGGTCAATTCTGGCGGCAAAAACAAAAACATGGGATGACCCAGTGCAAAAGTGTGAATCACTGATATGTTTTTGTTACTTTCTGAACAACAGTGGAGCCAGTGGTGTAAGGTACTTATGACAGGCCCAGGTGCATGCTAGCAGCATAAACACACAGACACATACACCGTGAGGCGTATATATAAACTGAACTGGCTATCATATATTTCATTGTCTCATCACTTGATCAAATAGAGACTTGACATTGGACAACATCAACATTACCCATATTACATATATTATTTAAAGTCTATGATAGTACCCAGCAATCGTCACTGTATATCTGTATATGACATATATGAGTTTCTATAACTTTACTACACATTGCTACTGACTATTTTACAAAAAAAAAAAGCGAAAACCATGACAGAGATGGGTTCACCTTTTTGAGGGTATATACAGCAAATGGCACTGTGAGTTCTTTTTTAAACACAGGTGTACCACCGAGGTGAGAATTTCAATCACGCCCAGGGGGATCATTCTCTGCTCAGCACATCATTGGAGGGCCCCTTTCTCTCTATGCCCCCCAACCCCTACCCGCCCTGCCCCACGGGCCCCAGCATGAACACACTGCCTATATTTACGCCCCTAAGTGGAGCTCTATGGCTCAGAGGATTAAGACACAGGCAGTGTTTGTTAGTAGGATCAATTCATTGTTAAATTTGGTCTTGTTGGTGGATTTGCTAAGTCATAAAAACATAAAATATCACCAGACTTATCCATTAAACACAAGCCCAGTACTTTGCTGACGCTGACATTGCCTGTGGGAGACAATACACACATTTCCTGTTCTTTTCCCAAATATTTCCTGTTCCTGTTTTGCCCTCTCTCTGTCTCCTTCTCGCTCTCTGCCTCATAATTCACCCCTCAAATCATGTATGTGAACATGCTCGGGCATGTGGAAATGAAAATTGTTCTCCAGCTATTTAACTCTGTAGCTCCAACAGCAGTCCGGCTTTTGAAGGCATGGATGTATTTTCATCATTAACCCCATTACCGCCTTCCCGTACACACACACATACACACACACACACACACACACACACACGCACACACACAATTATCATTACTGGGACAGTTCAGTGGAGCAGTGGGTCAGTGCTCAGCTGCTTGAGACAGAATTAGAGTGGCAAACAGCTGAGCTTCTCTGGGGTGCTATCATGTGACCTATCCCACCCACAGGGCCAAAGGGACCCAAGTTTAGAGTTACCATGTCCAATTTTCAGCATTGCCGTTATGTGGGTGTTTGTGTGTGTCTGTGTGTGTGAGGTTAAATCTGTCTTCCTGTTTGTCATACATGTTCCAGTAGCTGAGTTGTAAGTGGAATTTCTCTCCTGTGTCCCTGCCAGTAAACTCGCTCTCCAACCTGCTGATAGCCGCACCTTTCTGTTCGCCTGTCATTAGCACACACTCTGCCCTTTGTCCCTCCGCCTGTCTCAGTGACCTGCTCAGGGCCGCACAGCTACATTTGGAGGTGTTCCTGACGTAACAAGAGACCACATCTGGGGGGGCTTCGTTTCGGCAGTGAGAATGTATCAAACAGCCTACCTTATCTCCGATGAAAAGAAAAGCCCCTGCAGCACATTTGGGATTGTTTAGATGTATTGTTTCCTAGCCTGCAAAATCACAGCGTGGCTTTTTTTTCAGTGTCTGTCAGCAAAGCAGGTAAGGGGGGAAAGAGCTGAGCGCTGCACTAGCCATTACTCCTCACCTGATGAAAGGTCTAGTAACAAGCCTCCACCTCCACTGCTATTATTGCCAACAATCATGGTACTTTTAGATAATAGTCCACTTAGGGGTCACAGGCACTTTATCTCCATAAATCAGAAAGACTGCAATCAACCACTATTGTAAGATTAGTGTAATAAAAGCATTCATTTTTGTGTAAACTCTACTTATTATTGGGTCTAATAAAAGGAAATCACAAAGGAAAGTTACAGTTTGAGCAGTGAATGACCTCCTTCTAACACACGGCTCACACATGTCAAACATGTGCCTGTGTGTGTGTGTGTGTGTGTGTGTGCAGGGGTGTGTGTGTGTGTGTGTGTGTTTGGGATAGGGCCCAAAGCAGAAGGAGTGTGTCCTGCAGGGCCTTGAGTGTTTACAGCAGAGTAACATGAGGAGTGGACCAGCTTGTCCCGCCTACTCCATAACTCTAAATGCAGAACCACAGCTGTGTTTCTATGTATGAGGGACTGGGGAGCAAAATAAGAACTAGAGGGAAAGAGTTAAATAAGCCCCTGGAAAGACAATGATTGAGTAGATATTAGAATATCAGATATTGATAAACTGCAGGTGAAAAAATGTACCCACTGCTTAGTCAAAGGTTTGGGGCCGATGTAGAGGTCATTAGCTGTGGCCCATGCATGTGTGCAGGTTAGTGTGTATGAGGGGGGTACCACAGGAATTAGGTAATATTGACATGGTTGTTTCAACTCCACCCTCCCAACACCACTAAGATCAATGTACCAGATCAATAGAAGTCATTGACAATAACTGAACTTCTCATGTGATCAGCGAAGGAGAAAATTCACTATTTTTCAGTAGCCTGTGTCCCACATGCTCATTCATCACACTGAAGGTCTACAATTAAAAAACAAACATGCGGTGCATACACACTTGCACATAAGATCACCTTCAGCTGCACACACACAGAAATACATGCACAAACACACATACACACACAGCAGGGGGAAACAGGCTCTTCTCTGACACTGCATGATTGGTCACTTTTTCCCTCTCTCTCCCTTCCTGCTGAAATAGTTTTAACAAAAGAGAGGGAGAAGGAGGAGGGGGAGGGGTGGCGTGGTTGGGGGAGGGGATGTATGTGCTGCTCTGTTGTCACTGGGCGAGGGAGAGCAAGAGGGGGGAGGGAGAAGGGAGCTAGAGGGCGAGCGAGGGAGTGTAGGAGAGAAGGATAGGGTCCCACAAGAGAGTACCAGCCTCAAACACGCACACACATATACATTTACGTCGGCTCCCCTGTTGTACTTTGTGGAATAGTGGATTACTTTCTAAACTTAACCACTTATCAAGCAAATCCAGGCATGATCAGGTCAGTAACCACTTACTCACTTGTTGGAAAAGATTTAGCTTTTATCTCCTCTCAGCAGTAATGACAATGTTTCTGCTGCTTCTTGCACATTCCTGTCTTTTCCAACGCTCCCTGTTCTCTCTTCATGTGTGATATGCCCTCTTATATGTGCTGCTTACTCCACTGTGCCTGCTATACTGTCTTTATACATTTGTATGACATTCTCACTAGTTTGTCCTCCATGTGTCAAACCAGGTTACACATCTGTGCACTCTCCTGTTCTACCCTCATTCTGTAGTTTTCCTCCCTCATTCATGTATTCCATGTTAGACATGATAGCTTCATTGCTCTGCAGAGTACAAAGTTCCTTTTGCTGTTGTGGTTGTGTTCAAAGAATTAGAAACCTGTCTCCGCTGGCCGTGTGGTTTCGTGGTCAGAGGGTAAAAGCCCCCCCTCTGTCAGAGAATTTAGCGTTCAAACTCTTGTCTTGATCGGTCGCTCACACGTGCATGCACATAAACAGACAGAAAAAAACAGGAAAGCAAAAGTGAGCACGTGAGAAACTCATTATGAGTTAGTATCAGTTGCTTTTTCAGATATTTAGTTCTTTTTTATAACAGTCTTTTAAAAAGGAATATACTATTAAACATGTACCAGATGCAAACAAATAAGTTTTTTTGATTATTGGCCCTTTATGCATTTATTAATTTCTCAAAAATTTCCTACAATCTCACTTTGACTGCAAAACAAACACCCTCGTCTTCTTCACTGCGTCTTACGGCTCTGATGCTGGCATGTGTGCGCTCTTCAGGTGGCAGCGTGTCGGAGCGGTGCTGAACTGTGAAATGAACCATGGAGGGGTCCGGGAGGCCAGTCACTAGCCGAGCCAACAGCCGCACAACCACCACCAGCAGCAGGAGAAGCAGTAGCCCGGGGAGGCCCCGCAGCATGCAGCTGGGCCCCCAATAGCACCAAGTGGACCCGGTCCTCTCCTCTTCACCTGGGGACAGGGCTGCAGAATGCTCAGTCCTGTCACCCCATACAGTAAGTCTGCACTGCTTTATAGTATTTTGTTTACAGCCTGTGCTTGGATTTATAAGCTGAAAGGTCACGTCCAATGATGGCTCTGTTGGCATGCTGTACGCGAGCGATGTGACCTAGATTGGTCTGAGTCTGTTTTTCTGTACAGCTTCTTCTTCTGGCTCCTCTTTTGTCCATCTCCCGTGGCTCAGCAGAGGGAAGTGAGGGGCTGGGGGGGTCTCTGAGAAGTCAATTTGAGAAGGCAGATATTCTAATGGCTTTAACAGCTGAGTCTCCAGGCTTTGCATTGAGGAATTTCACAGAAACTGTTCAGTTGCTGTTTTTTCAGCCCCTCCATGTGAATAAAGTATAGTAATTTGTTTAAACAGACAGCAGCTAAAGCAACACTTTCTGTCTTTTTCAACAAGCAGCATGAAGATAGAGGAGTGGAGCAGTAGGTTGTATTCAGAGCTGCTCTGTGAGAATGTTAAAATGTTCGTTCTTCGTATTTTTAAAATGATAGCACCATCACACCTTCAGACTCTGAGGACACCCTTCATGTATCTTTACTCAAGGTGGAAAAAAACATGTTTCAACGTCAAAGCGTGAATATTAAACTATGATGATGGTGTTTTATGTTAAAATATTCATAAAAACACAACATAGCTTAACATTTTGTTTCCAGTGTTATCAGAGTGAACAGATACATTTTCTATGTGTGCAACATTAATATGTAAAAGCTGATTAAATCACCTAAATCTCTGTGACACATCACAGCACGGGCCTTGCTTGCACATGTGCTAATCACGAGAGGTTGCTATCCAGGCTGATGAATATGCTTATATTGATTGACTGGGCTATTGATTAGGCCAAGCTTTAACAGGATTACAACGCTAACCTGATTGGAATAATGCAACAGGGATTTACTGCAAGCTTTTTTTATATTCTAAAGAGCTACACAGATGTACGGAGATAAAAACAGCAGAAAACTTGGGAGGGAGAGGAAGGGAGTTTCTAAGCGGACATAAGTTTTTAGTAACATATGTCTGTCACATTCCTCCTTTAAAAGGACTCACAGCGTCACGATAGATTTTTTTCCCACAGAAACTTCCCACTATACTCAATCCTATCATGGCATTTTTTTCCCCTCTTTTACAAACACGACTAAAATCCTCACATTTCTTGTCCATCTGCACACATACACACTCAAACAAGTAAACATCCAATCACCCACACCTCATTAAGGGCTCTGTCCATGCTGATAATCAGTGATTATTAGTAGTTTTAGCCCTTTTTAGCTACCAGTTACCAGGGTGAAGCGATTATGTGAATGAAAGCCAGATCGTTAGTAACCCTGTGTCACCAGCTTCTCATTAGTCCTGTATAGAGGGGCAAATAAACATCACCCTCCGCCTCTCCATTCACACACACACAGTAGTGCTCCATGATGAAAGCTTGTTAAGTAAATTGTAGCACACCTTAGATTCTCATTAGGTGTCACAGTAAAGGACCTGTGTTACTGGTGGTAAAATGACAGAGATAGAGCAAAGTGAAGGGCATATGGAGGGGACGTGAGGAGGGACTGGTCAGCTGCAGCCTGATATATGAGTGGACACAATAAGCAAAGAGGGGCCAGGCCAGCCTCTGCCACATGTTTGTATGTGTGTGTGTGTGTGAGCTAAAGCGGTGGGGGAGGGGGAAACTGACCACACAGGCTCGGACACACGGTCCTGTCTTTACTACAGCACAGAGAGAAGGAGGGAGGCTCAAGAAAGGAAGACTAGGAGGCAAAAACAGAGTGGAAGGAAAGTAAATAAATAAATAAAATTAGAGGAAAGAAACTAAACTAGTTTCTCTGTAGTGCTTTGAGATAAATCTGAATGATAGGTGTGTCTGCGTGAGTGGGAAAAGCCACATTCTGGTTTGAACTGTCATGTGATTTGCCCTAAGCGATGACTTGTAGGTTAGAGATGTGTAAAACTTGAATCAGATATGGTACAGTAGTTGATTGGCTGACAGCAGTGTGGCCTGGTGGACTGTGTAGGCCTGGAGAAAAGGGGGAAGGGGAGAGAGGAGGGAAAGGGAGGGTTTTCTCCTCAGCAGATCCTCCTGCACACTGGCTGCATTTCAGACTATGGTCATTCTTACATAACAATCTCACCCTCATGTAAGCAAGGAGGACAGAAATATCTGCGTGGTGTGTCTGTAGTGCATTGTCCATTACCTCATGTGTATTCATACTCGATTTCTCCTCTAATGTGCCCTGTATTGATCTTACAAGCAGTGGTGTGAATTAACTCTAATGCAAACAGCTGATAGGGTCATTTATCAGCACTGTAAGTAAGCATGTTCTCTCCCTCCCTTGCTTCAGCCTGAGAGTGGACAGTGCGTGTTGAGCGTATGGAGAGGATATGTGCTTTGTAAATAGATCTCAGGTTGGATTCCTGGAATTCCAGCCGCCTGACTCATCCGATAGATGACCAAGGAGCTCCTCTGCCTGTTGGCCAGCTGAGGCTAAACACAGCACCAAAAGCACAATCTAGCAGTTTGCTTTAGCCTGTGTGTGCATCTTGATGTGTGTATTTTCTGA
The DNA here is from genome assembly GCA_019142605.1 of Cephalopholis sonnerati. Taxonomy (NCBI): domain Eukaryota; kingdom Metazoa; phylum Chordata; class Actinopteri; order Perciformes; family Serranidae; genus Cephalopholis; species Cephalopholis sonnerati. The sequence goes on from JAGQAX010000002.1 coordinate 37,398,460, forward strand.
GTGTCTGTCCATCCTCAGGAAATGTAGGTCTTTGTTTATTGTGAGTGAAGTAAAGAGCCCTAACAGAAGACCTTTCAGCTCCAGAAGGGTGATTTTTGTTTCCACTCCACATCTAGCCAACCAGCCGGACTAGCAAGACGCCCTCTGATGCCTTGCAACCCCCAAATCCCCATTCCAGTCTACCCCTTCCCCCACGCCTACTTTCATCTAATTAACCCCTAATTACTCATACTGACCACGCAGTGGACCACGAGTTGAGCTAGCTTCCACTGACGCACAGAAAGCAACCATGACTTGCATAATTGTGCTCCTTTGAAAGAGGTTTAGTGAATTTGCAACATATCTATGAAGATAACTCTCATTTATAAGTAATGGTTAGAGCACTGAAAATGGTTTCAGTGGAAGTTGTTGACAACCAGTCAAGAGAGCTGATCGAGTCAGTCCATCTCTTAATTGGATGGATCAGTCTCCTGTTTACAAACACCCAACTCCCTGCACACATATACACACATACACTGAACACTTTGCTGTTTGGTGAACCTGAGGCCATGTAGCATTCGTGTATAGCTCCTGAAGAGAAGAGAGGAGGCAGAGTTTACCACGGCGCTGTAACTTTACCTCACTTCCTTCTTTGGGTTGATAAGAGGAGACTTACGTGTTTGTGCTGGGACCATTAATTTCATGCACACTAAGGGCAGATTTGAGTGTGAGTGTCATGGCCGCTACAATGGAGAGGACTGTGGTGTTTCTTTTGTTTCCTAGGGGAATTTGGTGCAGCTTACAGTCACTTCTAACCACATGTGTATAACATCAGGTAGTGTCTGCAGGGTTGGTCTGCTTGTGATGTTAGTATTTCCCTTCAACTTCATTCTTCTTGACCCCCTCTTGCCTCAACACGTTCAGCGCTCTGACAGGCCAGCTCCTCTTCTGATGTAATCTCACTCCTCTCAATAATGCTATACAAAATGATTATTTTTTCATGGAGTGAAGCCAGTTTGAAGCATAAACGATCTCTTCACAGCTGTTAGTGGTGTATGTGAAGAAATGAATATGAAACTACACAAACATTTGGATTTAAAATAACTGCATAACAATAAATAGTAGCCTACAGCAACACCTCAACTTGTTACTTAAGCACTAATCTGAGCTGTTGCAGGCAGCTGGCAAGCAAGGGAGGGGGCTGCTTAGATTAGCATTCAGACCTATTGATGTGGACAAAAAGTTTCTTCTTTTAGTTAGCAACTTTTGGGTTTTGAACAGAGACCGATTTTTTAAAGAACATTACATCAGCAGTGTAACCATATTTTTAACAAATGTTTGAAACATACTGAACACAGAGGTTAACAGTGTAGACATGAGTTACACTGCATGTAGGGATGTACGATAATATCTGCACGTCATCACTATCTGCAGAGAAAAGATTTAATCTCATCAGCCGGAAATGAACATTTCTGCTGATATGACAGGGCGATAAGATGACGCTTTAATTATGTGACTTTAAGCAACTGAAATAGGCCAGATCTGCCCTGCGTATGACTATTGTCAGGATTGTCTCAATGAGAGCATTATCCAAACCCTGCTAAAGTAGGATGAATTTTACAGTTTTGTTTGAAAATATTACCTAAAAATAAATACAGCATTTTTTACATGTAATTTTTTGGCCAGTGAATATGTCCATTTTAAAAACAGTGCATTTTATGTCTGCATCTGCCAGTGAGCAATCATTATAAGAGTAGGCAAAATAATATGTTAATTGCACCAAAGGAGAGACTTAATGTTGTCTGCAAGTAGGTGGCAAAAAATATGCGCTTTAATCAGTATTGGTAATTGGCCAAATTAAGTTGGAAAAAAATCGGCATAGTGGATATTAGCAAAAATCTACTATTGTGCATTTCTACTTGCAGGTGTTGTTAGGAAGTGTCTATGTCCTTTTTCACACAGAGATCGTGCTATAGCGCCTTTACAAAGTCCCTTCTTTATGCTGCCTTTGCATTTTTATACAGAATTAAACAATGGCGGCATCAAGCAGCTCCTGCGTGTGATTTTACAACATAAGTGGCATGACAAGCATGACATATAACACAACAGTGTCGGCCACTATTGTGAAATGTAACATACACGTCGGCAGCACTTTATAAACAAGAACAATGGCATCAACATGGCAACAACAATCATTTACCATCCTTGTTATATGGTGGCTGATCTCATCCTCTACTCGGAGGGTAAGGAGCACCCAGACCTTATTCTTGTATTTTCTTTCTTTCTCTTTAAGTTAGCTGCTAACTGCTAACAGCTACTTTTTAAATCCCCCACAGTGGGTCACACAATGTAACACGTTGTCAAAACGTCACACCTGTACCGCCTATGGTCCTTTCTGCCAGCTTTCCCTTCTATACAGACATAATTTCAGCGCTGTTACCACCTCCGATGTCGGCTTAAATGTGAGACAACTCTGTCCCCCTATTCCGCGACCATACGTTTTAAACAGAGCGGTGAGGTGGAATTCCCACCTTGAAGAGATGGTGTAAAAGGGGCTATTGAGCAACTTCACACTATATTGCTATATTACAGTGGCATTTGACTGTAGCTGGTCTCTATACTCACGGTGCAAGATCACAAAATATTAGAAGTGACCTGATTTAGTAGCTCTGTACAGCCATAGAAAGTTAAAGCCTACACAGAATACAAATGACGTTGGCCCACATAAGAACATTGTAGTCATAGCCCAATACATTTTTTTTCTATATAAACCAACTGGTCCGAAAGATTTAACTTAAGTTCTTTTTCCTCTTTCTATGGTTTTCTCATCCCATGAGACTCCCCTTCCCCTCTGATGTGTCCAGTAGCCAAACTGCTGCAAAACAAAGAGGCAACACTGGTCCTGGTCAACAGTATGATAATCACGTTGATTAAGAAAAGCTGTCATAATACCAAGTCGGCTTAGTACTCATCTTTGTCTCTTGGTAAGCCAAGCATTGCCAAGAATGATGGGGTGTTTTCAAGCTTCAAGCCAACATGAGGCATTAGATTAGGGTTAGGGGCCTCCTCACTCATCCCACCTAATACCCAAACCCTGTTCTCTAATATCCTCACTTTGACACAGATGTCTGATGCTACAGCACTCGTGAACAGTAAGACATTTTAATCTGTTGCAGGAATTCACATTTCATCTTATCAAGAAGCAGTCTTGGTAAAATAAAAACCTTTACCGTATACACAGAGTGAAATTCTCAAAGAACCTCTGCTATAGGGAATATAACGTGAACATAACTGAGCGTGTTATATCGGCAGTGTTATGCAGGTTTACACTTCACGAGAGCTAACTCAAAGTTCAGTTCCCACAGTTTAAAATGAATTAGTTCACATTCATAGTTCATTATATGAATTTTGAACTACGTTCACAGTCCCAAAAAATGAACTAGTGGACACTAATTTCTTTCTTTTTTCTTTTTTAATAAAAAAAACAAAATCCTGTGATCATTATTCACATGCAGATATTTCCCAAGGCTCGTTGGTTGCTTCAGCTCAGTGTTTCTTTTAAACTGTTGCAATGAATTGTCATTGTCATTGTGTTTCAGATCCAGCAGGCACAATTTGCACAAAATTTTTCACCTGGATTCTGTACTGATTTGTCCATAAAACTCCCTCAATTATTTATATGAACTGGCTTCACCAGTACCAGAAGCTGCGGTGCCTGAATTGCCAGTTGCACTAGCCATGCAGGTGTTGTGTCAAAGTCCCAGCTGAGTAGTGTTTCCCTCCTGTTAAAATGCGTCAGTGCTGCCCTCTGTGGTTATGCATGTTATTAAAGGGAAATTTTTGGGTTGGATTTAGGTAAGGGGAAACACATGTTAATGGGAAAACCGTCCTTGACACAACACCGGCATGCTGGATGCCATAAATCTGCTTAGTAGATCTACTGTATGTACTTGTATTCAGAGTAGCGTCTGCCTACGTATAAAAAACATTTGTCTTTCAAAATGAAAGACATATGTGGAAATTGACAATGGACTGTTCACCAGCATTAATGCATGAGTCACCACAGCTTTAAACAGTCTTATTTTCAGCCATATATTTGTAACTGCCTAATTAATGTCTTACATTAATACACAATTATGTTTACATTAACATCATCCGTTTGCATTACTGCACAATAATGATACATCACTTTTGAGGTCTTCTTCTAAGTTACAAGCTTACAGCCAACATAAGGAGTAAGCTCAGCAGTGGTGATGCTTCTTTAATTCTTGTCCACAATTGTCAGATTGTCACACAGCACCAACACTCCCATAAGCCTCGTGTGCTCTAATCCTTCATTAGTCTGGTTTCCTCAGTCTGGTCCTTAACCCATCCAGACCCTCCAGTTAACTCTTCTACAGTCTGATCTCAGAGTGATCCTCAGTTTTCACATTACTCCGCTGTGTTTTGATGAGGATTCCAGACACATTAGATTACTGCGCTCTAATGTCTTGGGTAGATTATGGACCGTCGAGTGAAGACTGGGTGACAGGAGTAGATTGAAGGCAAAGCGGTAAATGAATGGCTCATGCCTACAATCAGCATGACCAGTAAGTATCAGTCTGATGACCCTGTATGTGTGTCTGTCCGCGTGCAAGATTCAAGATTCAAGATTCAAATGAGTATGTAAATGCTGCCACAATGCTACAAATTATTTTCAATACAAAGTTTTTGATTCTTCTCATACTGATGGACTTCACATTGCAGATGAATGCTCTGTAAGTCTGCGAGATGTTTGTATTTATTTAAGCATTTTTAATCAGATTAATGTAATGTATTAAGCATATGGCTAAAGTCTGTAAAGAGCTGCGGACAGATTCTCAGTGGGATCGGCAGAACATACAACCTTTTTCATTTGATAATATGATTGTTGTGACCGCTCACCACAGCTCAGCGCTACCCCACCAGGTAATGTTAGCTGTAGTAGCTGTGTAGTTGACTCAGCTAATGCTAATTGTTGGAACCTTAATGTGACTGACTAAACAGCTATGTGATTTGAATGATAGGACATAACATAATAAAGGTCTGTAAACATAATTTCTGCCTTAGTCACGCCGGATAGATTTGTATCGACAAAAAATTACTGCACGTTACTTCACAACATCATCATAGTCTTTCTTTTGTTATTATTCTGATTGAGAAACAGAAGAAATTACAAACTGTCGATATAAAACGTGTAGTACTGACCACAGTTCAGACTTCGGTTTTGTCTATTTATCCTGTTTACACTATCAGCTAAAACACTTACAAACTGTTTTAAACTGTCTGCACAAAGCATTTGACATGCTCCTGACCAGAATTAAGATTTCCTATAGTTTTATGTATTGACATTATTTTGATTATAATTGTTTTAAATCTCAGATTTGTCAAATGTTCTGCTGTTGGGTAAACAGCAGTTACCATATGGTTTCTTCAACTTTACCTTCAGGAGCGCACTTCCCACCAGATTTACGCCAATTTTTTAAAAAGTTTTACTGTTGCAAACAAATTTCCTATGTCAGAATAAAATCATCACAGTTTTGCTAGAGTTTTGGCATGCTTGCGTGATCTCAATCATTTGGTGTGGTGATAAAACTCAGTCTGAACTGTCTCAAGTCAGTCTTTTTATCATCCTGACGTTCCAATAAAATCAAACATGTTTAATAATATCGCAAGTTTTTGCATAGATGTATAAAGAGACCTGGATACAGCATTGAACCCCATTCATTCCTATGAAAGTTGCTCAGTGGCCCAAAAATGCTCAGTTTCCATGGTATGAAAGTACCTAGATATTCCACATTGTGGGGCTCATAAAGCGAGCACACTAGAGAATCACAGCACCACTGTTTAGTAACTATGAAAATTGGCTTGAAAGCCTGGCACATTTCCCGGGGGCCTGGTTTTTAGTCTAGGCTCATGGAAACAGAGAAGTTCAATAACATGAACATTGTCAACAACTAATAGATGTGCTACCTCCAGGATCAAACAGGAAGTAGCACACTGGGTAAACATTAAACATGGAGGAGACTGTCTTCATGTAATGAAAAATTATATACGGTATAGCTAATAGCAAACATTTCAGTAGCTAACATAGCTAGCATTTTCTGTCCATTTTTTTCCCTTTTCAAGCTAGCAATCTTGCAAATAGTGACCCTGCAGAATCTGATCATCTGTAACTAAAAGCTCTGACCTTTTTAGACAAAAAAGGTGTCGGACTTTGGTATTTTAAAAGCATTTTCAAAGTATTTTAGTGTATGGTAGGCATCTAAGTAATACTCTAAAGAAAACTTAACTTACTTTCAGGAAGTGATGTTGATCATGTAGAGGAAAAAGCCTGAACATCGTCAGAAAACTCAAGGGAATAAACACCCCCTCGTAAGATGTTATGATGGCCTCTTTCATTTACTTTATCTCTAGGTTTTTCAGAAGGACTTTGGGCTCTGATATTGACTAAAAATAACTGAACCTTTGGGGTCTGTAATGAGAAATGTTAATAACAGTGGCTTCACAGTAGGCACTGTGGTTGGGGGTTAGGGGACTTAGGGGCTCCCTAACCCTGTGCCCAGAAGACACATTAAGTAATCCAGCCTTGATCTGTAGATTACTGTGAAATACAATGATTCAACACCCTCTGGTCAGGGTTAAGTATTTTCCTGGGTCAAGATATACAGTCATTTTCCTCTTAACTACAGACATGTCTCTCTTAGATCTTCCTGTTGAGCATTTATTTGTGGCGCTGTATTTACCCAGGTATGGCTGTGTGTTGGTGGGAATATGCCAATCATGTTTTTGTGCCCTGGATGAGCACCTCAACCGGTCAGAATTCCCAGAAGGATAGGGATTTCTCCGATCCAGGGTGGAGCTTGGGCTGGTCAACAGCACTGCGATCCCTGGATTGGATGAGTGGGATTATTGGGCTGAAGGCTCATTTAATTTAGGGATCAACATGTGGCCCATTTGAGGCCCATCTGGTGGTCCTAGTGGACATGTGACACAACCTGACATAATCCACATGTAGTCAGTTTCAGACCAGACGTGTGAGCGAGTAAGTGTGTATATAAACACCTACCACTGCTGCTTTCATTTCCTGCTTTTTAAAAAAGATTTCCTAGTGCAGTCTTTAAATACAGGCGTGGCCCAATTCATAAAACATCTGGATGAACAGGAGCTTGAACATAGATGAAACAATATGGTCAATTAGTCAATGGACAGACAATTAATCAGCAGTTATTTTGATTATTCTAATTTTTTCAAGCAAAATACCAATTACTTTTTATTCTAGCTTTCCAATGTGAAAATCCGCCGTTTTCCTCTAGTTTTTATATCACTGTATATTGTAAATATCTCTTGGTTTCAGACAGCTCTTGTAGGTTTTACTGGCCATTTTGCACTATTTTCTTTCATTTCATCTAATAAACAATTTATCAGTAAGCCAAAAGAATTACTGGCAGATTACTCAGTGATAAATCCTATCCTAAATAGAAGCTTATTTCATGAACCTATCCCAACACATTCTCATGATTAAAACATGCTGTTATCTGTCAAACAGAAGACAAAAAAAAATTCCTTGAAATGGTAAGATAATTTTCAAAAAGAAAGAATGAATTAATGAACCTCATTTATTCAGAAGTCGTTTTAATTCCGCAAAACTGAGATGACAGCAGAGAAGGCAAAAGGACAGAAAAAGGTCACAAAGGAAAGATATATTTATCCCCATGTAGTGCCAGAGAATGTATCATGATTTTGTTACCAATTTATTGATAACATGTGAGGCACTAACTTCTTCCTCTGTCCAGTGCTGCTGTAGGGACGCCTCAGGCCTGGGGTCAGGACAGTTTAATAATACTCTGCAATGTGTGGAATGTCAGCCTAATGCCAGTTCAAAAAGACAAGGCCTGCAAAAGCCAATCAAAGCCCACGACCACTAAACCAGTGGATTACTCTGTTTGTGTAAATGTGCATGCATAATCACACATGGCACATGAAAATTCAACTATTTTGACTGCTCAATCAATCAGTATATTTGTAAAAGTATTTACAGATACACTAGTCCAGTTTCTATGTGTAGTATGATGAAAAGCTACTCTGACCCCCCGCCACCGCCTATTCCCCCTGTTCAGCAGACCCCTGAGGTTTGGGCCGAATTAGATCACACGCTCGGTGGGGGTGGCTCTGTGGACTAAGAGAGTCACTGAGACAACAATGGCCCTAATGTGAGAGAGGCAAAGGCAGCGGGCAGCTCACAGGCCGATAGAGGCTTATCGCCGTGGAGACCAGGCTGGGGGCTATGTTTCTCGGCTTCACATAAAGATTAGAACAGTTGTCCCCTGCCTGGATGAAACTGTGTAGAAGAGCACAGGCTAAGCATTGACATGATTCTGGAAAAGGTCAGCGAACTGATGTGATTATGAGGGCAGATATTCATGAAGCTAGACTCGTAGCTTGCTTGTGAGTTTTGGAAGACAGGGGAGGTAAAACAGCTGAAATATCTGGTCTAGACAAAATACTGCACATGTGTACTGCTAATTTAAAACATCTCACACATAATTTTGCGATTGTCTGGACTAATTCAGCTTCTTGTTTCTGTCAGGTCTGTTGAAGATGCACTGGTCCCCGGAGCACGCCGCCCCCTTATCTCAGTGGCCTGAGCAGCACCTAGATGTCACCTCTACCACCTCACCTCCGTCTGCACACAAACACGACCCCTACGCTACAGCTGCTCGCCGCAGCTATGCCCCTGCAGGTTACCCTTGGGCCAGTGATGACATATCAGCCCTTACTGCTTCATCTCTGCTCAAACGCTATGCTGAGAAGTACTCGGGCTTGGAGCTATCCTATGAACGCCCTCCTGCAGGGGCGTACTCAGAGCCTGGAACTTTCCTGAAAACTGAATCTGAGCCATGGGCTCTGGGTCAGGGCATGGAGTGTTACGCTGGACTAGAGGCATTAACTGGCACCAAGGTTGGCTCTGCATCTGTGGGCATCCCAGCCACAGGAAGTGTGACAGTAGTGAGCAGTAATTTGGCCTCTGAGCCAGGCTACAGTGGCGCTGGCTCCTGCAGTGCCCCGTCATCTCAGGAATATCCTCCTGCCTACAACAGCACCTACCTGTCCTCAGGATACTGCCCTCAGCCTAGCGCAGCACTTCCCCCTGCCCCCCTACACTCTTTGCAGGCCACACCTACTCTTGTGCCCAGCTACAGTGCCAGCACTCCAGTCTACAACTACCCTCCAGGGTGCTACCCCCAAACCAGCCTGTCCTCTGGATACAGCCACCCCGGTGCCTCCTACCTTCCCCCTGGGATTAGTGCCCCCACTCCTCTGGCCCCTAGGCCCACAATGGTGGGGGGCAGTTATAGCTACCCATCTCACAGCCTTGGAGGGAGCTCCGAAGGAGGGGTGCCACTGAAACGTAAGGCTTTTGAGATGGCAGAGGAAGGACAGGAGGCTGCAGAGGTGGAGGGATCACGCTACAGAAAGTATGGCAATGGCCATGGAAACAGTCATAGCAAAGGGCACGGCAATGGCTATGACATGAGCGGCTCGGCCTCAGACCCACAGGCCTACAAACCAGGAAAGCCCGTGATGTCACCCCCTTATGGCGGGGCAGGGGACTACAGCCCACCATCAGGCCTAGCAGGAGAGAGCGTGTCAGGGGAGCACAACTTTCCTCAGCAACAGAGAATGTCTATGAAGATACCCGCATCGCACACACGATCTGAGGACCCCACTGCAGGGCGCTGACAACGCTGGTTGGACATGAGAGGATTCTTGTGCTCTTTGAAACCAACCAGGGTTCTTAATCACGACAGACTTGGGGGGAATAAAGTTGGATTTGTTAATGAAAGGTTTAGTTTCACGAGCAGACACAAGAGGGCACAAGACTGGGATTTCTTGTGCATCTTTAACATTTTCATTATTCATATTTTTCCAAAGATTCACAGGAGCATTTTGCTCTGTAAGGCTAAGGTAAGTCTTAGGGGTTAAGGTAAGGCATTCTTAACATAGATAGCGTTAAGACAGTCTAAATGTATGAGTGTCTGTTTCTCTCAGGATCCTATTTATTTCCTTTCTGCTACTGCAGCAGCAGCACTGCAACGTTGCTGCTTTAGAAGTTGGTGTAATTGTTTGTGGCCATTATGTATGCAAAAGGCCTTTGACTGCAATACGTTCTACCACAGAAATCATTACCGACCAAAAAGTAAGGAGAGCAATAACTGAAATGGTGAGGCTGCCATACTACTTCAGCACAATCACTGCTTCTTTACACAGCTGACTCCAAGGCTCAGTCTGTCACCTGGCCTCGAGAAATGAATGTTTTCCTGCTCATTGCTCGCTTTCCCCCCAAACTATTTTTTTTTTCAGTTTCCTTAACCCCTTCTTGTCATGGTCTTGATCGTATTCTATCCCGGGGTCCTGCTTATTGTTCTCAACCTTTTTCATTACTGAACAACTTTTTGTTATTGTCCAGTTTATACATAACAAGCTGCTTATCAAATGATTACATAGTATACATGAAGCCGCCCTCTAAAATTGTCTTGATGTAAAGAAAGAGTGGGGAAATGAATCGAAGATTTTATGTTCATTTGTTCAAAGCGTATTTAGCGTTCACTTAATGACAGCATATATGCAGATGGTCTTCAAAGCGTGTTGTTTACTTGCAGATTTCTGCTGAATAACAGTGCAGCTTACACCTTTATATTCAAACTATACAAAGAAGTAATGACTATACAAATCAACCAATCAACCAATAATCATACAGCAATGCGTAAGTTTGCATGCTGTTAAGATTCACTCAGAGCAGCTTAAAGGCACATACGCCTGTTTGTATCTTCTGTTTGGATGCACAGCCCAGACTGATAGGCATACAGATCTCAAAGGATAAATGCTTCTGAGTGCCTCTAATAATTGTCGCTCAACATTACATTCTTTATGAAGATCCACCTGCTCGTCTGCGACAGGATTTACTTTTTTTTATATGCATTCTCTTTACTTTTGCCTCTCAAAAGGATGATTTATAGTCGTGTTATTGAATACTCAGGAAAAATATTGTTACCTCAGAATGATAAAATAAGAATGTATGTTATTACCTTAGGGTGTTTGTAGGGAGCTTTATGGAGCAAGATGAAAACGGAGCCATGGCTTTTTATTAAGAGCAAAACATACTCTGAACACTTCAGGGAAACAATGAACTTACAAGGCCTTTGATACTAGTAGAAAATGCACATACACACACATGCATGCACACCTACACACACACACACACACACACACACACACACACACACACACACACACACACACACACACACACACTGCTTCTTAGCTCTGGGAAAATTAAACTTGAGGTTTTTGTACCAAGGCCTGAAATGTTGAATGTAATTCAGATATTTTTTTTAAAAGGACAATACATGCCATAATGTACATCAATGGTGTTTTTAGATATATGAAACATATTTTCTTCATGTATAGATGTAATTCTCTTCTAGGTTTTGGTGGAGAATTGAATGACATGTTAAGTGTTAGTGTAGTTAGCGGTGGGGAAAACGGTTTTTGTGGACAAACTGTCAAAAACAAAGCACTCCTGATAAACAACTTCTGACATATCAAGACGTACACATACTACAGTATATGCTTTATAATAGGTGTTTATTAAATGTCTTAATAAAGTGTCCAGTCTCCATTTTCCCATATCAGTATTTTAAAACTGCTGACAGTGTCACCAGGCAATCAGCTTGATTTTTAACTCTAACATGAGGCCATGAAGAAGGGAGAAGTTAAAAAATTTACCAAGTATGTGCACTGTCAGAAACTATGTACAGTTACAACTGTAAATCTTTGTTTTTTTGCCAAGTTGTAGCTTTGCTGCTCCTCTCTGTCATCCCTTCATCAGTTGTGCCATACTATTATTTTGTTAAAATGAAACAAAAGTCTTGCCTACAAGCCTGCCCAGAGTGGACCCCCTTTAATAGTAAGATTTAGGCTGAAATGCAGCTTCAGATTTAGTCTGAAATTAAATGTGATTAAAAAGTAATTTGGAAATATAAGCACATTCATAAAATTGAACTTACTGAATGTGGTAAAGTGTGAAAAATAAACCTCACACGAAGATTTAGCTTAAAAAATACTGGAGAAAAAAAAACAGATTAAAGAAAAGGTGTTACACAAATAGTAATGTATTCTTACCCCCAGATTTTAAACGTATTTCAGCGCTTAGCTACAACAATTAAATGCTCTTCAATGCCACACAAAGAATGTGCATTACATTTACCTACACACTGCAACAAACAACAGTGTTTGCTGTTTCTTGGTGTTACTCTGATTCATTGAAGTAAGTGGAGTTAGATTTGTCCAGCTGATGGCAAATGGCATTTCAGTGTTATCTCTGTTATTCAGTTGTACTTTTGTTGTATCTTGTACATTCTCTGTAACCGATTCTACCTCATTTTGAAGACATTGTACATGGAAATATTTATTTCATGTCATTTCACATGCCAGTTTAACGAGCAATGCTTCTAAATCTTGACCTGTTATAGTCTACCTCATTAAAGACTGTTGTGTCATGGAAATGAAGATACCACACCAAAGACAGGGTCGGCTTTGTCTTTTTCTCTGTGTGATTCAGAAGTGTTTGAGTATCCATACCATTCACTAGAACATACTTATATTTTCAGTTCACAAATATTGACCAGGTCCAATTTCATGTTGCAGCATGATAGCAAGTAACTTTACCCAGTATTGCAACATCAACCTGACACTGACAAAACTGTTCACTGCACCCCAAATGTCCTGCTAACAGGGGTAATATTTTTGTTTTAACTTGGCTCCACTCAACAAATGATAAACCTGAGGTACAACTTTTGATTGCTAATTTCAAATCTTAGTAATGCTGTATTTTACTGGTCCAGATATATTCATGACAATGTCCTAGTAATGTCCTGGGAAGTTTCCTGGAGAGAACCATATCATTTGGCACATATTATATTCAGATGGAAAAATTTACTCCAATTTATTAACCCACAGACTCTTAGTCAGTAGACAGCAGATCTGCTCAACATGCAAAAGTCTACAATTTGTCCTCAGACAAGCATACTATTTAGCAGAGGCATAGTGTATTCACTTGAAGCCAAAAAAGAAAGAAAAAACACTATGCTGTTTTTCCACATTAACAAAATAATAATTTCATTAATTCAGAAAAACAGCCAATTTTTTTCATGAAAACATTTTTTTTTTTTGTTATTTTTTTTCTTTTTAGAATTCTGAGATAATAATCAGAAAAAAAAAACAGGGCAAAAATACACTTTTTTCTCAGGTGAATGCATTTTACGTTCATACAATTCAACATACACCAGGAATAAGGTTTTCTATAATAAACTAAAGATTATACATCTTTAATTGGATTTAAATGGAGCAAGTCTTTCAAGAAAATTCCTCTGGAAAACAAAACCTGCATTTAAACCCAACTAAGTACACTACTTTAAAAACCAGTCTCTGAACATTGCCCCTCTTTCCTAAGGGGGGCCATATTACACAGTCCTTTCCGCTAAACTTTCAGAAGTTATTTAGAAATAATGGAACAGTAAAATCAAGTGTTGTCGGAATATTATATATATCATTTTAAGCCCAAGTTGTAAAACTGGTGAGGGATCCATTTGTTTTATGTAAAGACCCAGTAAGAAGCTCAAGAGGGCGTAGAATAGATGGACAGGAAGAGTTGAAGAGATCCTGACCCTCTTCCCTGGACACAACCCTCCTGTCCACAGCTTTATTGTCTGGAGGGCGGAGGGCATGCGCTGGCGTGTGACAGATGTCTGAAACTTTTGTCCTTTGTCCACAGTGAATTTAACCCTGCTGTAACGTCGAAGTATTTCCCAGCGAAACCCTCTATGCCCCAAAGTTTTTTACATGAAACCTATCTTTAACTACTATTATCATTAGAATCGATCGCCTGAAGTGCTGCATCACAGGAAACCTCAGACTACATTCCTGGCACTGACTGCAGGCATTAAACCAGCCATCCTCATTAAAACATTTCGCTAAGCCCCTATTCCCCTGTATTAACCTTCGATCAGGAGCCTCGCAGACCAAGGATCAGTTCTCATTTGGAGCAACCAGCTCAGCAAATCATCAAAAAGAAACTGTGTTAAATAGCAACATTTAACTTAAAATGTAATTTAATTGACCTGGAAACACACATATGGTCCCTCTGCCAAAATGCAGTGTCTGCCTGTCTAACAATCATATCAATTTCTTCACTAACTCACACAAACAATAGCAGCCGCACAAGAGCCAGATAACAAGTATAATGGTGACACCTACAGGCTCTTATAAAGAAGTATCTCATTGTATGAAGTAACTGCAACAATAACAGGGATAATTGATGGACAATTTGGAAGAAAAAGGGTAGGAAAGTAAATTATAAACTATGGTGAAGATGCAGATAAATATAAACATATAAGCACAAATTTAAGGACCTACCAATGGAGTCTAAATATATTTTTCAAACAATCAGCACAAATGCTGGTTATAACACATCATAAGCAAATGAACAAAACATGACTTACAGCTCCCAGGCTGAGTTTGTGTCTTTACTTTTTGATTTCAAGGTGCTGTCTTTTGCTCCTCTAATCCATTTTCCTCCTGTCATTTCTACGCTGGGTTTAGGTCCACTTTTGAAACAGTATTTTCTTTTCAAAAAAGGCTCTTGCTCTCCTAAGGTGGGGACAGTTTGAACTGTAGGTGTTTATACAGAAATAGTGTAAGAATAAAAAGGCATAGCACAATTACTATGCACTATATATGGCCATGTTTATTCATTAAGTCCACAAGGTTATCCTCATGTTTCAGGATCTTACCCAGTGGTGATACCATACTGTTAATGGCTGGTGTGCAGAGCTCTTCCTTGAGGCTGAGGGGAAGCATCAGTGTGTCCTGTACAGGTGTGGATGGGACTGCAAAGTCTGTAAAATGCATTAGTATTTGATTCCATGTGTTCTTGAAATGTAGAGAAACTTACTGTGAGGATAAAACTTTGGGGGCAAGGGCAGTGGTGTAATAAGTGTTTAGATCCTCCTTAAAATTAGAAAGAATATGTTGTATAAACCCTCCACTACCATTAAAAGTCCTTTAATGCAAAGTTAATTTTGCTTTAATGCAGTATTAAAGTATTATCAGCAAAATGTACTTGAAGCATTAAAAGTAAAAGTAGGTGTGCAACAAAATGGCCCCTCTCACTATTATATAATTACATTATCAGGGTCTATCACTAATGCATTAACATGACATTTAGGCAGAATTGTATTGCTCACTCAACGGTAGTTTAAATGAATTTGTAAAGTTACAACTATACATTAAGGATAATAATTTAATGGAATTTATTGCACCTCATGGATATACTCAAGCACAAGTAAAGTACAAGCACCTGAGTACAGGTGAAAGCCATATATAGGCTATGGAGAGAAGAATGGCCTTGTCTACTTTAACATTTGGGCTCCATGCTAGCAGAAATAAATTTACACTAAGTTAGTACATTTTGTGATTGTTTTTAGTTAAAACATTAACCTTCCTAACTTTTAAAATGTTTCTGTCGCATTTCCAGTCGCTAAAATGTTCCTCTTGATTAAAGTAGATTCTCAGTATCTGACAAATACTTGTCAGCACTCGCAGTAAAATCATAATGTGCTAATATGTAGCTAGCTAGGCTATCAGCTATCAGCAGACTCACAGTAGAGAGGCGAGGTTGGATGCTAGCTGAAGCTAACACCACAGGCGACCTGGGGACTCCCTGGTCTGAACTGGACGTACCTGTGGCAATAAAAAGATATTTGGTCAAGAACTAGCATTGTTAATTTTACCAGTATTATTTTGACTACATAGACGTGTTAATACCACTTGACGCGGTCATTTCAAACCACTCCAGGCCGGTGATAGGCTCTGTTACATCGGGCACTTGAGGACCGGGAAACGGCGGTGACAAGCGAGTGTGTCTCACAAACCGACCAGCAGGTGAGCTGTGAGAGTAAAGTAATGAAACTCTACGTACGTCCATTTAAAGGTAGCTTATCTGTGAAATTTAATTACTGTTAATTAAACCTAATAAATCTCTTAGCTGAAACCCGAACAGAAAGCGAGCAGCAGTTATCTTTAGGTTTAAACGGATTAGCTTGGAAGCTAGCAGAGTGAGTGTTTTTAAGCCCGTAAATTGGGTTTACAGGCTAACCAGTGAAGGTTTGTCACCTTGTTCAGGGGTTTTTTTTATGAACTAATTTAAAAAAATATATATTTTTTTAAAAAGATATATAGATATAATGTGTGGCAGAAGGCTGTGCAAACCCTGCTTCAAACCTCTGTCATTATTCTTTAAAAATAAAAACTTGCAGCATAGAGCGCCTCAGGGGCGTTTTTCTGTCGGCCAATGCGGAAGTTAGCATTGCTCCAGTTCTCATCAGAAAGGATTTTTCCAGTGGGTTTTGAATTATGGCAGGAAAATCAGCTCTGTGGCAAACAAATGTTTACAATACTTACAAGCTTTGTTCAGCAAGATAATCTTTACAAATACACACCACTTTTATGATTTTTAAAGCCTAAATGCAATTAGCAGAAGTATAAAGCTAGCATTAGGTTATAAACATACTGCCCCAAGCCCTCATGATTTCACAGTTGGGGTATTTATTGATGCATTTCACGTGATAAAACAAATTGTGAATGTCTCGTCAAGCTTGAGTTAACATCAGACCTTATTTCAAGCATCTAAACAAAAACCCATTCAAACACCCCCATTGACTTCAAGATGTGGAAACCAGCAGTGCAAAAATGCTAATTAATTTCCAGGTTTTAGGGATCATTCCTTGAGCACACTATTAAGTACATTTTAAGTAAAGGTAAGTTAACCCAAGTGGGTTTCCTCAAGAAGGCTTTGCTTGCCAAGGATAAACAAATCTTTTGTCTGTGTCCATGCTGAGGCTTTAAAAATGATAAGGTAAATAAAAATGTTGGATTTTGTCTGGGAAGCCATCGTCAGTCACTTTGATAAGCCCCATTTGCTGCTAATCTGCTGCAGCTACTATCCATACACTGTACCACCACTACCACATCAGTGACTTTAACCACGTTATGACTACACATATGAACGGTCCCTTTAACATGAGGCAGTGACTCAGTTGTCTTGAGCTATTTCCTTCAAGTCCCACTAGAGGGTGTTAGATAGCTGTAAGAAGTCATTTGAGGCACTTCACTAATGTCTACTGGAGGGGTTACGGCAATAAACACAGTAGATAAAGGCTGTGATCTCTGCAGACATTTTCAGGGGCAGAGATGAAAAACAAATCCCAACCCTACAGGGGCAGACACAGTTATGTTCTAAGATGGATGGGCCAGTGGTGGCATAGAGGGCCAAATCAAGGATTAATCAGCATAAATCTATCAGATCGTTTATTCCATTTTGGCTAAATGGAATTAATTTAAAAACCTTTCTCAGCCAGGGAATAGAAACTATGGGAAATGCACCTCATGCACCTTCTCTTAAACTGAGTGAAACTGGGTCTATGTATATATATATTTGATCTACGCACCCTCTTCCTTTCCTTCCACCCTCTTCTGTCTTCTGCACGGTGGAGCACACATGACACAGAAATAGAAAAACTATGAGTGAACAATCATCACCTCACCCATGTACTTGATCATGGCAATACTGCAGATTACATGTTATCGATTCCTTAAAGACATACAATCTCCCTTTTTCTGTAACCCTTACACACACTTCCTCCCCTCGGCCTCCCTCCCTCCTTCTTACAAACTTGCTCAGACAGATCACACCAACGTCCTACTTAATCCATGTCCCACCTCTGCAACCAAGTCCTGCTGTTCAGATGGATGCAAGGAGGACAGAAACCTAAAGGGAATAAAAACAAGACAAAGCACGTGCGCAGCCCAGACATATAGGTAACATTTGGATGGTGTCTATACAAGAAAGCCACACACACAAAAAAAGGATGGAAATCAACAATACCTGGACATAAAATATATAAAATAAACAGTTAAATGTTTTATAGCCAACTAAAATTGATCTTTTTAGAGCCCTAAAATATTAATAAATGCGACTCCTACGTTGTCCAACAACTCAGTGTAAGATGCAGCATCAAACTGTACAAAATAATATGCTGCACTCCAAACGCATGCAGCACTGCAGGTAGGAGGTGAAGGATAAATCCATAGCAACAGACTAGCCTTTCTACTGTGTGTGCCTCTGTTCATTGTTCTCATTTACTTTTCATCTTCCTGCTGTAGCTCGCTCTCCCTCTGCTCGCTTGCTGTGGGTAAGGAGGTGCTACACAGTGCACTGTACAGTCTGAGCCTATTGGGAACATGCTGCTGACTCAGCCCAGGCCACTGCATTCATCTATCTGCACTGCAGTGCTGTCTCTGCTTACTCCCCACACCTCCTCCCCTCCCTGCTCCTTCCCTCATTCAGTGCGCCACCTTACACACACACAGAGGAGGAGGAAGGAGGGAAAGAAACACACATGCACGCGTGCGCGTACACACCTGCTTTTATAGTCATTTCAGTGCTGTTGCACCACGACACACCCAACCACATCAACTCCAACAATAATCACATTAAAATATTGTTAAATCATGAACAAAGACAATGTTATGAAGGCATTTCTCGAGTGTGTTGTGTTGTTGTTTCTAAACCTGAACTGACGGTAGTTTTCTTTTGCTGCTCTGTCTCTGTCCCTCCCTGTCTTGTGTGGCTTTCAAGTATTCAGCCATAGCCATGTTTGCAACCACACGAGGATTATGAGATAATGGGCCCCTGGGCACAGTCATGCAGTAGGCCCCACCACCTCTTCTACATAGAGGCAAGACTCAGAGACTTTATGGTGGCTTTGCTGCTTTTTTGTTGTTATTTTGCATTTGTGTCTTTTTATGGTTTTGTGTCTCTTCGAAGTCATTTTTTGTGTTCTTGTGGTTGTTTTCTCTCTTTCCAGTTATATTGTGTCTCTTTGGGGTAATTTTGAGTCTTTTTTGGTTGTTTTGCATGTTTTTGTGGTTATTATGTGTCTCTGGTTATTTTGTGCCTCTTTGAGGTAATTTTATGTTGTTTTGGTCATCTTGTGTCTGTGGTTGTTTTGCCCCTTTTTGTAGTTATTTTGTGTCTCTTTGCAGCTCCTTTGCATCTCTTTGAGGTCATTTTGTGTCTTTCTGTTTGGTATGTGTTAATCTTAGTGACACTTTGCAGGTGAAGGCCAGAGGAGCCTTTGACACTTTGGGCCCCTGGGCCTGTGCCCAGTAGGCCTGTTCAGTAATCCTTTACAAGTAGTTTTAGTGATTATTAGCAAAAAAAGACAAAAAAAAAAACAACTCCTCATTTAGAGTGTCAGTTTGTACAATATTGCTTCTTCTTACACATTTATATTTTGACAGTTATCACATTCAATGAGGTGGTTGACGAGCAACAAAAACATCAACATGGCACATATTTTGCATGAACGAGTGACAGTGATTAATGTTATATCCAAAAACGACACCAGCCAGAGGTGTAACTGGAAGGCTGCTTTATTGTTTGGAAATAGATTCGTGCTCAAATGAAGATATTCTTTCACTGATTCTCATTTAATCGTCCCATGTGGTTGTGCAACACACGTCCTCTCTCTGACTGTATTAGTGGCAAGAGATAATGACAGTCAAAAGATTTTTTTCTTTTTTTCAGTTAGCCTATTTTCAGGAAAGAAAAGAAATTTATCTCAGTCATGCTACAAAAGAATGGCCTCATATACCGATCGGTAAACCAACATTTTGGAAATGAACAGAAGTGTAAAACAGAAGGCAAGCTGTTCCCTTACTAGCCCAAGAGCCGGTAAACAGAACACACAGAGAGAGCACTTGTACTACATGACTCTACAAGATGTTAGTCCAGACAGTCTAATCTAGGTGGTGAGTTTTCAGTTTACAAGTTAATTTTGAACTCAATACATCGTTTCTATCGTGCTCCATTTTGATTCTCTCCCATGGGTTTTGAGATCCTCATTGCTGATTTTATTGACAGACTAAATAGGAAGCTAAAAAGGCACGTGCCGTTAAGAGATATTGCACCATAAACAAATACACAGACAGTTAAGACAACTAACCCTTAAATCATTAGATATATCATATTGAAAGTGACAGCAAAATTAAAGATCAACTCCAAACTGCAGCAGTGTGTTAAGGGGAAACATGGAGGAGGGTTAGAGCTGAAACGAGCAAAAAATTGTCACACAAAGTGAGCTGTGGCTCATACTGGGGCACACTGGTTCACCAGTGGTTGCCTGGAAAAGGCTATGAGTGTGTGTGCGCGTGTGTGTAAGTATTTGTGTGTCACCATCTGTATAATCTTTGTGTGTACACTATAGGAAACTAGGGGCAAGACATCTTCACACATGTACAAAAGGGTATGCTGGTAGTGCAATCCTCTCACCAAGGCAGGCTCCACAATTCTCAGCAAGCAGCCAGTACAACACCATGCATTGTACGCTGGTACCCAGTATGCAGAAGTCCTGGGCAGGCCAGAGTTTTGGTTATTCTCTGAACATACCACACAAAGAAAGAAGCATGATCAGTTACACTCTGTGGTTCTGGTATCACCTCAATGCAAGGAGTGGACAGGAGAGTATATATACTATATATATATATATATACATATAGTAGAATATATATATAATATATATGTAATATAGCTCTGTATACTGTATGTATGTACTGATTTATACAGTTTTAAATACAATTTCTGCTTTTTCATATAGATTCTTTTAGCTTACTCTCCTCTTTTTTGTGAAAAGTGACTCAAAAAAATCTACTCCATCTAACAAAATGTGTCACAGCCTAACGAGTGTGACAAGGGGTGTCAGCTGGAAGCCATTCTATTTACGGATATTAATATTTAGTGTTAGATTAATAGCTGTAGTTTTTTAAGTAATCCTGTATTTACAAAAAAACTACACATGCCGTTAAAATAAAATAATATATTACATTATTTATAGTTTCTTAAAAAGTCCATTCTTCACTTTGCAGTTTGTGCCGTATAGAACATAGCCTGAACTGTATTTGTTTTATTATTTTTTTCCCGAATGGATGTATGTGTGTCTAGTTTTTTTTTTTCCTTTTTTTTTTCGTTCTTTTTTTTTTGTTTTTTTCTTTTTTTTAGGTTTCTTTCTGTAATACGCATCTGTATACCCATGGTGATCTTGGAGAAAATGGACGGCGGTAGCTTTTATGCTTATCATTCAGAGTTTTATTTGGTTCAAGGTAACACCCACACTGATTTTGGAGATCTCATGCAGCAACTGGACCATAGAACTTGAGAACGGATGAGGGAGTTATTCATAAACAGGAAGTGACATCACTGCACAACAGGAAGTGCAAAAGCTGTGGTGTGGTGCTTAGGCTCACAGTACCATTAGAATGCATCTGGTGCTCTGTTGGTTATTTGGTATTTGTTATGCAATAGAGCAGTATGAGGAAAAAATGGCAAATGAGAGGCTCAGAGCACGTGTTGTTGTTAAATACTGAAATCTGGGGCCTATCCACTGAGCATGCCACTTCCGCTTCTGAAGGAATTCAGTGTGCTGCTCAAACCAACATATCCCAATTCACTCTCATGACATCTCCTCACAGTGTTTCCTATATCTGTGATTGCTATCGAGGGGGTGGGGGAGGGGGTGAACATTATTATTTTGTTTAATCGAAATTAATTGAAACCAGACTACAGTCCATAATGACTTAACCACAAATGTAATCTGCTATCAATATAAACGCCGCCATTACAAGCAAGCGAAATGTTGCTGTTTCACTGAGATGCTTCTAGCCCTATAATTCTACGCGTCATAAGCAGGAAGCGCCAAACTGGCCCCTGACCGGGTGGCTGCCGGTTAAAGGCAGCCAGCCGAGATCATTGTCCGTCAACATGGCATAAAACACAAAAGAGTAAAACATGATTTCATAAATACTCCCATCACATTCACTTGCATTTTGTTGCAGAGCTCATAATAGTACATCTATAATATCTCCTGAGAAAAAGGGATGGATTTTTCAAGCATTGCATACATTTCTAGGGTCTCTCTGTCGAAGAATGACAGCGAAAAAACTGAATGGGCAGGGCATACTTCACCCAATCCCACTCCATGGACAAAGGGCAACAAGGGATAACAAGGCAGATCTCTTTGGCTTCTCCACACACAATGTTCTCATCACCCATTCATTGTTTCTGTTTCTCATTAAAATAGGACACAACTAACGGCCAACATGTTCCAGCACAAGACCCTCAACATCATATTTGATGTGGCTTATAAAAGTGTGTAAATAAGACTCATTACCCACCAACACATGATAATTACATCAGGGATTAAAAAAAAACATGTAAATAAGCTACATAACATCAAATGATATAAACTGAACAATAAAACTCTTCTCAGCCTTTCCAGAAAGGTCTAACCACCCACAGAGAAACATCACAAATAGAAAGGAGTTTGCCATACCTGTGAAATCCCCACAAACCGACAGTAGGACTCCCAAAATGCCCGCTCACACAAAACTAAAGGCAGATGGTAATGAACATTACATAGGTGCATACAAATTATAAATATAAGCATTTTAAGTTTCAAAGTGTTTGCGCCCTTGAAAACGTTGCAGTCCAAATTAACAAACATTTCAGTCCCATGAAACACACAACATCCGTTTCCACATCTTACACACTCAAAATCTCCAGAGCAGCAAATAATTGTTTGGATTTCACCCACTGATCCACTGCGGTGGTATTACTCACCAACACATTCAATTCTTCTGTCTATAGAGGCAACAATTTAAACATCTGAAATGTGTCGAGTGATGAGATTAAAAATTCAGATCCATTTTAGATTATCAACCCCAATATCACTTATCTTTGTTAAACAAATGACTCTGAACTCTGAGCTTTCAAATTTTTAGACAATGTCTCAATCTTACAGTCGAGCCACTGTTGTGGTCTGAGTATTAGTGTCTTGTGGACTATGATAATTCATGCAAGATTTCTGATCAAAACATGCCATCATGCAAGTCATTTCTATGCATTGAACAAGCACAATTATTTATGTATTTGTTTGGAAATCTTTCTGAGTAAATGTAAGCCCTTGGCCCGAGTTGACCCCATAATAAACAGACCCTTAACCAATTGGTGTGAAAGCCCATGTAAAAAAAGCATTTTTGATGTGGGTATAACAAAGATAAAATGAGTAGAAGAGTTAAGTGACATGGGCAAAATGTTGAATATTGTTCTTTTTTTTGTCTGTTTGCATTTTTGCTGCTCAAATGAACAATTTCTAGCTTTAATAAAACAGAAAAGTACTTCCAACGCTCTGTCATTTATGTCTTTCACTCACCAGTCATCCTTCTGTTTGCTCTCGTGTCATTTTGCTCCTCTAATACAATTCAGTACTAAATGACACAGAAGCACTCATTGGCTGCTTTAAGAGGACAATTCTTCAGCATCAAGCAGCATCCTTGTTTTTCCTTCACAACACTGTCTTCCATAGGAATCCATTACTTGCGTCCAGGCGCTGGATTCCTTAAGTGTTTTTTTTTCCCATTCTACCTCTTGGTGTAGAGTTACTTGTCTTATCTGTAGACCAGTGGTAAAGTGACCAATCTGCCTTTCAGCAGACACAGACATTCCTTTGTCTGCTTTTTCATTCCCTTTTGTTAAGATCAGTAGTCTAGATACAACAATGTCACACAGTATGCTGATTATGTTTGGTTTGACTGAAGTTCGAGAGTCTCCAAGCTGTAACAGACCAAGCTGCTTCCCTCTGCATCAATATAAGAATGAAGTCTGTAAACAAAATTATTGAGTATTATTTTTTTCTGACTTGCAAATGAAATAATCTGTACATCTGTGTGGGTGAGTTTCCTCTCGCTTTGCTTGAAGTTACATTATTATAATTTTTATTGTTATTACTGTGATTATTAATCCAACACTCTAACATTTAGATTCCCTGATGTCTTTTTGGTTTCTTCCTTTCTCTTTTCTCCCTCCCTTGCCCTCATTGTTGTCATCCTGTTTCTCCTTGTCAGGTTTGGTTACACTGTCATAAGAGGGCAGAGAGGCAGTTGAGGGGGTGCCCTCCTTCTTTTCTTGTTCTGGATTGCTCCCGCCATTCTCCACTTTGTTATTGGCTGGTTTGCGCTTACAGACGAAACCCCGCCTAGCCAGGTAGGAACGGTAGGCCCTCTGAATGATTCTGGCCGACACATCCTCCTGCTTGCGCCTCAGAGTGGTGGTGATTGGCTCATAAGAGACCTTGGAGGGATTGGCCGCCACAAAACGCTCCTCCATTTGTTGCCTCAGCATGTCCAACTCGCCGCTGTCTCCCAGCACACGCTTAGTGAAGGCAAACAGGATGTCCAGGCAGTGGATGCGGTCACCACTCACCATAGGCATGTCCATGGCGATCAGTTCAATGGTGTTTGGCTTGGGGACTCGTAGTGGGTGTTCAAGTGCATCAGCAAAGTCAGAAAGCTTGGCATAGGTGATGAACTGGGATGCATCAGGGTCAAACTTCTCCCAAATCTCATAAAAGGTCTCAAAGTCATCCTCACTGAGTGGGTCGGCACTCTCCTCTGTGGCCACACTGAAGTTCTCCAGGATAATGGCGATGTACATGTTGACCACAATAAGGAAAGAAATGATGATGTACATAACAAAGAAGAAGATGCCCACAGAAGGGTTGCCACAGTCTCCTGTGGCAGGGGTGCCAGCATTCTCCAATTGGGGATCGCAGTCTGGAGGGTAGTTAAGAATAGGCAGCAGCAGGCCGTCCCAGCCAGCTGACGTGGTGATCATAAACAGGATGATCATGCTGTTGCCGAAGGTCTCAAAGTTGTACATGTCATCGATTCCAGCCCCATGTTTCACATAGCCAAAGTTGGACATGCCAAAGATGGAGAAAATGAACATAACCAGGAAAAGTAGTAGGCCAATGTTGAACAAGGCAGGAAGTGACATCATCAGGGCAAACAGCAGAGTTCTGATTCCTTTGGCCCCCTTGATGAGACGCAGGATCCTGCCGATACGAGCCAGACGAATCACCCTGAAGAGTGTTGGTGACACAAAGTACTTCTCAATCAGGTCAGCCAGAAACATTCCTGAAGTTGAAAGGGAGGAAAAGGAGACACAACATACATTTGGTTAAAATTTGGGAAATTTTGTTCAAGTGACTGCTTTATTCAAAGGGACAAATCATCCCCAAATCTAAAATACATATTTTTCCCTTTACCTGTAGTACTGTTTATCAGTCTAGATTGTTTATGTGTGAGTTACCAAGTGGTGGGGATATCGGCTGTAGAAATGTCTGCCTTCTCTCCAATATAATGGAACTAGACGGCAGTTTGTGGTACTTGAACCACCAAAAAAAAATACGTTTGAAAAATTGCAGGAATTGAAGGAAATATTTTCTTTCTACTGAACTACACTTGGCAACCGACTCACCATGAAGAACGAAGCAAGCATCTACCGCTAGCTTATCTAGCACTACTAAGCTAACTAGGTCACAGCTCAGCCAAAGAGGACGCCATTAATGTTTACCTCTTGCACTGTCACAAGCACAAGCCCCTCATCCATGAGTAGATGCACACTTCCTTTTTGCTCAGTGACAAAGTAGTTCCTACGTGAAACTGCTCACAACAAGCTCTGTGAATTATCTTGAGTAACCAGATCATGATTTCTGGAAAGAGACATTGCTGTTGAGTTTTCAAATGGCTTTTTGGGGGATGTGTGAGCACTACAAGCCGAGTGCCATCTAGTTCCATTATATTCCAGAGAAGGCAGACATCTCTACAGCCAACATCTCCAACAACCAGCAACTCAGACCAACCAATCTAGATTGACAAATGGCACTACAGGTAAGAGGAAAAATATGTATTTTTGAACCCTCTAAAACCCATTTATATGGGTGACTGTTCCTTTAACATAATGCATATTACATTATCATGCCTATAAGCAAGAGCAGCACATTCATGGTTTGGTGCAAATTGTGGAGGAAATCAATAGAACCAAAGACACACTGTTAACAGTTTACACAGTAGAGAGTGTCTCTGTATTAAGTAGTTGCAATAAATCTGTTAACAGTGAAGTCTGTAGATTATCCAGAATAATGAGGACATTTTACACTGGCTCATTTTATTTATTGGCTTTTTAGTTTTTCAGTTTTTGCTCGGTCTTTCAACATGGTTAATGTTTTATCTTTTTATTTAATGATATATATTTGTTAAGACATTTTGACTTGTCTGATAACTATTTACTGCCTTTTGTCTGTTTTGGAGCTCCATAGATTGTTTCTACTGTAAAGAAGGAGCAGCATACACTTAGGGACAGACATCTCAAAATCAAAATGAATTGCATGGCTTCATACCACTTGAAGAAAGTGACAAAATACCTTAAAATATTAACGTATTATTTGACAGACAGGACATGACTGGACCCCAGCCGGACTTTGGACATGGCTGCTTTAAACCATTGGTGTGTGTGTCGTTCCTCTAAAACCCATTTATATGGGCGATATCTGAGCTATTTCAACAGCTTCACACTTCTTTTACCATTCATAAACAACCCTTTTTGAATACTTGCCCACAATTGAAAGGATGACCACAACCACATCAAAGATGTTCCAGCCGTTGGTGAAGTAGTAGTGACGCAGCGCAAAGAGCTTCAATAAAAACTCGCCAGTAAAGACCACAATGAAGATGAAGTTGACCCAGTAAAGCACAAGCTCTGTGTCCTCTGTTTGATCATCTGTCTCTACCATCATGGTGACCATATTGAGGCAGATGAGGATCATGATGGAGATGTCGAACACCTGCTGCGTCACAAAGTCAAACACCATGCCCTGAATGTTGTTCTGTGGAGAAAAGAAAGAAAGGGATATTTTGGGTCATTTTTCTTAATCTTCAGAGGTTTACGAATACAAACCTGCTTGGTGGTAAAGATGAAGAGTGCAGTATTTACCGTAGGCCTAGGTATTGGTTTTTGTGGCTTCTTTGACCCTAGTTTCTTCATGGCATTGTAGTATTTCTTTTGCTCTTCCGTCATGAAGATATCCTGACCTCCAAAGTAAAGGGGCAAAAACAATTTGGTTACAATATGCAAGGATTTAGACCTTTTATTCTAGTGCGAATCCAAATACACTTTAACATTTCATTTAACTGTGACAAGAGGGATAGAAACAGTGTTTCTTATATTTGTTTATATTGTTAGGATTCTGAGCTTAAAGTAATAATTTGACATTCTGGGGAAATATGCTTACACACTTTCTTGCTGATTGTTAGACTACACACGACTCATGTCTGTACAGTAAATGCGACGCTATCACCAGCAGCCAGGTAGCTTAGCTTAGCACAAAGATGGGAAACAGGGTAATAGCCCAGCTCGGTCCAAATGTTACAAAATCCTCCTACCAGCTCCCTTAAAACTCATTAAAGGAGTACTTTAGGCCCCACAATAACAATTTTTATATCAATTACTCATTCTGTGTTACCTTAAAGCTACAGCTGGTAACCGTTTATGAAAAATACCTGTTTTCTATATATGCTGAAACCATCACTATATTCACACAGCACTAAATGACAACTTTCTCATTTTACAGCCAAACAGTGCACTAAAATAGGGAAGGCAGTAACAGAATCTTGATTGCCTGTTAGAAGCAGTAGGAAAAGATGAAGGGACAAGATTTTTTTTTCACAGACTCTCTGTCTCATGTACTTCTTTCAGAACATAGTGACAGTTTTGAGCAAATATGACAAGGTAATTTTCAGATAAGTAACTAACTGTATCTCTAAATTCAAAAAGGGAGACGAATCTTGATGAAGTGAAGTAAAAGGCAGGTGCATTTAAAAACAGCAGCAACTACATCAAAACTAGGGCTTTACCTGATTTAGAATTAGTCCAATCCGATTTGGCTGTTCAATACAAATATTCAACAATTCGTTCCTTTTTCCCTTATACAGTTTGAGGGTTTGGCAGGCCATTCAGGGTGACAGCGACATTTATGTAATACAGTAAACAAGTCGCCCTTGAAGCTAATGTGTACTAACTATGCTAATGATGGATTGGAAACGTGCAACATTTTTTGCTGACAATAGATATCATACAAAAGCCAGAGACTGTATCGTATGAAGCTGCTTTGAGCTGTAAAATCACCACTTCTAGGCAGAAGATAACATTATCTTGGAGCCTGATCGGTCAAAGTGTCTCTTCCTCCGAGCTCACCTACTCTACCTCAAACTCACCTTGGGTCTGGGTCTGCAGCTGCCTGTACTAGAGAGTAGCATGAAAGCACTCGCTCTGCAGCTATATCTAGGGACTAAAACTTCTGAAAAACACTGCATGACAAAAAAAACCAAAAAGAAACAAAAAAAAGGACCCAACTAACTGCCTTGACGAATCTCAGCTGACTGAAGGGCCTCTGACTGATGATCTGAATCTTCGACCTTCAGGGGCAGCACTGATCAAACACCTATTTACAAACTCTTACACAACTCATGCAGTATAATCCAAGTCTGACTTATCCTGTTGTACGTTCAGTACATTTAAATGCTTCTGCACAAACAGTCTTTCGCATGGACAAGTAGTGCGCCCCAGTTTTAGTGTTTTAAACAGAAAGATTTTAGCGAAAAAGCATGTGTTTGGGAAACACTGAGCATACGACTGGATGAATGAGACTGGTACTATACTGCACAAATTGTGTGAGAGTTTGTAAACAAATGTGTGTTATAGTGTTGCTGTTATTAAATATGGACCCCTACTACTTCAATTCATCAAGGATTTTCTCTGTTTATAGATTTTTTGTTGTGGAGGCATGTGAGGAAAAAAAAGGTTTCTTCAAGATTTCAACCTAACATAGGGTGAGTAACTGACATACAAATGATCACTTAGGGGGTTAAGTATTCTTTTATTTATCATTCTCCCTCTCTTCCAGTTATTATGTAAGCTCAGCTACCTGGTTGCTGGCAGTGGCTTCCTATTTAATGGACAGAAATGATAACGGTATTGGATCTTGTCATCTAGCTAATATCTAGAAATCAAATAAGCATATTGTACAAAACTATCTTTTCAAATCATCTACAAAGCAGCTTATTCTCAAAAGGTGAAAGTGAGGAAATCAATCTTATCTTTTTCTTTTGTTGGTTGAAGTTATCAATGATGACACCAATGAAGAGGTTTAAGGTGAAGAATGAGCCGAAGATGATGAAGATGACAAAGTAGATGTACATGTACAAGTTGTCCTCATAGACAGGCTGGTCTTCCACCTGTAACATGGCAAAAGACAAAATTCGTACAAAACTACACCACTAAACGACCTGAAAGTCCAACTTTAAAACTGCAAAAAGCATACCCTTCTAGAATCTATTGCTGCATACATAATGTCCATCCAGCCCTTGAATGTTGCCTGTAAAGTGGGCAGACACATTGTGAGAAAACAGGTTAAATACCTGATATCACAGAAGAGAAACAAATGCAAGTGACAGGAAAGGTTTCTCACCACTTGCAAGAGTGCCAGGTATCCTGCACCCACATTATCAAAATTGATCTTGACGTTTTTCCATCTGACTTCAGACCTGTTTGCATTAATGAGTGCAAAACACTCCGTTTTGTTGTTGACTTCGTCGGGGAGGAAGTTCTCCTCAGCTGTTTCATTGAAACAGTAGTAATACTTTCCAGCAAACAGGTTGACACCCATGATGCTGAAGATGAGCCAGAAGATGAGACACACCAGCAGCACATTCATGATGGAGGGAATAGCACCCACCAAGGCGTTCACCACAACCTGAAGAGAACAGCAAGAAAACAGAGATGCTTTAACTTAGCTATCACACACCAACTGCATGTTCACACATAAACATCAACACACAAATACAAAGAAATGCACATTCTTACCCTCCATTACAGGTGTGTTATCTGATTTCTTGGCAAAAGATGAGGTAATCACAATAAAATTCTGGTAATGTAACGATACTGTCAGTTCATGGTTTGGCACAACACAGTTCAGAGTCATGGTTTGATCTGCTCATCATGATATTTGTAAAAACAAAATGTGACTGTCCAAATGTGGGTACTGGAGTATAGGATTTGGATGTCAGTATTTGTCCAACATATAAAGTAATCACTGCCCAACTTCCTACATGTGAACATGACGTCTCTACCTTTTTTTTTTCCAGTTTACTATTTAAATTGGGTAAAATCTTATTTTATTTTAGAGCTGCACGTCCTGTATTGCTTCACTCAGCTCCTCCCCGCTCCTCTATGTTCTCTCTCTTTTTTTAATAAGACTGCTGCTGCAGGAGTGTGAGCTCCATGCTGGGAGACAGTTTTAACTGTTGCCTTAGAGATAGGCATTTTTAGTAACTTCCATATTCGAGCACTCACATTACAGTACACAAGTACTTACAAAGAAAAGTCTGCCTTAAGAATAGTAATGTAGATTGGCCAATAGCAGATATGCAATATTTGAAATTCATTTATTAAACAACCAAGCTTCAAACCATAAATTCAACATTAACATAGGAAAAATTAAAAAACTTTCTGTTGCTGCTGTTACATAGGTTAGATGCAGCACTAAAGGGCTGTCTCTGGAGTCCAGAACCACTCTCTTCCTGTCCAGTTCAACATCTGCCCAGTTAGCACAAGCTCAGACACCAGCAGCAGCTACCATCTGTTACAGAGATGTTAAACGGTCCCAACAAACTTGTATCAATACTGAAATGGCTTGATTTTGTCATTAAACCCATTAATAACCATTAGCTAACTTTGTGTGTGTGTGTGTGTGTGTGTGTGTGTGTGTGTGTGTGTGTGTGTGTGTATGCGCACGTGTGTGCGTCCAAACACTCGCTGACTCTCCATGGTACAGGCCTCATACTCCTGCAGCAGTAGTCACATAATAAACAGACAGAGAACGACTGCAGGGCAAGGAGGCGTTGAGCAAAGTAATATGCTGCACACAGCTGTTTCACTATTGGTGTGAGTTTGTTGGGTCAGTTAAGCAGCTCTGTGTCAGATGTTAGCTTGTGCCCAACAGGCAGACCTAGGCAGTCCAACCTTACCTTCAGTGCTGCATCTAACCTGTGTAATGGCAGCAACAGAAAGTTTGCTGATTTTTCTTTGAATTTTTGATTTAATGCAGTAGTTGAGGCCTGCTTGTTCAATAAATGAATTTCAAATCGCATTTGTTCAGCATTGTTGGCCAAGTTACATTACTATTCTTAAGTTACACTTTTTTTGCGAGTACTTTACTCTATAATAAGTAGTAGTCTATTATAATTTCATGCAAGTACTCCAATATGAAAATTGCTTAAACTTCTCATCCCTTCTTCCAATAAAGTGTTCTTAAAACATTTTTTCATTGTCATTTTGGTGCTAAATTTGTCAAGTAATAAATCTGACTAAATAAAAGTAAGCTTTTTTTTAACAACCAAATTTTCAGCTATGCAAAATAAAACTGAAAAATAATAAACAGTTAAGTTAACAATGTGCCGATGCAGACAGAGAGCACATCTGCCTTTTGGTATTCACTTAAACTGATTACATTACAGTCCATTTCAGCTCCACATCTATGTAATCCCATTTTTGTATTGCAATGTATTGTGCCACCAGATATTGTTACACCCCTTTAAAATGCAATTATTCTTCACCTACATATGCAAATATTCTACCTAGGATTGTATGGATGTACTCAGCAATTGTACACGATCAAGTCAACAACTAACTGTAGCAGACAATGACTCTGAGTTAGATCTGCAAGGCTAATGTGACTAATAATGCACTTTTTCATTGAATGTAGGCCTGGGCTATATCCTGATATATCGATATTGTGATATGAGACTACATATCATCCTAGATTTTGTATACTGTAATATTGTAAGTGTTGTTTTTTTTCCTCAGAGGCTGCATTACAGTAATGTGAAGTAATTTTTCTGAACTTAACAGATTTTATTTGTACTATTTTATTCTAGCTGTTCTATTATTTGCCTTTACCCACTCAGTCATTTTATCCACATTACTGATGAGTATTTATTAAAAGTCTTATTGTGTAAATATTTTGTGAAAGCACCTATAGTCAACCCTACAATACTATGATATCACAATATCGATATAGAGGTATTTGTTAAAAAATATGGTGATATTTGATTTTCTCCATATCGCCCAGCTCTAACTGATTGTAAAGAAAACACATATTGCTGAATATCCCCAAACAATGTCTGTGTCTAACTGCCACAGGGTCGCAAATATTGCCAATTAAGCATGAGACTGTGATTTACATGAACTATTCCGAACTAAAGCAGTGTGTGCATGTTGGAGGAGATAAAGCTATTAGGTAACGGAGGACACCTTAAGAATGTGCATTTCCAAACACAGAGGTGCCATGGTAACAGAAAGCCAAATAAACCAAAACTTTACAGGCAAACATCGAATATCAAAACTCTCTAGGTTTTATTTTCATTTTAGAGTTCTGCCTAAAAATATAGAGACAAAGCATCCACATGATCAGTTCTTAAAACTACTGCAAAATGGAGATCATGAAAATCATGGTGATGACATTCACTGAGGAGTGGTGAGCGAGGATGGCGAGGGGAGGGGGGATATGCAACCAGAAGTTTGTTGATCTTCCAGTGTGACAATGCCAAAGCCAAACTGTGATAAGATCAGATAACAGGACACTTGAGGCAGAGCAACAGTCAGAGGATGCTGAGCTTAGACACTGGCAAGATTCCTTCTTTTTTTTTTTTTTTGCCAAGCAACAACCAGATGCTGATCCAACCCATCACACATTAAAATAAAGATCAGAGGAACCCAATTACCACCTGTAGAAAGACAATATGTCTCTCATTTCAGTTCAGAGCCCACCGGGGGTCACATGGTTACAAAATGATTGATGTGGAAACTGTACATACGGTCAAGGCTCAATCAAGTGTGTGCATACTGTAAAATAAATGTGCACACAAAGATTAATTGACCATCTGCACAAATTTCTATATCAATTTGTTTGTCTATCACATGACAACTGGAGGGCTCTGTAGCTCAGAAACACTTTAATTGGCTTGTTAGCTTAGATTGCATGACTTAAGTTTACCTGAACCCTGTCCTGTGACTCAGTGTAAACCGCTTCTTTGTGATGGTTCGTACCAACCTCTGGTTGTTCTCTCAGCCGGCACTGTTAACTTCAGAGCTCAGGGATAATTATAACGTGTTGCATCATTCAGGTCAAAATCCCTGCTATTGTTTTGTGTTTCATAAGGCACAAGAGAGAATTTTTAGGTCTTTTGTTGTTATTTTAATGACTGCAAATTGCCTTAACATAGCACTTAATTTCTAATATATGAAATGAAATATGATAAATCAAATCAGATGTATTATGACCATCTGAGATGATCTGCATCCATGCAAAAAAGCTTCTCACTGATAAAAGCTTTTACCTAAAAAATTTCCCTTTAGCGACATTTTAAAAAATTTTCTATATTGCCATCTCTAGCATGCGTTGATGCTTTTATTTAATCGGCATGCAGAAGGACCAGCTGTCTGGTATCTTAGGTCTTACCCTCATCCCTTCAAAACGTGACAGGGCCCTGAGGGGTCTCAAGGCCCTCAGTGTCCTGAGTGATTTAATCGGGCCTAGATCGGAGTAGCCCAACGCATTAGCTATAAGGCTGACTATAGACACCTACACAGATAGGGACAGAAGGAGAGGGAAAGACAGAGGCAAAGAAAGAGAGGACCCACATAGTTAGAGGGGATATAGAGAGAGAGGTGGGCC
Source organism: Cephalopholis sonnerati (assembly GCA_019142605.1). NCBI lineage: Eukaryota > Metazoa > Chordata > Actinopteri > Perciformes > Serranidae > Cephalopholis > Cephalopholis sonnerati. Next base: position 37,432,266 of record JAGQAX010000002.1, read on the forward strand.
CTTAATATACTGTAAGGATGGCTGAATGGTTATATACAGATATATATAAGTACATATATAGTTTCCATATGTGTAAGTATATGTATCTATATAACATAAGGTTAAACAGGGGTTATTACAATAGTCAGAGGTCAATAAATACATGACCCAAGTTCTCTTTTTCCTTTTTTTATGTGTTTGTTTGCTTATGTTTGTGTTTGGTTTAGTTTGGCAAGCCAGTCTAGCGTGATAACCAGCTTAACAGCACAGTAAGCACACCTGGAAAGAAACTTGTGGTTGACACAGTGAGAGGGAGAGAAGATAAAGAGTCAAACAAAGGGAAAAAATTAGAGGAGAGATGTATTCACAAACACTAAATCAATGTGACACAATAATATACACACAGTACACAGTACAGAACAGTACAGTTTCCACACCAGAGAGCATCTTACTTAAAGAAGGGGAGAGAAAACGCAGAAGGTTGAGGACAACTTTCAGGGTTAGAAGAGAGAGGATAACCTGTGAAAGTACGAGTCCCAACACAGCACACAAACCTTACCCTGGACCCTCAAACACCGACCCCCTCAGTCCCTCTCGACAGCTGCACAATGTCTCTCTTAACTTAAAGAGAGACACAGTTAGAGGCACCTGCTGTGAGAGAGAGGACAGGTCAATATTAGGGTAGGGATTTGCATGGAAAGTCAGGAGAAGTTATCTGCACAACACACGAGCCAATTCAGAATATACTGAGATTTCTGCATATGTGAGGCTTTCTATTGGAGAATCAGTCAGGGGTTTGACAAGCACTGGATCCCACCACAAAACCTGGAAAACTTGACTCATTTCTGTCTCATCACAAGCTATATCTATACATTTGACTTCTAACAATAAGTGGGAGAAATAAGATGCTGTCTTTATTTCTATTTCAGAAGAGAAGGTTAATTATATAATGTTGTTTGTTTCTTCAATTCTTTTGATAACAATTTTTGGGTCAATAAAGACATTTGGGAATAAATCGTTTTGATCAAAATGTATTGGCCATTATTACTCTTTATAGCTATACAATGGATGGACAAATCAGCAGAATCACTGTACAATATAATGCATTCCAATATGACAAGACCATAGACTAAAATCTGAGAAACTGCCAAAACCCCTATTGTGCAGTCTCAGCAACTACAAATTGTAAGATTAAAAAAAGTAGCATGTATTAGAGGGTTGTAGAATGGTGCAGTAATGAGTCCTAAATCCCAAAAACTGCAAAAGACTGCATTTCTGCAGTCCCGGTTCCCTCATCTTAAATCAATGGTTTCTTTGAATGGATTTTTGTTAAGATGCCTGAAGCAAGGTCTGTGATTAACACAAGCTTAAGAGACTTGCGCGTTTTGTTCTTCGACATAAAATACGTCAGTAAATAAAAAATTGTGGTGGTGATGTTGACGTCATGTGACTCTAGTGTAGTTTGTTTATAGCCTAACATTAGCTTTTTATTTCTGGTGATTGCATTTATGCTTTGAAAATCATAAAAGTGGTGTTTATTTGTGAAGACTATCTAGCTAAACAAAACTTGTAAGTATCATAAACTTGTATTTGCTACAGAGCTTATTTTCTGCAGTAATCCAAAAACCAATGGAAAAATTCTGTTGACTTTTTAACAAGAGAACTAGGGTGATGCATGTTTCTGTATCGGTCTACAAAAACATGTAATTCCTGCAGCACTTTATTGCCAATGACTGAATATAAAGATAGAGCATGACAGCTGCACAAAAGTGAAGCCAAAACATCTTGATCACCCCCTGGTGGCTGGCTGCAGTATAGGTCATAAACTCCACCCTCTCCATGTTAAGGGTTGGGACATGGGTCAATCTAAAAGATCACATCAAATACATTTTTTTTTTTAAAAGATGATTTTTTTTGTCATTTTAGGTACTGATTACGCAGATGTATGTTCCAGTGTTCAGTTTTCGGAAAAGTTTGGTTTTAATTGTGATGTCAGGATTGACAGCTGTGTGTGTCAACTGGTGTCAATGGCGCTGCTATGGATTGGTGTATCTGTGGAAACTCAAGAACACAGCTCCACTTCCTGAATGCTCTGGCGCAGACTCTGGCTTCAAAATGGCAAGATGACAGCGCCTGTATCCGTGTTCTTGGCTTAATTTTTGTATAGGGGGAGGACGTGGAGATGCGTTGTCCATCTCTATATACAGTCTATGGTTACTGCTTGCATTATATTTGTCATCTTAAGTTCTGTCCATGTCTTGAATATTCAGCAGGGCTGTAACAGTGGACACTTTCAGCTTCTACCAAACGAGGTAGGCTATGGTAAATCTCTAGGATCTGGCTCATTATCTAATCTTTTGAATACACTACAGTTGATGAAACAGTGACAACACACACTTGCACAAAATGTTTTCGTCCTGCTAGTGCCAGGGTCTGAGGATGGCATTATCTTTAGGGTCAGTCCCTCTGTCTGTACCAAACCTTGATCCACAACAGGATATCTTTAGGCCTTTTACTTCCTTAAAATTTGGTATCTATTGATATCCACAGTCCCCACATGATAAATCCTTACAATTTTTTTTGACCACCTTACATTTTTGCTTAGCCCCCTCCCACTGGGTGAAAATGAACCTTTGGCCATGAGAGGTCACTTTGTTCCATGGAGGATATCTGGAAAACTAATGGCCAGGTTTCCATGAATGTTTATATTCATTCATATCCATGGTCCCCCTGAGGACGAATCCAGATGTTTTTGAGACCATTCCTGTAGTGCTTCTAAAAAGCCATGGCTGTCATCGGGCAGTTGTGATCAAATCTTCTGACCATGTTCACACTCCTGAAAGCAGCATAAACCTATCATGAGCTGCCACCATCAGGCCACAAAGTCAGCAAAACAATTACAGAATCTGACTGCTGGCTTTCCATTGAATTTACACAAATGTTCTCAATGGCATAAGCCCTTTTTAATTGTAATGACCCAATGTCATTTCTACAATACTCCCTCAGGGCAAACATGCATTTTCAACCCTTGTTAATGTGGTAGGCAAATGTGTCCAATGTTTGAAAAACACCAACCCACACTTGATGCACTTAATGCTTCTAGTTCCACTTTGGTCCAGTGTACCCCAAAATTCATCATGGTTTACTGTGCAATTCCAGTCTAGTTGTTGGCAGTAATGTGCCTTGAAAGGGAAACTTCAGTATTTTTTGACCAAGACCCTGTTTTTTTCCATGTTTTTGTGTCAAAGTGACCAACAGAGAACAATGTTTTGAAATTTGTTCAATATTGAGAGGGCACTGCAGTCGGTAGCAGCGAAAACAAGCATTTGGCATTTGGCGCCATCAATTTACGTTCACTAAAAGTTTTTGTTTTTGCCACTGACAGGCTCAGACGGACTTTTCCATGTTATTGAAATCAGCTAAATATTTAGCAATGGCACTAAAAATCTTTTGGATAACACTAAGCTTGGCTTTTTGTACTCCAACACAACAAACTCTTCCCAGCACTCCTCTTGTCAACTCACTACTGTTTCCACCATTGTCTTCCTGCAATAAGTTACCTCTCGTGAGATTTCAGCATGATATTTCTCCTTGAACAAGACTTGGTCACATTAACAGACAGACGAGGATTATGGGAAAGGTGAAGAAAAATGTTGTATTTCTTGTGGAGTCCTTGTTATAATGTTGTCAGACACTTAAAATAACAATCTAAGCCTGTCAGCAGGAGAAAACAAGCACTTTTACTGGACTTGAATTGATGGTGCCAAATGCCCCAAGTCGTTACATTGCAGCCAGTTTCAGAGCTGCTGGCTGCAGCTGTCTTTCTCAATACCGGACCAGTTTAAAAAATAGTTGTTTCCATTGGTCACTTCGACACAAACATGGGAAAATAGGGTCCTCATTGAAAAATACTGAAGTTTCCCTTTAAGACAGACAATAATCAGCAGACATGGAGAAGTAGTAATCTGTGTCTCAAGTGTGTCCCATTAAGCTCTGATAAACTTCCACACGCTTGTGGTCTTAACGAGCACTGTGGCACTGATGGAGTCACTGGAAACACATCACACAAGTAGGCAATTGATTATGGGGATTGACAAACCCAAAGACAAGGTCAAGAAACCAACAGCAAACACAACATAAATTAGTGCATCCTTTTCATGTGATAAAGAATGCTAATACTGAATCATGGACAGACACAGTCAGGATGTCACAGTCAAGGACAGTGAAAAAATGGTGATCAAGGCACACACACACAAAGCACATTATCAAATATATGTAGGAGGATTAGGACATCGAGAAAAATATAAGTTCTCAGATTCTTTCAATATTTTGAGAATAAAAACCCTCAATTATAAGAAAAAGTCTGACGCTGTACTGAAGATGGTTCACTAATCATTTAAACTGTATGTCAAAAATAATGTGAACACTGTTTAGGGCATGCACGACGCATGGTAGAAGATACAGCAGTAGTACTTGGTAAGTAACCATCACTTATTCACAACTTCTTACTTTTTGCATGGTGTCATAACTTGAGTCCACTGTATAGTAGGGCATGGTTATTTTCATTTGGGAATTTAGACAACACTACAAGATGGCAGACACACAAAATATTGGACTATGCTGTATATTCAATAGACACCATGTGATTCTTTTCATCAACTGACTTTTGTTTTCCAGAAGTCTGAGATAAGTCTCTAAACTTCAATATTTTTCTTAATAGTCCTATTCCTCTTCTGTTGATGAAAACACCATCACATTTAGAGACACCATAAAATGACACCTTTAAGTTCCCGGAAGAGTGTGACTTTCTGGAAAGCAGTGAATATTTCAGGGTGAGCTCATCGTGCGCTCGTAGGTATGAACATGAAATCCTGCTCATCAACTGCCTGTCTCTTCTTTACTGATATCCCCTTGGCTTTGCAGTAACAATTATCTTTCGCTGTTTAATGTCCCACCTCAACTTCCTGTTTCAACAGGATATACATCACATTAAAGGTACAGCCAGATGGAACATGGCGAAGCTGCCAGGCGCCACTAACACCTCCCACAATCAGCTGCTTGTGGAAAGATCAATCGTGCTCTCAATCCAAATGCAGTTCAGTGCTTTTTACTGTAGTTGTTACAATTTAGTTGAACAAATGACACAAATCTGATCAGATGCTGCATCTGAAGTGAGTCAGCAGCAAAATAAGAAGCTGTGCTTTATGAACGTCACACATGATTGGTTACCGCACCATGATTTTCTATCCCTTCCTTGTCATAGTTCATTTATTAGAATTTACTACCTGTTATCATATTGTGCTTCACACATGCAATGTCCTGCTCTTTGCCTAGCTTGCCATGTTCGGTCTAGCTGCATTTTAAGGAACTCCATTTCATGGGGCCTTTAAGCAGACCATGTAATGTATGTTTTCCTATTTTCAAATACAGAAATTCAAGTGAGAAACTCAACACGCACAAATAACATAAAAGGACAAACCACATTGTGTGCAATAGTAACTGTCAGGTGGGAAAACACTGAATGACTCAGCAGTCCAGAGCTAGACAGGAGCTCTGAAACATACCAGGATTTATAGATATTTACTGTGTCAGGGCTGCTGTTGTGCTGCTGTCAGGGGGCCCAAAATCTCAAGTGCTACCCTGGTAATGGAAGGCTGTGACACTGACATGGAGCGCTGTGAGGAAAACATAGCCCACTTATAAATATACCAGTAATATCACATTATATGTCCTCTCTTGCTGTCTAAATTTCTGTGAACACTGGTGTTTCTACATCACACTGACCCCATACCAGTGCCCTGCCCTCCCATTTATAACAGTAACATTTGAAGTTGCAGCATTTTGTTGACTGGGAATGTGGCCCACAAAGCACTGCAGCAAAGCCTGGATATTATATAGAAAATAGATAAAATTTGTCTTTAAAGCTGTGACCGATTAATACTTTGTTACATAATTAACATTACAGCCTAATATTGACTCAAAGGGCACTTAAAGTAGTAAACACCAGCTTATCAGAGCTGCAAAGATCTCCAAGATTTAACCAAGGAACAGACAGTTTTTGAAATCCTTAACCAGTTGCTCAATTTCTGCAGTTTGAAAATATATAGACAGAAATTCTCCCCAATGTGCTTTGGGTAGTCAGGCTAATATTGTAGGTATTAGCCAAAATGTGGTAAACTTTCTGTGATAAAAGGCAGCTTTAAATGTTTTTATTATGTAACCTAAGGCTGACCCAAATACCATTTTGGGAGCTTCGAAGCTTCACTGATAATTACCTGCGAATATTTGAAGCTTCAACCTGGGAAGGCGCTTGGTAATGTGTGTGTGTGTGTGTGCGTGTGTGTGCGTGTGTGTGTGCGTCCGTGTGCGTGTGTGTGTGTGTATGATGGAAACAGTGATAAAGAAACATTAGAGAAAGTGGAAGGTGGACTATTGCAAGCAATGTTTCTGTGAGTTATTAATAACTTGGAGCGCTGCAGGTTGGGGCTCATTACTCAAATCAAGTGCTTCACTACAGTTAGCAGCTGCAGATGAGCGTCCAAAATTCATCTCACTGGTCGCATTCCTGTCTGAAACATCTTCTTTCAATTTTCTCCACCATTTAAGTAGTGAAAAAGCAAAACAAAGATCGAAGCACTCGAATACTGATTTGGATGTGGATTACCATAGCAAAGACTGAAGCTTTGAGGCTTCGAAGCATCGGATCAGCCCTAGTGTAATCTGTAGATTCAAAAAGAATACTGTCATCACACGGAGAAAGTTCAGTGTGACAAGCTGAAACCTGAGTGACAAATGAGATATCTGTTGGAGTCAGTAGATAACTTCCTCTAAGAGGTTTAGCAGGTTAAACTGCATGGAGTGGTGAGCAGAATTTATTGGTCACCTTTACATGATCTCTTGGCATGAAACAAATCTAGCACTGAAAAATATTTGTCAGTAATATCTCATGTGTGCACATATTGACAAAATGCACTGGAAAAAATGAACTTTTTATTCTATGTTGTTTTTCACAACAACATAGAGGCTTTTTTAATGGTGGTCTAGTTCTTTTTTTTTTTTTTTTTTTTTTTTTTTAATAAATCCATGTTTGACCTACATTTAACCTTTCTACCATTATTTCTGTCTCCTAAAAATGGTAACATACGGTCCTGCTGAACAGTTAACCAATGAGCTAATCTCACAGATTCAATGCCTTCCTTTGATGTTGCAATATCAAAATATCATCATGAGGAGTTGAACCAAAAAACTGGTATAAATTGCATTGTTGCACTATTACTTAAGTATTCAACAACATGGTATGCAAATGTACTTACATCCACAATGAAGAAGTCTAACCAACACCAGGCATTAGTGAAGTACTTGACAAAGCCGTAGGCCACCCATTTCAGCAACATCTCCAGGATGAAGATGTAGGTGAAAACTCGATCAGCGTACTCCAGAATGATGCGGACCGTCTTCCTCTGCTCAATGTACACGTCCTCAAAGGCCTGAAGAGCAGCGGAGAATCATCACATGGTCAGTGACTTAACTGATTTGTTCCAGTATTGATACATTGCATGTTATTGTTGCAAATGAGTAAGCTGTGAGGTAAGACACACCTTACAACATTTTGTTTAAAGAGGACTTATTATTCCTTGTTTTCTGTCATACAATTTTAATAATACCAGATGTTCATATTAAACAAAGTTTCAATCAATGACGTTAATGTATGTAAAGGTAATTCCTGTGAGAAAAAAACTAAGAGTTTCAGACTGCTCTGAATACTGTATCCAACTGTTTTTTTCTACCTTGGCCACAAGCTGATGTCAAACAGAATTCTTAATATGGTCATCTGCGCCAGGCACGCCACTGCAAGTGTTTACATTACGTAGCCTACACTGCAGCATGTAGCTACATGGTAATGTCAGGGAAGCGTAATTGTGGCAGCAGAAAAAAAAATCATATCGCCCCAGTTTCATCACCCCAAAGTCATAGTCTTGCTGGAACATGTCTGGTCGTGTTTAGAATCTTATATCTGTGATTTTTAATGAGAGAAAGTGCTGCAATACACAGTCATACCCTGTCTGCAAGAACACTGCTACATATAGCTACATGCTAGTTTCAGTGAAATTCAGTGTTAATTTCTCCCTGATATCAGATCACTTTCCTGCCGTAACTTGCTTGGTTGTGTTTAGAAGCTTTTATTGGTGATTTTTTTTCACAGTAGAAAGAGCTGTTACTCTCCATTACAGTAATTTCCTGGCTGCAATGACGGTGCAAAGATGCTGAGACCCAGACTGACCAATCAGACCCGACTGGGCTTTTTCAGGTTGTGAGATTAAAGAGACAGGCGCTAAAATGGAGCGTCTCAGACAGAGTGGGAATACAGGTGTTCCAGCACAGACAGTATGACAAAAATATAGCTGTTCTTGGACCATGAAAGCATGTCAGCATGTTCTAGCAGAAACCCAAAATACAAGTATGAATCAAAAAAATGAGCATAATATGTCCTCTTTTACGTCTGATTTTTCAAAACTTTTAAAAATGACAAAATCTTACGAACCAATACTATTATTGATACAGCATGTTTTTAGATTTCACTTCAAACTAATATGCTTTGTTTACCTTTTCAGAGGGTTGTCTTACACAGTGAAGGAAAACTATCTGACAAAAAAAAAAATTTCAAACTCAAACTAGACTGATCAGTCCCACAGCTCGTCCATTCTCCATCGCCTGTATCCACTCTTCAGCACATAAGTGTTTTGATTTGGCCACAGGCCTCCCCCCTCCAGAAAGCTGCAAAGCTAAGCTGGATTCTGCCGGTTGAAAGGTTGGTGCATTACAGCACTTTGCTGTCCATTAGCAACAATCATATCAAGGGCAGTTGCAAACGAAAAGTAGGAGATGTTCTTGCCTGTGCGCATCCTTATGAGATTCACTTTCTCTAAATGAATGCCACATTCTTTTTTTTATTCTGTGAATATCTTTTCTTTATTACATTTATCATCATGTTGCAAAGCACCGATTAACTTTGTTTTGATAGGTGCTCTATAAATACAATTACAGGCACTAGTATATGATGTTTATGAGTGTATACAAAAGTGGGAACACCCATACTTGTGTGTGCGCACACATGTGTGCTCTTACCAGAGCTCCACTGCTGAGCAGGATCATGAAGATGATGAGGGTTTCAAACCAGTTGTGTTCTACAATGAGGTAGCAGGTCTTCCTCAGGAACCACCAGTGCTTTCCCCAGCCGTGTGTGATGGGAACGTCACAACATTTGTATTTGGCCACACACTCTGTGTGACAAATATAAAACACAACTGCTGATGTACACTGAAGAGACAGATACATAATACTGCCAAGGGCATAATCAAAATGTGTCACAGTGCAATTAATTTAGTACTTACTAGGGTTGGGCAACATATCAATATTATATTGATACCGTGATATGAGACTCGATATAGTCTTAGATTTGGGATATTGTAATATCATAACTGTTGTCTTTTCCTGGTTTTAAAGGCTGCATTACAGCAAAATGATGTAATTGCCTGAACTTACCACTGTTCTAGCTCTTTTGCTCATTTGCCTTTACCCACTTTGTCATGTCATCCACATGACTGACGATTATTTATCAGAAATATAATTATCGGAAAGACTATATCTGTTATAACTCACAATCATTTTTACATTAAAAGGATTTTCCCCTGTATCACCCCATCCCTACTATATTCAGTGTTAATAATAATTCCCATCTGTTCACTGTTATTATTTACCACAAAGTCAGATAATAAACAATAACCTACCGTCTGTCCAGCAGGCTTCTGGGTCAACATACTCCTCCACTACCTCCACCACTGCAACCTCCTCCACATCAGGCTTGATGTCGATTGTGCTGCCCTCAGACGAACTGGTGTCATCCAGCTAGGACAAACAGAGGACCAAAGAGATCATTTCAAGCTCTGAACATTACAGGCTCAGCAGTGAGACGCCAAGAGCGTATGCATACTGCACTGTGCCAGCACAGCCACTACAATAATACTCCTTCGGGTTTATGCATGACATAATTTATTGCTGGAGGTATACATGCATGTTGTAGCCATGTAGTGTAGCTACCTCTGCCAACACCTATTCTGCAGAGTTATTAATAGAATCAACTGGAAGTAATTAAACTTGACCAGTGATTGATTATACTGGCAATGATGGTCATTGTTACACATGCATTAATATAGATTCTTCAGTAATGAAGGATTCATTTATTTGTGATAGAAGAATTGAACAAATGCTTGTACAAGCAAAGTCAAACAAGAGTCAATCAATACACATAAAGGAAATCTGCTGTGATGAAAAATACAATTAATAAATACATTTCATACCAAGTATATTTTTTGAATGCCTATTGCCGTGTTACTGATGTGTTAATAAGCAGTGGTCTGAGTATGAATTTCAGAGTTGTAAGGAATATTAAAGACAAATTGGAAATCTCTAATTTTTAGGCATTAAAACCCCAGCTTGGTGAGGTTCACTGTACCAATAAATCATGTAATATCTTAACAATAGGTCATAGTGAGGCAGGGCAAACTAGTGAAACACCGGCATAACAGCAGTCTTATATAAAAGAATACACACACTTGCACACATGCAGACACTCAGCCAATTCAATTCACTAGAGAATGATACTGCACTTTATAATCTTAAGTCGTCAGCAAAGGACCGCATTCGCACTCTCTTCTGCTGCTTCTCTGTTCTCTTTCTCTCTACCAAACAGCCAGATGGATCCCTGCTTTTCTGATTGGCTGCTCTGTCTGTGTCTACTCCCTGCAGTGTACCCCATGGCTGGCTGTGGTGCAGGGAAGAGTGTTGCGTGGTTGGTTGAGGGAGCCCAGTGGAATATGAACCTGGTGCAGGTACAGTAGTGATGCTGCTGCATTATCTCCTTTCTTCCTACTACAAACCAGGTCAAGGTGACCCATGCATCAGACTTCTCTACAAGCTTTGGGTCTGCCTTACCCTTCTCCCACATTCATATTACACAGTAGACAGTATGTTTGTCTGTCTGTCATCTCTTCAGGACTGCCTTTATATGTCTGCAGAGTCAGCACTCAGGCTCAGTGTTACAGCTCTCATGTCTAAATGGATGTTCTGAAATGTCAAGTAAACTAAATGTCTTCAGTGTGGCAGCTCAGACCAGTTCTGCTTAATGGATCGAAAGATGCCACGTGGGAACAAAGCCAAACAAACACACACATTTACACATGTGCACTCCAACTTATTACATCACTGTATGTTACATAATTAAGTCACTATTTTGGTAAACATAACTGTATTGTGGCATTTGTTTAGACCCTGTTAAAAGCTGAATTTAGAAGCTAAATTCCTAAACTTGTAAATACGTTTTTCTTGCATGCCTCCCCAGTGAATGAAGAATCCAAAAACCAGTTCTGTTCTTTAAGAATTTAAGTCAGAGGCTTCCATGTTTAACAACAGCAAGACTACATACAAACATCCGTTTACAAACTCTCACACAACTCATGCAGTATAACCCAAGTCTCATTTATCCAGTCGTGTGCTCAGTACTGCCTGCAGTTTTCACCAAAGCCGTAGAATTAAAAACTGAGCCGAAAGTGAAACTTACGTATGCTCCCTTCAAAGCCAGACTCCATGAAAAAAAAAAAAACAGTAATTTAACCTTGCTGAACACAGGAGATGCTGGTTTGTGTTATTGTGTGACTTTTGTAAATACAAACTACCTTTTTAACACTCCGTAATCACACTATAACATATACTATTAGTCAAGGCAGTGGTAGACCAGCTGCTCCCACATTAAGCGAGGTAAAACTACTGTATTTGTCAATGGAGTCTGGCTTTGAAGAAAGCATAGATAAGTTTCACTGCTAGTTTAGTTCCCTCTTGGAAAGGGCTGTCTGTTTGGGAACTACTCAGCATATGACGGGATAAATGAGACCTGGGTTATACTGAACGAGGATATTTTGCTATAGTTTTGCTTTTGTTCAGCACGGACCCCTATAACTTCAATTCATCAAGAATTTTTTCAGTTTTTGGATTCTACATTCCCTGTGGAGGCATGTGAGAAAAGGAACGTTTTCTTCACAAATTCAATGTAACATAGGGTGAGTTACTGATATACAAATTGTCATTTGGGGGGTGAAGTATTCCTTTAAACACAAGAAATGTCACAGCTATGGTATATCTCTAAACTGGTCCAGATCTCCAATAAACAGTATCCCAAGTAAAACCACCACATAATCTGCTTTCATCAAGTAATAATGTTGATGTACCCAAATGACCCTCAAACTCTTAAGCAAGAACATCACAGCTGCCATCTCTCTGCTAACATTCGTCCCTCATACTCACATCTTTACTGTTCTCCACGTCTGATTCACTGCTGAAGTCTTCTGTGTTGAGGTTTTCAAAGTCCGACTCACCAACAGCGATAGGAACACAGACAGTGAGGTTGGGGTTGTGGATGAAGGACATGTAGTCCTCATCAATCATATACTTTCCCACACTGCTCCCAATGCCGCTGGTGGTGCCATTGCCATTTTTAGCATAGTCCAGTTCCCGATTGATGTCCACTGTGTGGTTTGCAATGCAGTTGAGCTTCTTCTCGTACATTTCATCCAGAGGTTTCTGTTCGTCTTCTATAGGCTGCTTGTCAGAGGGAAAAAAACAGAAAGTTAGACAACAAGTATGCCATCATAGAACTCTCTAAAACACACATTCATATAACAACAGTTATAGTTCAAGTTAAGGCTGGGCGATATAGAAAAAATCAAATTACACAATATTTTTTAATCAAATACCTTGATATTGATGTTGCGACGATATTGTAGATTTGTCTATTGGTGTTTTCACGAAGTATTTACACAATTATCTTTTGATAAATAATCATCAGTAATGAGGATATAATGTTTAACTGGGTAAAGACAAATAATAGAACAGCTAAAACAGTCTCATAAGCTCAGAAAATTACATCATTTTACTGTAATGCAGCCTTTAAAACCAAGAAAAAAACAACGCTTACGATATTATATTATCCAAAATCTGAGATATCTAGTCTCATATCACAAGATTGATATATTATCAATATATTGCCCAGCTCCAGTTTAAATTCTTTAACAACCAAGAATTGCTCATGCATAGAGATGTTTAATTATGTGGTACCTTCTTGAGCACTGTTGCTATAAAGACCCGCATGTTAGCCTTGAACCAGGCAATCCCTTTCTTGATACGGGCAACTGCGAGCTGGAGGTTGTTGGGCTCGCCATCGTCATCTGTGGCAGCGAGGTTGTCTGCACTGAATGAGCTCAGCAGCAAGGCCAGGAACAGGTTCAGCACCTTGGAAACAAACACCACAACTGCTGGAACCCACGCACTTACAGTAAATGGATGGTTTACATCTGAGAAATTACAACGGGCGACTATTATCCATTAGCATCTACGTTATCTTTATTTCTTACCACCAAGTTTCCAATGACCATGACCATCATGAAAACGGTGAGGCACATGGTCTGTCCTGCCACCTCCATACAGTCCCACATGGTCTCAATCCACTCCCCACACAACACTCTGAACACAATCAGGAAGGAGTGGAAGAAGTCATTCATGTGCCAGCGGGGCAGTTCACAGGACTGGGCGATCTTGCACACACAGTCCTTGTAGCTTTTGCCAAACAGCTGCATGCCCACCACGGCAAAGATGAAAACGATGATGGCCAGCACCAGGGTCAGATTACCCAGAGCTCCCACTGAGTTACCGATGATCTTGATCAGCATGTTGAGGGTGGGCCACGATTTGGCTAGTTTGAACACTCTTAACTATGAGACAAACAGGACACAGGATTATTCCAAAGTTATTCATATGAAGACCATGATGGAAAAGTGCTTGGATTCGAACTGACTCATGTTTTAATTTCATTTTAAAAAGTCATGAGAAGCAAATGCACTAACTGTCAACACGTGTGTCATTTGATCCAGGACACACACAAGATATAGACATTACAAGTGTTTACAGTTTTACACAATATAAGAGGAATGCACTGATTTTGGGGCAATACCAATGTTTTTTATTGTTGTCTTTTTTTTTCTTTGTTATTGTTGTTGTGTATCCCTCCTTTTGTGCTAGGGAGAACTCTTCATTATAAAAAGCTAACTAAACTGCTCTAAAGTCATTCAGCCCTTTATTACACTATCTTGGAACGAGCCCAAATTCAGTCATACAAATTTATGAAACATAACCTTCTTTACATGAAAAACATATATATAAAAAAATATTCAAAAGCCTTTTTACTATATATATATATATATATATATACATATATATATATATATATATCATAATTCCCTCTCTAATATCTGTTTTATATTGCTGTGAAAACATCAACAAATTTCTCCTTCAAACAGCTGGATTTATTCAAGTTTTTTGTCAAAAACTACATTTTTATGGATGTACCAAGTAATTGGCTGCACACTGGCATTGGCCGACATTTGCCTTGTTGACTGCTGTTGGCCTATCGGTAAATAAGAAGATATGCACTGATGGCAGTGGATGCTTTTCTGTTGTGTCACATTAATTTTGCACCAAGTAAAAAATGGGGCTTGAGACTAGCAGCGTCCTGTTGTCAAAGGGACAACAGAAAGTGTGAGATCTCCCCCAGGACGTCACTGCGACGAAAGGACAGCGGTAAACTCACTAACACATCAGGGGATCACCCTGTTGTTTCCCCGATAATGCTACATCCTGAACAACAAATTTGTGTTGACATCAGCAGGATAATAGCTAGTTAGCGTTAGTTGTTAGCATCAGGTGGCTGGAACTAACAGCTCAGAGAAGTTGCACTGAGTTATGTTATGATGTGTGCAAGCTCTATTTAAAAAAAAAAAATGCGCAAACGTAAATTATAACGTTCATATGTGATCTTATAAAATGTAGCTTTTGGTGAGAAACTTGAATACATAAGCTGTCTGAAGGAGAAATTTGTTGATGTTTTTAAAGTAATATAAAACAGATATTGGAGAGGGAATTATGGTATAATATATATTATTAAGAGGCTTTTGAGGCTGTTATTTTCTGTTTTTCATGTGAAAAAAGGGTTATTTTAAAGGTTATTTCATAAACCTGTATGATAGAATTTGTGCATTCAAAGTTAGCGTAATGACAGAGTGAATTTAAAACAGTTATTTTTTTAGAATGAAGGTACTGGGTATAGACCAAATTGTTGTCTTAAACATTGGTAGCAGCCCAAAACTTCACAACTGGTGCATCCCTACACATTTTACAAGATTACATCTGAACACATCAGGATAAAGTTACAATCTTCGCCCCATACTCAAATCTATCAAGCAGAGCTTAAATGCATCATGATGTGACTCAGTGTAACCTCTGTTAGCTGTTAGTTCTAGCCACTGTCTGCTAACAGCTAAGCAGCTCTCACCCACTTCAACATGTTGTTTTGTTGTTCACAATATAAGATTATCAAGGAAAAAACAGGGTGCGTGCCCCGATGTGTTGATAGTGAGTTTACTGGGCTCTCAGGGGAGATCTCTTTTCCTCCCCCAACACATTTTCTATTGTTATGGGACAACAGGATGATGTTAGTATCGAGCCTTGTTTTTTAGCCTGCACAAAACTGTGACACAACAGAAAAACACTGGCCACTGCCATTGGTGAATGTCATCTTATTTGACAGTAGGCCAACGTACCAATGTTCAGCTGATAAATTGGTGCAACCCTGCAATATAGTGATTGTTTTCAAGCTATAGAAGCTCTTTCATGGCTTAAACTCAGCCATAATGTGGAGCTTTAAAGAGAGAAATTTGTTGATGATAAAGAGAAATCAACATTATGCAAAGTGTGACAGTTAAAATATTTTTTTGTTTTTACTCAGTCTTTTCAGCCTGCACATGAGGGCCAGAAGAAGTTCAACAAATGCTTATATCCCTGTCTCTACTCTCTTGCACTTACCAATCGGAATGACCTGAGCACTGACAGACCTTCCACATCAGCCAGTCCCAGCTCAACTAAACTCAGTGTCACGATGAAGCCATCAAAGCAGTTCCAGCCTTCTTGGAAGTAGTAGTAGGGATCCATGGCGATTAGCTTGGCAAACATTTCCCCTGCAAAGATGCCCGTGAAAACCTGTGGACCCATACAGACTATCATGTAAAGTTGATAATTTTTTCTTCTTTAAAAAACACAAACAAACAGAATGCACATCACAGTAACCTCACGAATACAGTATTTAATTTACATTTTTCCAAGAATCAAATGTAAGTAGATGCCATGAATTTTTGTTATGTATTTCATGGTGAAACAGGAGGATAAGGGAGGGTGTATACAGTTAGCAATGAATCTAAAGGGCTAGGCCAGTGGGATTTCAGTGGAATTTATGATTGCTTTATTTATTAGACATTTAGCCACACCTACCAGTGCAGCATGACATTAGCACAAATTATTGCAGTTTTGTTGTTTTGTTTCTTTAAACTGTGGCTATGTAAAATCTGACTTTAAAATGTTACAAAAACGATTCGATCTTTTCAGGTAACCGTTAAAAAGATCCAATAATAAAGCCATAATGGTACTAATAGCAAACATAAAAAAATAGCAAAATTTGAATTCCCTTTCTTATTCTCGAAGTCTTGAGGGAAAATTGAGAGCAGAATGAAAACGCTGGCTTGCTTACATTGCATTTTATTCGATGTAGTGCTGATTAAAAATGGATTGGGATTTGCTTAGAGCGAGGACTCTTCTGACAGGGCAAGGTCACAGAGCTGTGGCGCCAAGCTCCAGCAGAACTTGTATGAAGCTGTAGCATTTTAGCCTGTTTAATATTGTCCACCCAACAGCTAATCATGTGCCCAATCAGTGCTGCAGAGAACACCCAGTGATTCATACTGC
Source organism: Cephalopholis sonnerati (assembly GCA_019142605.1). Lineage (NCBI taxonomy): Eukaryota > Metazoa > Chordata > Actinopteri > Perciformes > Serranidae > Cephalopholis > Cephalopholis sonnerati. The sequence continues at coordinate 37,449,144 of JAGQAX010000002.1, forward strand.
ACCATCCATCACGCTGGTTCCTCTGACTTCAGTTCCTGTTTCACTCCTGACAGCATGCCAATCCCTATGACCTCATTTCCTGTCTTAGTACTGACACTGTGCCAATACTGCTGCCCTCAGACAGCTGTGCTACAGTGGTATCTGACAGCAAGGGCAGAGCACAAATCAAAATGTCTGCTGTACATTTGGTAAATATGTACTCTGCCAAACCAGTCCTGGACAGATCAGTGGCAAGCCTTATTATATGACTGCTAGTATGTATCTGTGTGTGTGCATGTGTGTGTGTGTGTGTGTGTGTGTGAGAGAGAGAGAGAGAGAGAGAGAGAGAGAGAGAGTTAAAGTCCAGTAGAGTTGAGGTAAGCAGGATGCAACGGAAGCAGGAGAGTGACCTGAGTGGGGGTGATGAGAGTTTGGGGAGCAGGCTGGCTGGCTACATTAAAATGGAACTAAATCTTTAATGAGACCCCATCAGAGTCCTATATACACTATGCGTGTGTGTATTCTTAAGTGCACATACCAAATGATGCCTTGATGTATTGGTTTGAGGTTATGTAGTTAGGGCAAACTGAACCTGCAATGCTTCTGTAACTCCTGAGAGAGATAATGAGGTTCATGCAGGCATCAAAAAGTTACAGAGACAAATGGCAGCGGTACACGACAGGACAAAAAAAGAACTGCAGTTTCTCACCAGGTTGCCAACAGACAGGACCTCCTCAAAATGGTCAGTCATGGGGTAGTGCTCCATGGCCATGAAGAGAGTGTTGAGGACAATACAGATGGTGATGGCCAGGTCAACAAACGGGTCCATGACGATCAAGTAGACTATGTGCTTAATCTTCAGCCACAAAGGAAAGCACTCCCAGATGAGGAAGACATTGGCAAACTTATACCAACAGGGAGGACATTTCCTCTGAGACTCCTCCAACTCTGCAGGAAGAGATGAAGGAAAAAACAAAAAAGGATGAGAAAAACAAAACCTTCTAAAAATAGTTTAAGTACATGCTATATTGAAAGTATTTTCACCACTTAGCCTTGACGCAGACAAAGTTTTCTGACAGGGAAACCGTTATAGGTTTCAGTTTCCCATCTATGCTCTCATCAAAGCCACCAGACTCCTCTGACAAAAACAGTCATTTTAGATCGCTGAACATGGGAGCTGCTGGTCTACTGCTGCTTCAGTCAGTTAGTTTGTTGTGTTACTGTGTCACTTTGGTGAATTTGGTGAACAACTCCCTTAAAACACCAAAGTCACACAATAACACAAATAAACTTACAGATCCAGGCAGTGGTAGACCAGCAGCTCTCGTGTTCAGCTATGTTAAATTGCTGTCATCTCAATGGACTCTGGTTTTGTAGAGTGATATAATGGCCTAAGTTCCCCGTACAAAACTGCTGTCTGACGATTAGGTAAAGCAGTGAAAATTTTCTTAATATGGCATACACCTTAAATCATTTGTTTTTTAAACGGGACTTTTTTTAGGTGGCTCAGATACATTTTGCTGCTGCCCCTCACCACAGTAGCTTACACACTTAAAAGATCTGAGTATCCCTTTAAGTCACACGAATAAAAAAAAAAAAAAACATACTATATATATATATATTCTTCAATTTTACCATGGCTACTAGAAATTTTCTGGTTAGTAACAGGCAGCATGTGTTTCTGGATGCATTGTCTGCGTAAATAAAATACCAGTTTGAGGTGTAATTATCTAATGCAACACCTAGACCACAGTTGGCTTGAACTGTGATCAAATCTCAGTCAGGTGAACATTAAATGCAACTTATACTGAGGACAGCTGACAGTTTGCTGACACCACACTGTCCTCCAACTCTCAATTCCCATATCCAGACCTAATGCGGAAAGAATGCATACACATAGCAAGAACACATATTTAATTACAGGTGTAAATGCATCGCTCAGTGGGTGTCTTAATTTGAATAATATGCGTCCTGTTTTGGTGCAAAAATTCAAAGAGGCAAAAGGAAACGTGTGCACTGTTTGTACCCTCTAAGAGTGTGTTGGTGACTACGCTCATCTGACTGTTGGCACGGTCCTTTCCTTTGAAGGAGGAGTTGAGCTGATCCACAGATACCATGAGAGAGCCGGAGTGCTTCTTTTTAATCTCCACGTCAGTAGTCTGTACTCAGAGAAAGACACAGTGTAAGTCAGAGATGTTACTCACATAAAACACTGCATTTTAAAACTTATGCTCTTAGGCTATCTGAATGATGAATGATGCCATAGGTCTGCTCAGAAGACACAAAAACCCTACCATGATGAATGCAGCTTTTCACATCAGATTATTATATAGGATTCCCTAAAATTACCTTGCTGAATTGAAGCATTTCCTGCAACATATCATACAACACACCTCAAATTCATACTGTTAATTCTCAAATTGTTGCCACAAGTGAGGAGTGAACCAAGACTTCATTGAAACTCTTATTTCAAATGGGACTTCATTTCTAATTTCCCCTGTTTTCTATTTGTTAAATTTTAGTAAGCGACCATTACTTAAGTACTGGCTCTTATTTGAGAATTTACGGTACAGCTTCTAAAACCTACATCGTTTACTGTGCACATAGCTACAACCCTGAAGTAAACAACATTAAACTGCATGCAATGACATGCATGTCAAGAACAGAGGGGAATTCAAGACATCACTTTGCTAATACACCATGCTACATTGTAAGAGAGGTAAAAAGGTAAAAGCAGGTCAACTGGTTGAGAATAAAAGAGGGGGGGTCTACCATGCTAGCTAGAATGAGGCAAAATATTGTTACAGAAGTTTCAATTTTTTTTTGCACCATCCAGTGGCTCAGGAGCAGAGGATAAATGAGGACAAGAAGAAAAGACAGAGAGGCAGAAAAAGACAGTGAGAAATAGAAGGGTAGATAAAAACGGTGTGGGCTTGGATGTGAAATGTCCCTTAAAATTTAAAAAATAGAAGTAGTTGTTTTTGTCCTTCAGAATGTTTTCATAGTCTCGCTTTTCATGAATGACAATGACTGTATATGCGTAACATGGGTGATAGAATTGTAAGGGGAACTAAGGGGTGGGGGGCTGATATCGTATTGCATTATTGTTAGATATTAATCAATGAAATGATGTGGGTTCAGGGATACTGTTTCAGCTGGTTAGTATCTTCTAGAGCTGTTAAAAAAGGAGCAGCAGAAAATAATGGGCATTACATCAGGGTGCAAGTGTAAATGTCAGTGTGAGACGAAATCATAAGACAGAATCTAGATATTCGGGGGTGGGGAGGGATCTACTGAGTTTAGGGAACAGAGGATCAAGAGCCAAGGGGAAGAGGTTGTGAAGCCGCAGAGACTGGGGCCACCATCATCATGCCTAAACTGTATTGGTGTCCCATGGACGTCCTTACACTGTCATCAGTGGCTGCCTTATCTATTTTCACCTCAGGCAGAAGCCGTCTGCCGGGCCCAGGGCCGATGAGAGAAACCACGCCATTGCAGTCCACTGTGCTGTTCCTCTTCCCTCCAGAGTGTGGTGCCAGCGGGTGGATGCGTGATGAGCCCTGGCTGTAGCCACTGTAGCTGTTGCGGCGGTAAGGGATAAACAGGGAGCCTCGGCGGTCTTCGCTCTCCTCTACCGTGCTGTGCTCGTCGTCTGCAAACTCATTCTCAGAGCCCATGTCCTTGGAACGGCCTTTGAAGCTGAAGATGCTGCTGCGGCTGTTGTGGCGCGACATGAAGGGAGAGCCTGGGATGCTGAGTAGTGACTGAGGAGGGAGAGACAGATGCATAGGGGAGAGTTGAGGAGTTATTAAAAAGCAGCAGGAGTTAGTCGACGTGTAAATAAAAGGGTAAGACAAGGTGAAGAGGGCAAGTGAGGCACAGAGTTAACAAGAAATAAAAAAGGACAGAGAGAAAGCTAAATTAGTCATCTAAAGCAAATGGGAAAGTATGTCAGATAAAGGCACACCAAAGTCCCTGACGAGATGATAATAAAATACCATTGTCCTCAAACGAGACAACAACAAAGTCCCAATGTCTTCAAATAAGTACTTCCTAATTAACGGTGTCTTAGCTTGTTACCGCTGCTAAAATTGGTCAGATGTGTTGCCATGTCAAAGTACAAACATTAATCATAAATGAACAAATTTCAACCATAAAATTTATTCAGGTTTTGGACATATCCACTCTTGTGTCGGGATCTGCTGCAGACTGACTTGGCCAAGATGGCTGCCATCTTGTGTACTGTGCTCTTACTACCACTAGATGTCAGAAAATAGTGTGCACAAATGAGGACAACAGGTCTAAGTTAAGTAGGATGAAGTATAATGTAAAATAAAGTAGGTAAAAACCAAAATGTGATGTCCTTATATGAGGACACAGAGTCTCAGGAGGATACTGTAAAATGCCAATATTATACAAAATTATAGTTAAGATTAGGTCTGTGCCATGAATGTTGGAGATTCAAATAATCCATCAACTGAGATTGGTTCAAGTCAAGCAGTCTTTGTTTATTGTTTTTGTTTTGCCAGTCAGTGTGCAGTGTACTTCTGGGGACGTTTTGGTCCCCAGATTTTACTGCAGAGTGAGCGCTCCTCACTTTCACACTGCTCTCTGGTACAGACAGCTGCGGACATGGAGACAGCTGCCCAGAGAAGGAGGGGCTTTGCCCTGCCTTCTGTTTAGAAGTGGGGAATTTTCAGCTCACAGCAACTTCATATGACAAAGTCTCTGGCTTTTGTTTGATATCCAGTGTCGGCAAAAAACATTGCTGCATTTCTGATACATCATTAGCACAATTAGATTGTTTACTAAATTATACTGTATAAACGTCACTGTCACATTGAATATCCCGCTGAAGCCCATTCAAACTCTGAAATTCTATATGGAAAAAAAGTAATAAATAGTTGAATATTCAGATTGAATAGCCAAATCCGATTTGGCTGTCATAACTTTGGGTTGAATTCAGCCCTTGTTAAGATGCTGTCATAAATTTACTGTATTTTCCTTGTCCTTAATGCTATTTTTCTCCTGTTCTTTAAAGAAGACCACAAGAAGCCAGTCATTATATCTTTGGGACCACATAATTTAACCAATAAACTGAACATGATTTGTAAGAGAAACAATTGAGATTATTTTATCCCCATTTAATCTGTGTATTCTAGCATATTTTTAACTCATAAAGAACAGAACACTATTGCAGCATAATGCATGATTTGGGGATGTTTTGATCTGCAACATAGCCAGTTGTTTTGTTCTATTCTCTGAGGAATATCACAGCAGATTAGTTTTGTTTAAAGGCTTGTCTTATTTGGTTCTGCAAAAAGCATTTATTACAATGAAATATGTTTTTATCACAACATCAAAACAGAATTACTGCCTTGTGGTTGTATGCCTCCACCAACCAGCCAAATTGCAGTTTACATTCATAGCCAGGGAATGACAGTAGACAAAGCTTCAAATATGGATTGTGCTGCAAAGATAGCTACAAATTATAAAACATGGATGCTTCACACACATCTTCAACCCGGCAGTACAGAAGATCTATACAGTTTAAATGTGGACACCACCAACACCAAATGTCTCTCCTTCTGTCCCTGAGTTATGACATTGAATAACGGCAAGCAGAGTATTTTTGCAGAACATTATAATGTCACAGTTGACCTTTGACCTTTTGGATATGAATGTCATCACTGTCATTTTATCGAATCAGAGGTTAGTGTGAAATTTTGTCATAATTAGTGTGCAAATTCTTGAGTTATGGCCAAAAACGTGTTTTGTGAGGTCACAGTGACCTTGACTTTTGACCACCAAAATCCAACTAGTTCATCTTTGAGTCCAAGTGGTCGTTTGTGCCAAATTGGAGGAAATTCCCTTGAGGCATTTTTGAGATATGGTGTTCACAAGAATTGGGCGTATGTGCAGACAACCCGCAAACATGATGCTTTCAGCCAAAGCTGTTGCTGGTACGGAAGCATAATGATGACATTGGGACTGGCCGCATACAAAACCTATTAACTTCATCATTTCCAAGCCTGACGCTGTCAAACAAATCATCGTGCTGTAGCTGACAGTCCCCAGGGAAGATCCTTTAGACAAAGTGTTTGAGAATAAACTTGTGTAGGACAAAGGACTGGTCAGTGAGTGTAGGCAAGGTAGTTAGAGAGCAGGGTGCAGCCCAATCTCTGGCTAGAGCGTACAAAATGCTGGGCATTAAGGGAGAGAGGAGGAGAACAGCCGTCCACAACACCACTGAAGCAGCTGAAAAAGCCGCAAGATGGATGCAGCTTAAAAAAGGAGAGCCAAACGGGAGGACGTAGCTAACGTGCCATCTAGACACAAGCTGAGGCCTGATCAACCTCACATGAGCCAAATGGAAGGGGGTGGGCGATGATGGAAGACCCAAAACATCTGATGACTCCAGGAATGTCACTGACGCCGTGTCAAGAAGCAGGTTTTTTGTACAAAGCTGACCATTCAGCTGTGACCAGGAAAGACTGTTGACAACGGTACCCAGGATAGAACGGATTGTCAACTTAATCTGTGTCCACAGTGAGGAGGAGACCAAAAACAAGCTACAGAGAATCTCATGGAAACATACCTCAAGGGGAGCCTGAGAGGTGAGAATGAGAAATCCTGTCAAACTGACAAGTGATGCCCAACAATACCGAACAAAAATGAAGTTACTGGCAGGAGCAGAAGGAACGCAATGCATTTCTCTGTTATCTTGTTTTCTTTGGCAACATAATAACGAAGTCAGCAGAGCCAGGATGTGGAAGGCCCAAGACCAAGTCAACAGAACCCCATGGTGGCAAAAGCTGGCACTGAGATGAAGACTGGAAGAACGTGGCAAGCACAGGAGGTGGTCCAGCAAGACCAGCAAGGCTGGCAAGAGTGGTTACCCAAAGCAGAGCCAGACTTGGATCCTTTCCAACCTACAGTGGAAACAACAGGGAAGCATCTCCAAATCCAGGGGCACGTGTGAGCAGCAATGAAGAAGGAGAGAACCTGCAGGGTGGTGGCGATGAAACAATTTTTTTTTGTCCAGGCAGTGTATGATGTGATTCCAAATCAATCAAACATCCACAGACAAAGCAAAGCAGAGTTGCCAGCATGTCAGCTGTGCATGGTAAGGTGGACCCTGGAGGGCATTTTTGGCTGGTACTTCAAAGCCCTGGAAGAAGGATGATATTATTGGCATAATGACCACCGTGACCACGTCTTGAAGGTCATTGCCGAAGCCCTCATCAGAGCCAGCATCCAACATCTGCTACAAAAAATTACATTGAACTCCGGGCCTGGACTGGAAGTTGGCTGTACACCTGGAGAGGCAGCTGACGCTCCCCCAGCGCATTGCGACCACTCTGATATGTTCTTTGTCTGACCAATCAACAAATCATCTCACTGAAGAGGACAGTCCCTTGGAAAGATCGCTTGGCCGAGGCCTTCGAGGGCAAACAAAGTGTGGGGAACTGGTCAGCAAGTGTAGGCAAGGTAGTTGGAGAGCAAGGACTGCCTTCTGAAGTTGGATGCAGGGGCTTAACAGTCCAATCTCTTGCCAGACCTCACAACCAACTAATCATCAAGAGAGCAAGGTGAAGAAGAGCCTTCAGCAATACCAATGAAGCAGCAGAAAGAGCCTGAAAATGGCTGTGTCTCAAGAGAGTAGAGCCATGGGGAAGATGTAGCTCATATGTCTTCCAGACACAGTCTGAGGCCTAATGTACTTCAGCTGGGTCACATGGGGAAAGTTGTACTGGTTGAAAGACTTGAAACATCCAACCACTCATGTAACATCACTAATATTGTGTTCAGAAACATCAGTAGGTGTATTTGCAGATGCTAATACACCTGCATTTTATGTAACATTTTTTTTGCTAACTTTACCTGGTCCATAATGGACGTCTTCCTCCCCAGCCTGCTTCCTGGGAAACGAATGGTACTTTTCTTGCTGCCATCGTCTGACTCCGACTTAACAACCTTTTCGCTATCTCCCTTCTCTTTCTCCTGCTCTTTCTGACGCCATTTCTTCTTGCGATTGCGGCGCTCCTTGGCACTCTTGGAGCTTAGCTTGGAGACCTCAGAGGAGCTGCGGGACAAGTGCCCTCCTCCTTCATCCTCTAACGCAGCTTCTGACACCGTGCCTGCAGATGTTGCCATGGCAGCGGCCTGAGAAAAACATAAGACACATGATAAGCTTAAACTATGAAAATTGGGTAAAGGTGTATGTATGTGAGAGAGAGAGTGAGACAAACCTGTGTTTCCTCCTGCTGCTTCTTGAGCTGCTCCAGCATGGCCTTAAATTCAGCCTCTTTCTGCTCCGCCTCCTCAATAGTGGCCTGGTTCTGCTCCTCATAAGCCATGGCCACCACAGCCAAGATGAGATTCACCAGGTAGAAGGAGCCCACAAAGATGACCAGCACAAAGAAGATCATGTAGGTCTTCCCTGCAGCTCGCAGAGTCTGACAGACACACACAGGCAGAGCAATGAGATTTAGAGGGATTTAACATTGAAAATAGTGCATACTATTGTTTTATTGATAAGATATAAATGAAATGTATCTTACTAAAACAGTTGTTTTATGTTTTTAAGTTTTTTTCTCTGCAGTGCTTTCCTATTCTGTCAGAGGTACTGTATGTATATGTGTGATGTGTCAGCATTGCTGGTGCTTCTATAGTCGGTTATCCAGGAAAACCTCCAGACAGGAAAGAAGCCTTAGAGTGCAGGAATTCCCAATTTTAAATTCACTCTCTCCCTCTCTCTCTCAAACACACACACACACACACACACACACACACACACAGACTGCCCTATTTGCCAAATGAAGTGAATCTATTATGGCTGCAGTGGTGCAGGTCTGGAGGAGGAGGAAAGAAATGCTAGTGCAGTGTCATGGTAGTGCAGGTTAACATTACAGATACCTGTGCACATGTTGTATATTTTGCAGATGCATATGTGTCCCCAGCAGAAAATGAGAGGTCTAACGACAGCAGAAATGTAGTACTGGTTCAGTGGTTTCTTAAAAAATGCATTGGGCAGAGAACATGACTGTTCTAAAGGTCATTTAACAAAAATGAATTCACTACTGTTCATTGCTTCATTATAAATGCAAATAACAAAATTCTTTTCTCCCTGTGTGAAAGACAAACATGATTTTAGTGGCTGGTCACACACTCCTAGCCACAGTGTTTCTGATCAGCTGTCCCTCCTTCCCTTTTATTCAGAGGGCAAATGAACCGGTGGGGAGAGCTGCTCTGAGGCACTTTTGCTGATTCATCCAGGTATTAGGATGATGATGTATATATATATATTTTTTATGATGAAGTGGGGACAAAATCATTAGCACTGCTTAGAGTGTGTTTTACCTCTCTGGGTAGGGTAGAGCAGCTTTAATATATGTCTCTAAAACAGGTGCAAAAAGGGTCAAAGACTTCATCTATAGGTCATACTGTGACAAAAAATGCAGTTGTGCTCTTTGCTTCCTCTGGACATTTATGTGTCAATTTGACAGAAAGAAACAGAGGAATTTAGGAGAACACCACATTACCAGCATGTAAAGATTTTCCCAGAAGTCTTGAGTCATAAGGCGAAAGAGCGTGAGGAAAGCCCATCCGAAGCTGTCAAAGCTAGTGTAACCATAGTTGGGGTTCCTTCCGGCTTTCATACACGTAAAGCCCTCCGGACATCGCCTGAAGGAACACACAGGCATACAATAACTTTAATATGCTACCTCAGCATCAACACAGTTAGAATTACAAATACAGCTATCACTCGCAGCCTCAGATACAACAGGACTATGAAAACAGGCACAAAAAAGGCTGTGTTGTTATTTTTGTTGTTTGTTGATGTATGCACGCTTTTTTGGATGTGGTAAAGTTTGCAAAAAAACCCATATGACCTGAAGATCCATCAGGCAAAAGAGGGGGGTTGTGATAACATCGCTGATGCTTAGGGGTGCAACAATACACATATTTGTATTGAACCATTCGTTACGAGGTTTTATGTTCAGTTTGCATTACAAAAGGAACAATTTGCTGAATTAATCCTATTACATTTGGAAAATAAAATATACAGCTTAAACTGTGTTTTATGTAATATTCTCAGTGCCACTGCGCTCAAAAAGGCAGCCCACACGACAGAACAGACAGACATGCTGACTGCCCCTCTCACCCCTAAACCAAAACATTCTGCTCCAGCCAAACACACTGGGAGGGATGCTACGCTAGGCTAGCTTGTTACAATGCGGTTAGCAACAGCCTTAATGTCTTCAATAGAAGATTCTCCAGTAACTTAGAGGTCTCATGCTTGGAGCCACTTTGATTTTGGTGTGAATTATGAGGATGATGGCGAGTGAGTGGTGAAGAAAAACACAATGGTATGTTGCACCTGTGACAGGTTATATCAGTGGGAACACTCTAAACATGTCAGCTCATTTACACCAACATCACTGCGGTGTGTCAAGCGGTGGAACTAGCCCACAACAAGGAGCAACACTCACGCTACATGCTAACGTTATCCTTGCAGCATTTAGGCAGCCGTTCCTAACCGACTGAAATAGGAAAAAAGAATCACTGCTGTGATTGGTACATTTATAGCCGTAGATATTAGACCTGTCTTTGAAGTAGAAAACATAGGCTTTATGAACATGCTTGATGAAATTGAGCCCTCTTACAGTATTTTTTCAAAATCGGATTTCAGCCAGACTGTAATTCCTGCTTTGCATGAAAAAACAGGGGCCCAAATTATATTAGTTTTCAACACATTTAGAAAAGAATTGTTTATAACTATGATACAACATTTTATATTTCATAAGGAGCTGTTTCAATATTTTAAAAACCAAGTAAAGTTCTTTGGCATTTCTTTTTTTTTCTGTATCAAAATTGACTGTCGTATCAAACCAAACCGTACATTTTGTGATCACCCTTACTGTGGATGTGTCTAAAACATTAAGGTATGAATAAACTTACCCTGAGTCAGAACTGTTTCCACATAGTAGAGCATCGAGCTGACCAGGGAGGATGTAGAAATTAGCTATAAAGAAAACAGAAAACATTCACTTGTATTAGCTACTGTCTGTTATTTTTATATCAGCACGGTACAAATAAATTTCTCAAAAAATAAACAACAAAAGCGAAAATAATTGCCAAGATGCACACACTTCCTGTTCAATCCCATTTCTGTAATCATGTGCAACTAGTTTGATCACTGTCAAGATAATCACTCACTTTCATTCATGATGTATTCGCCCCAGTCAAAGCCTCTGCTGCCATTTGCCAGATACTGCTCAGTCATGTTGATTGGCCAGATTACACACTTGTGCCGCAGGTTCCCCATAAAGAGCTGCAGTCCGATCAGAGCAAAGACGCTGAGACAGAAGACGGTCAGGATCATCACATCTGACAGCTTCTTCACAGACTGGATCAGAGCACCCACAATGGTCTTCAGGCCTGTCGATTAATATGCAGTAAACACACACACACACACACACACACACACACACACACACACACACACACACACACACGCACGCACACACACGCACACACAAAAGTGCACAAACGCACACACATAAAACAGACAAACTCACATACACACGCACACCAGCGCACAAAGTCAAATGCACACGAACACACACACAAACACAGAAATAGACACAAATAAAAAGAATTGCAACTTTTGGCACTGCAAGAGTTGCAAGCTGAGTTTGTTTTTTATAGCTGCAATTCAAGAGCTGAGTCAAGTCAAGCACGGAAAAGTTAAGTTAGGTAACGTACATCTAATCCTGTATTTTAACCCTGTGCTGGGCAGCCTCTTACATAAATCCAAACTTGGCAGGCATTAGAATTGTTTCTCAAGCACCTACGCCCACACTGCCAAGCCTCAACAGCAGAAATTGACTCGGTGTGTCATATGCATCCTTTAGAGTATAAAACCGGTGTGTAGACAGTGTTTGTTGTTCTTCTATTTGTCATTCCTAACTAGAGGGAAATCTGTAGTTCAAGCTGTTGTTTATTTTTTTTTTATTTAATTAATTATTCAGATTGTTGCTAGCCATGTGGGTATTAAGTTACTAGACCTGTGATTTAAAGGTACAGTTCACCTCAGAATTAAAAATACATTTTTTTCCCCTCTAAACTGTAGTGCTATTTTTCAGTATTGGTGTGAGATATTGAATGTCGGTAACCCAGGCAACCATAAAACAGTGCAGTGGGAAGCTTGCATCTATGGCTAGCTTACCTATCACCACTGAGCTAGCTATCATTAAAGCTAAGCCAAGGAGGACGCCATTAATGTTTACATCTTGCACTGTCACAAGCATAAACCTCTCATGATGTATTTGGCAAGTGTGGTTTGGGGTTTGGTAGAGAGTGAGGCTGTAATTTATACACCTCCAGGTAGAAATGATAACAGTTAGCAAATAGGGGTTCCATTTGATGTAGAATGATCGTGGGTTGTAACAAAAATAGTCATATTTTGTGATATGCAAGAGCAAAAAAAATAAGATACAGAATTATAGAAAGTAAAATGTTTAAGGTAAGCACAGGGAGGTGAGTTGGTGTAGAGTATGTTGAGAATAACAAGTTTAGCGTCCAACTGTTAAAGGTAGCTTTTCATTCTGCAGCTTTACCTGATGATTTTAATGCACTGAAGTCAAGACATCTTCGGCTTTTAAATCATGTGTAAATGTAATAAGTCTATCATATTATCATATAAATGGAATAAGGTAACCGCTAAAACACTGTTTAATTGCTACATAATGTGCCATTGTACAGTAACAACACGATAAAGCCTACAGCAGTGTTCAGAGAAGAAAGCTGAGAACCCAGTTTGGGTGGAAAAGACATTTAGTGTGGAAGTGGAATACTCTGATATCCAAACCTAAATAATTTAAGCACAGCACAGTAATGGCACAGGTATTCCCATAAGGTAATAAAAAAAACAGTCATTTTCTGTGGGTCCAATTTTACAGCTCAGAGGCAAAAGAACATGTTGTCCTGCATCTCTACTGTCGCCGTTCCTGAGCTAATTTTCTCTCCAGTTTCTTTTCTTGCTCATTTAGATAGGCTTTGGGCCACAATTACATTATGAGTAGGTCTACTACTTATTTCAGATAAAGAGAACGATCCCATATCACGTAACTGAAAGTCGTCTGTTTCAAAGCAGTGAGATATAATTCCAGAAATGTGGCTGTATGTTTGTGTCATTACAAAGTCAAGAATCTCCCTTTGATTAAAAACAAAATAATTCATTTATTTAAAAGGATAAATAGGATATGTTGATCATTTGTGGCTTTTAGAACCTACAAAATTACTCTCACTGTTCTACTCTTGTCCAGCTTTACTGGACATAGTGATTTTTCTTCCTTACTTCCTTTTAAAGCACAGTTTAAGTGTTTTTAGTGCTGTCATAGTCTGACATGCTCATTTGCACCAAGATACTTGTCAGCGCTTTCTCATTGAATAATTCTGCTAACCACCTGTACAAGTGATGATACAGACACAGACAAAGCAAAAGCAGGGAAATTTTCCTGGTTTTAAAGGCTAACATTAGATTTTGCATTTCAAAATGTTTCACAGTGTAAGTTAAATTTGGTTTAGAGGATCATTGAGGCCAAAATGAATCGTCTGTGTTATCGCTGGCCTGTTCTTCCATCATCAGGTGTATGATTTGTGGGACATGAGCAGAACATGGTGCAAATATGCATTTTATAGTACAACAAACAGTTTTTAAAAGTTTATAAATGTTTAAATGCCTCTGGAATCACTGATGTGGCCCTTTAAAGGGACAGTTCACCCCAAATCAAAAATACATATTATTATTCTTACCTGTAGTGCTTTTTATCTGTCTAGATTGTTTTGGTGTGAGTTTCCGAGTATTGGGGATATCGGCCATAGAGGTGTCTGCTTTGTCGAAAATACAATGGAACTAGATGGCACTCAGCTTGTGGTGCTCAAAGCACCAAAAAATACATTTGGAGAAACTCAACACCAATGTCTCTTTTCAGAAATCATGACCCGATTACTCAAGATAAAAAAAAGGATTTGGTAAAAAGAAAATAGTTCCTTTATGAAACTGCTCACAACAAGGTCTGTGGATTATCTTGAGTAACCAGGTCATGATTTCTGGAAAGAGACATTTCTGTTGAGTCTTTCAAATATATTTTTTTGGTGCTTTGAGCACCACAAGCCGAGTGCCATCTAGTTCTATTTTATTTGAGAGAAGGCAGACATCTCTATGGCCAATTTCTCCAACACTCAGCAAACCACACCAAAACAAACCTTTAACCTTTTTTTTTCTTTAATCAGCTTCTCACCTAAAATGATCAGGTCCTACATAAATGTGTAATTTCCTGCCAATGTAGCAACAGGGTTGGTTATTTTACTTGAGAAATTTTTGTATTTGTGTTTTTGTCTGTGCTAATCAAACTGGTTTAAAGTGGGCGGGGCTGGAAAAGTGATGTCACATTCTTCTTTGCACCACTCAGGATTTACTAACATTTGACTCTGACTCTGCAAACAGTTGTTGGGTAGTTTGCTTGTGTTAAATTTGATCGTCACCTATACAGTCATTACTATTTAATGTTAAAAAGGATTTAGGATTTGAAGCTAAGTTTTCAGAGGCTTTAAAAAAAATACACAATACTTGTTCCTACAACACTGTATGTCCCAGCTACAAACATCTGAGCATTTTATTTTAGAAAAGCCTAATTCCATGACAAATGTCTACTTTAGATGTAGCCTATGTCTGGGTAAAATAATGTGTATAGGTAGTGCATTAAAAGGCACTATCCAAACTCTAACTTGCAGCTTGTTATCACCTGTGTCTGTGTGTGTGTGTGTGTGTGTGTGTGTGTGTGTGTGTGTGTGTATACTATGTCTCCGTCAAATGTAAACTTCTGGTGGCTTGATGTCTTAGTGTCTTTCTAGCTATATGGTTATTGAAATGAGATACTTCTAGACACACTCAATAAATCAAAGACATGACTATCCAGTATGTAATAACAGCAAACTGATTAGACTATGATTGTGCATTCAAGTTGAGCCACAGATATAAAGGTCACATTCAGTTTTTTCACGTAACATTTAACACTACAACAAACACTGCAGCTGTCTGGGATGTTTCCATCAGAAAGACACATTTTCATTTTCACCCCTTTACAGTTTCTTCCCCATGTAAGTAAACAGTTCCAAATAGTTAAACTTTCCATTGAGAAAGAACAGACTGCACTACAACTGGATTTAGGACCCATCTGGAGAAGAGAAATGATATCATGGGGATCTGATTTCACTCCTTGTGTCCACCTATGGTAACATTCCTGACTAGCTGCAGTTAATTAATATACTGCATCCAAAAAAGCAACTGAACGCAGCAGCACCACAAACAGCAAACAGCGCTCAGTCAAGGAAGCAGCAGGAAGTGAAGAGGAGAAAGAAAGGACAGGCGAGGAAGAGTCGGTGGCTGAGGGGGGAGGGGGGCAATGAGAGGTGGCATGCAGGTCATTTAAACGCCAAGGCTGAAGGAATTGACTTGGTGTCAGCATCACCTTGTCTGTAAACCGTGATGGTGACCTTGCCTAACCGAAGAACCGTTCCCATCCCAGGCACCCTTTTCTCCCACACTTGCCTTGCTGGGCGAGCCCTCGGGCTGGTTTAGCCCAGAGCACAGTGAGCGCTATATGCTGGAGGCTGAACTTACTGTACATTGTACAGTATATGTGCATGCATGTGTATCTGTTGAAATACTTTAACGTCATGTGTTATGTTTGTGTCAGTCTCATATTTTTGAACAAGCATTTTAAGTGGATTCATGTTTCTCATCATGTTTAGCAAATTTCTAAACTTGTGTTACTGCGTGTTTCCTTGGGTAAAAAATCATATTGAATCTGACATGTATGTGCAGAATTTTGTTTATTTATTATATCAATTTATTATTTATGTTACCCTTTCATTCCCAGGATGGACAAAGATCTCCAAAAAGAAACAAAAGACAAGAAATCTGAAGCCTGAATCAAATAACTCGTACAACTAAAAGAAAACAAAATCCAAAAGAAAAGCTCCTTTAAGCCAAACTCTTAAAAGCATGTGTCTCAAAGCTTCATGCAGCATATGTTGTCAAATTAGGCTTGGCAGTCTTAGGGAATCAAAAAGTCTCCAAAAACAAGAGGGCAGTGTCAAAGATTGTGAGAATTTGGATTTATGTATGAAACAAAACTGAACACAAACCAGATGTCCAAAGAGGTGACAGATTCAAACTACATGATCTTGTTTTCTTCCCTTATTAGTTTGGTTTACTAACCCCTCCCTTTGAAAGTAGTGTCTGAACTCTTTCCCTATATTATGGCATTGTTTTGGACATTTATGGACATCGGAGATTTTTCGCTTGGGGGAGAAATGTACATGATGCGCTGCATAAGCCCAGCTGTCCTTATGGGACATGTGAGCCCACTAGACTGCCAGTAGACTGCTAAGCCTATCAAAAATGTATTGCTACCATTTTTGATTGTCATAAAAACAAACATAAAACAAAAAAAGTAAAAATTCTAACACATCCTCTTTTAAAAAAGAAAAAAAAAATGAAAGTAAAGGAAATAAAGACAGATAATAGATAAGCTCAGCCTTAGTGTTTAAATGGGAGTCTCACCTGGAATGACAGAAATTGTTTTCAATGCTCGGAGAACCCTGAACGTTCTCAGCGCCGAGACATTCCCAAGGTCCACAAACTCTGTTATATATCTGTAACAAGGTAGGATGACACACAGAACAGAACCCCATGACACACAACAACACTCACGATAACAACAACACACACACACGTACGCATGTACGCGCAAGAGCACGACACCAGCACCACCATCGAAGACCGGGAGGGGACACCACGGTGAGAGAGAGAGCGCCTGTCCAACCAGTGGGAGGAGAGCGGAGGAGGAAGAGGAAAAGGAGAGGGGACTGAAACAAAACCACACCTAACATCAACCCCGTGACTCGCCCACCCGCAAACACAAAGACCTGGACTGTCTTACCTGGGATAACTGATATTGTTTTCAAAGCCCTCAGAACCCTGAACGTACGCAGGGCTGACACATTGCCTAGGTTTACAAACTCTGTTATATACCTGCAAGGTGGATCAGATACAATTATTCAGCAGCCATCCCAAACTGAGGAAAGAAATAGTAGATTGTTACATAATATTTTAATAAGCATTGTCATCGTGGTATGATGGACTGATGTAAATGAAGGTGCTGTGGGAAATTGTCTATAGAGCCTGTTATCCACCACAAATCATTAAAAAATGTCCAATAAACAGTTTTCAGACACTTCAAATTCTCAGAAGACTTAAAGGAATACTTCATCTACAAAATTGCCATTTGTATATCAACGACTCACCCTGTGTAACCTTGAATTTGGGGAGAAAACTTTGTTTTTCTGGCATGCCTTTACAGTAAATGAAGAATCCAAAGATGGAGAAAATTTTGATGAAGAAAAGGGAAGTAAAGACGGCCACATTTAACAACAGCAAAACTATAATATCCGTCTACAGTCTCTCATACAAATCATGGAGTATAATCCATGTAGAATTTATCTAGTCATATGCTTAGTACTTCCCAAACACTTGCTTTTTCGCTAAAACCTTTCTACTTGTACATAAAACACTTTTGCACACCTGAGTCAGCCTGTGCATTTGAACTGCGTTTCACTGAGTTGCCCAAGCACACTTCTCACATTTTTCTCACTCTCTCTTTCTCACATTGTTTATGCAACGTGTTTTAAATGGTAATATTTTGCCAAAAATGCACATTTTGGTATAGTTTTGCTGTTGTGAAACGCGGACCCCCTTTACTTAGATACATCCAGAATTTTTGACATTTCTGGATTCTTCTTTCAAGGTGGAGGCATGCGAGAAAAACAGAGTTTTCTTTATGTATTCAAGTTAATACATGGTGAGTAATTGATAAACAAATGATAATTTTGTGGGTGAAGTATTTCTTTAATAACCAGTCAGGAGGGCACATCTACTGCCTGTCAATCACATGTGCAGAACTCAGTTTAGTCTTTACAAGCCTGCAAATTGCAGCAGGCAGGCAAACCTATGTTGGCAGTGGAGGTGATATGAACCAAAAAAGCCCTGAAATAAATGTGGATAAGGAATATAATGTGTTTGGTGAGATCAAAACTCAGACTATGTTTTGGTAACTACAGCTTTTGAACTGTGGTGTGGTGTGGCTGATCTGTATCTATTAAAAAATTGGAGGTGATGTGTTTATCAGTAAATACTTGACTGAGCTTACAAAGTTGTGCCAAGTGTATGAAGTATGAAATTTATTAAGGTTGCCTTAAATGATGTTTGCCTTCTACTGCACAGTAAATGTTAGAACAGAAAGTTGCCACATCACAGTGTGTTTGTTGCTGTAATGGTTAAATGTTTTAACTAAACCTTTCAGGTTTTTGGGGCTTTTGCTTGTATATATTATTTCTGGTGACTCCATATGTCTTTGCCCATCATAAAATCTAAAAATAATCATTATATTGTTCATTTTGAAAAACACTTCAGCTGACTGGTAAAACAGCAGCATGTTATTAAACAATTAAAAGTTTGATATGTGTGTTATGATGTCCACAAAATGATGGAATCTGCAAGTTAATCATTAAATTCTAACTAATACTAAAATGTTTATTTCACTTTTGTTGCACCAAAATCTTAATGACTCAGACTTTTCTGACAGAAACATTTGACTTGTAAAAGTAAAAGCACAGGTGTCACCAATAACCTTAATGATTGCTCTGTTCCACTGATATGTCTCATGAGTCACACCAGTGAGCCAGCATGCATAATATTACCCAGGTATTATCACGCCTGAACGGAAAACAGTCATTATTAATGCGATTAGTTACACCTGTGTTTAAGTCGCCAGACTGTCTGCGGTGAGAAAGTTCTGTTGCTATTTAGGATTAACTTGCTGTTATCTTGTTACTAGTATGTCTTTAAATAAATTACGTCTCACAACTTTGTTCTATGCCACATGCTAAAATGCTGTGATATTTTCATTAGTCATGTTAAAATGTCCTTTGTTTTGTTTTGCTACATTTGACCACAGTTGTAATGTGTAGCTTTTTAATTATTATTTTCTTGTTAGACACTGTGAGTTTTAATACTTACGCCATTGAGATGACCATGAAATCCAGCCAGTTCCATGGGTCTCTGAGAAAGGTGAACCCATCTATAGCGAAGCCTCGGGCAACAATTTTTGTGAGCGACTCAAACGTATAGATACCTGTGAAGGTATACCTTGAAAACAAAAAGAGAGGAGAGTAAAATGGTGACAGGTTCATGAAACGAGGATATGATTGCAGAGAAGAAGTACTAGGGCTGGGTACTGTTTAAAAAAAAATGCAATACCAGGAGCAATACCAGTACCTTACTTGATGTTGGTACTTTATTTGATACACTTTTTTCATTCAATACCCATCATGTGAATGGAAGCATTTAGTTGTGTAAAATGCCATCATACTTTTATGTTTTGGTGGCATCTCGACATGCTGAATTGCCAACTTCATCAAATACACTGTGCTCCACTACACCACATACTGTATGGGTTAGTAGTTGCATACAGTTTGCAGTGCTTGGCTGCGAGCAAAACCATATTATATTGGTATTAGTATCACTTTTAAGCATACTGGTATTGTCACCTTGAGGTATTGAGCACTACCCAGCCCTAAGAAGTGTGGATGTGTACTTACTCTACTTGTTTGGACCACTCTGGGGGGTCACTAAATGTCATGAATATACAGTTGGTCAAAATCGTACACATGATGATCATGCTGAATAACGTGAGAAAACAGAAGTTAAGGAAAATTTGTTTAACATCGCATACATTTTAATACACCAATGACTAAAACCAAACTTTGGTGTTGAAATAAAGCTTACAGAACAGGGTGGAGTAAGGAAAAGATGGTGAGGCAGAGTGCATTAGCTTTTTTTTTTTTTTACTTTCTACTGGTGACATAATCAGAAAAAACAAACATGTTCAAAATACTAAAGCATCTGTGTTCATTCACTGTACAGCACAGACAAAGAATCACTTGAAAGGATATGAATGTATCAAAATCTTAATAGCTATTCGCCTAAGTAAATTAAAAGGGCTTAAGATGTACAAGGAAGGCGTGGCACTGAAGCGGAAGAGTGTTTTTCCTTTGTTGATGACTATAAATGTCTGTGGAGAGAGAGAAAAAAAGACACACACACAGAAAGAGATAACATGACAGTTAGAACATTTCCAGAACTAATTCTAAAGCACATACTACTCAGTACACGGCCTGCAAACCTTTTGCGCTATCTTACTTTAAAAAAAGATGACTGTTGCTTGACTGAGTAGCTGATGTGAGTCCTTAGCTCACCTCTGAGTCATGGGGCACCACTGCATTGGTTTCCACTCTGACTACAGGGCTGATTTAAGCATAGCATTCTGATGCGAGTGCTTACTGTGTTGTCACTTTCACCATTTTGAAATCTTAACCCTACTGGAGCTGAGCGAGGTATTTCAGTCTGTAATGTCCTGAAGCCCATGGGATGAAAACAGTATAGTAAAAAGATAAAGGTATAGAAAAGGGTACATAGTCAGCAGGACAAGGACACATGGCTGTGTTTTACTTCGCTGACATCACGCCCTCTGTGGCCAGTCACCCAAGAGCCAGCAGCAGAGTCGACACCTCTGTCCAGGTTACATCAGACAGAGCCTCTGTCCTGGCGAGCTTTTCACTACGACAGAGCTGTGTGAGCAGCAGACAGGTGCATGGGAAGCTCTCCCCTCTTTGTGGCCAAACGACTCTCTTCGCCCCAAGTTTAAAGCTCTTACTGGAAGAGAACCGCAAATGCTGTCATCGATCAGGGGCAGATCTGCTGACTCTGAGGCTCTCAACAACCACTCCCCACCCATAAACAGCACTGGGCCAAGTGGGGCTGTGCACTGGGGTGAGGCAGCAGTGTGTATGTGTGTGTTTCAGCAGTGTGTGTACCTGTGTGTGGTTTGTGGATGTTTGTGCCCAGTTTTGGGCAAAGACAATGTGGGGTCTGAGTGAGCAGTACGAGCATTATTTACAAACAAATGGACTACTGGGATACTTTACAAATGTGTGGTTTGGATGAGAATCTGTGAGTTATGAATGTGTTCACTGCAACAGTGTTTTTCCTTCTTCACCACATCACCTCATGTGTATTTATGACACCACCGACAGTGTTGCCTGCCAGTATTTACAGAAAACACAGCATATCCTGTATACAATCAGTACTGAAGAACAATTAATATATAAAAATTGACCAATCCAAAGTCCCGCCCCCTGTAGTTACTGTTGTTAGGTTGGACAAGCTAAAAAAACAAACTCAAACCCAAAGCATGACAACGCCAGTTCCGTTTAGCCAGATGCCGCTTCAAGAAGCCGACAGCAAGGACTGTAGTAATGAAACAATAAGTTCACGAAGCCACACTTTTTTTGCATAGAGATGGAGACTATAAGTCAGTATTGCTACAACACTGCTACATATGTGTCCCCTTTACCCTTTCTGGAGATCAGTAAGGTAGCTTACACTATCTGACTGCAGACCATGTGGTGACCTAGTGTCTCCTTACTGTAGAAAGTTACTTCAGAGCAGCACGTAACCTTATGGAGATATTATACACACAGGAACAAACCTATTTTGTCGTTTTCCCAATCTCTTTAACATTACCATAGAAATAAGGAGGATGCAAACCTGGCTGACGTTGGTTATCTGTCATTAGGTTTACTCCTAGCTATACATTAGCTAGCTAGTTAACCAGCGTTTTGATAATATAAGCTAACTGAGGATGTGACTATATACAGTGTAATGTGTCCGTGAAGACTGTTACAGTCCCCCAGCTACACATTTCAACCATCTTCAAAATTTGGTTTTCTTGTCAACATAGACCCTTTTCTCTGTAGACATTTGGACATGTACTCAAAAGTAGAGCACGGGTGTATTTAATTACATAAGTGATGGCTGCATTCAACTTAGGGGAGGCTCTGATATTGCGCATGCTGGCTCACTGATATAGCTTACTGGGACACTTAATGAAACTTAGTTATAATTAATGTTATCATTTTCATCTGTGCTTTTCCTACTATGACAAGTCAAAATGTCTGCTGTGGAGAAGGTCTGTTGACGAGCCTAGCGCACAGAATAACAGCAAAGGGGTAAATATATCAAGGGCCTGCTCAACTGTTATTGGACTTCAGAGAAAAAATGGGTGGGGCTTAGGAGGGGGCTAATCATATCAGAAACTTCAGTTTGAATTCAGGATGTAAATGTCCTTTGCATTCAATATTAGGTAACAAAAATGTATTTTGTTTTTGTTTACATATGTACGAATGCAGTTTACAGCTTCCAATCTTTTTTAAAAGATTTTAAAATTGGCTAAAATGTGCACCAGAGTACATGTATTTAACCAGAGGAAATCATAAAGCCAACTCATGCCTTCTCCGTTCAGGTGTAATAATCACTGCACTCACAATGATAATGGTGATAATATGATGATAACCTGCTAGAGGAGAGTATACGTGCATAATAAAGGCATTACTCTTTAGTATACATATAGTACCAGCATCGAGCAAAATACACAAACCACAATTTCGTTCACACCATGGGAAACACTGGGAGGAAACGGGAAGGCGACCAGAAGTGTCCTGAGACAAGTGGTGTCCTGAAATCTAATTAAATTAAAAATAGCGTCCGCAGTCTGGGGAAAGACAAAATGTATTCTCTGCATCAGAAGACTCCCCTCTCTCCCTCCCTTCCCCTCTCCTGTTCCTTTTTCGCCTATAGAGCATCTGCACTACTTCAAATATCCTCTCACACGCAGAAAAGAATAATATAGACTTAACACAGTACAAACAGGAACACACAAGACATGTTGAAAGGGTAAATCTCTCTCTTAGAGGTCAACTCAAGTGCTTTGCTTACAAAGCAGATACAGTATGTGGATAGAAGGAGAGGCTGCAAAATGAGCAATATCTCATTTGCAGTTTACCGATGCCCAGCATACATAACTATGTTCCATATGCTAATGGATGTGTAATGCCATGAATAAATCCTATGGACTTGTAGAGGTTTATTGAAAACTTCACGTTTGAAGAGACAAACATCCTCTGGAAAACACATCTTCATTGTCCTTATTAAGTCTGAGTTTCAGTGTAGGTCATCCTCAATAAGAATAATTAGAAATTCTCCTAAAAATCAATTGTAAAGAGGTTTTAGTTAGTCAACGAACTCTCTCGATTTGGAGACAGGAAAATCTGCTGTTGACACAAACTTGCCAACCTGGCAGAATTACAACAAGAGATGCAAATGTCAGGCAATTTCCTTAATTGATTATGCCACATTAATCGATAAGTGATCGATCATTGGAGGTAATAAAATACTAAATCTAGGATTTTTCTAAATGGAAGCTTATTCTTGATGGCCCATTTTCAATTTAAATCACAAACTCAATAAACTCAAGTAAATTATTTAAATAATAAATGGCCTCAAATGCAATGATGCCAAAAATGTATATGACTAAACAGAATAGATCTGTGTAAAATTAAGGCTTTACTAGAGGACATAAAGAGGATGAGACTCTATGCAGGGCAAAAAGCAAAGACTAAACCTTTCTTGTGTCAGTAAAAAGGGCTGTGATGCCTGTACCAAGCAGATAAATAAAATGACCTCCTGACAACAAACTAACATCTTACATATTTTAATTTAGGAATATGAGTAAAACTGTTTGGTCAGAGATTAATTTTGTGAGTGGTCTATTAACTGAAAGTCACTGGTGTTAAAAAAATCTGTTTTTCAGGCATATTTCTGCACAGGAGGAACTGTAGAAGAAGAACTGCATGATTGAAAATCTATATTACATACAGGCAATAGGTGCAGCATCTTTACTGTGCTTGATATATTCTCTTTTTTTTTTACTTCTTAACAGTGATTCATTGATTGATTAATCACTCATCTCCCCGGTTTAATTAATTTCTAGGACAAGCTCTGTAAAGTAGAACAGACAGTGAATTGGAGACACTGTCATCGTCATTTGATCGAAGGTTTTCCTACATTACACTTAACTGGAATCAACATGTCAACCATGCAATGCACTAGTAAGCAGAGGTGTGAACTCAAGTCACATGACTTGGACTTGAGTCAGACTTGCAACTCAACCTAAACTTTAACACCAATGTCTCATGACTACACTTGGACTTGAGCCTTTTGACTTGAAAATACTTGATAACTTCTCCCAAGTCTAAAGATAACAACAAATCCATTAATTATCTTTCATTTCCTGAATTAAATATCATTAATACTATTTATTCCTGGAAAATCGACACTTAATTCCCCAGCTCCACTTTGTTTGAACCAATCCAACAGCATCAAATCAAGTTGCATGAGAGAACCATGACAACCTGATGTTACGTAACGGAGCGCCAGTGGGAAAAATTCATACCAAAGATATTTTTGTTTGTGTACAAAAACTACGTGATGATCAACAAAAACAACTAGCAATATGTAAACACAACAACTGCATTTGACATTTAAAGTTGCACAAAGACCAGTAAGTCAAGGCTAATATTAACATAGTTGGCGAGTTATTGTTAAGCTAATAATAACTTGACAGCTAGGTAACATAAAAAATGTTTTAGCAAATACATACAAATTTTGAAAAGGACTGATGTTTGTAGTTTTTCAATATATCATTACTCTGTTGTTAAAATGACATTATATTTGGTGAAGAGTGCATTATGACTTGTTTAGGACTCAGAAATCAAAGTTCAGGACTTGGGACTTGTTAGTCTTGACTTGGGACTTGACTCAGGACTTGCCTGTCTTGACTTAGGACTTGAGCACAAAGACCTGAGACTTACTTGTGACTTGCAAAACAATGACTTGGTCCTACTTCTGTTAGTAAGCTTAGGAAGCTGAGGATGAATTGCAGCTGTTCACATGGATAAACATGAGTGATTATGGTAGTAGAAAGGCAGCATGGATCCCTAAACACTGCCTATGTAACACAATGAAGAAGTCACTCAGTCTCACACACACACACACACACACACACACACATATACACATGTATTGTTTTAACACTGATCTGCCTACATAATTGCACAGTCAAATATACATACACACATACTTGGGCTTACACACATGCATAAACACACAACTCAGCAGCCCAAGCTTTACTGTAAGGAAGACTTTTTTGCTGCAAAGCTGGTGAAATGTTCCTAATTCTCCACAGAGCGTAGAAGAAAAAAGGCACATATGCAAGAATCAGGAGGCAGAATGCAGCTGCAAGGACAGTGTGTGTGTGTTCGTGTGTGTTTGTGTGTGAGGAGGAGGAATAGTGGAGCAGGGATATGGAGAGGGGCTTGCAGGGGTATGGGACAGCAGCAAAGAGAGCCAAAGAGAGGGAGAGAGAGAGAGAGAGAGAGATGTGGGGGTGGAGGGGGAGTGATGCAGAACAGAAAGCCAGAGAGCTGCAGAGGGGAGAGAGCCAAACCTGAGATGGATGGGTAGACGGAGGGAGGAGGAGGAGGAGGAGGAGGAGGAGGAGGAGGACTGGGTAGGCATGCAGCAGAAAGAGAAACTGAGAATGAGACAAGGAGGGGGAGACAGAGAAAGAAAGAGAGATCTAAGCGGGGAAACAATAGAGACTAAATCATGGGGAGGGGGTGTTGTGCTCCTCTTAATCATCCCAGGACCCCCAGCCTGACACAGACTAGTCTATTACTTCACAAAACTGACTGCAGATTTGGACTGTAGACTTATCAGAAGACGGCAATAAACTTAGTGCCAAAATGAGTATTAAAAACAATAGACTAGACATGCAATCGCCAACACATTTAATAAATTAATAATTTAACACATACATTTTTGACAAACATTTGCTGTTTCCTGCTTCCTGTCTGTTGATTTGCTTCTTTTCCATGTTTAATATCATTGCAAATCAATACCTTAGGGTTCTTTCATTTCAAAACATCATTAAGGGCTCAGGGAAACTGCATTAATCACTATTACATAATATAAACAATTCATCAATTGATTGCAAAAATAACTGAAATAACTGTTAGTTGGAGGCCTAAATGACCTTCATAACAGCAACATACTGCAAAATTTTTGGAGACTGGAATGGGGGAAAACATGACACACATACACTATCAGCTGGATTTTAGCCCATACTGTAACGAGCACCTGGTATTGACTAAGTGCATCTTGATTCGATTCACAGAGGAGCAAAAAATATCAACAGCACGTCCGCTCTCACAATATGAGAGCGGACGTGCTGTGAAACTTTGTGACAAAACAGCACAGACCTCATGAGTTACCTTAATCTAATATGTATAAGCATTATAGCCTGAAACATAAGTCATGTGCTTCTGATTGAGCTCACTGCAGTGAGGACTCAGCCAGTTATGTCTCACCAAAATATGTATGACTGCAAACTCATTTCCCTGCATATTATACCATATCAAAAAAATGCGTCATCCCACTTCTTTACCTGTATGCTGTGCTGCAAAACCCCTACTTTCCCCCTCCTTACCCCACCCTCCTTCTTTATACCAACCTGGCTAGCAGTGGAAGCACACTCAACCTCCTCCCACCCACCCCCACCACCACCACCCCATCCCTTCCTCACTCAGCCCAGTACAGGAGGATGCTGTGTCATCAGAGACTGAGGACTCAGACAGAGCACTAAAGCCTGGCCCTCTCTCTAATTTACTACACCCTGAAAAAGAAAAAAAAAAACGCTGGCGAGGAGGCAGTGGATGGGAGAGGGAAAAGGAGAGTAATGGACGCAGACACACACAGAGACAGAGATGGTGGGACAAGAACATAATGTAATGGTGTGTACAGTACTACATGCTGAGACTGCTGCTGCTGCTTTAGCCGTGAGCTCCCTTTGTGCGCTCACTAGTCGCTGCTGCCCTGCAGAAGCCAGAAATGACTGGTCTGCTGCACACTAATGTTACAAGACGCTCACCAAAATGCCACATTCAGGAGGAGAGTGAAGCCTCTGCATCAACAAAACATAAAAGCTGTTCTTTTTGCCCATACTGTGCAGCAGCTAATTCTAGCTGAATCATCTCAACTGTATTTCAATGTATTTTGAACAAACACACACACATAACACAGATGTGTGCATGTGCATGCTAAAATACTAGCATGCCCTCCATCCATCCCGTCCTGCTCTTCCTGTATGACCACAGCAGCTTTAACGTTGCCTAATCACATCAGACATTTGAAAAGCCCAGGCAGTCTTCTCCCTATCACAGGGGAAAACAAGAACTGCAACGCTGCATTTCTCTTCCTCGCCACTGCCCCCTCTTCCTCTCTTTGATGCATGAGTGCTGTGATCAGGTTTCCTGCAGCTGACGGTAACACACACACACTTAGACACACTCATTGACATACAGTGCAATGGTGAGCGATAGGATGACTGTCGGTCGAGTAGAGGAGACGAGCAGCCTGGGAAGGTGAGGACAGAAACAGCAGAGGGAGAATGGACGCTAACGGTGAATATACTTAGAGGCACTTCCTCAGGTGTGATAAAGGACAAACACATTAGTGGAATAGGAAAATGATTGATATGAATGATAGTAAGGTGGAGAGGGAAGATGAGGTCTTAACCTGGGAAGCTTTCTGAACTTGCTGACACAACACATGGATAGGTATGATGAGGTTAGCAGATCTTGCCTTAGCTGAATGAAGAGAAGTCAGAAGCTGTATTGATACACATGTATGTGGTAAGCAATAGCCTAGTTAGATAAACTATCAGCAGTCTAAAAGCCCACTACCTTGTGCCTCCCTTCTGAAATTCCCTGAAAGCATGCCCTTTAGCAAGACACCATGACTGCACTAGTGGGGCTGTTTGGAAGCTGGAAAATAAAGGGCTGTGGCTGTGACGGGCGTATACCGTAGATGTATTATTAGACCTAGTTACCATACCCTAAGAAGGCGCCTATTCAGTCCAATGGAACTGCTTGATTGGCATATAGACCAAAACTGTTTCCAGGTTCACTTCCATGGTATATGGCCCACTTAATATGCACAGTAGTGTTTCTACTGCTAGCTCTGCCCACAAGTTCCCACTCGGCTCATAGACTCAACATTGCAACGCTGTCGCAAATTTGAAATCACATGTCTTGGCTCGAGGAAAGTTTTACAAATATAAAACCTACATGGATAAAAATCTGCCATTAGAAAGCTTCATAATTGACCTTGTTTGCAGTTGGAGGTGTCCTGTCGACAGTTTTACAGACGTCGCTTTGATAATGGTGGCCTATGGGGAAAACGTTTTTTGGGCCACAGGGGATTGTTTATGCTGCAATATTTCCAGTGACCACTGAAACAATTGAAAGTAGGGCTGAGCTGTATTCCTGGGAGACTGGTGTAAACTGCAGCTGCCTTCCCAGGTCATGGATATACTTTCTTTAACATGAACACATTTTTGATCATTACTGAGTAAACATTAAAAATGCCAATGACGCACACTTTCATGCTAATGGATCTCACCCTAAAGGGCTGTTCACACCAAGAATTATAAAAACTATAACAATGTAAACATCCAGACTGATAAAACACGACACTCTATGAAAATGTAAATGGATTTTGATTGGCTGTCAGTGTTTATATCATTCATTAAAATACTCTGAAGGTGATCCCACCAATATGATGTGCCACTGTTGTTGTCATTATAATAGCTGTGGTGTGGACTCTGCCATCCACTTGAGTTAGAGGAATTTTTAAAACAATATTGTAATAGTTATCCTTGTTGACCCTCAACACTCATTAAACATTAGTCATGTTGGCACAACATCCCTGAGTATACAGAAATCATCCACTATCAAATAATTATTGTGTTAGATTTTGTACCAGCTAACAAAGCAATCTCTACAATGGCACACAATTCTAACCAATACCATTTGGAAAAAAGCATACATTGTGTAGATGTGACCCTGTCATAATGCAGGTATTATCATATTTCACAACTCTTGCTGATAACAATTTGACAAAAAGATGACTTGGGAGTCCGTATGGCACGTATTTTTGAGGTTCTGTACAGCTACAACATGTGAATGTTTAATACTGTATATGACTGACCTTATTATCAAATAAATATTTTAAATCAAAATGATATATCAGTACCATCATTCTGTAAATGAGGAGGAAAGGCAGAATTTCTGGGGATGAACATTAATAAGGTTTTCATGTCTGGTTCATGTTTATGGCATTGTTGCTTACATGAAGTATAACAAACAGTGTTTTGATTGTACAGTAACACACTATACTTATGTGCAAGAAACTTTGAGATCCTTTACCATTATTTACTGTGTTTACTCATTTCTAAGAGTTTTCATCTAAGTGTTTGCACATAGAGCCTAAAGCCCTTTTTAAACTGGTTCTTCAAAGCGAGAATATTATGCCACTATGTCGCCTCACTGTTCTGTATAAAAGGTCAAAGTATACAAGTCTGTATAAAAGGTTGTAACAGCACCAAAATTACTTTGGTAGGTCACTGGCAGGACAGGAGCATGGTCAGCACTGATGAGGTTTTGACGATGTGTTATGTGTGCAACCCACCACAGGAGATTTAATAAGTAGCTAATAGCAGTTAGCAGCTAACTCAAAGAAGAACCTCAGCTGAAAATTTCAGGTCCAGGAGCCCCTTACCCTCTGAGTAGAAGACGAGGCCAGCCACCATATAACAGAGATGGCAACTGATTGTTTTGGCCATGTCATGCTACCATTACTGTTTATAAAGTGCTGCCAACATGTCTGCTATGTATCACACCAACAGCCAAAGGTGTTGTGTTAAACGTCACGTCCGTCACAACTCTTTTAATTCCACAATGCCGACATCCTATCTTAAATCGCACACTGGGGTGAAATGATGCCACCACTGTTTGGTTCTGTGTAAAAAGGCAAAGGCAGCATGAAGAAGGACTTAGTAGAAGTCCTATGGCATGATCTATGTGTAAAAATGATTTAAGTCGTCAGTCTGTTTTTCTCTTATCACAATACATTCTCATACCTGGACTACAGAATAGGTCGTTTGCCACTGACTTACAAAATGACATATATGACTGTTAGCGCATATACTAATAGTTGTACTTTAAACACGTGGTCAAAGTTGTGAAACGGTCACAGTCACGCAACAAAACTCCATGGTTAGGTTTAGAAAAAGGGTCGCGGTTTAGGATAAAATGAGTACGTTTATACGTTTACTTTTGGTTTCATACAAGACATGAACTCTGTTCTCCTGAAAGAATGTCCTTTGTTTGATTGACCCATCAACCACCCCGACCACCATTTTGTAAGTCACCTGACATCCCTCTTTGCTCCCGTCATAATTACTACGGCCACTAATAGTCGCTGTCTAACAATGAATGTAAACATGGGTCGTAACAAGCTGCTTGTACAGACTACCTATATGGTCGTTTTTCGGGTGAGGGTGGTCTGTCTAATCAACTACCCACAAAACCTATTTTGAAATCACCATGTTTTGCCATACATCATTTCCTTAATGCACTCTCCTGTGTATACACACCATCACTCATATAGCTGAGACAAAAAGGTGTCCTGCTGCAGTTAAAGAAGGCCAGTGAATGGAGGCCATGATAAACAACTCAGCTGTAACTTCCTTTCAAACACCAAAGTGAGACGCCACAGAGGAAAGTATGGTAGGGAAAAGAAGTATGCACTGAGCAATAAGCAAAGTGGGTAAGAATAATAAGACCAGAATGCAACCCTTCCTGTGGCCACCGCTGAACTAGGGCTGTGGATCAATAGATCACAAAAGGCACATACACTTGATAGTTTCATCCGCCCTATGAGGGAGTGCTGCTGGCTGAGTTCACCAGTCCTGCTGACTGGGCTTCTTGCTGCTGTACAGGCCGCAGATTCTCTTACACACCACACAGGAGACTGGCTACTCCACATGTCTGCACAGCTGGAGGCACTACAGCATACTCCTACCCTTTTCCCTCCACTTCCTGTCCTCTCCTGCCATCTTCTGCCTTCACTGCTCATTCCTCTTTAGCTAGAGCAGAGCTACAGTGAGGGCACAGCCAAGCTACACTTTGAGTGGTGTGGGACAGACGCCTAAAATGGCTTGAAGTCTAGTCTCTGATTAATAAAAAAGAAATGGATAATTCAGAGAAAAAATAGGAAGATTGGGGTTTGTGGCACCTAAAAAAATATTCAACTATGAAAATTCACAATATGATCTTAAATAACAGTAACACTGATATGACCTTCAACACTGTTATGTCATGACATCTTCTAATGTGACTTCTGGATGTGCTTATCTGTTTCAAATCTCCTGTGAGTGCTATGAAACACCAAATTTGAAATATGGAAACAATAGAAGATGTAGCTTAGGTGGCTATTATCTGAACTCTGATCAAAACTTGGTTGCAGCATATCAAAAAAGTGGAGAGAAAAAATCCAGATCCGGATGTTTTTAGAAATTTTTCATACACATACACAACATACACATGCGTACATAGTCTCTGTTAGCTTGGCTGTGGTTTAAGGTTTGGGATGGGTTTAAACCTGTGTTGTTTGGGTAAAAGTCACATGATTATTTGTGTCCTGTGTCCTAAGAAGCTGCACTTTAAACCGCTCCTGTGGTTTAGTACAAAGCTGACTGTTCTCCTGTGGAGGTCACTGTGTCTAGTTTAACTTAAACCTGCTGCAGACATGATTTAACTGAGGTTTAAGGTCACAATGCAGAGTGTGAGGACAGCATTATGCAGCTGACATCATCTTTTTGATTTCAAAAACATTTTACCATGTATTTTCTTTTCAGGCAACACCATAACAAGTAGCAACTTATACAATTGTGTGATTACCTTTAAAAAAAGGTGTCACTACTTCCTCATTTCATTTTTCATGCCAGAAACAAGGTTACTCTTTACCTGAATAAAATAGCAGTTTAAGGATGTGTAAGTTACATCAGCAAATAATCATAAATGTGTATATTCGTCACATATTTGCAGGCAGATAATTTCTCACTTAATGTTATTCCTATGTAAAATTGGTCAAGACTGAGAATCTCAATAATTGTGCATCACTTGCTGTGTAATCGCATTCAGTTGTATCGATTAATTGTACAACAATATGGAAATGTGAACAACAGTGGAAACACTGCAGAACCTAATGTAGGCAGTTCCCTCCCCAGAGGTACCTTTCTTTAAATGTTTTGAACAAAAACAATTTAAGTTCCTTTGGAGTAATAAGTGTGATAAACTAAAAAGAAATACATATATAATTCACATGGAAATGATGGATGAAGAATCTAAAACATATCGCAGCAATGAATTTATCCCTAAAAGCATTGTGGATTAATGAAATTAACCATACCAGTCTCTAAGAACATGTCAAAAATGTATCTTCTGATACTTACTCTTTGACAGCAAATCGTTCCCGTTTTTCAACTAAAACCTCTTTGAACAGCAGTTTAAACAAATATTAGCAAATCTCCCTCCATCTTTTAAAGATGCATTGAAGGCTTGGTTGAGTTTCCAGTATTACCTTCCAGACACCCCAAAAGATATCCAAAATTAAGTAATACGAATACAGTCAGAACTGTCAATAGATGGGAAGCCTTTTGGAAATACTTAAAAGAAATGCAATATTTTTTATAAATGATATACTATACACCACACGTGATTAATACTGTATTGGGTATCTGCTTGAGTCTTTGCACTGATCAACACCATGTAATTTATTAATAACTTTTAGTAGTTTCACACCTGGATCAAACAGCAGTTTTGCGGTAATCAATTCTTCTTCATCGCCCGAAAACAGTAGCCTACACAGCAAGTGCTGTGCAGCCAACGGCAACTACTGTTTTAAAGTGGCGAAAAATTGATTTCACTTAAATAGTGTAACATTAGCCATTAGCAAAACATCAGCTATTTAGCAATTATTTTACACTA
This sequence comes from Cephalopholis sonnerati, assembly GCA_019142605.1. NCBI lineage: Eukaryota > Metazoa > Chordata > Actinopteri > Perciformes > Serranidae > Cephalopholis > Cephalopholis sonnerati. The sequence goes on from JAGQAX010000002.1 coordinate 37,482,105, forward strand.
GACAGTCCCACCAGTAAATCGAAATGTGTACAGTATACAAGACTTAAGTTTGGAGGGTGGCACTTCTGTTTCCTGTGAAATTTAAATGAATTGTTATTTATTCTTGGACTTTTTAAGTTTTTAAGTTACTGTTGCACTCCTGTTTATGCTGTTACTGTACTATTTAAAATTTTAAATGTCTTTTATTTTACTTAATTCTGGCTGCACCTTAAGTTTTTTAAAGAAAATTGTTATTTATTTCTAAAATCTTATTTTTTTGATGACGGACAGTCAAATTATAAAAGAATCATAAATAGAAATAAATAAAAGATAAAATAAATAAAAGAAAGTTTTATGGGATTCATTGTGTGTATTTGTTCATGTTTTACATGGGGTTTAACCTGAGCCATACAAATATAATAGCATCATTTCACCTCCATACAGGGTTTGTAGTATACAGCTGTTCATTTTTTTAACACAACAGTGTCTGATTGGTACACAGTATCAGCTGATACCCACGTTCAAGTATTGGAATGAGAATCCAGAGGGGAAAAAATGGTACTGAACACCTCTGCAGTGATTTCCTTTCATACATCAATTCAGCTGTTTGTATGGTCAGACATGTGATATTTTTAATTTCGATCAGTTGCTTTCAGTTATCAACGAAAAAGTGAACTAAACAAAGTGGATACAGATATCAGGTCTGTGCACCTATTGCAAGGTGTCAGAAATAGATATCCAAAACAAAGATAAATAAAAAAAATGTATCATTTGATTTTACAAAGCAGAGGCATTATTGCTTTTCCTAATACTGCCTGTTCTTTTTGGAAAGATGGATTTCACATTTTAATACCTTGGAAACAATTTTTCAGAACAATTTACAGAAAACAACCTGATTCTTACCCCAGAACATTTCAATTCATACAAAATTACTGCTACTAAAAACACAACTTAACATATTTAACATAGCACAGTCATCCTAACTACTGAGGGGATTCGTTTTATTTTGTCTTTTTTATTTTGTTTACTCCTTTGTTATTTTTGTTCAATTAGGCTTTTTTCTATTTTTAACAAGATAATATTGACATATTATCATATTGTTGTGTGTGTTATGTTTATTACTTGCCTGTATTAAATTTAAAAAAGGAACATAATGTCGATCACAATAACACCTGTAACAGCGCAACAATACAGATAAAATGATGATAACAAGGATAATTCCACTGCCCCAGTGCATGCTAGGGACAGAGCACTAGTCATCTGAAAGTATCTTCTGTCACAAAAGAATTTAATTAGCTATAGCATCAATGGTACGTAAACATGAAGGTGTATTTGTCATCCCCTCCAGCTGTTACATCATCTTTACCATGCATTAACACAGATAATTAATCAGCACTGCAGAAACCTTTACGAGAATCACCACCGCCTGAGAACTGCATTTCACAACAACGCTGCAGTGTTGCAGGAGCAGAGCCACTCCGTCCCTCTGCCTCAGCTTCCATTGTACAGGTGGACTAAAAAACTCACAGGCCTTGTATGATCTAATAATGCAGCGACTGTCTCACAGCCCCTGCAGCAGTGACAAAAAAGTACTGAAAAGCTCTTAAATGTCTCAAGGTCATCTTTGCTATTATTGTATGCCGATCTCTGTAGTGGATACAGTAACGTCCATTTTGAATTAATTTATATGCAACTTGAATCTGTTATGACCGTGAATTTCAAAGTATATGGCGTGGTTAGCTTACAATGCTGGCAATTTCACATGAGAAAAAGGTGAAGACAAGGCCCATTTAAAGGTTCAGCACATCAGCTGAATAATTAGACATCTGTAAAACTTCTCACAATCTATAAACCTCTCAGTAACACAAAGCAAGTGCTTCTTTGTTTGAATGTTTATGGAGAAACTGGGTGGTGCATTTGGCCTGTGTGACAACTCACTTTCAGGTTCAGGTAGTACGGATCCAAGTCCTCCAGTGGTGTGCCCGACATTCCGTCAGGAACATCGCCGTAGATGAACGGCAGGCTCTTCCCAGCCTCCAGGTCACTGTTGGGCTTGAGTTCATTCTCGTCGGACGTGTCACGGTGACTACTGTCCGATCTGGGCTTGGGTGGCTTCTTGTTCTTCTCTTCATTGATGCGCCTCTCGATGTTAGCGAGTGACTCCGGAGTGAATTTCTTGAAGCTGTCAGGTCCTGGGGGTGCAATAAGGGGTGCGGCCATGTTTTCATCCTGCAGCTATTTCCTCTTTATTTGTTTTCCATCCCAGACATCCAGCTCTGAGAGGAAGAAAGGGACACAGAGTGAGAAAGTGAGGAAGAGTGGGCATAAGGTGCTGATCAAAGAGGAAAGTGTTGGATAAAACAAAATGAAAAAAGACAGAAAAAGCATTTAAAATAATCTCATCTAGTTTTTTAAGTCATCACTTTCATTTTATTGATAACACTGACTGGGCAACAAAGGGTTTTGATTTAATTGGTTGACATATTCATATATTAGACCAGTTGCTTAGTGTCAGTGTTGCTTAAAGCCTTGCAGATGGAATGTTCTAGTTCTGCCAGGGAACGCAAACAAAGCAAAATAAAGCTGAAAAAGTGCAAACATTTGGAACGTGGGCCAGTAGGCACTATTTCTGCTTTCTCCATCAACCTTAATGACTAAAGCTCTGATCCTGTATCCCACAAAGCTTAAATCAGGTACCCAGCACATACAGTAAACAGCATTAATTCTCTTTTGCCCTCTCCTTTGCGACCCCAGCAACATCGAGACGTATATCAAGTTTATTCTTCTTATGTTAATGTTCACAAATGACCAGGAACTCATCTGCCTGACTTTTTCCTTTCTTTCCTTTCTTATGACCCTTTATATCTAACCATGTCGAGTTATGTTTATCCTTAAAGGTCCATAGCATTGATATAAACAATAAATAAATTTGATCTGAATGTAGCACTGCTGGTCTCACTGTGAACAGAAGTTCAGGTCTGCAGCTCTGTGCAGCTTTAAGCTCATTGTTTAAACTTGGAGGTCTCTCTGGTTGAGTCAAAATGGCTCTCACTGACGATAGCTATGAAATAAGTGGGAAAATGGTTCCAAGCACACAGGCGTACAGGAGCCTGTTATCTGTCCTGTGCAAAATGATAAGGAGCCAAACAATCTTAAGCTTAGCAAGTTAAACAGACAGATAGTAGTGACAGCTAGGTGTATAAGTTAGCAAAAAGTCTAGTGTCACATGTCCACCTTAAGAATTTTATGAGTTGATATTGTACATCAAGGCCTCTTGCTGTGAATTTGTTTTGGAGTTTGCATCTGCCATCTACTTATCATGTCTGTTTATCTACGTCTGGGGTCCTCTGCGTTTTTCAGGCCAAGGACCCCTTGAAGAGATGGAGCAGGGACCCCCACTACATATATTGGACAACACTGAGCTGCACTTGAGATAAAATGCTGAATATGCTTCTCTCATTTGTCCTTTCCTGTAGCTGCTAAGTTAGCAGCAGTTGTAACATGGCTAGCTGCGTTAGCCTCCCCCTCTGCACTTTCGCCAGTGGTTTCAGAGGGGGACAGTGTGTCGGAGTCTCTTGCTCAAAAAGGTACAAAACAATTCATTGTGGCACACAAGAATATTGTACATTTGACATAATAATACAGTTAATTGGCCAATATGTGGGGAAAAAAAAAGCTGCCGCACAGTGATTTAGCATTAGCTAGCTCAGATGACAATGATTTGTAGCAGTTAGTCTGTCATTTGCATTGTGTACTGTAAATTTAACAGGCTTTATGAACAGGCCACTTTATCTTTGCTATTAATATGTTAGATTATGTTAATGATTATTTTCAGGCACCTTGTAATTTTAGAAGAAAAAAAAACAGAATTAAAACTTTAATTAAACTATCAAGACATAATTTGGTGCCCCCCCCTGCAGTAACTCTGACGACCCCCTAGGGGTCACAGACACCGTGTTGAAGATCCAGGATCTAAATTAAATAGGATATGTGGTGGGGCTAGGCAATATGTCATTATTATATTGATACTGTGATATGATACTAGATATCGTCTTAGATTTTGGAAATTGTAATATCGTAAGTGTTGTAAAGTGATGTAGTTTTCTGAGCTTACCAGACTGTTCCAGCTGTTCACTCATTTGCCTTTACCCACTTGGTCATTATATCCACATTACTGATGATTATCTTAAAAAACCTCAGTGTAAATATTTTGTGAAAGCACCAAAAGTCAACCCTACAATACTGTCACAATATCAATGTAGAGGTATTTGATCAAAAATATGGTGATATTTGATTTTCTCCATATGGCTTAACCCTAACACATAATACAGAAAGAATGGGTGGGGTTTATTGCATGACATTAATTCAAATGCTGACGTTTAATTTGTTGAAGGACAACATGCTGAGTCGGCTTTAATTACATTCTAAACATTAGTTGTTGTGTTGTTTAAGTTGTTCTTTGTGGCAAACCCATCCAGCTGCTCACTTTTTGGCTTGAGAAAAATTCAAACCTATTAAAACAAATGTCACCTGGCCCATGTTATTCATATGTGGCAGTGCACCTATTGCAGGCCACAGTGTGCATGTCTTACATCTTGTACTGACTGACTGATAATTAAACATTCTAAACTGCTGAAGTGTATCAAAAGATAGTCCACAAATGATTGCTGAGCCGGAAATTATTCACCCTCTGGGGCTGTGACTCATTTTTAACAGTTAAGTTATAATAACATTATCAACTGCATCTCTCCAAGATCCTACAACACATGAATTTCTCTCTCCACTTGGCTCATGGCCATGCAGCTTGATACAACATATTTGACAGTCAAGTCACAGTTCAGGCTATCAAAGACAAAATCAGACAGCGTGTTCAACATTCATGGAGACAATGGCAAGGGTACAGACCTGGAAATAAATCAGAGAGAAATCAGAAGAAATCCACAGGCTGATAAAGATCCAACAACCCAGTATCTTTGAGGAAAAAAAACAGCACAGCCAACCAGGACAGGGATAAAGTCCGATTCAAGTAACCCAACCTCGGCACAACCTCCAAGTCTCCTTTCACCAATGCTACACCAATTGATCTACCGTCAAGGTGATTCAAACCAGGATGCAATAGCATGGCCAGCAGTGCATGTACGCTTTACACATAACGCGGAGACGATCCTGAAAACATGCAGCAAAACTGCGGGACGACCAGAGGGAAACAGCCTGAAAATGTTGCAGATGTTGCTCAATGCTTTCAATGTCCACTAACTCACTAGGTCAAATGAGAAACACGATATAAAACGAAAAAATCTGACGAACACATTTAATTAAAAAAATACTGCTCGGTTCTTTAATCAATTACAGTAATTTCTATTAGCGTGCGTAATCGGCACCAAAATGCGCACAGCCTCTTTCGGTTCTCTTAAATCCGTTGTGAGTCAAGTGAGCCCGGAAATAAAAACTGATGCATGACAGCAAAAACTAACAACTCCGGTAGCCTCATTTGCCTCCCAAAGAAAAAAAAACACGTCGCCGTCCGGGACAGCTGCGTTTAGCAGAAAAAAAAGCTCCTATGCTGCGTCCTCTGCGCGGAGGAAAGACATCCAGACGCACCACCGTCTCCGTCCCGTCACCTGGAAAAATCTTCTATAGTGCTCTCTGCACTGTGATGATGACCTGACATCTGATGGAGCTAACCGGACACCGCGGAGACACAGTACAAGTGAGGAGGAGGCGAAGGGGGCACTTGCATCTGAGTCACATGAGCCGGTAAAAAACTTCCACATCCTTCATTTCCTGCAGTGATGTCTAAATGTTGCCTGTCACTAAATGTAACAGGAGCCCAAATCCACAGCATCACTGACAATAGGTGAGCCCAATAGGCCCAAGTCCAAGATTACTGAGGGAACACTTGGCAGCCAAATAGTACTAAGGCCCTTCATATCCTGTACGGGTGGGGGCCACTTCATGCCTGAGCTGAGTCAATTTCAGGTAAAGTTATGACGTCCAGACTGGAAAATATGATGAGTTATGATAATTCAGGTTAACGCGTTTTTCCCTCAAGGGACAGACTATGGATGAAGAGGAACAGCGGAAATTAAGAAGCAAGGAGCCACTGTAGATAAACACAGATAAAGAAACCCTCTTCGTATTTATTGGAGAACTTTCTCCCCATGTGGGATGAAGACCCCCGCTCCCCTTCACATTATATGTCTTATCATGTATGCGCCATTTATTGCCTGAGAGTGATTTTAGCCTGTGTAGTCCCTAGGAAAGTCCACTGTTTAATACCGAGGCGCGCCGTTGTCCTATAGGGCCAAAGCCTAAAATACTGCAGTGTGGTTTATTGCTGCTATAGGCTCTAACTAACAAACTCATAGTAGGTCAGTTGAATGCATGAGCCATGTCCCGACAACAACACATCCCTGGCCTCTACTCAGCACAACCCAATCTCACATCTAAAAGATGGAATTATTTACAGCAAAAAGAAAAGCAAATAAAGAAACTAAAACGGCCTTGAGGCTATACCACACCCGTATAATGTTTAGGCGACAGAGATCCGGAGACTCCTTATGGTGCAGGTTTACAGGCTACAGAGTAACAACATGATGGGGAAATGTGTTTTTTTTAATGGGAGAGACTGCGCGAAAAGACCAGAAAAGGGTGCCGCGGCCCCTTTGAGGACTGCCAAACTAAAGACGCACCTACCTCCTCACGCAATACAGTCTCCAAAGAGATTGCAAGAGGGAGGGGGCGCAGAGGTGGAGTGTGGTGGTGGGGGCGGTGGGGGGATAAAACTATCATAGTTATAAAATAATGGTGGAGAGGAAATTGCTACCTAAAATGCTTTTGCAAGCGACGCATTATTCATGCACTCGGAGCATGCAGGCGAGTTACTGTGGCCACTCAGAGAAGTTTGACGTGATCTTATACTTATATATCCCATATGCGTATGTTTCACATTCTGACACAGTGAAATGTCATTCCATCCAGCGGCAGGCCAACACCCCAAATAACCCGCTGTCTCCCTGTTTTCTACCGCGCCGCGTCACAAATCCGTGTTTTCCCCCTGCATAAAATCACATCTGCCCTTCTTCTTAACCGGTACCTCGCTTACATATCTGTCCATGTACTGGCAAGGAGCCCTCCACAGACAGCTAGGAAAAGATGCTGAGAGAGGGACCGCTCTGCGGCACTGGGATGCAGTCAGTCGACAAAGTAGGACTGCGATCCATCCCACGACACGAAATACCAGACAAAGCAGAAAACAGATTGTCTACTTACTTTTTCTCGCATTAACAGAAATCCAGACAGCTGTCACTGAACTGCAGATGTAGAAAAGAGTCGAGAGTAACTGCGGCTGTCGCCATATTGTTGCTGCTATCTTCCTTCCCAGTGCGTGCGGCTACCCTGCATAATTGATGACTCTCAGCAAATTGTTAGGGAGCGTCGGTAAATGCCTTTAGTTTCAATAACGGACAAGAGACCGCAGCATCGTAAGCAGAAAAAAAAACACTGTTCATGTAACAACAGTCAGTGATGTTCTGGTTGGGATTGGTATTGCGACTGGCAACATATTTGTTTTTTAACTGGGCTGCTAAGAAAATAACTTAAATGTGTGAGACGTGATTATTATAATCAGACCTGGAACTTATGAGACGCATTTAAAACAACTCTGAGCTCATAATGAAAGTTTATGTATGACACCTAAACATCCTGACAAAATCATGCAATAGGTTTACTTAAGTATCATGCAAAATTTCTCATACTTTATTTGTGTCTAAATTAATAGCCTAATAATATTTTGACTTCAGAGCTCTAGGCACATTACCAAATACAATGACTTCAAAAGTTATTTTTCTTTGTGACACAAACTGTGAGTTTTTTTTTTAGTCAAGTTACCTTGTTTATTTTTTATTAAAACCAGCTCAGCTAAGTGGACCTACAAAGCAATCCCAATGTGTGACATATACAGTAAATTGTAATTGTGGTTTGATCTCGCCTTACACAGATTTCTTTGGTTTTAAATAGACTGTTTATACTCCTTTAGTTCAGGAGTTGATTACCAGAGAAGGAAAAGCAGGTATTAGTGATATAATGATGGCTTAATTCTATTCAAGTCAATGGAATTTTTCCATTAGATTTTGGATTATTGCAGAAAATAAGCTCTGTGAAACTTTTTGTTCAGCAAGATAATCTTCTGAAATTAACACCACTTTTATCATGTCTGATGCATAAATACAATTGCCAGAGGTAAAAAAAAAAAAAAGCTAAGGTTAGGCTATGTATGAACACTACGGACACATGACTTAACATCCCTACCACAGCAAGCTACCAGGTTTTCGGCGTGATGACGTTCTGTAGTCTCATTTAGCCACTTTTATAGCAACCACCTTTTTAAAGACACAAAAAAGCTTCAAAATTCACAAGTGGAGTATTTACTGGTGTATGTCATAGATCAAAATGTGAAAGTCTTATTTCAGGCATCTAACCAAAAACCCATTGACTTTTAGACAAAGGAACTAGGAGTGCAAAAATGCTAACTCATTTCTGGGTTTTAGGACTCACTCCGGGGGTACTTTATATATAAAAACAATAGTTCAGTCCTTGAATATGATTGGCTGAGCCCTGTTTGAAGTTGTATAATATACCATAAACATGCAGCTGTTACCACATTACAATTTCAGTATTACTGCATCAGTTAGTCACCTATTGTGATAACGGACACAGAGCTAAAAGGGTTAACACTAACTGAAGCCTGAATCATTTATCATCTGTCTGGACGACAATGGTCAGAAGTATGCGATGCTGTCATTCAATAATTCACAAAAAAAACATTAAGACCTTGGAAATGAAACAAAGAGAGTCTACATGGATTTATGTTTGAGCAGCCAGGGAACCCACTGTTTCCTGTTCCTTTGTTGGAGAAATATCTGTTATTGCTACAGTGCAATCTGCCGGCCAAAGCAGAAAAACCATACCAACGATCTATGGTAAATTAATGATGTAACTTTGGTAAGCTTGTTGCATGTTTTTATTTGTAATATAGATTATGCTTACCTTTCTCTAGCTTACAGTGTAGCTTTGTTACTCAGCAAGTTACCTGGGGAATGTGAAAGTGAGCATAGTATTTGCCAATGGAAGATACATATGTGGTTGTAACTAGGGCTGCGTATTTGTACTCGATACCAAAATAACCTAGTACCAAGTAGTATAAAAAAAAAGTATAAAAAAATCTACCATCAAACGATACCTGCATTCGATCTTTTTGTGCCAATCAGCTAACTTTCAGTTGCTGCAATCTCTGGAGTTGCTGTCTTCAGGGAATGGTCAGTTCAACATCTCCCCGGTGTGTTTTGACACTGAAAAAAACCAACAACAAAAAAAAAACACAAACAAAGAGGAATTCATGAGGACAGCTATGTATTAGCAGGTATTAATTAGTAACTTTAATGAGACCACTGTGCGCTCTTTCTCCTTCTCCATCCTCTCTTTCTAGCCTGTAGATTATGACACGCCCACTGATGTCATCATGGTTTGTGCTTCCACTTAAGGAAAACCAACCATTTTTTGGTTCTAGCTGAGATCCAACTTTTCAGCTTCTGAACCATCTTATTTTTGGTCGCAATGTTTTGAACAGTTTGAAAGTAGGTGCAGGAACTGGAACAGAACCGGTTTCATGTTGGTGGAGAAGGAGTATATGTGCTTCTTTTATTCTACAGAGACCCAGTCACCAAAGTTTAAAATTCTGCTGCATGCATATTCGAAGCATCATATAACTGTCTGTGTAACCGCTCATACTAAAGCCCTGCTGACAACAAACTAAATCCTGTCATAATCCATACTCTGGTATTTCCCTTATGTATAAGATCTCTGATGGTTGTGAGCCCGTCCCATAATACAGTTCACTCTACACCACACTGTCATATACAGACAATAAAGAATTGTATATGGGTCATCCAGCAGACTGTGTGTGTGACTGTGCGCACATTTTAGAGTGTTTTTGTTGTACCATACACGTTCTATAATGCTGTCCGTAGCAGGAGAAAGCTCTTTTTGTTTGTTTGCAACAAAACAGTCAATAACAGAAATCACATATATTGTGACCCCTTGTCTAAAGCCCTCACCCTTCAGAATACAGGGTTTGAGGATTTTATAAAAGTGTTTTGAATATGACCCAACAATGTCTCTATCTGGTGGAAGTTTGAAGAACTGCAGCTAAAAGTCTACAGGAAATCAAAAGGCTGGCCTGCATTTTCATTCATTCAGCCACTTTGCATTTCAGCATTTCAGTGCATTTTGATATGAGCAGTGGGCATAGTTGAGAATATAACCCCATTCCCATAAAACTTTACACAGTGTACTTCAGAATGGACAAAGAGACATCAGACTTGAAGTAAGACTATAGCCTGGAACTGTCTCTGGATTGCCCAGATCTGAGCTAGAAGACAGACGAGGCATACAGCATTGCACCAACACAGCTTGGACCCACACACTGAAAATGTATGGAAAGTATTGCTGAAACAGTATGTTTTACCTTCATAAGGCAAAAGGATGAAGGATGGGGAATATGCTGAATTCATTGAGTGTATCTCTAATAAAGTTTCCCACTTTGATTTAAGAGATTTAAGAGACTACACAAAAATCTGAACATCCAGGACTGGTCCTAAACAGGATTGGATTAAGATAAAGTAGAATTATTGAGCACTCAATAAGTAGTACAATGGTGGGTTTTTTTGTTGTTGTTTTTGGCTCTGTACTCCAGCACACTGTGTTTCAAATGAAGCAATAACTGTGAAATAAGTGGACCCTGAGTTGAAATTGTTACGTAAATAGCTGTTTAAAAAGGTCAAGAATGAACTGTCAAACTCAACTTTTAAACCCACGTGGACAAGATCTACGTTAAAGGCAAGCAAACAAGAGTGGATAATGAACCATGTTTCAGCATGTAACTTAATTCAGCATAACACTCCCGCACATGTGCTACGTCTATAAACACAGCACCTTAAACTTTTATGTCAATCACATTTGGGTTAACACACGTTCTCAAAACAACAGTAGGGAATGTTAAGTCGATGTCATGCCCATGAAAGTATTGGATACAGTATTGGTGGCGGGACCTCCTTCATTCCTACAAAAGATGCTTAGTGATGCATGAAGCCAAAAAAGCTCTATCTCCACAGTATGAATTACAGGTGCATACCATTTGTAGCGAACATGACATACCCCTACAAACTGCGCTTGACACCAGTACAAGACAAACCCACCAGCGCAACAGCTATCTGAACCCTGCTACAATGCTACACTGGTGAATAAATGAGACCAAATATAATAATAATACACTTTATAATTCATAATACATGAAGACATGATTCCCTTTATAAGTAAAGAAATGTAACATTCCCATTACCCTTATCCTGACCATAACTGCCTCTCTTTTAACCTAACACTTCATAGTTAATATTAGCTAATTGCTACCTTAAGTAGTAACAAGATGCAGTCTTCTCATTACCCTTATCTTAACCACTTCTGTTTTAAAGTAATACTTCATAGCTAGCTAATCGCACACTTAGCAATTTTGTCGAGACTCTCACTTCCAAGCCAAGCAGCGAAGCAGTCTGATTGTGGTCTAACATATAGGTATGGTGGGTGAGTCATGTAGCTGTTTCAGTTGCAGTTATACTACTCGTATAGCGCAAGTATACTTGAGACTTTCACTGGCCGAACCTGCTACTTTCAGTTTAGCACTAACTTGAATGGGGATAAAAAATTTTTTAATCTTGCGGCTCCTCTAGACGTGCAAAATATTATTGGACCAAATGCCTCAAATCCATTAAAATCTCTTTTTGAGTCCAATGGCATTATGTGACAGGCCCTTGTTGGCTTTTTTCAGCTGATTCAGTGTGTTGAATCTGCACCACAGACAGTGGAGCCCGTCGGTGGATAAAATCACTCTGGTTGGCAGTTTAGCTCAGCGCATGAGAAAAACAATGGAAATGAGGAAAGTAAACAAGGAGCTAAAGTTAAGAGGGAGTGAGATCAAAACAAGCTTGGTATATTAGGTAAGATTATTTTTCTCTAGCCATTGCGGTCTTTAGCAAAATGTTTCATGATTGTTTGTGTTATTATTCACTGGCACACAGTGAACATCCTTTGTTTTTATCAGCATTTGATTGTGTTGTTAATGTGCTAACTACTTAACTAGCATCATGAAGGTTTTCCAGTTTCCCTTTTTGAATGACAAATCCCTAGCAGCTCATTAACTGTTAGTGGCTGGGTACAAGATCTGCTGATTCACAAGTCAGCGAACTACAGGAGCACAGTAATGCTTGCAAAGTTAGGGTGGCACAATTTTTAAAATTTATTTATTTTGCCCCAATTAGTACCCCACAAGGTGGAATCCCTGTCCCATATGGCATTATATACCTTCTCATTCCCTATAGGTGTCAACCCGGTACAAGTATTAAACATATGCCTATATATAGCACCTCCTTTCATTTAACTGTTGGAATATAAACATGCTTAAAATATGGGGCCAACATTTTTTCTTTTTCTTTTTTTTTTGCGCAACAGCACTCCAAGTCACACGTTGTTTGTGGTGGCTGTGACAGGCAGCCACTATGCAATATACAGTCTGGCCAGTTGTCGATTTCCTGGGTGTCAAGCGCTTTCCTTACACCGGTGCACCATGAGTGTGAGGAGGTTCCCCTTTTCTGCTTCACATTCATTCCTTCCGAGACATTCCTTGTCTCTACTGCGGCTGTCTCTTCAGCAACATGACCCTGGTCAAGATTGCTCTGCTCTGGCGTTCCCAAATGCTGTCTGTAGGCTGAGCACTCTGCAACAGGCAGATCCATACAGTTGCATCTGTAAAGTGCAGTGTCAACATCCACCATATATGAATGAGGAGTGACCCTCTGAAGGCACTGGCCTGGTCACCACTGTCCTATGCAGTCACCTAAAAGAGGCCTCATTTTTATATGAAGCTCCGGAGTTCTCTGACCCCTTCATTTCATCCCTACCCCTCATATTTTGATGCTTGGACAGCCTTTTGCATTGCATCTTGACACAGAGGGTTGGCAGTTAGGATTAGGCAGTTAGGAAAACATCTTGGTTGATCTAAGTTACGTAAGATGGCTCACATGACTAAGAAGGGGTTGGCAATTAGGTTTAGGCAACAAATTTACTTGTTTAGGGCAAAGACAAGGGTTGTGGTTAAAGTTAGTCATGTCAGTCAACTCACATGATCAATGACTAACTTGACAAAGTAATTCAACATTGATTTTTTGTTCCACATGGGACATAAACATCAGTCTCCTGGGTCAAAGTGCTGTACTTGTTGAACCCATCCACGTCTGCTCCCACCCACCCTACAAAGGCTTTCTCTCTATTCATACTATGTCTGTTGCTCTAGTCATCTAATAATAACGTGGATGGGTTTACATTGGAGTTGAGTGCAAGCCCAGTGCATCTCAAACTGCCTGACATCAAACATTAGGCCAGGCCAGTTGTCTAACCCCTCTAGGGGCATGTTGTGCCAGTGACGGATGGCCATCTATGCATCTATGCCATCCAATTTTGTCTAATTTCAGAGTGATTTTACTATTTTGATGGCTTTGCCATTCCATCTCAGATGTCGGGTGATGTGGCTAAATCCCCAGGTTGATGCTGAATTGTTCATGAGCAAACTGTGGGCCACTGTCAGGGGTCACTCTGTCCATACCACACAAACTGGGCTTTGCAGCATGTGATTAGCCCATCAGCTGATGGATCTGGCAGGTGGTCGACTTACCAGAAAAAGTCTTTGCTAGTATAAGAATAGACATCCATGCTCACCATTTGCCATGGGTGTACTGGAATAACATGTGACATCATAGAGCATTCATTGCAAGTGGAGCAGTTTGCTACAAAGTCTTTTATCTCTGCTGTCATGTTTGGCCAGAAAAGCTTATCCCTGGCTGGTCTGTAATATGGCTCCCTGCCAATGTGGCTAGTGTATACGTGTCTCAGCAGTGCCGCTCTTTTAGGGCCTTTGGAATAACAATGCACCGCCCTCTGTACAGCACTCTGTTTTGAACATTCAGCTCATCCTTAAAGGGCCAGTATTTCCACACAGAGTGTCCTCCTTGAAATCCAGCAAGCCACTGAGGATCACAGATCTGAGCTCTTGAAGTACATCGTCCATTTCAGTGTGCTGCACAATTTGGTAGAATTGGAAGGCTGTAAAATCCAGGTGCTGTTCTTGGTCCAGCTGTGAGTACTCAGTCTGGGTGCTCTCCATGATGCACACAGCATGTTGCATGCAGGGGATGTCAGACCCACAGCACGGTGGTGTAGCCCTGCTTAAAATGTCACTGATGTACATTTCGGGCCCTGGTTTGTATGTTTTAGTACACTGTGGAGTGACTTTTTGAAGTTAGCAATTGATATTTTGTGGTCTCTTTGGCCACATAAGTATTCTCTGGCAGGCAATAACTATACTAAATATTTTAAACTCTACATGGGTGTAGTTTTGTTAAATCTGTGTCAGTGCTCTGAGAGCAAAAGCCATGGGCTGCCCCTCTTGCAGCAAGCAGCACCCAAGTCCAGTCATGCTAGCGTCGGTCTTGATGTCATAATATTTGAGTGCGTGTATGCTAGAGACCATCTGCTTTATGTTGCACACTGTGTCACAATGTTTGGGCAACCATTCAGTGTCCTTACCCAGAGGCCTGTGAATTCGCTCACAGGTCACAGAAAGGTTTAACAGGAACTTTGCAAGGTATGTTACAAACCCAATGAAGCAGTGCACAGCTTTTATGTCACATCTGCGTTGATTTTCAGGCCTTCCAAGAACACTATGTGCCCCTGGAAATGTACAGCTTTGAGCCTGAACTGCAGCTTGCACTCACTCAGTTTGAGCTTCACAGCCATGCAGCACACCACAAATACAAACAAGTTGTTGTTACGGTCCAGTTACGCTTCTGCATCTGTCGCCTAAACATACCACCAAAATGTCATCAGTTATCAGTTCAATGACAGCCAGGCATGAAAGCAGTTTGTGCTGTTTGTGTTGGTAGATTTCAGGTGCAACTGAGTATCTGTACAGGAGTTTGAGCCACCTTATTCGGCCCCATGGTGTCCAGAAGGTTATCAGACAGCTTTGTCAATCTTGCACTGTAGAAAGGTATCTTGAGCATCCACTAACATTGCGGACATCTAAGCCAAAAATGCCTGCCTGGGGCCACTTAAACAACATGTCTTCTAGTGTCAGCATATGGTAGAGAGACCTTTGCAGTGCTTGCTTTGGAGATTTTGGGTCAATACAGAGTCTTGTTTTTTATGGCTTTGTAAAAGTCGCCATATTACTGATCCACGCTGTTGGCTCGGTCATCAGTGTGACGTTGCGATCTCTGATATGTCTGCCAAGTTGTTCCATGACTCTCACTTTCAAAGCTACTGGTAATTACGGAATGCACACTGTACAGGAGTTACAATGGGGTCCAGGTCAAAGTGTCTCTCGCATGTGACTGACTTTATTAGATCATTAATGACATCCTAGTAGTTTTATTACAGTTGTTACTTTGTAAGGGCTGTAGACTGGCCTACATCTTTATCTAGCTGCCATGCCTGCTTTTTATTATTCAGATGCAGGTGTACAAACAATTTTCGCCTAGGGGTTTTCACAGCATTAATGCATTCACTGGCTAGGAAGGGAGGGCCAAAGTGGAAGTTAGCCGGCTTAGCTGGCAAAAGTCTCTGGTGCGCTTGCCACTTGATCCTAAAGATCCGAGTTATTTTATATTCAGGAGGTGGATCTTTTTTGGCTTTGTGTGTTACTGAGCAACTTTCATAGGAATCAACGGGGCCCCACCTCCAACACTATATCCAGTTCTCTTTATACATATGTGGTCCTGAGGGGTACCATTGGACTGGGATCTGGGGAATATGGAGGCCTGGTCAATGCCTTGAGCTCTATGTAGCATTCCTTGGGCCTCTCCTGGGCCATTCTTTAGGTATGGTATTGCAAATTGTCTTGATGTTGGGGGGCTACCGACATTGGGGAGTGAAATTACCATGAGGCGGGGTACTTGATCTTCAATGGTACTTGGATGGGTGGTGCGTGTCCAGTGGCATCTTCATGAATGCCAGGACCCAAGGTTTTCCAGCAGAACATTGCACTGTAATAAATGATCAATAGCCCCTTTTCCACTGCAGGAACTTTTTTCATTTACCAGGGATTTTGAAAAGCCTGACTTAGCGAGTAAGAAGCCAATACTTTATCAGTACACATACTCAGCAAGCATGAACATGTCAACATGTAGACAGCGATATTTAATATGCCCCATCCACAGTCGCTTATCCACCGACACTAACGTTATGTCTTACACAAGGACAGTACACTAGTTCGGCTAACAGCAAATTGTTACTAATAAGCTCAAATGACAGCTGTCTGTATGTAGACTAACTTAGTTTGACTCTTATCTTAAAATACTTGTAAACTTAGCTGCTGGCTGAGACAAACAGCCCTTCCTCTCTCTACAAGCACTAATGTTATGTTACCAGCCAACAAGCTGGCAGAGCAAAATATAGGGAACACGCCGAATCATCTACGTCATCAGCCTGATTTGAATACATTTTCCGGAACTTTGAGGTGTGGTGGAATCACAAACCACACAGATTACCAGGAATTCTTTTACCCAGGTAAATAAATTCCTGGTAATAAAAGTTCCTGGAAATGCTGGTGGAAAAGGGGCTAATGTTATTCACTTCTCCTGTTGTGGTTGATCAGTGTATGCCTTTATGTAACAGCTATGGAGGTATAAAGACATCTGGATACAGCATTGAAGGCAGGGCCTTCAATGCTGTATCCTTCCTGTGAGAGCTGCTTAGTGGAAGCCATGGATAAAATTACACAGATGATCGGCACTGCATTTGCACTGCAGTGCCCTTATGCTGTGTTCAAACTACAAGAGGCAGCAACCGGCCACATTTAATTTTCAATGGAAGCCGGTGACATGAAGCTACAAACGCCTGACACTTGTCACTGCTGACTGACATGTGCCCTACAAAGGTAAGCTGAACTGGACTCAATTATTTTTAGTGCTCAAATGACACAATGAAGTGTCAACCAATCATATGTTTTAGTTTCTAGCTTTGGTTGTTTGTTATTTAGCTTAGTTAGCTGATGCCGTGCTAGGTTTTGGTGCATTGCAGCGCACGCCAGGATGCAATGTAGCAGTGAAATGTGATGCTAAAATGGGGCTCAGACACAAATCATAAGCATAGATATTTTTATAACCAAATACAAACTTTAAATGCAGTTCAGTCAAGGTGCTTTGTGGCAAGTAGCAGATACACACAAGCCTGTGACAATGTAACAGTATTAATGAACACTTAAGCACCAATTCAAAATTGAGTTAGTGATCATGTCGCTGGTCACCCTGTTGCTGTGTCACTTATAATGTGAACACAGCATTAGAGCAGGCACACTAGAGACTTCTGCCAGTCAATCAGGAACTTCCAGTTTAGCACTCTGTGAACGTGAATAGGGATAAAATGATTCAATCGTGCAGCTCCTCTAGACTTCCCAACTGTTATCGGACCTAATGGTTAAAATCTCGATTGTAACTGACAGCTAGTTTACATTGATATTAGTAAATCATATTGCTATTTTTAAGGTTTATCTTCATTATTTATACATTTCCTTTTATAAGCAGTTGTTTTGTTACTGTATTAGTTACTAATGTTATCTGTTTGAATTTGGACAACTCTACCCCATGTAGTTACCTGCTCTTTCTACCATGATGCAGACATTCAACTGCCCCTGTAGAGATGACAATTAAGCCCTGTTTAATGAGTCATTTCCCCATTGGCCATGTATTGAGGCATTATTGTGGCGAAAGCTGTAAGCTAAACATGTACGGAGGATTTGTAGACATGGTAACAAATCATAAAAATGAGAGAGATTCACTTGTAAATTGTTAAACACCCTTGGTGAGCGGAATAAGGGTATGTGAAGTAGCTTAATTGCCTTACTACAGGTTCCACAGGTATGAGTTCTTCATTCAAATGCAACATTTCTGTTTTATTCATTTGTATTACCAGCATGCATGCTGTCTAATTAGAGCTGCAATAGTTTTCTTTTGTATGATTTTGAATGTATTTTTATGTTCAGTTTATTTGGGAAGAGTCATTTGGTGGGTAATTCATTTAATGATAATGTATTTATAGTCCAGCTTGTAATATTTATAATATTGTCTGATTTTCTTATATTCTTGTGACATATATTTAGATGGTGATGTAGTTATAAGCTTTGTAGACAGTGTGGATGTACCGTCATTAACAGCTGCTTTGCTAACAGGATGTTTGCACTATTAGGAACTGGAGTATCATTCAGAAACATCTTAAACTTGGTAGTTCAATATTTTAACTATTATATTTAAATCCCTTTATCAACTATTCTATTTACTGTGATTAATTCTGCTGTGGGAAGCTATAAATAATGGATGTCATTTTTTGTATATGAATGGTATATGTATTTTTGTATATTTTTCTATAGTTTTCACTGTGCTGTATACGGTGCTGAAGGTGTTGATGGGTGACAAAGGATAATAAACTATGAAGCATTAATTTGAGACTCTCTGTATCTTGCTTATCCAAGCCAAGGGCTGTGACACTGATAGTGAAATGAGTCAGAGGTTGTGACACTCATAAATATGTATTCACTGATTTGCAGATGTCTCTTTCACTATGTAGCCTAAGTCAATGGGAAAAGGTCTTTTGGGGCCACTGAGCATCACATGACATTGTGATGCAATTTCTGGCCACTATGAAAGTTGGCTTCAAAGCCAGTTTTGAAGCCAGCTACTTCCTGGGGACCTGGTGATACTCCCAAAAGAATGTTTAGCTTATATCAGAGACTGTTGAAAAACTGGGATGGCCCACTTTAGATTCATTTCCTCTTTCTCTGTCACGTGGGTTTCACCACTGCCCCGCCCCTTTAGGAAACTAGTGACAGCCCTGAGTCTATTTATTCCAATAGGAGAAGTGAACCTGAGTACAGCTTATGACACTGTCTTCACCCCATCGCCACTGAAGTAAATACTGGACCCATTTTTCAACCCTTTTAAACATTTTCATACTGGCACAGCATTTTTTCGACAAATCAGGAGAAAATTAACATTGCTCAAGACATGTCTCAAGAACTGATGTGATCTTACACTCTGTTGATATTAGGCATTAAGCTAGCAGATAAAACGAGCAGCAAAATAAGGAACAAACATTACATTTTTACTGTATGTAGTGTTGTATTGTTTTGAATCTGATTTCATCCATCTACACCATAGACTGTATATGAAGCCTATGATCCACATGACATTGACTATACTGTATATGAAGCCTATGATCCACACGACATTGACTATACTTTCAAACAAGGTGGGGGTATGCTGTGGAGACACGACCTCACCCACTTAGGAGCCAGGAAGTGTACACCATTTTGTAACACTGGCACAGCTTGTAGTGTGTTATCTTCTGTTATAGAGCACTTTTGCCTATATAGTTCCCTTTCTGCTCACCCAGATTGTCTGCTAAGGTGTTAGCAGTAACATGACTTTAACTAACTAAATGTTTCAGGATTGTGCATCTGTTAACTTGTTGGGGAGTTCTTCTGCCCCCAAGTAGCAATAAATAAATAAATATAAGGCTAATTTATGGCGCATCATTCAACTTTAAAAGTCAGGACTTGTATGGGGTGCCGTTTGTAAAGTTGGTCATGCTGAAAATAGCAGCAACATTTTGTCACATTTAGCTAAAAGTCATGTTTTAAAAAGTGGTGTGAATTTTTGAAAGTCACTTTTTAGCACATTTAACACAATATTTGTTAACTCTGAACATGTATTATATAATTAAATCTAAATCTAATTGTTTAATCTAAAAGTTAAATCTAAATCTAAAAGTTAAATTTAAATCTTTTAGATTAAACATTTAGATTTAACATGTTGCTGTTATTTTCAGCACGACCAGCTTTACAAACGGCACCCCATAGACTTGAACCTCATACTCATTAAGTTAATTTAAAATTCTATTAAGTGGAGTGGAGAGCCAACACAACAAAATGTGTAACCTAGCTAACTCAATATACTTGACGCTAATGTTACAGACTATGTTAAATTCTTGCAGCTAGCTTAGTTAAAAGACTACATTAACACTCAGGGAACTAATAACAAATTAAAGTATAACTGTAAATCTATGGTATGCACCAGCTAAGCAACTCCATTTGAATAAATAGGTGCCATCTTAGCATACAGTATCTAGGAATGTGTCTCCAATTGCATACTTCCATTAGTATACTTCAATGTAGTACACTGTGTACCAGGGCACTGCTGTTTTGCACTTACCTGAGGCAGCGACAGCTATTTTTTTTAACTGCTTCTTCTTTGTCGTCTTCTTTTTAAACAATGAATTTCAAACACATGGTGGAGCATTATCACCAACATTTGACCTCCTTTTCCACACACACACAAACCAAACTCACAGCTACAATGTCAGTGCTAATTAAAATGCACTGCCGGAGCTAGGAGCAAGTTAGCTAGCTAGCGAATGCTAACAATACCAAATTAACATTAGTACTCGCAAATATTGT
Source organism: Cephalopholis sonnerati (assembly GCA_019142605.1). NCBI lineage: Eukaryota > Metazoa > Chordata > Actinopteri > Perciformes > Serranidae > Cephalopholis > Cephalopholis sonnerati. The sequence goes on from JAGQAX010000002.1 coordinate 37,502,698, forward strand.
TTGCTGTACCAAATAATTACAGACCCGACAAATTTTTCTGACAGCTTCTATTTAACAACAGTATTGGTACTTAGTGCAAAATACATGTATAACTTACGTCTGTGTAATGGGGTGATGTTCACTGTAGTTGTCTCCAGCTACCACAAAGATGGCGACCAGTGAGGGTGAGAAGTTCATCATTCTACACACAACTTTTGGACCATTTTTGAGTGCGCCAGTAATACACTGCATTTTCCTCTACTTCGTCCAGTTTTTAACTATGGCTGTTAGCAGTGGTCAGTTTGAATTAAGAGCTTCAAAACAACAACTTTTACTTTGGCGAGCTGTCTGGTTCTTGACTTCGTTGTTAGATACAGAGCAACTATAAAATCTTCATTGTAAAAGCTGGAGGCAATCTTCATTTGGCTATTTAGTGAGAAAAAAGAAAGAAAAAAGCATTGCCGTTACTTTTCTGCTTCAAATAAACCGATGGTAATGACAGCATTCAGCATTAATCAGGAAGAACTTCTTTTACATCGACGTTTATTTTGAAGACGTAACCGGACTTCCGGTTTCTTCACCATACCGTTGTTATTATTATAGGCTACATTGTGACAAGTGAGCTTTACAGTTGGTCGTTGTCGCTCTGCTGGTCGCTACGAAGGTCAGCTGCAGATAAAATGGCTTTCCTAATGAAAGTCTGCACTTTGATCGTGAACGTGTTATGTTTGCCTCTACACCTACTCGAAGCTGTCGGCCTGTATGAAATATACAAACGTATCTTCCCATTCTGTGTTTACCGGATTTCCATAACGTACAACAAGAAGATGCACGACAAGAAGAAGGAGCTGTTTCGCAGTCTCCCCGAGTTCAACAAGGCTGGAGGGCAGCTCACTATTCTGGAGATCGGCTGCGGCTCCGGCACTAATTTTGAATTTTATCCGCCTGGTAGCAAAGTGATCTGCACTGACCCCAACCCTCATTTTCAGAAGTATCTGAAGAAATCCATGGGCGAGAATGACCACCTGACATATGAGAGATTTGTGGTGGCGTCAGGGGAGGACATGGGGTCAATTGAGAGCGAGTCGGTAGACGTTGTTGTCGCCACCCTGGTGCTCTGCTCGGTCAGCAACACGCCCCAGGTCCTGAGAGAGGCACACCGCATGCTGAGACCAGTAAGTTATCTGAGACTGCTGAAATAACCAGTAGTTAACAGTAAATACATGAAAAAGAAAGAGCTGATTTACAGCCACAGCATTCATTTTTTTCCATTGAGGCTGCTGTTCAAATTCAGTGTACCCACTGGATTAATCATTCACCAGTGGAAATATATAACTCGCTAAACAAATAAGCTGAGAAGTAGATTCCAATTCATTTATTTGCTTTAACATGTTGATGGAAATCAGAGAAATGATCCCACACATGTGCACCAACCAGAGTAGCCTACTAATTATTTCATCTGGATTTCTAACTGACTCTCCTATTAATCATACACCACTGCAGCTGCCTTTGACCTGTATGTGTGCCAACATTACATATATGAAACAAGACCAAGTATAGCCTATACATAGGCTGTCATCTCATAGAGTCAGGTTTAACGCAATATCCAACATAAGCAGTAAGCTTTGTGCTTGACCAAAGGATACATAAAATTTAACAAACATGTATATATTATAAAATTTGAGGAAAGTTTAGAAACCCATTTCTTCTAGACAGGGGCGTGTCATCAGACAATGGGCCTCTGGTCACATATTTGCCTCTCTCTGTCGTCATAATGCATTTTTTTTGTGTTTTTGTGTCTCTTTGTTGATGTTTTCTGATTCTTTTAGGTCATTTTGTGTATTTTTATGGTCGTTTTGCTCCTTTTGTAGTTATTTTGTGGCGTGAATTTCACAGTTTTGCCACCTGTACGTTTTCTGTTTAAAAGGTACATGTGAGGAATGGGGGACAGAGTTGTCTCGCCTTCAAGGTGGCATCCCAGGCAGTAACAGTGCTGAAACGATGTCTGTATAAATGGGACAACCAGCAGGACGGGATCATGGGTAGCGCGGGTGTGACGATGCTCCGTGGGAGATTTAAAAGTAGCTGATAGCAGTTAGCAGCTAACTCAAAGAGGAAGAACAGCTGCCAAAATGTCCACAAATTGGACAGACAATGAGGTCTGGGAGCTCCTTACCTCAGAGCAGAGGATGACAGCTGTCTATAATCACACACGGGAGCAGCATGATGCCACTGTTGTTAAGTTCTGTGTAAAAATGCAAAGGTGGCATAAAGAAGGGAGTTTGTAGCAGCCCTGTAGCACGATCTCTGTATTAACTAGAGTAACATTTTGCAGGTGGGGGGGACTGTCTGTACCCGTTAGGCCCATTCAGTAATCCTTCGTTTCTCCCAGGGATTAAAGTAACCAACCTACATCAGGTTGAATGGATTAATTTTGAAGTTTGCACAATAACAAATCTTTGCTTTGCAGGGTGGAGCCTTCTTTTTCCTCGAGCATGTTGTCGCAGATCCCTCGACTTGGTCGTACTTCTTCCAGCATGTCCTGCAGCCTGCGTGGTACTACTTTGGCGATGGATGCGAGGTCACCCGGGAAACATGGAAACCCTTGGAGGCAGCTGGATTCTCTGAGCTCAAGCTGAGACACATCGAAGCACCTCTCATGTTCATGATCAAACCCCACATCACCGGTTATGCTGTGAAATAAATCCTGTCTCATTAGCTTTGTAGTAAGCTTGCCGCACGACTAGTGTATGAATATGCCAAGCACTTAATGCCTCTCCTCTCCTTTGTGATATGATTGATCACCAGTGGTAGAGATAACGCCAGTCACTTTGATACTAATTTTATTTTTGTAATGGAAAACAAGTGTTTGTGTTTTTGTAAAGACACTTTATTTTTTAACACGCTGAGTGAAGACATTAGAGAGCACAGAATACTCATTTTGTATGCCGTTTAAGTGTTTGATCTCCTGTTTGTCCTTTCCCTTCTCTAAGTTGCCTGCTGATAAATCAATATGATACTGCCATAGATAATCAGTGTTTGTGTGACTGCTGGATTCATTTGTACCTTTTATGACCTGAAAGTTGTATCCTTAAATATATCTATTTTTGCTGTTATTAATCTGATTGTGTTGTGTCTTAATGTGTGTGATTAAAGAGTCAATCCTACTGCATGATTACTGCTTTCTTATTAAATGAGTATTTATGTGATAAAGACAGGAAAGTAAAAACTTGGGAGCCTTGGTGTCACATTAGCGCCACACTCAGACTACAGTGTATTTGCGCCACCATGTGGTAAAAGTTACACACTGTCAGGTATTAGAGCATAATCTTTTGATCTTGTAAAGTCGCCTGTCTTAAGATGCCGCCAGCAGGACTTAGTTTAGCTCAGAATAAAATGAAGTCATGTCTTATGAAATTATGCAGACTGCTTTGTTCAGTGTTGACGTCACCTTTACATGTAATGGAGGTCACAGGCCTGTACGGTATGTACAAACGCTTGTTTCCCCTGCTTGCCTACAATATAACATTTTCATACAACGATAAAATGCACAAAACCAAGAGGGACCTTTTCCGACACTTGGCCAAATTTGCAAACACCGACGGGACTCTTCGGCTGCTGGAGATCGGCTGTGGCAGCGGGGCGAACTTCAGGTTTTACCCCTACGGCTGCACGGTGACCTGCACCGACCCCAACCCGCACTTTGAGAAGTACCTGCGGATGAGTATGGACGCGAATACGCATCTGACTTATGATGCGTTTATGGTCCTCTCTGGAGAGGACATGCAGGGGGTAAAGGATGAGTCAGTGGACGTTGTTGTTTGCACCTTGGTGCTATGTTCTGTGAGCAGTGTGCAGCCGGTGTTGCAGGAGGTCCGACGCATCCTCAGAACAGTGAGTCTCATTATGCTGCCTTCAAGTGCTGTAGGGAATATTTTATTAGTGACTTCACACACATTAATGACCTATGCTGCACGGCTGGATTAACCTGTTAGGCTGGCCTGGGGCACTAAACAAACCACCACTGCACTGTATGTACTGTACTTTGTACACTGTATACTCTGGCTGCCAACAGACTTCTCTACCAATACTCACCTTACAGCCCGTAGGTCAGATGTGGCCTGTGAGAGGGTGTCCACCAATTTTGTAATTCATGATGAAATAATTTGATTTACACTGGGATTTTTTGTGCTTGTGAATGTAAATACAGTACCAGAGTGCACTGGAAAGTAATGATATATAGAGCTTGTTCATTAAAAAAAGAGTGCCAGGGGAGGATGCCCCCTGAGCCCTGAATGTCCTTGAATCCTAAAAACGCCCCTGCCTACTCTTGACCAGTGCTTGACTGCTGTCTGTCTCTGCCTCTTGACAAAGATGTGTGAGGACAGCAATGTCGAAATATACTGAAAAAAAAATCAGTTTGTTTATTAACTAACCCCTGGTCATCAGTCATTTGGCAATAGTGGCTCCCAGGCAAAGCAAGTTGAGCATCCCTGGCCCAGTCCTATACTGGAATCATACCACCTGCTCAGGTTTTCTGCATGTCAGCTAGTTGTTGAAAATGACTAAGATAAAACTATTCTCTCCAGCCTTGCACCAGGTAACATGCAAAAAGTGTAAATAAGTAAAAATTTTAGGCTACTTATTGCCAATATCAGTGTCTGTTCTATATAAATAATTAGCATTATATCTGTAGATTAAGCCATGCACTTTTTTTTTTTACATTACACACATTGCATTGGGAGGCTGCACAATGTTTGTGTTTACCGTCAGAAATTTTAATGATCATGACCGTCAGTTCAGAATGGGGAATGCACACCTACTGGGTAAACTTCTGAATCACCATATATCCTCCTGAGACCAGAGCTTTTGTTTGGTTTGCATTTGTAATTTCTCCTAGCTATTTGGGATCAGTAGGACCTGAGGAGTATAAAAAACTAAACATTGTCAACAATAATAAAGTCCCTATATGCTCAAACGTGTTGATAATAGTGTGAAATCTGTTGGCATATCAAACTACAAACATGATTAATCATAACTAAATGTGTTTCAACCAGAAAATTTGATCTGCTTTTGTACACTTTTGTGTTGGGATCAGCTGCAGGCTGACTTGGCAGAGATGGCTGCCATCTTGTTTTTACATGGATGAGTGTTTTGTACTCTTACTGCCACTGGATGGGACAAAAAAGTTTCCACAAACAAGGACAACGGGTCTAAGTTAAGTAGAATTAAGTATAAGGTTCAGTAAACCCAAAATGTAATGTCCTTGTATGAGGAAACAGGTTCTCAGGAAGATATGCCACTTATTGCTTCCCTCTGCCTAAACATGCTTTTAAATGTTGTTGTCTCTCTCTCTCTCTCTCGCAGGGTGGAGCGTTCTTCTTTTTGGAGCATGTAGTCTCAGACCCTTCCTCCTGGACACACTTCCTCCAGCATGTGTTTGAGCCTCTGTGGTACTATCTCGGAGATGGATGCACGATAACCAGAGCAACATGGAGAGATTTAGAGGCAGCTGGTTTTTCTGAACTTCACCTAAAACACATTGAGGCCCCAGAAGTTAGTCTCATGATAAGACCACACATCATGGGATATTCCATTAAATGACTGCACGTGGGCATGGGCAGACTTCACTGTGCCTCTTATGGGTTCCAGGAGGTATACAGTATTTTCACTCTTATTTCAGTATTTTACTAGCTGCTAACCCATAATTATGATCATTTTACAGTATGTCTCTGTAGGCTTTATGTAGCAGCATTTTCACTGGTCCACCGCTGACTTTCATTAGAAAACACTGGGTCCCCATTGAGTCTGCAGGTTTCATAGTCAGTCCGTACAGTTGATTTCCACTGAACACAACTACACTAACCACACGCAGCATTTACTGAATGAAAATATATTTATTTACTTACAGAATCAGCAACATTTCATACACCGTTTGTTCTTTTTCCCCACCCCTCCCATGATGTACACAATAAATATTACCTGGACACTGTGCTTTTTTCCCTGATTGTCTAAGTAACTGCCGAGAAACAACCAAACAAACCTCACTCAATGTCGTCTTTTCTGTTACCCTTTATATTCCATTGCACAAAAAGAAGGAATGACAATTGTAACATCTCCTTACGGGGAAATGAGGGGAATTGCTGGTTCACAAAATAAACAGGAATTATGTCTGTGTGGTAATTATACAGTCAAAATTCTGCAGATGCAGTTAGAGGATTTTAAAAAAAACTCCAACAGCAACACTTTTAAAAACACAAGAAAAAAAAGGAAAGGGATACATTTACAAACTGAGACTCAAAGTTAAAGCTCATGATTTCAAACCTCCCAGTATTAAAAATGTACACAACTATAAATGTTATAGCATTAGCAAATTTTTAAAAAACAGCAGGTGGAAAAATGGCCAATTTCATTTTTTTGTTTTGTCGAGTATATCTTACTGCCATCACAAGTCACTTTTATATCAAACAGAGTAAAAAACAAAAACAAAAAAAAAAAAAAACAGGAGGATCTCAGCCTGAAATGAAGTGTTCCCAGAAACCCCTGTTCATGTCCAAATGGCTGAGCTGTGCCACTCCCACAACATGTCCCACTCCTCAACTTCTACTCAAACAGGTTATCCTGTTTTAACACAATAAAGGTCCTTTAATGTTTTGAGTTCTTCGATCAGGGTCTTGTTTTGGTTTTCAAGAACTGCTACGCGGTTTTCGAGGCATTTGACATATTCCTTTTTCTTCCGTCGACATTCACGAGCAGCCTCTCTGAAAGAGGAACAAAAATGTGCAGTTAGTCCAAATGAAAAATTATGCAATGACTGCAACTACAGTACATCACAGTGAAAAGATTTGTCACTATTGCAACACAACAGTACATGTATCATTGCTATACCAGTAAAATATGTGCAAGGTACAAAGGTAATACAAAAAACTGTGCCTGTTTCTAAGCTCTACATTCAGCGTCTAAATGTAACCTGCTAGATACCCTCCTGCGTCTGATATTGATGTTCTGGGACGGTGTGCCAAGTTACGCTTGTTAACTACATTGTTTCTTTTCAAAATACACTTCCATTTTCACAGGAAATGTACAGTTTCTGCTCATTACATGTATACAGTCTTTGTCAAAATACACTTACAATGTAGGTAAAACATCTCGCTTTTTCTTTTATTTCCTTGTTCAACAAAAGCACATTATTAGGTTTAGAAAAAAAAAAAACTCTGTGGTTTGGATCAACATTCACACAGGAAGCGAACAGCAGAGTCCCGGGTCAGAGTCCGGTGTTTGTTGGACCCGTCCGCCTGCCCTACAGGGACCATCTAGCTCTTTCTATTACATTGTTGCAAGCGGTGTTACAAACTAATGCCATTCAGCAGTATTACAAACTCTCACCGCCTGGCAGCATATCGTACCGCTGTGAAAGGTGCCTTTTTGTGTTGGCGTCAGATGCTGAAATCACTGAGAAAGCAGCAGTATTGGACAAGTTGGAAATGAGAGCGGGCTGACTGTATCTGTATGATGAAATTACTTTTTTTAAATATCAGTTAAGAGCAGAACGTGTATCCTTTATTGCTACAGTAGTGAAGACGGAGCATTATTTAGAGTCAAGACAGTGCACCGTTTACCTGTATCCATCTATATTTATTCAATATTTGCCCCTGTTCATTGTAGACAAATAGTTTGATTTTCTTTGTCCGAAATGTCCACAACATGTGCCTTTTTTAGACCTGTGATATACTGGACACTAACCTGTTTTTCGCAAGCCTGATTTCCCTCTTCATTGTTGGGTCGTCACTCTTGCCCTGAGGTAGCCCCACAGGAGAGGTCATAACTACAGTCTGAGGCAGGGAGCTGGATGTGGGCGCTGTGCGGATCTGGTATGTTTGCACCTCTCCTCCTGCACCTGAGGGAAAAACAACAGTCAATAGATGGTGATGAATGTCAGGAGCTTTGTCATGGTTTTGTCAGAGTTATTTTAGCCTTACTTCTACTTTTCTTCAGTCACTACTGAGAAGTTTTGAAACCTGTGTGAATGAAAAGCCATTAACTAGTTTACCTGAGAGCAGGCTTCCAAAAATGCTTAACACTGAATTTAGTTACAATCTAATTACACTGTTAAAAGTAATGCACCTTGAAGTATAGCCACACTTCAACTCTAATAACACTATAAACTATCAGTCCAGTTTGAAGGCTTATCAGGAACAAAGACACCGCAGGAACAAAGAATCCTGCAGTTTATACTGCAGGATTTTACAGCTTTGGAAGGTTGTCCCGACAGCAATATTGTCTCCATGCCTGTGAGGTTAACAGTAGAACTAGTAGCAGCACGCCCCTCTAATTGAAACAAATGTGGAGACTGTTTTTTTTGACTCTGTTGTCTGTCTGAATGTTTAATACATTTTGGCACCTGCCCAGTAGTCAAATTAGACACATGCTGGTATGTCCTTTTGAAAAGTGAAGACATTAGTTGATAAAATGGGCTCAGAAATCTTGGAATATTAGAAACATTTTCTAAGAATATGACATGTTTTGCTCACCTTGTACAACAACCTGGTTGCTAGGCACCAGTATCTGCTGGCCGTCAGGTGTCTGGGCATACTGAAGGATGGTTGTGCTTGGCTGGGCTCCACCAGAGTTGGCCATGGTGACAGCCTGTAGACCCTGAATGCCTTCAGACCCTGGAGTCGCCAGCTGGATTGTGCCATTTGCAGCTATGGTAACTACAATAATCACACAGATGGCATCACAAATTAGTAAAGCACAAGTAAAACAAACAAAAATTAAAAAAAAAAATCACATTTCAGCTAGCTACGTTAACGTTTTGGGTACTGCAGATTATGCTCTTGTTAAATAGGTTAAAAAAAATTATATAGACTTTTGAGGAATTTCTCCTATTTACTTTCAAGAAGCACAGCTCTGTCTGATGAGCACACTAACATGAAAGCACACAATAAGTATGTGACAATTGTAGTAAACCCAGATTTTCCATTGCAGAAATCCCACTTTTTTAAAAATCAATTCCATGGCCCACAAATTCATAACATTCTCAATTTCAAAGGCCAAGTGACCCCACTTTGTGGCCCACTCTTTTTAATGCAAGTACTATTGAAGGGTGATGTTCTTACTGTACTGGCCGGTGCTGGTCTGGTAGATTTGGGGGGCAGCTGCTGTAACACCTGTCACTCCTGTGGTTGCCGGGCTGTTAGCCTTTCCCTCAATGTGTGTCACTTCCTCAGATGAAAGGTCATTTAGGATTTTTCTAGAGGGAGAGATGAGGAGGGTCACTTGAGTTAGTTATCACCTCACAAGACTGTTTTGGTGGGTTTTTTTGTGTCATGTCTGTGCTTGTGGTTATTTAGTTATTTTTTTTACTTGTATGAGGGCCGTCTTGCCAGTATTTCTCTGGTCTTTTGGGCTGCAGCTCCACTGTCTGAAGAGTCCTGCGAATCATCACTATCTGAATCCAGGGCCTTGAAAGAGGGAGGGGGTTTAAAAAAGTGCATGAGTTATTGTACGAAATGGCATATTGACAGTTTGTGTAAAGACACATGAATTAAACAAAGGGTATCATTTAAAAAAACAATGATTACTGTGTAAAGAAAACCAGGTGGTCTCACCTGTGCAGTCTGCACTGGAGGGGACTGAATGACTGACTGTGCAGACTGGATCACTCCTTGAACCTGAAACTGACCCCCTGGCAGCTGTACAACGGCCACAGAACCACCACCCAGTGACATCTGCAAAAAAACAAACACATTATTAAGTCCACAAAACAACAACTTATTTATCATGACAACTGCATCAATTGGTGAGCGCAAAAATGGGAGTTCAAAAGCTATCTGAGACATAGTTGGCATCAAAAAAGATGGCTATATCATAGAGCCAAAACTATCTGCATGACAAGGTATTGCAAGAGATCAATGGAAAATGTGTAGTTTGGATGAAGTGATTATTTAAAATCTACTTTAAAAAACCTTCTCATTATATCATTTCATCTGAGTGTACACACAATGGGCCTTGTCATGATATGATAATGTATTCGTTTACCCTCATTTACAGTTTTTTAAAAACACTTTGAGTCCACAAAAGTTGAGAACCACTGTCTTAATGGATGCTATGAATTCAGGGACAGACCGTTTTCTACTGCCAAGATGGAAACTGGAACATCCTCTAATACATCAACAAGTAAGTAACACAGCAGCAGAGGAGTAACACTCCCATGAGAAGACTAGTCACACTAACATCCAGAGTTAGTAATCCCTCCCTTTATTACAAAATTGACAGCTAAGACTGTTCAGTAAGTAGTTTCATTAAAGGAATACTTCACCCACAAAATGATCATTTGTATATAAATAACCTAGCCCATGTTACCTTAGATTTGAGAGGAAAACTGTTTTTCTTGCATGCCTACACTGTAAACAAAGAATCCGAACGGAGAAAATTCTTGATGAACTGAAGAAATGGGGGGGCACGTTTAACAACAGCAAAACTGTATCAAAACATCAGTTTACTAACTCTCACACAACTCGTGCAGTATTTTTCCAAGTTTCATTTATCCAGTCATATGCTAGGTACTTCCCAAACCACAGACTGTATATAAAGATGGATGACGTCTCTCCAACTGAACTTGAACTCTGCTCAAACGTTCCACTGAGCAGAGTTCAAAGGCACATGCTTGCCCAAGCATCCATGCATGAGAATGTTTATGCGGATGTGTTTTAAAATGCACGTCTGTGGGAAGTACTGAGCATACAACTGAATAAAAAAAATTTGGATCACAGTGTGAGTTTGTTGACGGATGTTTTGAAATAGTTTTGCTGTTAAACGCGGCTCCCCTTTGCTGCAATTCAGCAAGTAAAGAAAAACAAAGTTGATTCACAAATTAAAGGCAACACAGGGTGAAAAACTGTAACACAAATGGTCATTTTGTAGGTGAAGTATTCCTTTATGGAATTTATTTCTATTGGATAGCGGGAAGAAGCACTATGACTACTACAAAAGTGATTGTACGGATTACTTCATACAATTTTTTGAATGCAATGAGATTTTAAAAGATATGGTTTCAATTCTAACTTTGCTAGTGAAGGCTGACAAAATATGAGCTTTTAGCAAGCGTCTTAGTTCATGATCAACATGACTGTCTTCTTGGATCCATCATACCCTGTATGACAAGAGTTAAACATCTTGCTAAATATTTAGACCTGAAAAAGTAGCATTGTTAAATGAAAGCCCTAAAGAGAGTGCTTCCAGCAGTACAAAAGCTGCAGCGGTAACACAGCATGAGCTTTTTGTGGATCTATTTGTTACCTGTTGGGCTATCTGTGAGAACTGGGAGGATGTGATGGTGGTGGGAATGGTGGCAGTCTGCAACTCAGTGCCATTGCTGCCCTGCTGTACTTCTTCCATAGTAACTGGGAACAGATAAATCAATATTACCGTTTTACAATGGCGCTAATGTAACACAGCAACTGTCTGTGGCAGGGCTGCCTGCATGAAACATGCTGCACTCCGCTGTGGCCTGTGCGCTAATTGTTGATATAATAAACAACTCTGTCCGACAAACATGGAGCAGATCAGAGCTACATCAAATCAGTTTGCTACTTTAGCTAACAATTTCTTCTTAAGTTAAACGGGTGAGTCTAAGCTAACTAATAATCGACTTCCTCTTTGGTTCAATCGTGTTAGCCAATCCAACAAACGTTAACATGGAGTTACGGAACATAGCTAGGCCCCGCAGTCAACACTGTTAACTTTTTACCATCGTGGTTAACATGCAACATTTAACAAAGTGTGCGACTTCATCCCAAGCAAACGTTTACAGCTGAAACGTAAAGTTATCCTTTCAGTCTTTTCTGCTAGAATATTCGAGCTGAGCAACATCACCGCTGCTAGTTAACGGTGGCTAACGCTGAGTTAAACGGACGTTAACCCGTTTAAACCGTTAAAAACAACAGTTTCAGAGCTACAAACGGGGCAAGTTAAGATACTCTGGTTCACAGGATGGATGAGCTTTTGTCTCAATGAGCAAATATGTGTAACTCTGTCACTGGCACGCAAGTTACCGCGTCAATAGACGTCAGCGATACGGGGAGCCATTAAGCTAACTACACCTTCCCTTTTCGTAAAACGGCGAGGAGTTGACGAAGCAACAGCCGCCATTACCACCACAGCGGAGCAGACAGCCAGACGAGCACAAAATTACCGCTCAGCCAGCCGGAATTTACCTTTTCAAAGGCCGCGTAACTGCTCTTGTTCACAGCGTGGACTTCGTGCAACTCGTGTGTATACTTTGACACAGGAAATACCTTAAAAAACTTACTTAGCAGCAACGGCTAACAGCTAAAAATACAAAGATGTCAGCTAAAAAAATAGCTGACCACTTTTTTTCCCAAAGGAAATGGGCGGTGCTGCCTGGCAAAGACGCATTACGTAATAGTTTCTTTAGGCCCTGTGATTGGTGAAAAGAGTTTGAGCAACTGGTAGACAGAGTGGAAAAATCCAGTTTGTCACATTAAACACACAGTGATCTGCTCAAGTGACTTCATTCATGTTATTCTACTTTATGCTCTGTGTTTAAAGGGGAACTCCGCCCATTTTCAAATGTCACACAAGTCACTTCTATGGTCTGAATAAAATCCAAAAATATTAGTAAACATGACTAATTCTCCCCCAGATCCAAAACCTAAAGTGCAACAACTCAAATTAGTGATGTCATAAGGCAGGGATACTAAAGTTGCTTTGCTTGTGGGCCACTTGTACAAAATGACAGGAGACCAAGGGTCTGCTGATAAACATATAATAATAATGTTTATCTTTAGATATATACCTATAATAAATGGTGGACTGCTTTCAATCTGTTGACATTTGCTGTTCTAACTCATCTTTGCTAAGAGGCAGTTCCAGTTGTAGCAGCTGCATGCAGGTCAAGTGTGCGCAGGGGTGTCTCTAGGATTTGAGGACATCCTGGGCTCAGCCTATGTTAGGGGTTGCAGATGATCTTATTCACTCTGCCAGCTTATGTACATTCAAAGTGCCAAACAATTAAGCCCAAGGGAGTAACACGAGCCCTTTGTACACGGAGACTGTGTGATAGGGTCACCAGGAAGTCCCATCTTTATGCCTCTTTTGTATTTTGACACAGAACCAAACCAGTCTGTGATTTTAGACAGCATGCTGGTATTGCGGAAGCAAAAAGAGGCGTGGCAGGTGTGACATGTAACACAACAGCGTCGGCCTCTAGTGACATATGACATTTGTGTTGGCAGCACTTTATAAACAATAACAATGGCATAACATGGCAATAACAATCATTTACCGTCCCTGTTATATGGCGGCTGATCTCGTCCTCTACTTGGAGGGTAAGGAGCTCCGCGACCTCATTGTTTTCTGAATTTGCAGGTATTTTTTTGGCCGCTGTTTTTCTTCTTTGACTTAGCTGCTAACTGCTAACAGCTGCTTTTCTTATGTCTCCCGATAGATAAAGCCTGACCAGGGACAAAGACTGCAAATTAGCTGAAGCTAGACGTCTTATGTACATCACATTTTCCCATTTCCTGTGGCAATGTTGTATGTATCGTCCCTGTTAAATAAACATTAAATAAATAAATAAATAGTGGATTGCACACTTAACACATCTTAAAAATGTGACACCCATGACCCTATGATCCCGTACTGCTGGCTGTCCCGTTTATACAGACATTGTTTTGGTGCTTTTACTACCTACGATGCTGAAAGGTGGGACAACTTTGTTCCCCAATTCCACAACTGTTCCCTTTATACAGAACAACAAGATAGAATCATAGTGTTAAAGTTCCCACCTTGAGGCCTTGTAAAAGGCGATACTGCCAAAGGATATGAACCTTGTCTGGTGCTGCTCCATTGACAATGAATTGGGAAAGATGTTATGGATGAAACTGAGCACCCAGGGGAATGAGTATGGGGGTACATTTTCTGTGTCAGAAATGAGAACACTACAGCAGAATAAAGCTAATTTGGGTATAAAAAAGAAAACAAACATTCTGTGGAGCCACAAAATTAGGCTCGCATTCATTGTCTGTGTAGCAGCTCCAGACTTTATACTTGTTGACATCACAAATTTGAGACTGACTTCTCTGGTTTCTGGCTTTGAGAGAGAGTAGCTCATGTTCACAAATATTGATTGAACTTTAGTCCATAGAAAAAACATATTAGAAATCTTAATTTAGGTGGTATTCAATTTTACAGTATGAGAAGCTGCTTACACAGTGATGCATCAGCAATAATAGTCCAGTAATATAACACTCTGACCGGGGCCATTCTGCATAGTAAATAACGAAATGTTGCTGATAATACTTATCCATCTACGTGATTAAAATTCAGGATGATTTTCACTTGCAGTATTTTAACATTGAGATAGTAGGTATCTGCACTGATTCTTGGATCCCAGATGTTTGGTCATCTCTTCTTGAAACCAGACCAGCACAGTGCTAATCCATCCAGCCTTTAAAATTCTGACTCATGTCCATTAATTTCTGCATAGTATGAAAATTATTATATTTTTTTTTTTTACTTCAAAAGGGAGTTATTTTACAAAGTGTTGGCCTTTTCAGAAATTCATATGTAGGGGTGTTACAGTAAAAATTCCTTTCCCATCCTTCATGACAAATTCTCAAACATGCCTTCACTGTAAGGATGCAAGCTGTGTAACAATCAAGAGAGTCTAAGGTCAGTTTCATCACTGTTACGTCACAACTAAAGTCATGAATATCAGGACATCTGAAATGATTAAATGCTTTTCTTTATTCTGTATTACTTTTACATAAAGTATAAAACAAAGTACAACAAACCAAAATAGAAAATAAGTGAGAAAATGGGAAGGGGGTGTACCACCTTGATTTCTTAACTAGTATATGAGTTAAAACCTCCCTAACATTAAAGTTTCATCAGTGGATCACACCCTCATGGAGCAGATTAGAATTCACCAAATAATTAATATACAACATACCAAGAGTGCATACACAAAATATTGATAGAACAACTCAAGAGAGATTAATACAGTCTTAAGTACACTACTGGTTGAATTTAATCAGTCCTCTGTAATTAGTTATTACAAAATGTTTAAGCATCATGTTTATTTCACCAGACTGTGCAAGCTCTGAAATTAAATTGCACTGTCATTGAGATTGCATAGTGTGTTAAGAACTCTGACGGAGAAATAGAGCGGAAACTAAAGGAAGCCCTTGTAGACTTCCCAGCGAAGCAGGTAGATGGTAGATGGACACTGGTCGTCAGTAACTCCTCTTTTTGCTCATTAGGTCTGCCTTAATTACAAGATTTGTTCTGACAAACGTCTACATTTTATGGGTATTATTCACACATTGCACCAAGGGACCGCCTGGTCCATCCCTGTGTTATGAGTTTTGTTCCCTGAATATACAATTTTCATACATATATACTGTATCTCCTCCACTTGTGCCTCCAGATGAGATGTGCCTCAAGCTGATTTCTTCTTGTGCTCGGCTGAGTCATGCAAACATTCTGCTGCAAACGAAGGATGCAATGTTAAAGCTAACATGAAGTGCTGTTAGTCTTTTCTCTAGGTGGACTTAAACTGGGCAAAAGCAAATGTCAAGCAATATATTTCTAAAATTAGTAACACATTTATGTAACAATGAAATGGGGATATTAGCCCACACAGTTTACTTTAAGTACCACCAGTGCAAAGTGCAGTAATTCAATGAAACATATTCCTGTTTACCTTGAAATTATTAAACATCTTCTACTGTTGTGTTTGGCATGAGTTAATGTTATGATGGGTGACCTGCGAAAGTCCAAAAATAACAAAAAACTATTTACATGTCGACATTAAGTGTGCATCACTGAAATACAGTATAATCCAGTACAAAGAACCTATAAATTATGGCAAAGAGCACAAGGAAAGCACGAGATTACAGGAAACCAAATACATTTTGCAAATACATCTTGATGCAATTTTTTTTTTATATACCCTTTTTCATACATTTACTTTACTTGCCAATCGAGGATGTTTCAGATGTGGCTCAGCTTTGCAACTGCATTCACAAGTGCTTTTAAATCCAGTGACTGAACACAGAAAATAATCCAGATACATGATGACTTGCCTCTATTGACTACAGACTTTAAGTACCAACAAGACTCCTGCTGGAATTCAAAGTAATTCTTTACAAAGTAGCACAATGAGACAAAACACAGTCTGAATGAACTCTGAGTGTGAGGAGGAAAGGGAAAGGGACTATTATGCAATACAAAAGTGAGAGGGGTATGACTGTTTAACAATACAAAGTACAATGGCGATGGATATTACATGAACAGTTGTGGGCCTTTTTTTTTCTTAAATGTTTTTACAAAATAACATGTTAGCCTGAAAATAGTTATGATATTGGTTTTTAGCCAGCTTTTTCCCCCCCAATAACCAGGAAAGTTCCCTGGCGTTAACAGTGATAGCCCTCCCGGTAAACTCTCAAAGCTCTTCAAACAAGAATCCTCAGAATAATATATGCTCCTGAACCATTAGTTATAATGCCTCATTGTTATAATAAAATAGACTTTTTTTTTTTGAGAAAGTGCAATGTTATATCTATCCTGACTAACAATGCCTTAATTATCGTTACCCTCCATTATACAACTAGTATCCCATTTCAAAAGTACTGTCAAAACTGTTAAATCTTATTTACAGTCCTCTCTCTGCTACAGTTATCACCCCTCAGCTGGGTTAACTATCCACAAACCATCAACTGAGAGAGACATGTCAAGCATTTATACATTTATACAATTAAAAATATCTATACAGGAACGTACAGTATCTAAAATACAACAGGCCTTTATAGGTACAGTACAGAATATGGCCTCTTTCCTCTTTTATTTTGATCCCTTTGGATATCTGTCAGGATTTCCACTACTTGTCAAAACCAAAGGAGAATAAACAGCCATTAATAACAGATTCATTAAAAATTAGGATAGGAATGTATGGCTGAAGTTTTGTAAGGCAGGAAATATATTAGGGCAGGAAAGTCGTGACAATGTATTTGGCTTCATTAATGGGATAAAATAAGCTTTCTAAACAATGCACACTGACTGAGACTGGCTACTTGTTTAATGGTTTCATCTGCCCTTTTTTATTCATCCATGTTAGTGAGGAACGTTAAGGGCTCAGCGCATGCGGTTTGTGTGCGTTTGAGCTGCATGTAGAAAATATTTCAAGTTGTTGATTTAAGTTTAGTAGCTCTTGGAATCTGTGTAAACACAGAGGGGAAAGTGTTTTAAGAGGTTTGTGGTGGAAACAGAATAAGACGACAGATTTTCACAAAGACATTAATATAGAGTTAATTTCAAAAGTGGTCCTGTTGTGGGTGTTGTTTTGCCCCTTTTCTAAAAAAGTGCAACAGGGCCTTTTTTTCTTTGCCATATGCAGTACATGTTGCCTCTGTCCCATTTGCAAAATGCTATCTATAAAACACAGTGAAGAACTCCGAACATGGCAGGTCCAATCACAGACATGCAGTGGCCAAGATATGCTGGTGTCACACAGAGCTGGGCGGCAGTTCATGAGGTTCATGCTTTTCCTTTTCACCCTCTGCCAAAGCCGTAGTTGAGTGCTGGGGTGACGGTGCAGAAGCAACCACACTGTGGATGATGGCCAAACAAGCCCAGGCTCCCACAACCCCTTACATGTTGTAAGCGACATAGATGGGATCCAGCTGGTCAGCGAGGAAAGAGTCACGAAGGTGCATGCGTTGCTTCTCTCCCCTGGAGTTGATGGGTATAACCCCAGGGTCCACAATCACCACCACACCCACAATGAGGTGGTGCTCCTCTAGGACCACGTTGGTTATCAGAGGCACCAGGTCCAGCGCGTCCTGCTCTGAACCACACAGCTCTGACACCACCACCAGCAGGTTGGTCCATGTGAACACAGCACTGTGAGGAACAAGAACCAGAAAGCAATGTTAAAGGGGCAGTTCACTCCAAATTAAAAATACATATTTTTCCTCTTGGCCTAAGTGCTATTTATTAATGTATAGCAGTGGTTCCCAACTGGTGGGTCGTGGTCCATAAGTGGGTTGCAGGTCCATTCTGAATGGACCGCAAGTGAAAAAAAAAAACAAACCCCACACTTTTTTTTTTAAGGGCAGTCAATTTCCGACACAAAGTTTTTATTTTGAAGTGCTGTTTCCTGCTGTAGAGTGAGTGACTAACGGACAGCTACTTAACAGAGACAGCAAACTAGTCCAAATACATTGCCAAATGCCAAGTATGACGCTGAAAGTCATAACACAGCATGGACCTTGAACCAATGACTAAGGGTATTTTCAGACCTAGAGTTGTCTTGCTTTGGTCCGAATCAGAGACTAATTTTGTCACAAAGTTGCCTTCTTGCCTAGAGTTAGGTTCATGATCTCACAGCAGCTTTTACAAGCGGACCAGATCAAATGCCTTGCACAAGAAAGCGACTCTTGATTGGTCAGAATTTCCATGCGGGAAAAATCCAGGAAGTAAACAAAACGTTCTGGAAGAGTACACTTGAAAGATAAATGCAACACTTTCTGGTGTCACAATGGAGGGACAACTACGTGGGCTGATTTTAGCACTGGTCATTGTGTACAATATTGCTTGCATTGTTCATTTTAGACAAACCATACAGTTTGAAAACAAGGTGCAGCTCCAACTAGAAAACAATGTTTTGATGCACTGGATGTGCTGAATGCGCATATTAAGACAGTACAGGAGGAGGCGCACATTAATAATCCGCCAGGACTGTAACATGCTTATGTTTAACCCAAACAACGCACAATGTGACTGCAGTTGGTTCGGATCGAGGTCGGAAAACATTCTTACCACAAATGAATCATGCCAGAGTTTATTTGTAAACTGATGGAGACTACCTCTTCATGAAGGTCTCTGTCCAGTTGTTTTGGTGCGCACCTGAGTGCTTTTGCTGTGTTCACATCTGCCCAAATGAACCGCGCTTAGGGGGCAAACTTGAGTTTGATTGAACCGAACCAAACAGGGCAGGTGTGAAATTTGGACCCCGGAACTGGACCACTTGGGAACCACAGATCTAGAGTGTTTTGGTGTAGGTTGCCAAGTGTTGGAGACATCAGATGGAACTAGATGGCACTTGGCTTGTGGTGCTCAAAGCACTAATAAAATTCATTTGAGAAGTGGATATTACTGGCCAATATGCATTTTCTTCAGAACATTAATAAAGTCAAGTCAAATCACAGCACCAAATCATAACAAAAGTTGTCTCAGGACACTTTTCATATAGAGCATTCTCACCTCTCAGCTATACTGCGGTGAGCCCGGGACACTGAGGTTTCAATGTCGATTGGGTGGTAGCGCAGCCCTCTAAGCTCCAAGGTCTCATCCAGTGAGCCCACCACAAAAAGAGCGTCATGCCGATCTGAGCACAGACATACAAGCAAAATCCATCAAGCAAAGTATGCAGACAAAGTAGAAGAGAATGTGTAAGTAGCTAGGACTGTGATTCCTGTTTTAAAGTGTGAATAATCTATCTCTTAATAAACTCATCCGCCCAGGCTATCTGGTTTTAAATCTAGTCTACTTACCCCCGCTGGCCTCCAACAGCTCAGTTCTCTTCACAAAACCCAAGTATCCCGTCCTGGCCCATAAGGTCTGCGGGTCTCCAAAGCTGAGCTTGGTGTTGAAGTGGTTGGCCTGGAGACTCTCCTCTCCGTAGATGGTGTAGTAGCCACTGGCACTGTGAGGGCTGTTCACCCAGATCTAAAACAGAGAGAAACAACACTGAGTCACAGCTTGGTTTCAGAAGGAAGAATGGTTCACCCATTATTTTGTCTGTGATGCTGTCATGTTGTACAGTATTTACAGCTGACCTCTCCGAGATGAGAATCACCAAGTGGACCTCTGGTCTCTGGATTTACGATTATCACCCGAACACCTGGCAGTATCTGTAGATGAAAAAAAAGTCATAAGGTGTTTTTGGAGCAAAGCAACAACTTGCATATGTCTAAGAACCCAAAGCGAAAGTGACGCTGCTTTGCAAACTGCTGCCCGGCTAACAGTATGTCACTCAAGCATTTCTATTGGTGGTGCAAATGTAGACAGAAAAAAGCCATTTAAGGTGCGTATGTAGCATCTCACCTTGCCAGACTCCATTAGAGGAAGACTCTGAGGTGCTCCTCTCTCCACCAGCCTCACTCTGTAAAAGTTTCATACAAAAGCAGACATATACAATCAAACTGCAATCCACACTTCATCCCTGAAACATCAGGTGAGACCCAAGTCCCATATGCTGTAAATAATAGGCCTGACATGATACTCTTTAAATTTAGAAAGTTCAGTTACTAAAGACTTTTCAAATGTTCATTGTAATCTTTCATCATGGTTAAAATGACCCTTGTGTTCTTACCTGTCATGTCGGAGGGACTTCATGTCCACATATACCGTACAGGGATCAGGACCAGTGGTGCCCTGTAACATTTAAAGAGCAGGGTTCTCATCTAGGTATGATTCAGAATTAAACTCTCTGTGCCAGCGCTTTATGCCAGAATAAGTTGGCTGATGTACCTGCAGGCAGATGGCCAGGTTAACCCTGGAACCAAAAGCAGTGCTGACAGCTCTGGACGACAGCCCGATGTCCTTAAACAGCTTGGAGAAGGAGTGTGAGAGTGCAAGTCGAGGGCGTTCCTCCGCTATCACCACGCAGCTCCGCACACACGACAGGTTCACACCACGGGCCTGATACACACCCAAACAAAGTGATCAAAACCTTGAGAAATATTACATCTGTCATTCATGATTCTCTCCAGATATATGTAGTTCCTCCTCACCTTGAGTAACTCAGTCTGAGTGCCCAGTCCTTTGGTGCAGAGCTCCATGACGGAGTAGGAGCAGAAGGTGTCTCTGATGCGGTACTGACTGAGCGTGCTCAGCCACAGAGACAAGCAGCTCTCCAACTCGAAGGGAGGAATCAGGATGGACTGGTGACCTGAGTAAACACTAAACACAAAACATAAGGGAGATAAAGTGGATGAATGGAGGAGGAGTCAACAGAGAAAGACGTAGCATGTATGTAGTGTCGGTTTAGCGCACCTAGCGAGGCACCACAAGACGAAGCCCAGACCGCAGTAAGGATCCAGGCAGATGGCTATTTGGCGAGAGGAGTACAGTTCACACTGCAGCTTTATAGAGCGACAAAGTGCACTGACTGCTGCATGAGAGATCTGCAACAAACAACAATACACATTAGAAATAAATTCAAAGAAAATGTCACTGTTACTCTGTAACTCTGTAAGTAGGCTTTACAAGAATCCATTGCCTGATTTCTCTATAACCTATCAATGACTACTTTTCCTAATTGTTTCTGAACATCTTTAACTGTTGTAACAATTTATGCTTTTTCTGTTATTTTCTCCCTAACTTGGCATTGCTTTATATTTCTGTTAAGTTGATTGAAGCTAATAAATCACACCATCTTTTTATGCATTGTATTCCTCCAAGCAGACATAGGTTTTCAGCGGGTATAAAGTGTGTTGATCTTCTGCCGCCAAGTGTCGCTGTTGCATTCGCCATTTTTTCTCCTCTGGGAACTGTGATATTTAACCCATAACGCATTGAACGACAGGCTATCTAAGTCAGTCTTACATTAGTCTCTCATAAATAAGCTTTATGCAACAGGAAAATTTAAGTATCTATAGCAAGTCTGACTTAAAGTTATATTTAAGACAAAGACTAGCTCTACTTTTATGCAACTGGCCCCTGGCTCACACTTGTCAGGCAGTCGCTGATCTTTGTTGTTTGTTTTGAAGGGAAAAAAAACTTAATGGTTAAAGACATTCAGGATTCAAGTTCTACACATCACTTAAACACTTCTCACAGACTAAGCAGCTGAAGAATAATGTTTAATTTGAAATCGCTACACAAAATTAAACTTTTGTTTACAAAGTTTGTGAGTTTCTAGTGGCATGAGTTCGATCGTCACTTAAACTACTCCAGAGATCAAAAGGTCCATCTGTCAGGCTTAATTGATTCACAACGGATGTTTTCCATTCTGCTAATGTTTTAGATTGTTTAGATTTGTTGCTCCAGTAGTTAGGGAGCAACATTAGCATCCATTTGTTGTGCTTCTGGCCCTCTAATGAACGTAAGTGTAATATTCTCCCTCTTTCAGCTCTATTTTTGGTCTCTACTATATCCTGAGGGAAATATCTTTATCTATATCTTTAGCTGCTAAGTGCTCTACTATGTTCACCAGCTTGTCTCTAAATGTGTCTGTCTGCTGTTTGGTGCTGAGCAGGTACTGCACAGAGGGGTTTTGAGCTTTTTCACTGAAGACAGTTGCCTGCTGCTGCCGTAAACAACGCTATGACAGTGGTGAGAGTGAACCAAAACATTAAAGTTGAGGGCTGGACAGCTAAACAATAAGTTGTAACACACTATAAAGCTATGTAAAGTCAGAGCTTTACAGAGCTGCAGAGGAGCTGCACATTCAGGTGATACATCACTGCACATTCATCACCACGAGTGATGGTTCTCCTATTGTCACACTGTTTTAATGTCATCATTTTATAAACTGTTATGCTGAAAATGTAAATTGTTCAGCCACAAAGTGTGGAGACCCAACAAAGGAGAAAGGAAGACACGTAGGAGCTCAGCAGCTGTATACGTAATACCTTGTGGGTACTGGATTGGGATCAAGAGTATCAAAAGTACACTGCTGTATTTGAGAGTGAAGCTCATCAGTCTCACCTTGACCCCAGTGAGCATGCCTGTGGTGGACACACTGAAGTCCAGATAAGCAATCATCTCTGCTGTGGGTGGCTTATAGATCTGTGGAGGCCTGCGGCGAGGAAGGTCATCTGCAAACAAGAAACAGTGCAGGTTTTACAGAGAGCAAAATAAATATTAAGTTATACTGGGCAACTATGACACAACAGATGAATGCTACCCAAATGCATTTACTAATTGACTACTGTCTCTGGATATGAATTCAATCAAATTCAAATGCTGCAGGACATAATACCCACATACTAAAAGGGAAACATAGTACGTACAGTATGAAACAGGCACTTATCTACCCACAAGTTTGTCCAACCACTGAGCAGTTTTTCTAATAACTTGAGAAAGCACTGTCCCACTTCCTGTGTGTCTAAATGCTACTAACAGTCCACGATAACTGACCTGAGCATTTCTGACTCTTCATACACACTCACTGTGACGATCTACTACCCACAACTGATAAGCCCTTTTTACTGTATTGAATTTGCCTCATGATAACTGCTGTAAACGTGTTCTTTATTCAAGAGTACAGTCACTTCTTTAACCATCTATCATATGACTCTGTAACTCTGTACACCTAATGTAGATTTAGGGTTAAAATAATTGTTGAACTTTAGACTGATGGTGGCACCACAGGAACTGTATTTTGTTTTGTTTTTTCACATTCATTTGCAGCACTTTGGAGTATTAAACGTCCTGTTTATAAATGACCTCATGATAAGAGGAAATAAAACATGGTGAAGTTTTACCTGAGCCTGACAATAGCCCATTTTCGCAGAAGACACTTTGACATGTCACAGTAGGAAAAGCACAGGTGTAAAAAAATTAATGATGACCGAATTCCATGTAGCTGCTTCAGCC
Organism: Cephalopholis sonnerati; assembly: GCA_019142605.1. Classification (NCBI taxonomy): domain Eukaryota; kingdom Metazoa; phylum Chordata; class Actinopteri; order Perciformes; family Serranidae; genus Cephalopholis; species Cephalopholis sonnerati. Next base: position 37,526,308 of record JAGQAX010000002.1, read on the forward strand.
ATAGTGCTTCACACTGTGATGGCTCACTGAGACACGTATAGAACAGGAGCCTCATTACAGAAACTTCCTAAGTCTAAAATCCTATCCTAACTCAGTTTGGGATGACATTTAGGACTTTTGGTATCACAGAAACATGTTTTCTAACTGCATTTAGGATTTTAAAAATCCCATGGTATCTTGGGAAAGGAATTAGCTATTAAAGAACTTTCCTAACTTGGGGATTTCCCAAAGTAGGAATCTGAATTTAGGATGGCATAGACTATGAATTCAAAATAACTGCAAAACATGGAAGCAGCACTGTTGTTAGGTCTGTATGACAATGACAACAAAATATAATGATCGAAAGACGCCTGAAACTGTATGACGACACTTTAAATTTCAACAAATTATTCACATGTGTAATGCATTTATTTGAATTAATGATGGATTTAAATAACAGGGCAGAAAACATCATGAAAAGTTGGGTTTCCTATTCTCCACTAACACAATTAGCTGCTGCGAACCCGTCCTAGCTATAAATAAACGCCTGTCATTTTTTGTCCATAATGGCAAGCTGTGACAAGTGAAAGCTGTTGATATTATGACTCGTCAATTTCGTGCAGCCTGCCAGTACATTCTAAACATAGATACAGGCATGACAGGATGAGTGCAGATTGATGCACTGAATTTACAGTTATAGTTAGGATTTCTTGAGTTAAGATATGATGGGAGGTCTGAGATAAGATAGGACACAGCCGTGAGATTAGGAATTACTTCTGTAGTAGAAAGATAGGATTTTTCTTATCTTTGAAACTTAATTTAAGAAAGCACAAGCAGTTAAGATATTTTTCTGTACTGAGGCTCCAGAGCCATTGTGAATGTTAGTAGAAACATCTGTCTTTTTCCTACTAAGACAAGTCAAAACGTCTGCTGGAGAAAAAAAGGCCCATCTTTTGGTTACTTACCCGTGTCAATGATTGTTGGCCATGTTTTAATGTTTACAGAAGCAGCAGCCTCTTTGGAGCGCAGAGTCCTCATGAGATTTTGAGTGGTGAGGATACATGCAGCTTTACTGACCTGGTAAGAAAACATAAGCATGAGTCATCTAAACAAGTGGAGCTGCTGCTGAAAACTGAATGAGTGACAAAAACAGCCATAGGCACACAGAAATGCATGTATACAACATGATCTGTCTTCTTATAGCCTACCATAACATGTATTTTTAAAGGCTTGTGACCAAGATTTTGTGCTGAGCGGGACATTTTACAGTTAGAAAAGACTCATTATAAGTTATAACAGGAAAAAGAGGACATAAAGTGTATCCAGGACTGCCTTGAGAAATGATGTGATTTAAAGGAGCTGTATGCATGCAACATTCAAAGCATATCTATGACTCATAGTCTGAGCCAGGATAATCTGCAGCCAGCTCTCAACATGGAGTTGGCTGAGCCGGCAACTAACTGCTCCATGCCTGTACAGTCCTGACAACGGAAACAGTGCTGACAGTGATATGAGCACAGTGCAGAGCTGCGGGGCTTAGCTCGCCATTTGGATACACCCACAGTGTCTCACATGCACATGCGGCCAGACCGTCTACCAAAATAAAGTACAGAGAAATTCGGATTACAACACACAGAGGGAGTGTGACATCATTCTTTGCTCAGAATGCCATTACTCCATTTTTATCTTTGTTTAGCAAGTAGTTGTTTACTACTATATTAATGTTCTGAATGTCGTAAAGAGCTCCTTTAAACATGGATGGATGCCCTTATTTTCAGTTAAAGTCATTAGTCAGATTTTTGGTGAACTGCAGTTTTGTTTTTTTTGGAATGGAACTTCTAGGAGGTCTAACCTTGTAAAAAAGTGTTGCCCAATTACAAAACAAGTCGTAAAATTTAGGTAACAGGGTCATCACAGGAGGCTCATTGTCCATTTAGGCAAGATTAAAAGACCCTGATATTAAGATTAAATGAATAAAACACCTGTATGTAAACACAAACCCATGAGCATGTCATAAAATATGTGCATCAGCAAAAGAGCACCCACACTTACATCAATAATCATGCGGACAGTAGGGAGCGTAGCTGCCAGGTTCTGAGGGTGCGGAGGTCTGACATTTACAGGAACGCATCCAGCGTAGAGACAGCCGTAGAAGGCAGGCTATCAAATCAATGCCTGGGAGAAAGATGGGGGACAAAGGTGGATTAAAAAAAAGTAAGAAAGACAAAACTCACAAAAATGAAAGGAATACTTCACCCTGAAGTGATCATTTGTATATCAGTTACTCACCCTGTGTTACATTAATTTAGTGAAAAAGAAAAAAAGTTTTTCTTGCATGCCTCCATGGTTAAGGAAGAATCCAGTTTTTGAAGGTTAGTTTGGATTCACCAAAGTCACACAATAACAAACTAAAATTGCTGTTCTGATAATGAAGTCTGGGTTTGAAGAGAGCACAGCGAAGTGTCACTTCCAGCTCAGTTTCCTGTTAGAAAGGACTGTCTGTTTGTACTGAGCCTACAGTTGGTTAACTAAGACTTGGACAATACTGCACGAGTTGTGTGAGAGTTTGTAAATGGAATGTTGTTATATAGTTTTGCTGCTGTTAAATGCAGTCACCTATGACTACAGTTCATTAAGATTTTTCTACTTCGTTCACTGAAGGCATGTAAGGAGAAGAAAGGTTTCTTCCTGAGCTCAACGTTACACAGGGCGAATGATTGATGTACAGTTTACATGGTCATTTGGGTGGGTGAGGTATTCCTTTAATTTCAATGGGAGTAAAACATAGACACGGACAGGAAGCCAGAGGCAGAACCCACCGGGAGGATAAAGCAGCACTACATTCTCTCCAGTGTTGATGCTGCCTTTCTCAGTGAGTGCTGCGGCTATCTTTTCTGCTCGCTTATGAAGCTGGACGCAGGTTGCTGTACTCACTGTTACACCCTGAAGAACAATAATAATGCACAGAGGAAGAGATTAAAGGTCACCAGAAACATGAGGAGTAATTCATATAGCAGTGTCATTGTACATCACAGTCAAAGCATACAAACTGTATTTCTCAGTATATGAAACAGATCAGTGTGATACCTTGGCATTAAGGAGAACAAAGAGGACGTGGTCTGCATCTGTCTGTGCCCTCCACTGTAGAGCCTCTGTCAAATACTGATGCTGAAATAAAAAGAAAAAATTATTCGATTATTGTATATCTGAGGAGTGCACTTTAATAATCTTTATACATTATTACAAACACAACCATAGAGGGATGAGTTTTGTGCTGATGGAAGAACTTAATTTAATACAGCTTAAAAAAAAATAAGGTGGTGCTCAGAGACTGCATATCTCAGTACACAGCTGTCTAGCATAAATTATCTCATGCCAACGTGCAAACAATTTACACCACAGACTCCGAGCCAATCCAGCTCTTAGAATAATGAGCAATAACTTAGGGTGTGAAAGGTTTGCAGTAAAACAAGGGAAAGCTACAGAAGGTACTCATCTTGTAACACAGATAAAAAATGAACATGCACATTTTTGCTCGTGTCACATTTTAACACAAATGCACAAAATAAAAACCACAATACAATATAGATTAGAGCATGACGGGAGGGGAAGACGCCAGAAGAGGGGGCCATAATTCTTACCATCACAGTGGGCCACATACAGAGCTACATCCAGAGAGGGACGAGAGCAGAAGGAGAGAAGAGTCCAGGTTTTTTTTTTTTTTACATCTTTAAGACTGACTTGAGGCTGAGCCTGGGCCATTGCTACACCAGCAGTGGAAAGGCTTGAAACTAGAGGTCGACCAATTCATCAGCACCAATAGGATCATTAGGATCATTATCAGCTGACCTTGGTGGCCAATGGCTGTACAGCCTCCACCAGTCACGCAGGAACTGAAGAGGGGAAGGCTGTGTTAAATTGAGCAAAAAGGCGGTCCACAGGGGCGTTTTTAGACGCGAGGGGTTGTGCTGCTTCCCAGCATTGGGCACTTGATGAGCATGCCACTAGGCATGTGGGCTGTCTTCTTCCAGATTTCAAACCAGACCAACATGGCGGCTTGTTGGCATCCTTCTCCAATATTATGAATATTGTTCACTGAAATGTGTTTCTGAAAACAGTCAAAAAATAAGCCATGCAGTTGCTGTATCTGTCTTTATTTTAGATCGACAACAGTTCATTTCAGAGTTTTTCAGGAGCTTCCAAAGGTGGCTTGTGCAGATTGCCCCTGATTTGCATAAAGTAGCCCAGATTCAACTTCATGCAAATGAAGAGCGGACGCCCTGTCTCTCGAAACACGTCGCTTCCAGAATGCCCAGACAAAGCTGCTTCCTTATACAGAATAAGAAGCGTGGCCATGACGGATCCTGTGGACATGTACTGTAAGTGTTTTGACTCTTCATTTTAACATGTACATGAATTTTCTGGCTGGACCGCAATAGCAGGTCCAGCAATATAGCGCTAGAGCAAAAGTCTGTAAGGCCGTGACTGAGTAAATGTTGGCACCAGTTTCAGAGACAAGTCTTTGTTTCAAACTAAAAACTAATAAAAAATAAGAATCGCTCCCACTGACATTTTTCATTTAGTTTGATTCGCTCAAGATTCATATTTTTATTTTATTTTAGTTTTAATCAAGTCAAAGATTGTTCATTTCTGACACTGTAATATATTTTTCGGCGGAATAATCAGCTTTTTCCTGTTCCAAACTATCAATCAGCCTTTCAAAAAAACACTACTGGTCGACCTCTACTTCAAACCTGACTAGTAGCACCATAACACACTGAACTGTGCACAAGTCCCCCTACTGATTCTGAGGGACATCATGTGGCTCTTTTGAAAATGGGAGTATGGTTGAAAAGTTATCAAATACGGAGTTAAATGCTGTGGAGTTACAGTGTTTGTGGTCACATTACCTTTCGGACAAGATCCTGGTCTTCGATCATGCCGAGGTCCCTGCCTGCTGCCTGGGCAATCCTCTTCCCTGCCACCAGGTTGCCCACCATCACGGATGCAGGACCTACACCAACTACAAGAGAAACAGAGTGAGAGAGAGACAGAGAAAGGTAAGGGCACAGGAAAACAGGAAGAGATAGGAGGGAGAAAATGCTTGTAATACAGCACATTTCACAGTAATTTCACGTGTTTTACCCAAAAAAACCTTAATACCTGTCACCTTAATATTAATCCTGTCAGAATCAACCATGCTTTAATTCTTACATTACTGGAAAGTAAACATCCTAAACTGCACGACTATTTTAGGAAACAGATGTCACAGAACAAACAAAACTAATCCAGTGTGAGTACAGAGGATTCACGTGGCTGTGTCAAGAATGCCGATTGCGTGACATTTGTCGAACTTTGCCACAGCCAGAGGGCCAATGTGGCAGAAACACTGCTTCTTTAAGTTCAAACTCTCTTATGTGTTTGTTACATAACACTACTAACCGTGCTCTTATTTCACAAAACACTTTATAAGCCTGACTGAATCTCACATGTCGGACAAGCAACAATTTCTCTCATCGTTGGGAGATACTGTCTGCAGATAAGCATCACCTACCGGGCTGCTTCTGGCGGGGCTTGGGCAGGTTGGTGACACATGTATGAGGACACATTAGGATGTTGCAGGGGTGCAGGTTGCCGTCTAAGAAAAACTGCTTGGTGTCAGAGATGTGGATGCCACCGAGGGGTGTTTTAGGTAAGGTGTTGGCTGGGACCAGAGCCAGACAGTAGAGGCCCACCTGGTGGATGCTGTCAATGGCCTGCAGAGGAAACGACAGGTAACAATCAGATAATATTACTAACACTAATAAGAAGTTATTTACTGTGCTTGAAAATTAAAGCTTGTTTTGCCTTTGTTAAAGGGGACCTAATATGCGTTCCCTTATTTTCTGTCATATATGTAATGTACAATTTTGGGTGTATTTATTAAAAACATTGCCAGTTTTAAATAATGTGGTAAGCATATGTAAAAGTAATCCTTGTGAGTAAAACCTCAGGCCTCAGATCATTCTCAATATTATGTTTCCAATGTTCTACTTTTGAGACAAGCTGTCATCAGCTCCTCATGGATGTCTTTATATGGTCATCTGCCCCATGCATGCTACTGCAGTGTTTACATTATGTTACCTGCACTGCTACATGGAGCTACATGCTAACTAGGGTTCAGATTTAATCCATCAGTGCCAAATTTTGGTACCCGTAACCCAGGTTTCGACCAGAGGCAGAAGTGCCCTGAAAAACCCCGAAGCCCAGAGGCTGGCCACAGAGCTCCACAGCCGTTCCGTCAGTCCCTCTGTCGGTTTCCCAGTGAACCAAAACAATCTCTGCAACACCAATCTGTCGCAATAATTTCAGTGACTGTTTTCTTTTCTTTTCCTGTATTATTTTAGTATACACATAGAAGTAGACAGAAGGATGGAAAGAGAAGATTAGCTCTATGTATGATTATAAAAAAAGCAGAGGAGCAGAACTGCTTTTTAGTCTACTACTGTATATCACCCCTTCAGCTTGTTGAAAATTTACATTTTTGTTATTACAGAGACAGTTAAGTACCAAAAAAAGGTACTGTTGGATACCAGTACTGAAATCCAGGTACTGGAACCAGTACTGGTTTTTGGTAAAATGTGAACGGTACCAAACCCTTATGCTAACGTCAGGGAAACGTGTAATCTTGGTTGGTGATGTGGTTAATATCTTCCCAATTTTGGACCATATTCCTGCTTGTGATGATTTTGATATGGAAGCTTTTACTGGGAAATTTTCATGTTAGAAAGTGCTGTTGTACTCCATTACAGTCATTCCCCCGCCTGCAATGATGGTGCAGAGATCACAGAGATAAGAAGCCCCGGAAATGCTGACCAGTAAGAGCAGACTTGGCTTTTCGGGAGGAGGGCTTAAAGAGACAGGTGCTAAAACAGAGCGTTTCAGACAGAGGGTGAATACAGGTGTTTCACCACAGACAGTATGAGGAAAATAATGTTTTTTTATTAACATTAAAGGGGACATATTATGCTTTTCCTCTTTTCTGACCTATAAATGTTGTTACAATGTGAGATACTCGTGTTTAAACGATGCCAAAGCGTCAAATAATGAGGTTTATGCATTTGGACGTGAGCCCTGCAAGCTGTTTTGGATGGCTCTGCACGCTGTGTTTAACTGTCTTTTTTTAACAGAGTAGTCCGATTGACGTCAATGTGTGCCGGACTTACTTATATGGGCATGCCCAGGAATATGCCGCACAGGCAAGCAGGTAATGACAACAAGCTACTGCTAACGTTACTTACCATTCAGAGACATCTTTAAGTAACCTCTGTACTTGAGAAACTTCAGGCTGTCCAGTCTCTACCTCTGGATCGGATTCGGGATCCAACACATATGGCTGTATTTCAAAAGTTGACGTTTTCAAAAGTGAAATTCTCTCAACTTCTGCACCGGCAAAATAAGGAGGTGGGGCTCGGCAGCGCTCGCCAGCCCTTCGGAAGTCCTCGGGAGTGTGACCAATCACAGCGGAGTGGGCTTGGGGAGTAAATAACACAAACCGTTTTCGTGGGATGCGGGAAATACAAGGAAGTGATGCAGCGAGAGACACAGCGTCCCAAAGATCTACAAAGCTTTCTGCGCGGGTAATTGTGTGTAGCTGCTCTATAGGAGTCCAATAATCAAATACAATGGCCCGAAAATGAGTATAACAGGTCCTCTTTAAAGCATGTAAACATGTTCTAGTAGAAACCCAACCTGAAAATGAGCATAATAGGTCCCCTTTAACAATGGTGTTTTGTAGACAAGGTGGTTCACAATAAAAGCATTTGAAAGGAGATAATGAGGTGATTTACCTGAAGCACTCGGCTCATCCACTGGAAGCTGTCCTCTTCGCTGGCGTCTGGCCTCTGCTCCGCCACAATCACAACCCTCTCATCATAAAACACTGTGACTGAAAACACAGCGATCCTGACACACAAATATTTTAAGATTATTAAGAACGTGTGGAAGTCAGACATCTATACACAATATTAACATTACATCCAGTCATGATCCGTTTCAGACCTGCTGTGCTGCTTTTGTACCACCAGATGTCAGTAGTGATAAATTAGGATTCCCACAGTGGAGCTCACCATCTTTCTAGACACACTTAGCATAGAGAGGAATTTAGTGGTCTCCTCACCTCCCACGGTACACTGTCTTGACTGGCTCCACTGCAAGAGCCGTAGCTACCAGGTCGTCAGCGTTGTGCCTCCGCCCGCTCACCATCAGCAGACCCTCGATCTTCCCCACCACAAATATCAGACTACCCTGCAGGGAGCGGGAGGACACACAGCGGGGTCATTGTAGTACAACTATACAGATCCATTCAAAGACAGAGAGAGAAGGATGGCTGGCAGGATGTCTCGAGTTACCACAGATGTTGTGCTGTAATGAAACGGCTGCACTTACTGGGCCAACGAACCCCAGGAGTCCTGACCGCACAAATGGAATCTCTCCAATAGGAACTCCATTTGCATTAACTGGTATCACCTGAACACAACCACACAGAAAGGATGGAAATATACCACAAAAGAAACTAATTAAATGTTGTTTCATTGTATCGGCACAGGCGGGCTGCGGGTGTATTTCTTCTGTCATACCTCAAAGGTGTTTTTGGTGACTCCAGGCAGGCCGTAGTACATGTTGCCTCCAGCACGGGAGTTGATTATTATCTCGCCTATCTCATCTGTTTTACACAACTGAGGAGGACCGTCTGGCTTCACAATGCACATCAGAGCTGAAGACACACAAAGGGAACATTCAGACAGCTAGACTTCATAAATTGAAGGAATTAAACAAAGACTATTTTCAGCCCACTTTTTTGAACACGACTTTTTTCCTTCTAAGTTAGCATCTTGCTTTTCCTAGAAGCTTTTGGCTGCACAAGTAAAAAACTGGTATTCTTCTTCAAGCTATTAAGGTTGGCAGATTCAAAAGTATGCAGGAGGAGCATATACTGTCTGAGCTGTGCAACTTTGGAGAGGTGAAGTGAGTCCCATTTTCTTCTGTAATGTACATACATACTAGGAGTATTTACTTAAGCACTGTCACACAAGAGGGAGTACTGTTGTGCTGAATATCAGCGAGGCTGTGATACTGTCACTGAAGATAATGCCGAAGATAATCACTACCACCTCCGGAGATTCAAGAATTAGTGTTCTGGCTATTGTTACTGCCCGATACAGCTAACTGTAGCTAACCTGTTAGCCTGATGCCAAACAGTAACAGTAACCCAGCTAGAGCCACCTCACTAGCATTATCTAAGCCTGTTTTTATCATCATCATCGTCATCTGTATAAACAATTACATTTTTTGCTGACAGTGAGAGTACTAACAAAAACATTGTGGACATGTGCTCTTGGAACTTTATGCCAACCAGCTGGTCTAACAGAGCCTGCAGCTCTGAAAAAGTCGCCTCAAATTTCCAAATAGGTGTTGTTTGGATAAAGTGATCACATACTGGGAATCTCAATGGTTATTTTCTCGCTTCAAAAACAATTCAAGTGTCACAACAGCTTTTTTCCTTCAGCTAAAAAACAACTTTTTGGCAAGTAAAGGATAAAAGCTGGTGACGCTGTGAGCACAAAACCACGCAATGTGGGAGTGCCCGAGTTCAGGCAAAGTGTCAATATTTCACCCACAAACACAGTAATTAAACACCTTATCATCATCATAGAAATCTTGTTAATTTTATGTTAATTTTGAATATTTCACAAAACATACAATAATTTTTCCTGCTACATGAAATGGTTTACCTCTATGTCAGTGTGAAATGAAAATCAAACTCAAAATATCTGAATTTGCTTGAAATACTTTAAGTAATCTATTACAGGGAGCATTTAGCGTTTTATTTCTTGCCAAAGTCATCTCATCATCTCGTGCTAATGCATTTCAGAATATTTCCTGTTGGTGTGTTGTGCTTGCAGAAAGATCCAACATCCAAGATTTAAGCACAAGCTGCAACACATCACTCTATCACTCCTTCCTGTGTAAGAACCAACAATTTTTTAATAAATCTATTCTATGGTTTGCTTATTGGGCTTATATTTCTGACATACTGTAACTTATGAATGCTTTTTGTGGCAGTTCTTTCCACAAGCACCTATCTGTCATTTGTTATCTCAGCCAAGGGACTTAGTTTGTGTTAGTGTTCTGTTTGCTTGTCTGTGTCAGCAGGAATACAGAAAAACTACTTGCCCAATTTTAAGGAAATTTGGTGGAAAGGTGAAGCATGAGCCATGGAAGAGCCCATTAAATTATGGAACGTATATGAATCACAGGGCGGATGCACAAGTTATATTTTGCTTTTGTTAACATTATAACACAAGGCATTTGGCCTTGGCAGAGGTCTGTGCTCTCTGAGTGGCCTCCTAGTTTTTCATGCTCTCCTTTTGACTCATTTATCTTTTCGTCTCTCCTCACCTCCAGGCATGACATGCCCCACATCTTGTACAGTCAGGGCGGAGTTCTTGTCCTCTGTGTTGACCCTGATGACACCATGGCTCAGGCCGCCCATGGAAAGAATGGCACGGGCGGGGAGGGGTGCGCCCGGTACTCCCGGTCTACACGGACGAGAGTTCGATCAGACATGAGCGTTTCCAGTCATCCCATCTGTTCTTACATTTAGCCATCTGCCCACCTACCCCCGTACACCACCACACACAACAGACTACATCTTTATCCACTCTGCGAGACCAGTAAAAATGAAAACCTTGAGGGAAGCTGTGTGTCATGTTTTCTCTTTGTCTTTTATAAAGCATAATGTCCTTTCATGGGCCTTGGGTTAAAATGGAGGGTGTGAGGGTGGGAAGAAGGAATAAATGGGAGGTAGGTGGGACAAGAGACTTAAAAGAAAAGGTCTTTGTCTGTGTTTGTATTTTTCCTCTTACATAATGATTAAACAATCCAACACAAAAAGGAAATATAGGTCAGTGACATACCTGCGTATAGCTACTGTCATAGCCTCAGGGGAGGTGGCACAGGGACAGATGACCTCAGGTTTCAGCCCGTGGGACTGAAACACGTTCAGGAAGGCATCACAGGAGGACACCGACCCTTGACAGCAAGAGGAAGGGGATTCAGCATATTACATCTTATTTGTGTCGTCAGAAATGGCCTAGTTTCACAAGGCTAGGGTTCATGAAGTACTCACAGGGGTTAGCACCATCAGCAACAATCAGCATTCGTAATGAAGCCAGACTGGTGTCTCTCTGGTCCCGATGAGCCATCATGGCCCAGTGTAGATCACGGCACTTCACCAACGCAACGCGAGCTGCACAAGAATATGAGTGACATATCATGTCATGTTAAAGCGGACCCATTATGCTTTTTCTTATTTTCTGCCATATAGTATGTTACAATGATGGATGTTTAGATGAAAAGTCAATGTGGTAAACAACTGTGAAAGTAATCACTGTGAGCAAAAACCTCCGGCTTCAGACCGTTCTGACTACACTGTTTCTTTATACTTTCAAGACAAGCTGACGTCAGCTCGTGATGGATTCCTTTATATGATCATCTACTGCAGGTACGCTACTGCAAGTGTTTACATTACATGCACTGCTACATGTAGCTACATGCTAACGTAAGTGAAACATGCAGTCTTTGTAATCTCTGTTAAGTGTTCCCCGACTTCAGATAATACCCCTACTGGGACATTTTGGTTGTGTTTTGAAGCTGCAATAACTTTGCAAAGACACTAAGATACGGACACACTGACCAGTCAGAGCAGACTGGGCTTTTTCTGTGAGGTGGGTTTAAAGAGACAGGCGCTAAAACTGAGCTGTTTCAGACAGCGGTGAATACAGACAGTATTAAGAAAATAAAGTATTTTTTGACCGTTAAAGCATATAAACATGTTTTAGTAGAAACCCTGAATACAAATATGAATCTGAAAATGCGCATAATGGGTCCTCTTTAAACATTTATACTATTATTCTTTTATATGTTATTACTCAAGCTGAGACTGTAGTGTTACCTTTGTGGATGTGGACTCTCTGTACCCAGGAGAGAGGACATGCCTTCATTACTGCATAGGGAACACTGATAGTGTGTATCCTGTTCATCACAGCCTGGAAACAAACAAAACCTGATTAAGCAGCTGAAACAGTATTTTTTCTCATCTCGTCAAAACCCCCAAAGTGGTTCATTATACTGAAAATTGTTCTTAAATTACAGAAAATGTAAAAAAAATAAATAAAATAAAAAGGTCCACACACACTTACCGTGAGAACTCCATGCCACAGGCCCATGTCCTTTTTAAAGTCCAGGACATTCACCAAAGTTTCCCCTTAAAGTGAAGAGAGAGAGAAGAGTGACTTCAGACTCATAACAACTGTGTTGATGAAGAAACCTTCAGCTGATGGATAATGAAGACATTCTGCGTCCTCACTCACCTTCACAGTAGTTGCAGGCCTGTGTCAGTGCTTGACAGTGGGTCAACATGGCTACTTTAGACACAGCCACACCGACCACTGTGCCCTCTTTACTCGCCTTGTACTACGCAGAGAGGAAACATGAGAGGAATTTGTGGATACAAATGTCATCGCCTGTTTCTTTTCATATTACATCAGGATGCAGGTCAGGATTTAAAGGGATAGTTCACCTCTAAATCAACATACATATTTATTCTCTGACTTGAAATGCTGTTTATCCAGACCGTTTTAGTGTAGGGTTGTTGAGTGTTGGAAAGATTGGCTGTAGAGGTGTCTGCCTTCTCTCAAATATAATGGACATACAGCAGATGGGATGCAGTACATGGTGCTCAAAGCACCAAAAAATACATTTCAAAAACTTAACATAACTCTTAACTGTTTTTAGGAATCATGACCTTGTCGTGAGCAGTTTCATGTAGGAACTGTTTTCTTTTTACTGAACTACACCCACCAACTGTATCACCATGCAGAAGGAATCGTGCATGTGTGGCTGGCTCACTCAGCACCACTGAGCCAACTAACATCACAACTAAGACGAGGAGGACGCTATTAATGTTTACATCTCATGCTGTTACGAGTACAAGCCTATTGTCCATGAGTAGAAGATTTTTTTTGGCACTCTGAGCACCACGAGCCAAGTGCCTTTTAGTTCCATTATATTAGAGAGAAGACATCTCTATGGCTGATGTCTCTAGCACTTGGCAACTCATACTACAACAGTCTAGATTGACAAACAGCACTAAAATTAAGAGGAAAAATATATATTTTGGATTTTGGGGTGAACAGATGAATGGAATCAGCGGACACACCAGTAAGCAGTTCTGTTACCTCTATATATGCAGGGTCAGTGTTGGCGGTGGGGATGTGCGGCTGCCAGTCTTTGGAAGGCTTGGTCAGGTATTTTGAGTCTGTCACCACCCACTTGAGTCGAGGCCAACCTATCAGAGAAAGCCATTAGAGAAGTCAAATAACTACAAGGGGGCTTACATTATACTTCATAATATATAAAAAAGGGATTAATTTCAAAATGTTACACAACCAGTTTGAGAACAGTGAAATTTGTTGTCACTTCTTCATTAAAGCTCATACAGTGTATCCCAAATAGTCTGAAGGTGACCTGAGATTTAGCCATCATATGTTGCATAAAAATATTTCATAAAAGAGTTAGTTTTTTTTAGTCATGATGAATGTCTAATTATTGAATTATTGAAGTCCAATAATCTCAGAAAGTGCTAACTAACCTTTGAATTGCATAATTTCTCCAGTAGGTGTTTTGGGTAAACCCTTCAGACAGATCTCACTGGTCAGAGCCAGACCAACACCACAGCTTCCAAGCAGAAACCCCACCTGGCTGATACCTGCATCCTAAAAACGCCACACACACAAAAAAACATTTATAGTTAAACAGAAAAAAAAATCTGTATTCAAACAAAATGGACATGTTGGATGGTTTTCTTACTTTGCGAGACAGTGGTACTTCAATAGGTACAGGTATGACCTCAGCCAGGAGGCAGCCGTAGAAGGCCACCCAGAACATACCAGGGTCACTGTTGGGGTACACCAGTGCCACCTGCCAACACATTAAAGCTTACATTCAGGGCCGTTTTATGTATTTATGGATGTAAACTTGTTAAATTCTTAGTTATAATAGCAACAGGTCTACAGCCATGCCCGCAGCTCTCAGACTGTACTGAAGCACAAATGTGCTTTGAGCTAAATGTTAACATCAGTACAGCAATGTGTACAATGACAATGCTAACATTTTTAAGCATCATGTTCTTTGTTTTGCAAATTAGCATGCTTGCATTTGCTATTAGCACTAAACACAAAGTATAGCTGAGGCTGATGGGAACAGTGTCAATTTTGAGCCACTATTGCTTCAGTGTCTACCACTAACACACTTCAAGAGATTGCAGAGAGGAACACATGTTTATTTTTGCACAAGATTTTAATCTAAATATATGTCTGTTCAGGCACTTTCTGTCCCAGAATGGGTTAACAAGCAGTGATGGAGCCTATGGCCCACTGATGACAGTATTATATATTATATATTTGCAGTGAACTGGGTGTTGAGGGTGACATTAGTGGGAAAAAAGGCTGGATTAAGTTACTACTAATGCAACCCAAACATTTCCTACTGCTGCAGCTTAACATTGAAAGCATTTAGCCTGTGAAACAAGGCAACAGACTTTTTTGATGTTTTTGTGACTGCAGATCAGTTTGAAATACTGCAGGGAGTAATGGAACAAGAAGGAGCAGCCACAGTGAGCTGTTAAGGCCCTGACACACAAAGCAATGTTGAGCCGTCGGTGAGCGTTTGTTGCCCTAGTCGGTGCAGTGTGTCCCACACCGTTGCTGCTCCTCTGTCCCGGTCAGCTTTTTTTTGATGATTCAGCATGTTAAATCAGTGACAGCTGAGCCTGTCAGTGAATCAAATCACTTGGTTGGCAGTTGAGAGTGGAGTGAGACCAAAACAAATTTGTTTCATGAGGGAAGATTTTTTTTTCTTTAGCTATTGAGCTCTTTAACAGAAACATTTTGTAATGGTTTGTGTTATGGTTCATTGGTGCATTGTAAATTCAGAATAAATTCTTTCAACACTGGATTGTGTTGTTAATGTGCTAACTAGCTAACTAGCATGAAGACAGTCTTCCGGTTTCTCTTTTGAATGACGATTACAGTCTACCACTGTCTGCTGTTGTGTGGAGTTATTTCCTCTCATGCAGGTACAAAATGTACATGCTGGTTGGCTGTCGGCTGGGGTCTTTGCAATGTGTTAATGTGCTATGTTTTGGCCAAGACACGGCGACGTTAGGCAATGCAGCAGTGGGGCCTTTGTCACCACTAGTTCTCTGAAGTCGGTTTGGTGTGTCTGGGCCTTTAAATGGGGCCTTTAAATAAAGAGCGGCAGGCAGCAGGCTGCACACCTAAAACTTAGCAAGGTAACCAACTCATTTCACCTTGCCTTGCTGTCTGCAGACTGCATGGAAAAAAATTATTTCCTCAATTCTTTATTAAAATGTCAATAGTTTGTCTTGCTGCCCCCAAACCTCTGTGACCTGCAGTATTAAACCACATTTATTACCACCTGTAACTACAGGTGTCCCAAAATTACCCAGGAAAAACTAAAAACTTTGAGACTGTCACTGTAAGGGCCTCAGCACCTTGTTGCTGCAGTAATTAATTTTGTCAGAATTGCACTTCCTTTGTCATACGTTTGTTGTGTGTATTGTGTCAGCTCTCTCACCCTGTCGCCAGGTTTGAGGATTTGCTCATTCTTTGCACCCAGCTTGTTCAGGAGAGTGTACGCCAGCTTCACACTGCGACTCCACAGTTTTCCTAACAGACAGAAGGTGGAGCAGGGAGGAGGTTAGTTAGGAGGGTAGGCTATTTGTCTTACCACTGCCAAAAAAAGCTCATGTCATTGAGTAGACACATCTCTTTATTATCTAATGAACTTTTGAACTCTTAACAGGAACTTCTTAGAAATATCTCTCTACATATTGTAGCATATCACCTTTCAGTTGTATGTTACTGCTACTGATTTAACACTGTAAACATCCTTCCAGGCTTTCATATATCTTCATATCACACACTTTTGGGGCTCACCATAAGTTAGTGTATAGAGCGGTTTGCCTGTGATGTCAAGGGCAGTGAGGGCGGGGCTCTTCCCCTGAGTGGCCCCCCAGCGGGCCAATGCTGCCTGCAAGGCTGGGGGCCAGTTACTGACCACGCCCAAAGGCTCCCCTTTCACTGGGATGATCTGACGGCCCTCCGGTTTGGGTGTGTTGGGGTCCTGCTGGGGCACTGTGAGAGACACAAGAGAACAATTTCAGGTGAACTATTTAATCCTCAAGTCCTCAGATCACAACAAACTGTACTAATAAGTCTGTAAAACATCAATAATTTCATTTTAAATTGTAACTTGGATCCCAGGTCACCATATATGGCTGCAGCCTTCAATAAGGCAAACCATTTTACATTGTGACTGGCTGATTTATCAAGGACTGATAAGTCATTTACTGATGCTTAATAGAACAGTTCAAATAATTAATAATATGACATTTGAAAAAAAATACCTTTGACTGGGTGGAATTTTTTTCTGCTTACCTGGACCAGGTCTATTTATTCACAGCTTGCTAACATTTACTACTGCGACCATAAGTATTTATCAGTTGATAACCTACATTAATAACTGGCTTGTTACTAAATGGAAAGTAAAAACATTGACCAAAGGCATTTTTCACAAACCAGCACCCAAAAAAGTTGCCCTGATTAACGACTTATAATTGATCTACAAACATTTGTAAATGACTTATTAATAAAGCCATTAGTTACAAATTACAAACACTTGGTAAATGGTGATTTTTCTGTGGCACCCAATAAGTCTGCACTAGTCATTCAAATTTTTGCACACTTTTGGGAAAAAAACAATCTTCAAAGTGTAAGATAAGCCCAGACTTTTATTTAAAACATTAAAAAAATTAACTAACAACTTAAAAAGATTGTGAAGAAGTAACAGTTTTGATGTATGTCAGATGTCTATGTATTACTATTGCTGTTTGTATTGCAAAGATACATACTGTAAAAAGCATATTAACCAGCTAGCCCCAGTCCATTTCATCTTGTTTTCCCACTTGTACCTCAAGAGGTGATAGTGAGTCACTGTAGCGTTCAGTCTGCCCTCAGTCCAACATGAGAGGATGAAGAAATAGAGCTGTCCCAAGGGCTGTCAGTAGGGCTGGGGATTGGACAAATATTTCGGCTGTATGCGGCTGGCTGAGTACATCACCAGCTGTTTATTTTTTGGTGATTTTTGTCATTTTATTTTGCTAATTTAATGGTCTTTCTCCAAAAAATGATTGAGAGCCACCGCCCAGTGGGCAGCGACAGAGCATATTTTCACATTTTATTCTTTTGAGTTTGAATGAAGTGTGTCTTACAATGAGTTAACAAGGCAATTAAACTAGTCTAAGTTCAGTGAAAGAGAAATTGAATTCAGAAGGGGTATTTTTCTGTTTATGAAGGAAAATAGGGGTTAAAATAATTCCTTTCTTGACATTTTGTAAGTTTATTAACTTTCTTTATTTGACTAAAAAGCTAAGAGAGCGTAGTAGCTGGCTTGGAGATGGAGCTGTTCCCTATTACTTTGGATTATGTGACCAGGCATTACACCCTGCACCTTTTGGTAGAAATCAAATTAAAAAAAAATACTTTGGTTTAAGTGTTTTATGAAGCAGCATACCCTCTACGATCTCCTCTGAGTCGTCAGTGAAGAACTCGCTGAGTGGGGGCCTCTTGGGCCTCTTCAGGGTGTTGAGCAGCTGCTGAATCTTAGTGGACACTCTGCTGTTCACAGGAACTCCTACAGAGTGGATGAAGGGCAGGGAGAGGGGCAGTGGCACGACAAACACATAGTGACACACACACAGTGGCTCGAACATCCAGTGACATTACATCCAAACTTCTTACCACACTACAGTCTGCTGCTCTTCATTCCATAACACAAGAGACTGCATTCTTTAGTAGACACAATTGATGATAAGATCTTTAAATATCTTTTGGGAATGAAAAGCAGCACACGTAGGTGGCAACAACACAAGGAAAACACAGTGAGAACTGGGGTAAAGTTTTGTTTGGTTTAGGATCACACGTGAGGATTCATTCTGTGCGTGGATGTTGTTTTTGTGGTATTTATTGTTTCTTTAACCATTCATTGTAAACAGGAGGGAGAGTAAGGGTACAACAGCAAACACAGAAGGCTTCGGACATTATACATTAAGGAGTTTTCTTACTCTGGATATTACCTCTTCCTATCAGCCAGTCAAATAAACATGTGACAGGGTAGAGAAGGTTCAAGAAGAGAAGAAAGCAGTGAAGTCTGATTAATGATGATGTTGTGGATGGAAGTCAACACTTAATTGAAGAGAGAAGAGATCTGTGAGTGGAATCAGACATGAGCTCCCGCAAAGGGCCCTGACACACCAAGTCAACAGTCAGCCATCAGAGAACGTCCGAGGCCCTAGTTTTTGTGGTGTGTCCTGCACCACTGGCACTAATCGGCCCATGACAGCTCTTTCTGGCCGTCAAGTCAAGAGAAACAACAAACTTGTCATATAAGGCAATATTTTTTTTCAGCCATTGAGGTCTTTAGCAGAAACGATTCGTTAATGCTACATATCCTTTGTTCTTTCAGCATCGGGTTGTGTTTTTAATGTGCTAACTGGCTAACTAGCATGTTGAATCCGTCCCGCCGGTCTTCCTGTTTCCCTTTTTGAGTGACAAATACAGACTACCGCCATCTGGTACAAAGAGTTATTTCTTCTTACGCATCAGATTGTACATGCTAGTTGGCTGTTTGCTGTAGTCTTTGCGGTTTGTTCAAGTGCAACTTTTTGGCAAGGTGACTTAACAGTCAGCCTTCATCAGCACAAGTTCTTTAATGTTGGTTTGGTGTGTCTGGGCCTGCAGACTTAGAAAGAATAAAAAATTTCATGTGGTGTAGTCATTACCGTCCGCAGTCTCCATCATGCTTGAGCGACTCTGCCCACGGCTCATCCCTCGCACGGCGTTTGAGGGCAGGTCGACCCGTGGGCCTCTGGATGGAGGGGCCACAGCTGTCACATCTGGAGGAGGGGCGCTGTTCTCTGAGGGAGCTGCTAATTACAATACCAGGAACCGGATATTAACAAGTGTTTGAGCGAAACAGAGACCAGTACCTTCCAGTCAAAATTCAAAAGATAATTTTCTTTTGGATCTGAATCCTTTCAGTGGAGCCACTACATGTGCTAACAGCAGAGGTGTTCATGAATATTTTAGTCAGCCGAGTGTCTCACCAATGCGACTGTTGGCCAGCATGTCCATCACAGCTGCGGTGTGGGCTGAGGGCTGAGGCTGAGGCTGCTGCTGTGGTTGGTATTGAGGCTGATACAGAGGTTGGTACTGCGGCTTGTACTGAGGCTGAGGCTGAGGCTTAGGCTGGCTCTGAGGCTGCGGCTTGGCCTCTCCGTGGGACAAGGTGGAGGAGGCCGAGGAGGAGGTGGAGGAGCCCTGGACGGTGCGGTTGATCCAGGAGTCTGGGCTCTGCAGGTTGGGATTGACCGCAGGCGGAGGGGCGACGACTGATGACTGCCTGCGCACAGACGTCTCATCTTCAGAACCGGATGAGGAGTCTGAGAGCGAGAGAAGGCACAAAGTATGAGTATACAGCATTGTGTCATTTGTTAGGGACATTGAGCAGCGATGCTTAAAGGGACGGTTAAGGCTTTTTGGAAAAAAAATGTTCCAATTTGCACATGCACCATTCTTTCTTGACACATGCTCACAGTAGTCCAACTGTCTACTACTACTACAGAACCACTGCCTTACCCAGCAGTACATGAAGGTCATGTCATAATCCTTTTTGTTGGTACAGGACACTGTCATTTCCTTTTTATAAGTTTTTTACCATTAGTAGTTTCATGGATAAGGACTAAATTTGTTGAAATATTGCCACCAATTTGACCAAATTTCCTGTTTGTTCACTGACATGTCATCCACATGTCAAATCTAAATGGCTGAACCAGTTCAAACTCCACATCTGATATTAAACTGTCCTGTAAAGCATATATCAAGGGATCTTGGGACATTTTACGATGCACACTGTAGCCTAAAAAAATGTTCCAAGTGATGCTGGTTTGTGCAAGAAGTAGCCATTGTACTTTAAGAGTTACTACTACAGCACTCCACTGGAACGTTTCACGGACGTTGTAGCCGTCCCTCTAACGTCACTGCTTAAAGCCCCCATTATTAGAACAGAGCAGAGGCACGGTCTTTCTTCCTGTTCTACCTGGTGGCGTGCGGGTTTCGATGGGAGACTGGACATAAGTGGAGCGTCGTTTGGTAGGCATGGGCAGCGCCATCTTCTCCTCCTTATGTTTAGCCAGGGCCGCTTGTACTGCTTCAGAGTGAATATCTGCACAGACAGAAAACAACACACACTTTGAGTTAGGAATGGCAGCTGAGGATCTGATTCAAAGCATGAAACAATAAAGGAAACAATGAAAACAGCCTTTTAAACTGAATCATCAAGAGTTTGCCCACAACACACAGTCATACTCTGTTTTCCTTACAGACCTCTTCTCATCTTTGTATATTTGCTTATTAAGTGACTTTGAAAAAAAACCAAAACATAATTTCCCTAACTGCTGCTTGAATGTTGCTATCGTTGCTTTTTAATTGTGCTGTGAGTTAGGGCTGCGCGATTAATTAATCTCATTTTCAAGTTTTGATTTTGACTTCCAACCACCTCTCATCTCCATTTCAGCAATGACTCTCTTGGTTGATTCAGAGACTTTTTAGACCCTCTTAGTGACTTTATTTCTAAAAAGCGATGAGCAACAAATTTAGCAACTTATTCAGACCATCAGAGGAAAGCAAGAAATATATTAAAATATATTATATTGTAGTTTATTCCCATGCATGCTGCTCAGAGTTATTACTGTCCACGGCTACTCTGTCAACAGCACAGAATCTCTTCCTCTCCTCTTGCACTATGTTTATATTTATATATTGTATGTTCCTTCCTTTATTTATCTAATTTTTAAATCAATTTTTAAATTTGTTTTTCAATTGGATTGTAATTAAAATGAAGAATATACTCATACTATACACTAGTTCAATAAATACATGATATTTCCAGAGTCAATCAGTATCTGTGTTAAATAATCATTATCTTAATACTGACCAAAACAATTGTGATTACAATTTTTGCTATCATCAGCAGCCCTACTGTCAGTCTATAGATCAGTGAGTCACAATCAAAGGGGGCTCAGCCACCCCAAAAGCTTCTACCCCAAAATAATGGTAGGGACAGAAACCATGGCCTAGGGACTACGATAAGTTTACATCCTGGTTTCCTCAAGTTTAAAGGCTGGTGAAGAATTCTGCATTAATACAAACACTCTGGGACTCCTGGTGACATATAGTTGACAGGTTGTGAGAGCACATAAATATCTAATAAACAAATTTGTTAGTTTGTCTAAAAAAAATGAATAAATAAATACAAAACAATCAGAGAAACCCAAAAATCACTGCTTACTCAGCTCTCAGCTCAAAAACACATTCAACCTGTGATGACTTGAAAGGAAACATAATTTTGTTCTAAATGTTCTCAAGATCAAAGTGTGGTAAACACTGCTTTATTTGTTGCCAGTAATTTTTGACATCAACATTTAAGTTCTGTTTCAGTGAAGCTCTGGTGACGAAGAAACAGCCAATTTAAATATCAGGAGAAAATCCTAAGAGGATGACTGCGTTTTCCCACTGAAACAGGAAACCACGACGGGAGGAGAGAGTGAGGCTGCTGCGTATTAGCCCACACGCTTGCCTACACGCAATAATAACTGCAGAGATACTTTCACTTGATGACACCCACAGGCACATTAAAAAAAGCCCACGTGAGCAGCCACACATTCAGACTGCGTAACAACACATGTGCAACAAAAGCCCACTCACTGGCAAATCACATCTATTAACTCAGGGGACAAACATCAACACATTTAAATAAATCATCAAGCACAGCTCATCACACAGCAGCAGCAGGGACCATAATTACATAACTGGCATTCTGCTGAACAGATTGCTCGGGGCTAAATCATCTCCTCTCATAATGTGCCATCGTCCACCCTCACACAGGGGCGTCAGGAGAGGCTGACTCCTTACACATGTCTGGGAGGATGAGGGCTGCCTCCGTGACGATAAGCTCGGTTGGGTGTGTGGAGGGTAGCGGTATGTTTTACACCTGCTCCAATTAACTCTGGAGATGTACGATCTGATATTATCTTTCATTCTCTTTGGTTGACTGCTACACATTTGATTCAGTGAAATCATTTATCTGCTGCAGAGGCAGCAGCCTCAAACCAGTCTGTATGTGAGTGCAGTACTGACAGGTTGTAATTAAATCAAGGCTGTTCTGCACTTTCTCTGCAGCCCAGTAAATGATGAGCACTTTATTTACTTTAGTTTCTCATTGCTGCAGTGTTTTGTCATTTCTTCTCTTTAGTTGTTTATGCTGGGTCTCTTTTAAAACTTTCCATTGTTTAGCCACACTAGCAGCACAGTGTTAGGGACAGAAATGAACTGTCTGTCAGTCACGTAAAGTGCCATTAAAAACACTTTATGCATCTTACAGACTTTGATGATCCCCTGACTTTGCCTCACCACCATTAGGCCAACTTTTGTATTAATCAGATTCTTCGGTTTATAACCAAACACCTACAGTGTTCAGCCCTATGTTCCCTCAACAGTATGTTCCCTAAGCCCTATGTTCCCTCAACCCTATGTTCCTTGAGTACTGTGTTCTGAAAGCCCTGTTTCATCAACCCTATGTCCCGTCAACAGTATGTTCCCTCAGCCCCGTTCCCTCAGCCCTATGTTTCTACAGCTCTTTGCTCCAACAGCCCTATGCTCCCTCATCCCTGTTACCTCAGCCCTATGTTCCCTAACCCAGTCATGGAAGGGCGGGCTCTGATGTCGAGGGAACATGGATCTGAGGGAACACAGGACCTAATTTGTTTAGAAACAGAAATCATAGGTGCTGGGAGAACATAAGGCTGACCCCAGTACAGCCTGACAGAGCTGCTAGCATGGCTGTAGAGAGTCTTAGTGTTGTAGCCTGCTGGTTTATACAAGCTGGTGGTTTTAACTGCCAGCTGAACCTGATTGTGTCCAACATTATTCCCTATTGGCAAGTCCCTAATGCACTACTTTCTGTTATCTTATTTTAGAGATTGCAGGTTTATTAGGCACACTTAGCTAACAGTCTTGCAATAAAAGCTATTTTGATGAAAATTCTAATGTTCAGATTTAGTCAAACTGTTTTAGAGAGGTTTTGATTGGAGGATGTACTTTGTGGTGCTGTTGAACTGAATTACTATTATACTGAAAGGTGTTTCTATTATTTTGTCCATCCCAGTTATATCAATTAGGGTAATTAATGAAAATACATCTTCCTCAACTTAATGAACTCAGTGTAAACTTAATGCACAATAAAAAGTACCCTAAAAAAGTCCCACAATGGAACAAAAATGTAGTATAACATATTAGGGCTGCAGGATATGAGGAAGATATACTACATGTGATAACATGACTGAATATCGTGATAACGATATTACTTGCCATAAGTAAACAGATATTAAAGTGTACTCACTGAACACAGAATGCACCACTAATAGTTCAAATTTAAAGAGCAGTTTTCTACTGATACTCTCTTTCAACTAACTAAAAAAATCCCTCCCTGACTGCAATATCGTAGTCTTTCACCATGTATTTTTGATAGAAGTGAAAAATACAGGTATGTAACACTAGACAGTGGGTGGCTGTGGTTCAGGAGGTAACTACATGAATTCAGTCCATTTACTACATTTATAGATGATGCCGCAAAATGATGATTCTTCAGATGTGTCTGAAATCTTTAAGTACGGCTCACTACAGAGTTAACTATTGATCGCATCAGGAGTAATGAATGAGTGAGTACGGGAGAGTTTGCACTGACTCTTAGCAAACAGCCTAGGTGAAGTACATCACAGCACTTTCACTCTACTACACTGTGAACAGAGTAAAATGGACGCCTCATTATATGGCAAAAGGCTCATCATCCCTCTCGTCCTTGTTCTGTGTTCTTCTCCAGGCCGTCTCTTTCAACCCATCAGTCCTACAAAACTTCAGCGCTGCACTTTTAAAGCAAAAAACGAAGCTGCACTACTTTCCCTCAGTCCATTTAATTTCGCTCATTCCTCTTCTTAATATGTTGCACCAATTTCAATTTTGCCTCTATTTTTCCAGCTCTAATCCTCTCAGTGTTGAATCCTGCTGTCCTTCTGAAGCCTTCAATCAGATAAAAAAAAAAATTCTGTTGCTGGTCAGATTTTCTATGACAACGAAGCATCCACCAAACTCCAGCCTAACAGACTTTAGATTAGTCAGCCTGGTATTTAGCATGCTGGTGTGTGAGGGTGTTTCACACGAGAGGCAAGAAATGTTGAAGAGGCGAGCAGGAAGAGAGAATTAAGAAAAGAAACAGCAGGGTAGGGGCCGGTCCAGAAGGATGCTTTTACAGTCTGAACCTCAGCTAACAGACACGCTAACATCCTCTACTCTACTGCTCTGTTTTCCCTTTATCCTCGTCGGCGTCAGGTTTTCCCCTCCAGATCAGTACCCCCCCTGTTCTCCTCACAGCCTCCTCACACATAGCCAGGCAGTGACATCACTCTGCTTTCACAGTGTTGGGGTCCTTATGGAGGGGCTTCCCAGCTGCAGGGCTGCACTGGCGTCTGCCTCTCTCTCTCTCACACACACACACACACACACACACACACACACACACGATTCTTTAATTGGTCCCTTTGAAACAGCCCAGTGTTTGAGCTTAAAAAACAGGCTGGCTCAACAAGTGAAGCTGATGTGGGCTAATTTGAAGTTATCTGAGGAAACTGTACTGCATGTCCTCAGTGCATCAGAGGTCTTCCACATTTGTGGAAAAAGTGAAGCTGAATGTAGTTTTCTGATGTTCTGACCTGATCTGTAGCGGTCATCCCTGGTTCCTCCACTGCGATGTGTTCTGCGGGAGCGACGTTCTCTGTAACGAGATGAGCTGGAGGGGGGAGGGGCGTGGCTGGAGGAGGAACTGGGAGCGGGCTGCACATCATTCTGACGGGGCGGCTCCACTGTCACATAAACACAACAAACGTATTAATTAATTGTATCATTAGCACATGGGAATCTTGCTTACTGTGTTGCCTCTGTGTGTAATCTTGTTTGCTGCCTTAAAGGGAAACTTTGGTATGTTTTAACCTGGACCCGAGGGACTAATGGAAAAAATAACTTTTGGAATTGGTCCTGTATTGAGAGAGGCTGCTGCGGCCAGCAGCCATGAAACGGGTTACAATAAAATCTTTCAGGGCAACTGCACATCATGAATGTGTGTCTACTATAAGTGCTGTTTTTGGTCATTGACAGGCTCATACTGTTTTTACAAGTGTCTGACAACATTATGAAAAGGACTCTACAGAGAATAAAACATTTTTCTTTACCCCCCTCTTGATACGGTCTGTTTATCTTCCTGCAACAACTGAACTCCTGTGAGATTTCTGCACGAGTGGTTACACACAATAACAAACAGACCAGAGCAGATCAGTGAAAGGTAAAGAAAAACAATCCTTGCTACATTGTTTAAGACACAAAGAATAAAAATCTGAGCCTGATAACGACAAAAACAAGCACGTCTGCTGAATGTAAAATGATGGTGCAAGGTTCCCCTGAATGTAGCGTTGTCACAATACTAGAATTTCTAACTTTGATACAATACCTTGAAAAATATCAACATTTCATACCATTTTTGACATGACAAATGCGACTATCTCGTCATTGGTTAGTAGCAGATAACAGCAGATTGACTGCAGTAAACATTAACAATAATAGAAAATAAAGTGCAGCTGGTACCAGTGTATCAGTACTGTGGAAAATAAGAATTAAAACCATTCTAAATATTCAGAATCGATATGTATTGATAAATTGATATTTTTGACACTACCTAAACGTTTACATTGCAGCCGATGTTGTGGTTGCTGGGTGCAACAATTTTTCTCAGTACTTAACTAAATTCAAAAATTGTTGTTCCCATTAATCAATTAGAAACAAAAAATATGCAAAAATATTGCAAATATTGCTATGCATGCAAAGTTTTCCTCCAATGAGATTAACAGCCATTTCTGTCAACTGTACTTCACTTTAAAGAGATAAGATCTGTCATTTTGCCTTTTAAAAACAAAATTACAGATGCACTGTTCACAAATAATAAATTATAAAGCTGTGGAATTTCCCACTTGCTAAAAGAGAGAGGTTTAAAAAATGTTTGCATACTTTGTGCAATTTTCTGGAGAACAACAATGTACTTAACTTTTACAGGATATCAGATATGGAACAGTGAACAGTGATTATAATTTATATCTGAATTATTATGGAACCAGAGTCAGTTAATTTAATTTAGGCTGTGCTGCACATTTTGTATTTTTCTCTCTACCTTTCCTGTTCCTATGATTATTTTAATATTATTACTATTAAATATGATTATCATTATGGTTTTGTATATACTTTATTCGCTTTATCTTCTCCCATATTTATCTTAAGGATTTGTCTTATGTATATAGTGTCATATTGACACATAACAGGCCTGCCTACAGTATACACACCATGTTACAGCTGATGGTGATGCAAACCAATACCGTAAACAATAGCACTATACTGGACTGGTGGATTAAATTTATTACAAGGACACATTCAGTCGACTGAGTTGAGTTGCTTGATGAGCAGCAGGAGACATTTTCTATCTATTAGCCAATTTCTTTGTAATTTCCACCAGCAACCATCAGATCCTTCAGTGTAGCAACGGAGCCTCCAGCAGGTAGACGCATTTTGGATTCAGCTAACAACTGATCATCATTCGTGCTCCACCATCAGTGGAATGAGGGGAGATTAGCAGAGACATGGTACTGCTAGGAGGCAGCAGTGAGCATTATCAGGTCTTAATGTACATTTACTGCAATCTGTACCTAGATTACATCCTCACATCTATTCTACAATGCATTTATGTTTTCAACATTTAGTGATTTTTTAAATACAACATTTACAGTGTGAGACCCAGGTTAAAATAGCCTGTTATTAAAAGACAAGCACATGTATGTGACAGTTTACCTGAAAGTGAGCAGAGCATTGATTTTGTGTTACTGAGTCATACAAATAAGACACTGAAAATCAATTACATGGTATGATATGACATGGTATGTTCTTTTGTGCATATCCGAAAAAATGAAAGAAAGATAGGAGATACACACTTTTCAGTTACGGTTATGCTTTCCCAGGAAAGCAAAAAAAGAGGTGATGCGGTTTTTACCTGGTGTATGAATGATGTAGGGAGCCAGGAGTTTGGTCCTTTTCTTCTCGTAGCCCTTCTGTGTAATGTCACCTGTAAAAGATCACAGAGAAAGGGAATGACTGTACAGACCTGGCACGAGGAGGCAAAGTCAATTCAGCTTATATGTGACAGGGTTACAAAAAACACTTGTTAATTCACATTGTCAACAGCACTCACATTAAACATTTTATTGGCAGTCTTTTCCCATTCTGACTTACATATATTCTTGATAAAAAAGACCCATAAAAAATGACTCAAATGCCTTTGGTCAGGACCAGGTGACACCATTTTTATAGTCAATAACTGAAAACTTTTGGAATGATCTACGTTTTCAATATGTCTGACTGTGGTCTATCACCACATCTTCAAACACAGGAGTGTTGACAGAGTAACAGAGAGACTGGTAAAATAAAAACAAAACTTTGTAAAGGAGAAGATAGAAACACATATGGATGCACACAGTTGTTACAGTAATCTCCAGAGATGGCTGACGGCCTAAAAGATGTGGCTCATTTCCAGCCTCAAGTACGACACGAAGAGAAAAACAAAACAGGACTAAATTTGGAAACGTACGGAAGCGTGGGCGAGAGATGGGATGATTCAGAGACGCAGAGAAAGAAAACAAGAGAGGCATTAAAGCTGAGGATGAGAGAGGTGGGAGACACACAGAGATAAAATAGGAGAAAGTGACAGAGGTGAGTGACGGTGCATCCAGAGGACAGAGGAGGAGGAATCTCCTGTCAGAAAAGTGGGAGAGGAGCAAAGTGTCCCTCCCGTCCCCCCTGCTGACAGCCCATCTGCATCTTCCTCCACCCCACCAGACACAACACGGGCCGACTGAGCCTCTCTGCAGGCCCTGAAGCGATGCAGCTACTCTGCCAAACTCCTCTGTGGGCAAAGCTGTCAGATTTTCAGACACATACTAAAAATCCATCTGGAGAGCCTGCACTCACTTTTCTCCTAACTGTGCTGAGCATTGATGATTCATTCAGTATGTCCGCCAATGGCTGCCCCGGCTGCTCTCAAACCTCCTCTTCATCATGAAGACTGACTCAATAACACAGTGGCTTCAGCCTCTTTCACATACAGTTCCCAGTAAATTACTGAGTTAACTTTCCAGGAACTGCTAGTGATTTTCACTATTCAGACCTACACTACATTCAGGAACATTCCCTTTCTGCGCCTTTCACACATGTGCCATGGCAATGCCATAATAGATGGGGCAAGGGACAGTCCAATTGATGGTGGTAATACAACACTTACTGATGACGACCGCCATAAAGCCCAGCGGAAGAAGTAGAAAATGGAGCAAGTCTGGTGACCTCATCAGAAAATGTCTCTTTGTTTTTTTCCGGTGTCAGTGTTCTTGGAATGTATTGAATTAAATATGCAACAAGTTTGCGAGACAAGCAACTAACATGAAATCTCTGGCATAAACGACAAGACGCAGACTCAAATATATCATCGGCAGAGTCTTGTAATTGGTTCACTCCATATGAAAGCATCTTTTTGTCAGACGGACGTAACCTTTTATGGGCTTGTCCCTGCAATGTTACTGCTTTCATTCAAAACACAGCCATACTGACATTTTCCCTAAATGTTACTAGGTCCTGAGATGGGAAATTGGTGGTACAGACTTTCCTAAATATCAACCCATTCAGGAAATATTCCTGAACATTCCAGGCATGGATGGATTACTGAACAGGACTACTGGGGACAAGCCCAGTGGCCCAAAGTGTCAAAACAGCAAACTAAAAAAGCCTGCATTGTCTGTGTAATGACCCTGGGTTGTTTTTACTCTGTATGATATCAACCAGTCTGACACCTGATCCCATTTTGTGACCAGCAGCGCCTCTTCTGCAGTTGTATCATCTGCTGGAGCTCTGACAGTTAATCCCTGATTAAAAAATTAGGCTGCTGAGAAGCACAGTGATGAAAGGTTGAAGCTGTCTGCCACTGATGTCGACTCTTCCCCGTTACACCACAGAGGACAATAGAGAGGTGAGCAACCACAAGGCACATGACTACATACAGCACAGACCTGGGGCTGGGTAATAGAGTTGAATTCAGTCACAATATGAATAAGAGTATATCGTAATATTAAGGTTTATTACAACTTCAGTCTTATTTTTGTAGTTTTGGCCAGAGAACATGGGCCATCACATGACTAGACAAGTTATAAACTGTTACACAGTTCAGACAAGAATGAGCTCTCAATTTCACTTGGGGCTAGATGATATGTAGAAAATCAAAAATCACAATATTTACTGACTAAATTCCCTAATATCGACCAACAATATTGTAGAGTTGACTATTGGTGCTTTAACAAAATATTTAAACAATGAGTTTTTGATAAATAACCATCAGTAATGTGGATACAGTGCCTTAATGTGTAAAGGCACATGACAGAACAACTACAACAGTCTGGTAAGTGCCCAGTCCTTACTTCAACTTTTATACCAACATTTACAAGTCCTTAAAGAGCTCAGAATTTTTTTCTAATTCAATTTATCTACAATTTCACAACTGGACAAACACCATCTGCAGAGGAAGATCATGCTATAGAAGAGCTACTAAATGGACCATGTGGTGAGATTGTGGTGTTAACTGCAGTTTCCAAGATTGAGAATGAATTTTTAATTTCAACAGTTTAGCCAGATTATCTAAACCACTTTATCTGGTGACAAAACCAAGTCTGAACATGTAATCTGAACGAGTATATCTGTAGTAAAAGCTCATGGCAACTTTGAACCAGTAATTTGGTCTGTAAATGTGACAGACTTTTACAAGTCATGTAAACAAGTCATGCTGGTTTTTTAAACCAGCATGACTATGTTACTACATGTGTTTCTTACCCTGTCATACCTCTTTTTAGTAATGTTGTGTTCCCAGATTTCAGCAGTTAAGTTGGTGAGTGCAATTTTATTGTCACTAATAGGAGTGACAGTCAAAAGTATGAAATAAGACCCCGGACAACCAGAATTATCTCTAATTAAGAGCAATTATATTGAGTAGATGGTAAATATATACCATCAAATAATCTAATTAAAAAAAATGAAAACATTTTTACTTCTGGACAACAGAAAGTGTAAAAAAAAATAACACATGATCATATGATCTCAATATATCTCAACTCCATGAAAGACAAAACACTACAGGGCTGCAATTAATGATGATTTTTGTTATTGAACAATCTGGTTATTATTTTCACATTAAATCGATCACTTGTTCAGTCTATTATATGTCAAAAAAATTGTGAAATATAGTCCAAAGTGGCATTTTCAAATTGCTTGTTTTGTCTAATCAACAGTCCAAAAACCAGATTCTTCATCTACTATAATAAATGACAAAGAACCATATATTGTTTCCCATTTTTCCTAAAAAAAAAAAATCAAAAAGTCACTTAATAGGCAATTAATTTACTTTTAATCAATGAATCGACTAATCACTGTATATCTACAAAACACTGTGACTGATCCAACTCTACATTTAAATGCTTACTGACCATTTAAGCTTTGATAACAACATCTTTACATCTATCACAGTTCTTCAACACAGCAGACACCTGAGCAATACTTCAGCAAATAGCTCATGTACTCAGATAACCAGCACACTGCTGACACAAAAATGAGAGTGCTCATGTTTGAAGGATAACGCCTGAGAGCCCACTCCAACACAATATCTACTCAGGGAATTTTTTTTTTTTCTGAGGAAAAAGGGGAAGAAAAAGCAAACACTTCCATAAGTAATGCATGAACGGTACAGTTGGCCTCGCTCAGTCACATGATTTATTTTTAGCTCATGTGAACAGGCAGTTTCTCTGCAGAGACACACATGGAGAGAGAGAGAGAGAGAAATGCTAATCATAGCATAGTTCTGTTGTTTTCCTGCCATTTTGTCACATTCTTGTTTATTATAATTGTATAGTTTGTACTAACAAGCTTTGGAAACACTACATTGTTTACAGTAATGCCAAGTTAGCCTCTGACATTGAAATTAAATTAAGAGAGTGAGAGCGAGAGAGACAGAGAGGGATGGAGTCGATGATGGGGGAGGGGCTGCTCTGGCATTTAAATCACAAAGTAATCACTCTTCCATCTGGATGATGTGAAATTCATCTGTTTTTCATGGTTGCATCATAAGATCCACGCTCCAGCAGTGGGAGCTGAAGAGTTAAATCCTTTAAGGGAATATTTTACCCACAAAATGATCATTTGTGTATCATTTTGTCTTCTTGTGTTATGTTTTTCTCACATGCCTCTATAGTGAACAAAAAATCCAAATCCAACAAATAAATTTCTTGATGAGCTGAAGTAAAAGGGGGCCGTGTTTAACTACAGCAAAACTATATCACACACCCATTCTTGTGAATTGGGACAAATCATGTCCTACCAGAAATAAACCCTTAAAATTATAAATTATCAACACACTAATTTCATTTCTGGGGTGAATCGTTATTTTTAAAGGATTTATATGTACAAAAAATATATCATTAATTAAATATTTTTATCTGCACTTACTTTTTTAACTTCTTCCATTACAAAATATGTTAAAAACCATCACAATCTTAAACTAACGGTACATACTGCATCTTTATTTTTAAAAATATCTTTAGTGAAAATGTTTGCCCTTTAAAATTATGTCCCAGATTTTTGTCAACTCTGTCGTCTGTTTACAAAAACATCCTTTAATAGGCAAAAAAAAAAGTAAGCTAAATTACAAGGACTCCTGTCTCACTTCCTGGTTTCCAAAAAGGCGGGACTGCTGCTCAAGTACCTGTAAGCTTTCTACTTTTTGAGAAATACATTAAATATACTGCAATCAGGTGTGTCTCAGCCTTAACATGTCAACTCTGTAGTCCTTCTTGATCAAAGTTAAATAAAAAATGTGATTTAAAAAGGCCTATTTTAATTGACATTAAGAGAACTCTGAGCAACTTTGAAAAATAGAATGGCTTCCCACTACGACCACAGCGAAATTAATGAATATATGACTGTTTTGTCAACCCTGTAAGATGTTGACTCCATCAGATCTGACCTCTGACATCCATTATGTTTGCTATTAAAGAAAAAATTAAATCACTGGGAGGTTAGCCTATAACAAGGCTGAATAGTCAAGACTTCTAAATCTATTAAAATCCATTTTCCCAGCCTAACTGAAGAGTAAAAATCAAAACCCCTATCAACTAAGATTTTGTCCCAATTCTCAAGAATGAGTGTGAAACATCCCTGTACAAACTTAATCTTGTTCAAGTCTTGTTTATTCAGTCTTATGCTCAGTACTTCCTTAAAGCACACATATTTTAGCTAAAACCTTACGATTTGAAACACTTGCACGAACAAGTGGGGTGAGCAACCTGGGTGAGTGTGTGTGTTTGAACCCGGCTTGTGCATTCCATTGAGCAGAGTTCAAATACATGTGCTCGTCCAGGCGTGCTACCCATCCATGTGTGAGGATGTTTATGTGGAAATGTTTTAAATAGTAAGGCATAAGTGAAAATGCATGTGTTTGGGACATACTGAGCACAGGACTGGATAAATGAGACTTGGATTATATTTCAGAGATGTGTGAGAGTTTGTAAACAGGTGTTTTGATATAGGTTTGCTGTTGTTAAATGAGGTCCGTTTTTTGATTCTTTGTCCACCACAGAGGCATGCAAGAAAAACAGATTCCACCTAACGTGGGGTGAGAAACTGATACACGAATTATCACTTTGTGGGTGAAGTATTCCTACAAAGGGGTGCTACATTGAAGAGAGGACAGTAGACTACATTTCAACAGAGCTGCATAATATCAGACAGGAAATGAAATGTGGCCAAACTGGGAACTGGAATATGAGGAAAATGATAAAAGCCATTGTAATATCTGTTTCTTTGTATTCAGCACACATTGAGCAGCCCGAGCTGTATCTTCTGTATAAAAAGTGCTTTAAAAATAATGACAGATTTTTTTGTAATGACTTATTACAAACCTCAGCAGAGGATCTGTTCCTGTCTGCTCACAATTTACACTCAGTCAAAGAGATCTGCTTAAGAGGCAAAGCACGGCTCCTCTGAGGTGATGAGGGCCTCACTCGTTAACCTACTTTCTCTCAGTGACCCAGTCATGTCTGTCCTGATGGTGGAGGTCACAATCAAATCATTTCAGTGACTGGTGTAACAGTCAGGCTTTGCACAAAGCTGCCTGCAGCTCTCCTCTTTTGTCTCAGTTTGACAAATGCATTGGTGAAGAGGACACTCACCTCGGAGCGTATGTTTCATTTTTCCACAATGTGAAGGGAGAAACATCAAAGCTGTGCCTTCTCCACAGCCTCGTACACTCTCACACTCGCTGTAGCCTCGGATTATTTGAATTGCAGCGAGACTGCTCTCTCCTTCTACTCCACGGGCACTCCGTCTGAATAGTAATTAGCTACCGACCTCTATTCTCTCTCCCTGCTTTTACCCTCTCCCTCATCTCATCTCACTCAGTCGCTTTCTTGGAATAACAGTTTAAAACACATGTCGACACCTGCTCGCTAAAAATGATCCAAACACGTTGAAGTATTACAAATATTACAGGGAAAACAGGAGCTTCCAGCTGTTATCTCACAGACAAAAGACAATTTCAACATGGTTTGAAGATAAGATGCCCCACAACACCAAGTCAGATCTTCCAACTGTAATAAGTCAGTTAAAATCTACACTTTTATTATGTGAGTGCTACAGCAGGGCAATGACACCCAGGCCTCCTCTGCGCCATCTCTGTATTTGTTGATTTGAATTCAAGTCTGTTGTTTTCATGAGGGGGGTTGTTGTTTATTTGTCAAATCAACCTTCCTGAAGCCAAAAGAGTCGTCACATTTATATCTGTGGATAGAACAAACACCCTGCTGAAATCTCCCAGCTGCCTCCTCTTACCAGCAGGTCGATCATCTCCCTCAGCCAAAGATCACCCACTCACTGTGTCCACACACACACACACACACACACACACACCAGCCTGACCACAGCTACAGGACACACGCCTGACAATGTTTAACATGATTTACTGTTAAACTTTGACAACATAACGCTGCATAAGTAAGGAAGTATGCGTAACATCTGTCTCACTCCATTTCTCTTTCACACACATACATGTTTCCTGCAAGGGAGGATGATGTCATGTTCTCCAGTATTCAATCTTACTCCCTCTGACAGTAACACTGTCTTGAGTTTTCCTGCTGAGCATGCAAAACCAAATCCAGCTATATTTCTCTTTTTCTTAGAAAAGTAAGAGAGTCGACCACCATATGACAAACTGCACCTGCACCCGTCATTGTGTAGCATGTAGTCAACGTGAGAAGTAGCTTGACAATTACATCTGGGATCATATCTAATCATCTACATATGTGGAATGACAGGTGTGTGTCTGTGCGTGTGTGTACTTGCTGTCTGCTTGTGAACAACCAAAAATCTAAGGGGAGGAGTTGACAGTTCAGAGTGCATGTCCATACCAGACTGCTGCAAGAGGTAGGCAGGTAAATTGTGACCAGTGGGTTAATGTGACTAAGTGCATTTAATCATGTACTGTACTTAAGCACTATTTTAGGGTACTTGAACTTTACTTAAGTATTTCCATTTTAGGCTACTTTATAATTCTACTCCGCAACATCAGAAGGGAGATTGCTGACATTTGAATTCAGCACCCAAATAAATACACCCGCCTGTTTATGCTCCCTCAGAAGCTCTGATGTTATTTACGTTTCATTAACAACATGGTGTAGCTCTGTTCTTCGTGGGCGAGGCTGTGGAAGAGGGGGAGTAGCCAGCATAGTGTTGTGTAACTTGGTCCGAGCCACTTTGTTTGTTTTCTATTTACAGAGCCGTGGACCATGAGGAGATATTCACTGAATTTGACAAAGCGTGTGACTGCACCTTGAAGTATAAATTGATGCTATCACTTTTGTACTTGTGTGATATTTGGAATGCATGACTTCTACTTATTGCAGTGTATAACTACACTTGGATGTTGCTGTACTTACTTAAATAACAGATCTGAGTGGTTACACCACAATGTGTGACTGACATTTAAGGTGGCAGTGTTGACCACAATCAAAACTTGTTATATCTTTATTAACCCTTCTTGCATTTTACATATATTTCACTCTAGGTAGCCTTACAATTGGAAAAAGCATTCATATTTCACATTTTATGACGAGTTTATACATATTCAAGGTAAAACTGATCCAGTTCTACATTGAAGGTATAATGTTTGTGCTGACTGAAACATCAACCCCAAGACTCAATGCATGTTTATGACTGCATCACTGCATCAAATGGAAATGTTCTTGGTGTCCTGTGCATCATTTTATACACATTTTACCAAGATTTAGCCTGACACAGGCTATTCTTTGGGCTCACCAGAAATAGTCATTAATTACTACATGTTTTTCCTGATTGCTTATACCCCTTTTCCATCAAAATTAGTGCATGTACATGGGTTTTTTAAACATGGGAAAACCCGCTAAAAATAAGCGAGACTCCTTTCCCATTGCCAGTAGACCAGAACTGTGTACATGGCTCTGCAGCAGTGTGTGTGTGTGTTTTTGGTGTGTCATGTTTGATGTCAAGGACGGGCCGGAAAACAGGGTTAGTAAACAGTAGAGCGCAGCATGGAGGCCTGTGAAAACTTTACAGTGGTTAATATTTACTGTTAATTATTTAGTCTCTCTTTCAAACTCGGTGCAGACTGATTTGGACTGATGTTTGAGACGGAGATGGACAGTATTTTGCGGTGGTGAGGCATTGCATCTCACGGGTTAAGAGGCTAAAATTAGCGTGTTCACCTGGGTGTTGTGTTTCCATCAATGCCGATCAGTCATTTCACCTGGGTGTGAATGCCGAGTGTAACCTTTCCCATTACAATAAAAACCAAATGTTAGCAGGTGTTGACAAGTTTTTTATGCAGTGGGAAAGTGACTTTAAGTACATTACCCTAAACACTGTTGTGGCACTGCTTACATAAGTAACATGTCCTGTTGCCATTGCTGAGGTCAAGACAGTTAAACGTCTATGAACTGAAGGCCAATAAAACTGTGACTCTCTCTGTCCTTGAGACTTACATACAGTTATCCCATAAAAAAGTAAAATATCCTCTGCAGCAAACTAAATTCATCATACCAACAGCAGTTTTTAACACTGTTCGCCTTCATAGTATTTATATTCCCTATTCTCACTAAATTCTGTTCATGTAATGGTAATTAGGGCTGCATGACACGCAAATGTATATATCTATATATATATCTCAGTTATTTTGTGAAGCATTTTACCTTCATAAAAAATTGTAGCTCCTGCAATTTGGATATTGCACTTTGCCATATTGTGATTTCAATAATATTTCAAGGAGTTGTGCAGCCCCAACAGTAATGTAAATAGAACAGTGAAGCAAATGTCTCAACAAATGTAGGTAAATAGGGAACTATAGAAAAATGCACATCAGTCTTTCACCATGCAGTAGTTCATATGGAGACCATACAGCAAATATGGTAGGTCAGACAAAGAAAACTGGTATTACAGGCACTGGTGAGTGAAAGAAGTGCTTGAATAAGACTAAAGCCCTAATGCAAACACTCGCATACATACACACACACACACACACACACATTTTCTCTGCAGGTCTCAAGTGATACTCCCCCTCTGGAGTAGCAGGCAGGGTGCGGCCAACTCAGGTAACAGAATGATTCATGTTTCACTCCTCACAGCCGTTAAACTCAACGCTGACACGGAGTGACAACACACACACATACACATACATATACACACAAAGGCCTTCAGGACCAGTAGGAGTAACAACAGGGGCTACAAAGCAGAAAAGCAAAGAAGTGCAGCAAGTTAATTGAAAAGAAGAGGTGACTCAGCTCCGTTCCACCTCCTCTTGTCAAACCTTTCTTTTCTGTCTGTGCACAGCAGTAAGAGTGAAAGGAGAGGGCGTGGCAGACACACCTGACACACTACACTACGCACACGCTTCAACACTTAGTGGCAAAGCTGTTACAAGCACACACCAACATGAGCATATTCTCCTGTGGATTAAACACTACCATGAAACACTACAAGAAGGCCATTATGTAAATCAAGTAATATGGATGTCTCTGATGAACAGGAACATTAGGGGGATTTTTATTTTTCCATTACTATCAACTCAAAATTCCAGCTGACGATTCTATGCGTGTGGAAAAAGAGGTAAAATGCTGCCTGTTAAGCTCAAGAGACTTTCTTTGTCACTGTCACTTAAAGTGATCTGGTGAGCAGATGCTGCAGTCAAGTCAAGTCAAGTTTATTTGTACAGCCCACTTCCACATACAATGTCTCAGTGTGCTTTATAGGCCCACAAGAACAATGTTTCCACCCAGCCGCTCTAGAAAGACAACGGAAAAACTTCAAAAACACCACAGCACATGAGGAAAAAAATGGAAGGAACATCAAGAGAGGAAATTCAAAGAGGAGATCCCTCCTCCTCAAAACACTGGTACAACTAACTGCTACAGGAGCTTTACTGTAGGTGGGAGAAGACTGAATGAAATGTTTTCACAGTAGCAGAAAAACAAACAAACAAAAAAAGGAATATAATCCAACAAGAGATTTATAGTACAGTCAGTACAATATAGGAAGTCCAGTAAAATAATTTAAATGAAAGTGTAAAAATGAAGACGGACTTGATACTAATATCAGTTGTTGTTTCAGGGCATAAAATCATAGAGAGTCTAGGTTTGCCAAAAGGACGGATAACTTCAGTAGCTTTTATTATAACTAGTTCAATTAATGGCTGACAAAAATACAACATAGGTCACATATTTTCTGACTTCATGGGTTGACGAGGATCACCTAGACGTCTCGATCTGCCCACTATGCTTTATGGGATACTGAGGTGCTGCAAAGGATAGACAGGTTGTATTCCCAGCTACATGTTTCCACCACATGGAGCAGCCATTGGAGCAGCATCGCATGTCGATGACTTATGATGGGGTAGCAGAAACCTCATGTTTCCTCTGTAATGGTTTTAACAGCTTAGCAGAGCATTCAATTGTGTTACAGAACGTGCGGCTCCAACATATGGCCGTTCTAATCTGGAGAGGCTTTATGGAGAATTCACAAAGTTAAAGTGTGTGTGTAAGTGGGGTGTTGGGGGGTGGAGGGGCACCATATGGGCCGTGTTCATAGCAACAAGGTCCATGTGGTGCTGCATGAGGGAATTTGAGATGTAAAACCATGGTGATGATAGAAACCTCGGGAAGCAACTAAGGAACGCAGAGAGAGATTAAATACATTTACAGACTGGAGCTGTTCGTCAGTCAATTTACAGATGTAAATTGTTCAACAACAGATCATGAAAGTCAGTTATGAATGCAAAAATTCAAAACATTCACTGGTTTCAGCTTCTCATATGTGACGATTCAGCTTGTTCTTTTTGTTAATGGAATATATTTGCGTTTTGGACTGTTGGTCAGATAAAAAAGAACAGCAATATGAAGATGCCACTTTGGGCTACAGGAACTTTTGTTTAGGGCTGCAACAAACAATGGGCCTTTTTCACAGTAGACATTTTGAGTTGTTAATGTAGGAAAAGCACATGTTTTACTAATAACATAGTAGCAATGGCTCTGTTCTATTAAAGTGCACCGGTGAGAGTGACAGTGCGCCTGTTTAGACCTGGTATTAACATGTGTCTTGGATGATCCGATCACAAGTGGACAGTGCAAAATACAAGTGTAAACCCCCACTCACTACTCACTAGACTCACTATGATCTGATCACTCAAATCACTTTCCAAGGTGCTAACGCTCTATAACCTGCCCGTTTTACAATGAGCGGGACAAAGTGTTCCATGCCTGTCTATTGTTTTGCCCTATGGAGGGAGACATGTTAAATTTTGTTGGCAGGGATATCTCAAGTTATACCTACTAGCGAGCATGCTAGCGAGCAGCTGGCGAGAGTGTGGATGTACTAACTGTGTGCAGGGCCCTTTGAGCTTCTAGCGTAAGTGACATAGGCAGTAACGAAATCCAAACACAAGTGATCAGCTGGAGACGTATGACAGAGACAAGTATGAATGGTGATGTGTCTCGGCTGTCCACTTGTGTCCACTTGTGTTCACTGAAACACATGCTAATACAAGGTATAAACAGGCTCTGTGAGCCAGCACGCAAAATACCAGGACCCTAAAATCAAAGCAGCTCAATGCTAAGTCAAAATGTCTTCCATGAAAAAGGTCTGTTATATCTTTATCATTGATTGGTCTCATTTATTTAAGTGATTACTTGAATAATGAGAAAATAGAAGTTACCAGAGCAGAGGTGACGTCATCAAATGTAAAGTTTTGTTCGACCAGCCATCTAAAACCCACAAATGTTCAATTTACAACAATATAAAACAGATGTGGGTGGAGCAGCTGGAACCAGAGAATGTTTGATCTTTTTATTTGATAAAAGATTTAACAGTTAGCAATCTATTTTTTGTCAATTAAGTCATCATTTCAGCCCAATTATATGAATTACTGAAAGATTATCACACAAATTAAATCAATCATTACTTGCTACAATGTTCATTTGCACAACTTACAAATACCAACACAAGTGAGCTGGGTCTGTTGACAGAAAGTAGAAAGTAAAGTCAGCTAGGGTAAACAGAAACTTAGATCAAACGGCAGTGGACTGTGCAGAGTCTGAAACACGTGCTGCAGGCAGTCGGACTGCAGCTACTTCCACTTGGCATTTCTTAATAATTCAGTGAACAGCACAGTGACCTGACCACTACTTACTCCTCTCCCTCCACCGCTGTCATTTCTTTGTGTTGTTTTACTTTTAGGCACAAGCTGCAGAAGTAAGAAAACAAACAGACGAGAGAGAGGTTGATCTGAATCACCAGAAGGTTTGGTGGAGCACAGCTTTAAAGCCAGAAGAGGTCCAGAGCCCACCTGCAGTTCAATGTGGACTTGAAAGTGAGGTGGTTCAGCTACCCAGCTGACAGTGCGTGTCTGTGTGGAGGTGTGCACTCGAGTCTCATCTAAATTATTCAGTCTGTTTTGTACACAAGCCTTCAATGCATCCTCAGTGTTTATGTGGGGGTCTGTGTGCACGGGAAATTAGACACATGAGGTGTTATATAATACTTGTAATTCATTTCCAAAAACATTAGAAAAAAAACTGAATGCTGCTGTTGTGTTTCTGTGTGACATGGATGGCAGAAGAGTCCTTCTTTTTTGTGGTGTAAAACTAAGTCTGTGGCCTGGAGTGCTGGCTGGAGATCAGAGTACAGCTCCTCTGCAACAGTTAATGAGCTTTTAAATAGATAGGCTAAATCAGCTTCCTTCCTGTCTCTGTCGATGCTGCGTGTACACACATGCATGAATAACTGCTCGCGTAAGCGCAGCGACACATATGTGCAGCACACACACACACAGCCAGTGTTTTCCAGCCCTA
This sequence comes from Cephalopholis sonnerati, assembly GCA_019142605.1. Taxonomy (NCBI): domain Eukaryota; kingdom Metazoa; phylum Chordata; class Actinopteri; order Perciformes; family Serranidae; genus Cephalopholis; species Cephalopholis sonnerati. Next base: position 37,567,127 of record JAGQAX010000002.1, read on the forward strand.
CAGGATACATTTGGTGATATTTTTTATTTTTGTTATTGTCAACAAATCCAATGAAAAGACTAAAACCAGCAATGAACTAAGTCTACTAACAAATACTGTCTGTGTATCCAACACCTGATATAGCTCATTCCTGCTCTACTGTGTCCAAAAACTTTGAAAAAAACACATCAGTAGACCACATCATTTTACTGGCTGACATGTTCCTTCATTGTCATGGACACACACTGTAGTTAATTTGCCACTAGGGTTGCAACCCACAGTTATTTTCATTATGCATTCACCTGCCAGATTATTTTATCAATTTATTGTTTTTGCTATAAAACATCAGAAAACAGTGAAAAGTTCTCGTTATAATTATCCAGAATTTTCTAAAACTTACAGCTTACTATCATACATGACAAAAAACAGCATCAATCACATTTCACAGGCAGGAAAATGGCAATATGTGGTATTTTTGCTCAGAAAAATGACTGAAACAATTTATCATTTATCAAATTAATTGATGGTTAATTGTCAGTTTATTGATTACTTAAACAATCTCAGCTCTAGATCCCACATACACCATCCAGCTGCCATAAATACTCACTACTGCATCTATTACCTCTGCTTGAGAGGTTATGTTTTTAAATATTGGAGATGTGACGGGGTGGATACACTAATTATATTTCACTTTTGTTTACATTGCAAGATAGGTCATTTGACCTTGGTGGAAGTCCGCACTCTCCAAGTGCCCTTCTAGTTGTATGTTAATCTACGGCTGAAAATAGTCCCCAACAAATACACTATTTACTTCTCTTTGTGTAATGAAACTACAGTCCCCAGCTGTTTCAGGAAGTTACAATGAACAAATGGGCTCGGGGCTGAGTGCCACAGACAAAGTTATGAAGCACAGAGACGGAATAATGAATTGTTGGTTTTGGTCTCTTCACGGAGTTGTTGTCAATAAGTAAGGCATTGACCAACAGATAAAGAGACGGCAGTGGTGGTGTCAGGGTGGGTGGGTGAGAGAGAGAGATCCCCAGCAGCAGTCCTGGCCCAGTGTGACTCACAGGCTAAATGAGCCAGGCGTGTTGCCCCCTGATGCTCTGTGACCTAGATTGAGAGATGCAGGCAGGACCGTAATCTCTCATTTCTCTCCCTCTCTCTCAGTATAGAACAGGCTGCCGAGATGAAAACCTGCCTCTCCGCAGCAGCAGCAGCAGGAGCAGCAGCATCACAGACAGGCGGCGGGATGGACGCTAGTCACTAGAAAATCCACACATCAACTTATCAGCCCGAGCAGTTACAGCAGAGAACGAGACAGCAATCAAATTAAGGAGTAAAGAAAATTACTACATGGAGCTGTGCAATCTGTCTGCTTTACTGGACATGTGATATGTTTGTAGGCATTTATAGGGACTGCGCAGATGGCATGCATTATAGGGTCTCAGAAGGGCTGTGTCACTTGAAATGTTTAAACACTCGTGCCAATATGACACCTGAGTTTCAACACCATGATGTTTTTAGCCATGCCCACATCTCAGAAAGATCAACCATTGATCTCAGACATGTGTTGATGACAGAAACATTTCTGAGATCAATGCCATGCACTGCGTGCCGTCTTGTGTACAGCATCTGTACAAAGCAAATCATCCATGGTCATTTTCACTCTGTTGCTGTCACACACTCACATACACAATATAAAAACAGGAGCTGCAGACACTACGATGCCCACACACTCGCAGGCTGAGCAGCTTAAACAGTTGTAGTTCAGTGCTCTAAATTCCAGTCCGGCTCAATCACTGAGTCTTTGATCCCCTCAATGGCTTTCTTTGTGTCCTTACAGTCATGGAGGTTAAAGTAGGTGGAGTTGCTCTTTCTCGCTCTCACATACACACACGCGCACACAAATACAGACAAATACACACACACACTGCAGCCCACAACTACTGCTGTGAAAAAAAATGCTGATGCATATTTTCTTCTGTTTGTTGCTAGGGGAGTCCCATGTAGCAGGACAACAATGGGGTGATTGTTGCCATGTAAAAGATATCCATGAGAAGCTTTCACACTCATTGGGGAGGCCAGCTGCTGCTCGCCTTGTCCCGTCAGCGTTGAGCAGACGGCAAACGCAATTGATCGAACTAGAAGACGTGGATAGGATCGGGGCATCTGGATAGCACCGGGCATTTTTAATAGCAGAAGAGTGGACTCTGGTCTAAAGTTACAAATGATGGAGCCTCCATCTCCAGCTGAGGGTCAGTCACCATGCAGGTGTCACCTTACCACTAAGACTGTCACAGGTGACTCTGACTGTACTCAAAGATGTCTGGTTGTTCTGTCATTAGACCATCTGACCAGAGTAAAGCAGCAGCTGTCTGCAAGCTGTTACACAAACACGGAAGACTGTAAACAGAAGAGGACGGAACTCGAGTCACATGACTTCAACTCAATCCTGACTTCAGGCAATGTCATTACCTTGAGACCTGATACGCATACTAAGAGAAGTACTTGGATTTGATGACAGGTTTTTACTTTTACTTTCCAAAAATGACCACCAGTGCTGAACAATGAGTCCAATGGACAGAAAATTAATTGTTGACAACTTTTATAATCAAGTAATCATCTCTTTTTTCTGTCACTGTAAAGTGAATTTGTTTGTGTTTTAAACTACTAGTTGGACAAAATAAGCAATTTAAGGATTAGACTTTGAGGTCTTTGAACCATCATTTTCTTTAGAAATACATAATATGACAATAGAAATAATCACAAGTCAGATCTCATATCCACTAAATAATCTGTCTGTTCTACGGAGTGGATTTTGGGGTTAAAACTGGTACTCATTACTTTCATAAATGTTGGTATTGCACATTTCTACAGACCACAGATATGTAACATTTGCACTTAATTATGTAGCGGGTTTGTTGAAACTTTACGTAACTTTATGTTACTACAACACTGTGGTTAATGTGTGATATTGCTTTAACACAAAAACACTTGGTAATAGTTAGAAAAAGATCATGTTTTGGCTTAAAATGCCCAGTTTTGGTGCCACAATCATGGCTGGAATGCCACCAATGTCTCACTAAAAAAAAAAAAAATTGTTTTGTTGTTTTGCTGAGAGTGAGCTGCAGCTTGGCAGTCATCTAGCCCACATCTGATGCCATCCACCATCCCCTCCACCTCCTGATGACAGTCAGCTAATACACATGTAACCAGAACTCTGTCACTTTAGAAACGCTGATATGATACGTATGAAACATACAAATGTAGCGTATCTGTCTGCAGAAACGTACCATGCCAACACTTTCGTCTGGCGACCAGACTGTGTATCTACTTCTTTTATTTCAGATATTTAATTGGCTCTATACTGCTTTAATTATTCTGACTACACTTAATATTCTACATTTTCACCATACACTTGATTCAAAACTTGCATCCCAACACATGAGACAAGGGGATTCGTGCAAAGAGTTTCACAATCAAGGGCACACTATTTGCACTCTATGGCACTAATTTTAAGCACAGTTAAACCTAACAAACCAAGGGCTTTTGCAATCATACCACAGTCTCAAACAACAATCTACACCAGGTTAATTCATCTGTTACTACACCTGCTTTACACCCCTGACAAATACATGAGTGAAGTGTTGTAGGATAAATATTGTTGTTATTAATCTACAATTACTGCATTTACATTGTACACTTAATTACACAGTGATTTCCCATCATCCACTGCCTCTCACCCTGTTGAGCAAATTGAACACAGGCTGAACATCCCCTCCTCCATTACCCAGGTTCATTATCTCACAGTAAATTGGTGTCTATTATTAACCAGAACACACACTCGCCTCTGCAGTAGCTCAGGTCAAAGCATGCCACAGCCCCACCCTGTGACACCCTGTTAATTTACTGATATATGACACAGAATGAATGAAACACACAAAACTGTAAACACTAGGTAGGATATTGCTTTGTTAAATGAACTTTTACATCTTGTACTTTTTACAATAAAGGCCTGAGCTTGGTTGTACTTTAAGATACTAAGGTGGAACAAGTGACTGGGAATATCAGCGAACTCTGCAGCTGCCGGTTGTGCAGGAAACACTGCCAGCTAGTTTGTCTATTCAAATCTTCAAACACATGTCCTGAGAGATTTATTGCCTTTTCATGAGTGGAAAAAAACAGTAATGACTCTGACTCTGTTACTGTAATTAAAATCAATAACACAGGCTTAATAAGCGTACAGTAATGATATCGGTTTCCACCTAGTTTGTCATGAAATGTTAAGTTTCACCTGTTCACGTACATGGGCAGGACAGCTCCAGGTATCTGTGTGTGTGTCTGTGGTGCAAGAGGAGACTGAGGCATCATTAGTGGCCTTATACATCTCCCCTGCTTGGCTCTCCATGTGAAACATAACATTACTCATCCACCCCCGGGCACCTGAGAGCTGCACAGCACCAATCAAGCTGCTGCACTGTGATTCACAGTGTGAGGAGGAGACTTGCATAACAGCCATATTCCCATTACCCACAGTCATTCTTATAACACAAATAACCCTCCTAATATATCTGCTGCAGTTTCAGGGTTCAGACTCTGAGAGCAGCCGAGTGTTGGAGGGGAGACAGCATCATTTAGTGTCCACTGAGGCTGCACACACACACACACTCTCTCTCTCTCTCTCTCTCTCACAGGGCCTCCGGGACGACAAACTTGACCCATTTTCCTCGGAGTCTATGTGCAATATAGCTGTGATGATGAGCAATGTATGACACAGTGTGTATGCAGGCAGATAATGTGGATCAACACAAGAACATGGAGGAAAAAAGACTAAAACATGCCAGACTACTAACATAAACAGGCTATTGTTCACAGCATGTGTCGCAGTCTATGCACATAAATTCCTCTTTGTCCAATGAAAGCAACTGGGATAGTTGATGGAGAAATGACAGCTTGAAAAGGAGGTCAGTGTGTTTTTATCATTTGTTGTAGTCGTGCCCTGATCCACTGCAGCAGCGCTGAGTCTCACCCAGCTGACACAGGACGGCTGTTTGTGGCCGATTTCATGGAAACACGTTCAAGATCCACTCTTTAACTTCCGTTTGCATTGATCACCGCCGCAGCTTAAACTATTAAACCCACTGTATGGAAACCTTACCTTCGGATAGCTCCAGATCCAACTCCGCCAGCTGGTCCCTGACCTCTTTAGGCAGAGCCGACAGATCAACGCCGCGGTCGGCCATCGTTGGAAGCACAGCAGCCAGCGGGGTGTTTGCGATATCTCGGATGACGGCAGGTACAGTCCAGCATGAAGCTCAGAGCGAAGAAAATCAAGATGTAGTAGTGGTGGTGTTTACTCCATCTTCGCGTCTCCCCGACACCGCCATGACTGTGGGAGATGGGAACAACTCGCCAGAGGAGTCTGTCAGTCACATGACCGGGGCTGACGGTAATTGCTGTGACAGGACGGTGGGATGAAGCAGACTCTCTGCTCCCTCTGCTGTTGTGTTTTTACTGCTGGGAGGAGAAACGGCATTCCTCCAGATCCAACTCACCTGCCGCCACCCTCCCCTCAGGTGGAAACTACCTCCAGTTTGTGTACTCAGTTTGTACCTCTCGTAAATGACCGTAACACTGGAGAGCTAACAGTTAGCAGCCGATTTCCCGAGATATAAACCTAGCATGAACTTTGAAAAATTTAACAATCTTCACTGCTGTTCTGGAGGTATTTCCAGAACCTTAAAAACATCTTAAACAACCTGGATAAAAGATATTAAGGCTGCTGCACAATAAAAGATACAATTAAACATTTAAAATCAATTTCTCAAGTTGCTACTGCTACCCAACTGCCAAACAAAGATGGCTGCCGGAAGTGACCTACGTCCCTGCTCAGTGAAACAAAATGAAAATGTTTTATTATGCCCACCATATATCTACTGATATATTGATGTTATGCTACATTGTACGCAATTCTTTAATTTTTTCATTTTTATGGTATTTTCATATTTAATAATTTCACATATTTCTTAAATAAAATAATATGTTAACATTTTCCTGTGTCGTGGGAGACCAACAGGAATATTATTGAACTGTTGCTGCAAAAACCAATTGCTCTTAAGGGGCAAATTTAAGTTGAAGATTTAAGTTTAACAGGTTAAAATAGGCCTTTATTTTATGGCTGGCATTTTGACTTGTCATAGTCAATGGCGCCACCAGAAGATTTTTATAGGGGTGGCAGATGGGTTTTTGTGGCGCATCAAAAGTAAAAGTCATAACTAAATTTCAGTAATTCTCTCATATACACTACTTGAAAACTATGTCAGAGTTAAAGAGTTACTAATCTCTATTTAAAAGATATCTACCATAGACTGAATGTAAAGATGGACACCATGTCTCCACTTCCTCACACTGTACAAAAATGAAGTCAAAATAATCTGCAAGCAGCTGCCCCATCTTGCAATGGTGATGTTATTTGGAGCCAGAGCCTGTGCAGTAGCCTTTGTGATATTGAGTTCCTGCCCTTACACTCGTCCAACCAATCACAAGCAGCATAATTGATCGTGAGCACACCAACTGATACGCATAACCGTCAATCATGTTATCACCTCATGTCATCAGCACCCTTTTATAGCAACAAATAACGCATTAAAACCAAACTTATAAGAACACTTGAACTTGCAGAAGCATGATAAGAACTACCTAAAATGACAGACACCATCACCAGGGAAAGTTTTATTTGACGTGTACTTCGATGTTTTAGTTGGTCCATGTCCCACCCGCTAACATGGAGGGAGCAAGGTTTCTGACCTATATTGCAGCCAGCCACCAGGAGATCGAGATGTTTTGGCTTTACTTTTGGTGAGCTGTCATGTTGCTCATCTTTGTCTTATAGCCTATGATACCTACATATGTACGCAGAATCTGTAGGCAGCAGGACAAGATTTTGGTATCGCAAGCATTCTGGTTTCACGTCACGTCAGTCACGTTTTAGTGGCAGGCAAACACTCCGTGTGCATGTTTGGAACCCGTAGGCTACATTAGCTTTTTTTTTTTTTTTTTTTTTTAATCTGTATTCATATGCAGATCTGTTTATAGAGATTGGCTGAATTGACTGGCTCACGAAAGAAGAAGTCTTGGCCCAGATATCCACTTGCAACAGGATCTTGCAAAACCAATGTGTTTTGAGATTGAGGACTCACGCTAACATACCTTGCTTTCTTGTTTCATTTTTTAAATTTTTCATTTATGGTTAGTAATTATCTGATGTGCATAGACCAATAGCAGTACAGTTAACATTTTGAGTTCCACAACAATCTTGCTTCAGTGTGTTATGAATCTGTATATATCTTAGGCAAGTCATTGTTCTTCAAATAGGCTAGTTGTGCATTTCCTTAAAAAGACAAATATACAGCTTTAATTTGAAGGAGTACATTCATTGGAAGGAACAAAACATTTACTAGAAACAAAACTTCTCAAGTTTAAAAACACCTCTGTTCAAAAACAGAGGCCTCAAATTATTATCAAGTATTTACATCAGGGTGGCCATGGCCCCTCGTCACCCCTTGGGGGCGCCACTGGCCACTGTAGGAAAAGCCTCTCTTATTAGTAACACTGTGGATGGCTCTGTGGTGTTCAAGTGTCCCTAGTTAGAGTGACAGTGAGCCTGTTTGCACAGTGCCAGCACCCTGAAATCAAAGCAGCTGAATGGATTTCAGCCATTGTTAATATTTACACCTGTGCTTTTCTTACTGTGACAAGTCAAAATGTCTTCTGTGGAGAAGGCCTATCATGCAGGAGACTGAAACAGTTTAATTGTAGAGGTTAAACCTAAACAATGATGCTACATGAACACTCCAAAGAGTTGGAGTGATTATTGAGTTCATCACTGTTGGCGACCACTTTACATACATATGATCCACTTTTTGTGTAAAAATATTGATTGGATCAGCTTTAAGGGATTTAGAAAAACATCTGCAGAACAGCAGTAAGTGCTGTTTAACAACCTTCATGTTTTTTTTTTTAAGGATCACTGGATGTTTGTCTTCTGAAAAAACTGCTGCTTCTGTGTGACTCAAGTACAATGATAATACACCAAGTGGAGATGGGTGGAAACATGCTGATGAACATTTCTCTTTCATTAATTTATTTTATTATTTGCCCGAGACAACTTATTCATTAGTTGAGACTATACACAAGTAATTTTTCCCATCTTGAAGCCTGAGTATTTGACAAACTTTCCATACAAGATATCTTTGAGACATTTTTTCATGTGGTTCAACCTGTGTTAAACACATAAAGACATCTAAGCTCTTTAACAAAATAAAGGGACATACTAATCACATGATGGAAAAAATAAACATCTCAAAACAATGACGTTATTTAAAAAAACAGAGTAAGGAGGGGGGAAAAAACATAATAGTCTTGGAAGTACACTGCGGTATAAAATAATCTGCAATTCAAAATTCAATTTAAATTTCAAAAGAAGCACCTTGCACAAGTATTTAAGTCTACTTCATGATACAAGACAGCTTTTCAAATGTTGGAAAGCAACCAAGACCAGGACATCTGTAATTCTTGTCAGATGTGAACTAATCACTGATCTCATTCATTCAAGAATACTCATCTTCACATTTTCTCTGGTCACCTTATCACTTAAGCTTTCAACTGAAATAGACCAAACCCCTCTCAGTGGCTGGGCTACACATGACAAATAAATGCAAGAACATTGATATTCAATAGAAAAATATATTGCACTACTCTTTCCTCAACTGAAATGCCAGGGTATATGATTTAAAATCTATTCTGTTTGATTATCATTTAAAGGCCTTCTAAAGCTAACCATTTCAAGTGTGTTACATTAGGACTGAGGATGGAATCCTTACATAACAAGGACAATTTTTGCATCAGTAATTTGATGTTTTGAAACAGAAGAAAAGCAGATCAACAAACAGTGATATAGTATGATGAAGCACAAACAAACAGTGGTATTCTTCAGCCTTGAGTAATCCATGCAGTCAATAGGGTTTGATACATACACGACTAATGTACTGACATCCATTCCCAATGGGTTAAAACTGATGGTAAAAAAAGTCAGGCACACACTCACAGGGTAAACTGTGTACACATCTATAATTTGGTTTGTTAAATATGCACTCGGCTGACTAAACCGTCATGTGTATTTAAGGAGAAGTAACTCAAAAGGGAAAAACAGACAGAAAACTAAAAGACAGGTTTAAAAGTAAACATAAGAGCAAAAGATAAACTCTCCAGGCTTCCTTTTACTGAAATCAGCCAGCCAATCTCTCACCTGTACTTTCATTGCATCAGCAAACATTATGTCGACGATCTGTATCAGCCATAAAAATCTTTTCATACAAATGAAAAATACAAGTAAAATTGTCAGCCTGGAAAGCAACCAACCTCATCACAGCCAGTGTGTGGGACTGAAGTTGGACTGAAGCTGCATTTTAAGTGAAATCAAAATAAAAGGATAATCTGACATAAAAAGTTTTCATTCATACTTTTCATCCCAATCTAAAACCTTTTTCCAACTGTCACGACTGAACACGAAATGACCCCAGACCCTGCAGAGTGAGTGTCCGACGTGTTTTTCATATTTACATACAGAGAGTGATGAAGCGTCTCTGAACAGGTAGCCTGCTGGGACAGGAGGGTTGACGGAGGCACTGTGCCGTGTCTTTGTGTGATTATCATTGGCTGTGAGGGGACGGGAGTATCATAGTCTGGGGGTGGGGGTTTGAGGGTGGGTCCCTCTTTTCAAACGCTTTGCACCAGTCCGGCCTCCAAATGCCACTCGAGTTCATACTGGCAACCTGCGTCAGCACATCATCTTGGGGTTGACTGTGACTGCGTTGCCATGACAACCCCTCCCGGTTGGCCTGATCCCATGCCGGCAAGGACCGACATAGCCACCGCCTCTGCAGCGCGGACGCTCAGCCCGTTGATGGTAGCTCCTGGACTGGAGGCCGGGGCTGGTGGTGACGGCCCATGCTGGATAACCGCCGCTGGGGAGCCGATGGGTTCACTGGGAGTATCCCTGGAGGTTTCCTCTCCTCCTGCAGCTAGAGACAGAGAAAGAAACATTCACCCTTAGAGAGGTGAGCGAGTAAAAAGAACGCATTAGATGGATGAGATGATAGATGGATCCTGACAAAAGAAGTGGCACAGTGCAGGAAGCTCAATGGTTACCTAAGAAAGCTGCCTTCTTCTGCATAATAGTGACCGGGCAATCTTTGTGGGCCAGGAGGAGCTGCTTCAGCTGTGCCACCTCGTTCCTCAGTAGAGTTACTTCATTCTGAAGGCAACACAAAACATACAACATCCAAATAATTCCGAGCCAGCCCCAAGAAGACCAATACATATGCATGTTTAAATTACAGATACAAGGCTGCAGTGACAGGGAAACTGAAGACTCACCGTCAGGGACACATTCATGTTGGCGAGATCATCTGCCTTCTTCTCCAAAGAGTTCACCCACAGCTTCCGTTTTTGCCTGCAGCGGGAGGCGGCTGCCCGGTTTCTCTCCAAGAAGCGCTGCCTCCTCTCGTCAGGGTCCATCTCTGAAGCTCGCCGCCGCCGGCCTCCTGTTGGCTGAGCAGGGGATACCTAGATAATGGGGGTGGGAGGGGAGTGACTACTTTTAGGCTACATCCGCACCCATATGTTTTCATTTTAAAATGCAGAACTACTACAGTTACACCAGCATCCACACTACACTAGACTTTCAACAATGCTGCTGACCCTGTTTTAGTTTGAGAGCTCCAGGGTTGCGTATTAGTCTTGACAAACAGAAACAAAGACTTTTGAAAACCATGACACATGCACCCTCATTCACTTCCAAACTGGGTCTCATCAGTCATTGCCATGGATTCCTCCGGAGATGGATAATGCTCCTGGTACCACTCTAACGTCGCCGAATTTGCTGTGCAACAACTCCCTGTTGTCCGACGCCTTGATCATCTTATACTCAGTAACAGTGTTTTCACTTTTTTCAATTCTTTCTCTGTAATATTTTCTGTAACTAGGCAAAGAAATCTAGAGTGGACAATCTGCTTCCTGTTTACACCAGCACACGTATGCCCATTGTACTTGAGATTATTGCTGAAACGATGCTAAAACGCTCGTGTTTTCAGAGATTTTCTGTATTACAGTGTCAAACTTAAGCATTCAAGACTAAAACACTAAATGCAATACTAATGCTTGATACTGAAATATCCACTTAACATTCCTTTAATACAATCAATTACTGGTTCCTCTTTCCCCAAGGCATTATCTATTTAATTCAATGTTTCAGTGGATATTTGACTTGGCTCAGAAACAGTGTTGTGCAAAGGAGCACAAAATATAGTCAATATGCTGTAGTTCACTATTAACACCTATGCTGCTTGATACAATTAAATATTTTCTTTGAGAACTACACTTGAAAGAAAGACCAATAAATAACCCAGGCGAATACAAAAACACACACACTTTGAATATGGTGCAGCACTGTATTTACAAGTAACTTTTCATAAAATTATCAAAGGAAAATGATGAAAACCACTTAGGCAGCGTAATCTGCCTCTCTGCTGTGCATCTACAATATTTGCTCAATTTGTTCCTAAGTCTTTTTGTTTAGGTTGACAGGGTAAGTTTTTGTTATTCGAGTCAGATTTTGGGTAGAGTATTATTTCAGGTACCCATGTCATTGTATACATTCATGGCAATAAAAGGCTCCCTGTACACTGTAGGCACCACTGTGTCTGATCCTGGTTAGGATCTGTATGTAAGTGTATACGGTATGTGTATTACCTGGGGCTGGGCAGGTGATGGTGCATCAGAGTTTTGAGTGGGCTGCTGGCTATGTTCCTGTCGCTGGGGAACAGCAGGGATGGATCCTGCCCCCCCACCAGCCCCATCTTGTGCTCCTGGGCCCTGCTGAGTTAGAGCTGCCTTCAGCCTCTAAAAAGACACACAGACGACAATCCGTGTGGATCATTTCACATTAAGCTCACTAAAAGTGCTGTTTAACCTATTTGGCAAATGTAAAACTATAAGTATTATTTTATCATATTGGTCGTTTGTGTGATGTTTTGTCATAATTAGCACATGAATTCTTAATTTATAGCCAAAAACATGTTTTGTGAGGTCACAGTGACCTTGACCTTTTATCACCAAAATCTGATCATTTCATCAATCCAAGTGGATGTTTGTGCCATATTTAAGAAAATTCCCTCAAGGTGTTCTTGGAATATCACATTCACAAGAATGATACAAACACAAGGTCACAGTGACCTTGACCTTTGACTGCAAAAATGTAATCAGTTAATCCGTAAGTCTAAGTGGATGTTTGTGCTGAATTTGAAGAAATCTCATGAGATGTTCTTGATATTTTGTGCATGAGAATGGGATGGACATATGGATGGACGGGCGTACGTACAGCCTGAAAACATAATGCCTCCGGGCCATGGCTATCACCAGCACAGAGGCACAAAAACGCCTACAAAATGATGCCAATATGACTGATCATCTCACCATCTTGGTCTCAGAGTGTAGACTGTACCCAGACGGGGAGGATGACCCACTGCTGGCTCCGCCGACTGGAGGTCCTGGAATCCCAGGGATGTTAGGCACTGAGTTTACTGGCCTTGCAAGCTTCACATTACAACAAATACACAAGAGAGAGACAGAGGCAGACAGAATATGCTCACATTAAAGAAGAATCATTTGAAAAGTTTTATCTGTTATACATTTTTTCCAAGATTTGAAAATGCCTTACAGATATAACTGAGGTCATCTGCACAGGACTGGGCAGCAGAGGGACTGTCTGCCCATTGGGGAGGTGCCTCACCAGTGGATAAGCGCTTGTTGGGGAGCTGTTGACAAAAAAAGATACTAGTAAATGGCTGCTCCTCCATTCTGTGTACACTGACAAAATGCAGATTGAAAGACTATACCTATCCTCTCAAGTACTATTGAAACGACAGTTGGAGCAACAGAATATGTGACGTGGTATCATCTTTAGAGGTATTTGTAGTTCAGTTCAGTTCAATCCTTTGTTGTTGCACATACTAGAGACTATGAGTGGAAATGCTAGTGTCAATCAAGGGTTTGCAAGTGGAAGCCATTAGGTTAAGATTGGATAGACGGAAAAGAAGAAATGAGCATAGACAGATTGAAAAGTAAGAAGGAGTATGGGGAGGGCAAAGCCCAGGTGGAACATCGGTTTGGACTGAACTCTCCCCTGCCAGACCGGGCTGTACACTCTACCTCCAGCTACTCCCTCATTTTCATGTTCTAGGGGGGATGTTAAAGCTTCATTTGATTTGAAAGTAGGCACAACTTAGCGAGTCTCTGCAGAATTGCTGCAGTATGGTTCTTCTTCACCCGCACTGTTAGATCATGAAGCAGAGGATGATGGAAAAATAAATAAATAACTAAACAAATCCTCAACCACGCTCTTCTGGAAATATTGCTGACCTGACATCTAAACATGCACTGTCTCAAAAATGCTTTTTTGTCTATTTCACACAGTGACTGGATTATGGGGAGATGTGATGCTGAACTGAGACAATAGCAGGAAAGAGAAAATCTAAACAAAACACCCTGAATCTAAATAAAAACAACAAATGGAGCTAAAGCTGGAGCAGCTGCGTCGTACAGCTTTGCAATGATTCCTGTCAGACAGTAGCCTCAGTCGCTCTGGTATACAGAATACATGTAGTAAATGTGGCCATCTATAACGCTGTGTGTTCACAAATACATCTTCTGACCATACCTCTTGATGATGCAGTTAGCCCAGTCCTGAATATGTGTGACATTTATATTATCAACTACGCAGGAGCCCAGTGATGGCAGTGATGTTATCTGTACCTCACAACAATCCAGATCTACAGAAGGCATTTATGGTTTGACACAAGATAGCCAAAAATTTTACCAACAGCAGACTGAAATCTTTCCACTTTATCAGAGCTTAATTATCCCACAAATATCAAACACCTCTCCAAGACTGACATCTTTTTGTGAACATTTTCCAGAAATTACTTCAGTTTTAAGATGTTTTGCAAATACTGCCCCAAGCCTCAAGAAATGCAAACAACAGGAACACACAGTAGTTTACCCGAGCTGTCTGTTGGAGGGCGGCGCTTGTGTGATGACCGATGTTGGAGATGGCAGAGTTGGGTGCAGTGCGTCATTGCTTAGGTGAAGCGGAAGAGAACCTGGACGCACAATGGTTGGAGTGGGAGCAGAGCTTGCCACGGGCTTTGTGAGAATCTCCTGTTGACAAGTCAAAGAACAATATTTATTTTCCACACATGAAATGTATTTTGTCTGCATGAACAGGGAATCACATACTGATGCTCAATGCGCAAGTCTTAAGTTAGAGTAAATCCGTAAAGAAGCTTGCTAGCCCACAGCACAGTTTGTGGCAAAGCATTGTAAACTGCCTTTCACCCTTGAGTCTCTGCTGTTTTCTGACATGCTGGAGGAGGAGTCTGGACTTCCAGGAGAGGAAGAATCAACTTGTAAAGGTCCCTCTTCCTCATCTTTTACTTCAGACGGTGTTTGTAAAGGTGCAGCCTAAGCAGAGAGCAGAAGTTTAATTTCAGATCATTTAAAATAAAAAAATGGTGATAATATTTTTATCTGATAACCCGAGTAATCCAAAAGTATGCCACTTATTCAACATATGCATTCATGCTTTCTCCTCACCGGGTGTTTTGTCCTGTGATCGTCCTCATGTGCTTTTGAAAACTCCTGTTCAAAGGAGCTGGCTAGCTCATTGAATAACCCAACCTCCTCACAGTTCTTCAGGAAACGTGTGGGTGTGGGTGTCTGGTCTGCAAAAACGGAAGAAGAAGAAGAAGAAGAAGAAGAAACATATATTACATTAGTCGAGAAGGTAATGGGACAGAAATACCTTGCTCCCATTTGACATCACAGTACTATATCAAAACAGGTCTTCAGGGCATTGACAACTATATTACTCTTCAGTTCAGCTTCATTAAACACACTGTAATGTCAATGGTAATGTCATTACCTGCAATGATGACAGAGTCTGTTCTGGCAGGACCAAATTTTAATGTCATTTCATGCTTGTGTTTGTGGACTGACAGGTGGTCTTCATTTGTGAATCTCTGCAAAAAATAATAAGTAAATTACAGCAAATAACAAAAATAGCAGCATCGATGTAAAGAATATAAATCATAGCAATAGTGTGTCTGCCATGTTGCTGACAAATGACAATGATGGAAGAATATGTGCATAGGGTCCACAGTAAGGAAGGGCTTGATCACTGTCCACTAGCTTTGGCATCTGTACAGTACCTTAACTGTAAAGTTAGCTGTAAGCTAATGTAACAATAAGAAAGATGTGAGGGTTAGTTTTAGATTTCTGGAGTGAATAATTAGAGGTAAAAAGAGAGTGAAAGAGAATTCTGCATATGACTAAATGTGTTCAAAAATCATACCTGCCCACATCCAGGGGCAGTGCACACAAAAGGTCGATCATCCCCCATCTCAGACAAATGTTCTGCAAGAGAGAGCAAACAAATAGCAATTTGTTATCTGCTGTTTCATTTATGCATATGAAGGCATTCAATCAGCTGATGCCCAAGTTTCTAAGACACAATATGTTACTGGTAATGGTTGGACGCTCTTTTCAATAGTGTAATTTTCCATAGATCACGACTAGCTTTTGACAACGATCACCCAGAAGCAATTGGCTGATCTGAAAATACTCAAATGTAAGTATTATTAGTGTGTTAGCTTGTGTTTTAACTTGCTAAAGTATCAACCTGCAGCATCAGTCTACGTGACATGAGTACCATGCACCTGTTGAGAACTACAATCTGTTTAGCGCCATTATTTGCATATGCTCACTTGTCACCAAAAAGACAGAAAAACATCCTGATGACAGCTGGTTAGGAGGTAAACAGGCCATAGACTGACGGCCTGTTTGGAGCATTAAGTCTCGGATAACGGGGACTGACGTTAAATGGGAGCGATGAGGCAGCAGAGCCGAGGCAAGCTACCACGCAACCTACCCTACAGTGTCATCAAGTCATTGGCGCTAGCTGGCCATCACCGTCGAGGTCGTTGGGCTGTGTAGCTAGCTTGAGTGGCTTAGGTTACGGACTATGGATAGATTAGTGCCAATTCTTTGGCTAGCTCTGACTTTATGGAGGGTGGGCCTTAGGCTAGCATAACCTTATCGATAACCGCACCAACATATTTTGTTTCCGAGAGCTGACAGCCGTGTCAATACAACGACCGTGGACGCTGACACCCTGAAAACTAATAACGGATAAAGGACGACCACATACGCCTTGCAATGCTACAATTTTAGTATAGCTACCAGTCATAACACAGCTAGCTAAGCTAATGCTACCCGAAGCTTCGTTTAGCTTACCTTGTGTGTTCACACTAACAGCTCCGCCAAGTTAGTAGCTAAACGTTAGCACGCTAATGCTAACGAAAGCTATGCTCGTAAACTGACGTGCGATCTCGAAAAAACATCACACGTTTCCTCAACATTGACTGAATACGCGTCGCAAAATGTCACATTTTTTCGTTAGAAGAACCTAAAAATGCCTAAACTCACCCGACGTTTGAACAGCCTCTTGACTCCCCCCTCCCTGCTCCGGACAGTGCTGCTGTGCTGCTGCTGCCTGGCCGTTGTTGACACTCTGACACTTCCATTAACAAAACAACGCGAGAGCTGGAACCTGGCAGAGTGTTACGTAACAGGATTGAAGTGGGAGAAAAACGTGAACGTGATGCCAAATCCACTGGTATTTGGACTGACTCTTTGCATATCCTCCGCTGTTTGCGTTAATATACCACCCTTTCCTCATATAAAGACAAATGTTCTTCCGTTGTTCTGGCGTCACGCATCACTGAAATCCCCTGGAAACACTCACTGAAGATTCAGAGCCAAATAAGCCTACAGCAGTTACATAATGTTTAAGGTTATTTCCGGATGGTTTCTTGGCAGATGACAGGCAAAAATCCGTCAACAAATCCTTTCTAGTGTGGCAGAGCACTGTCACTGCGCATGTCTGTCACGGTGCCTCTCAATGGAACAAATCCCTGGTTTTCATAGAAAAAAATCAACAGGTCACACATGAAAATTAACTTATTCACATCCTGTGTGTGTGTGTGTGAAGCTGCAATTGCATTTGATGAATATGTAGTGGAAATATACACAAAGTATAAGACACAGCTGTTTAAAAATAAATCTTTATTATCATACGTCAGGCTCAGCAATAAAATATTCACTTAATAAACCAGTGTGTACTTGGCTGAAAACTGCAATCCCAAGATTGTGAGTTACAAGCAGGATTCTGATATAAGACTGAAATTGCATTGAAAAACTAACATGATGGACAAACAAGCATGCACACACACACACTAAGCTCCACTCCAACCAGCCCCAGCTCTGCAGCTGCACTCACAATAAACTGAGATTAACACTGGGCAAGATCTAGTGTCTCCCAGTGTCGAGTACTGATAATGTTGGATTCTGACAACCGGCTAACCAGCCCTCTATATTTTGACAAATTGATGTGCTCACACCTCTTGCACTCTTTATCTAATATTAAAGACCGTTAAAGGCACTGGAGGTTTGGTTTGAGTTAGTAGTTCCATGTAGTCTGAAGTAGAAGCAATCCCATTCTCTCACACACACACGTTTACACAGACACATATACACAGGAGACAACTTAACTACTGATTACATGACACACAATACTGTACACTGCAGTCAAGTCCCTAAGCAGAGGACTCCAAACAATTATCTAAGGCAAAACGTTTTATCCCCCTAATCATGAAAATCTGATATTATTTATTTTCAATCATCTTTTGTTGAATTCCACTTGCAACACTAGACTATTCAGATGAAAAAGAAAACATTTATGAACACATTTAAGCTCAAGCTGAACATTTCTGTGCAACACCTTTCCATTTTTTTTCTTCTGTAACGATTAAGAGCCTTGAGATCAAAAGAATAGTGCATTTCAATTCACACCATTACAGGTCCAGGTCTCAATTGTTGAGCCACAAGTGGCTGATCAGTGTCCAATTCAGTGAGCTGTCAATTATCAAGCCACTTTTCTCACATCAGTTTACATACACATTTTCCAACATGACACAAACATTGAATACCATGAAAAGAAAACCATAACTTGACAGAAAATTAAACTCATCTACAGCAGGGAAAAACAAGTACGTTAACAACCCAGCTCAGAAGTTAATCTGTATATACACAGGCTCAAGGAAAGCTACTACAAATATTGAAACATGACATTTATAAAATCAAGAACAAAAAGTGGTTTTATGCCAGGACTACACTCGTCTGAAGCCTTATGTGTCCAATCAAAACACATGACGCAGGCATTCAAGTTTAAACACTGGCCATGACATCAACCATCAAGTAGCTACCTTTATCAAGAAGAAGCCAAAGATTTCTGTGGTGGAAAAAAATCTTAATTTCTCCTCCTGAGGTCCCTCAGATCATCCATTACATTTTAGCAATTCACTGCAGAAGCTAGTCACCAATTAAGGACTGCTTATCCTTCGAGATCTACCATCCTACTCTAAAAACATTCCTGAAACGGAAAATACAAAACCATCCATGTCATAGCCTCCGCCTGAACAAAAGTTAGCCATCAAACTCATTAATGTTGCTTTTTGAGATGCACACCAGCATTACGGACATCTGATAAAACATGAAAGACAGTCTTTCTTCTCTTGCTTACGTCTAAAAACCCACAACAGTAGGTTTTGTAGCAAACAGCTAATGTTCTCATCAATGTTCATGCTCTATTCTTTTTACAAGCTGTACTTATTTTGAACAGGAGTTACATCACTGATACAATCCTGCAAAAATGAATTAAGCAGATCTGCTCCAGTAAGAATGCAGGGCTTATTTCAAACATTAGTAGTACTGATCTGATATCTGCATCGCAGAGACAACTGCTGCAAAAACACTGAAGGATTACAACCATTACACAATGCAATGTCCTGAATTCATGTAACATAGTATACACCAGCATCATTTAAAGAAGTAACATTTATGTAATAATTATCTACAAACATTGCTACTTAAAGTTCAAACCTTCTGTAGTTAATCACTCATCCTTTGTTTCTATTATTCTGCCCTGGATTCAACATCTTCCATCTTATACATTTTCATATACCTCGATTTCAATGCAACAAATCTGATTCAAAAAAAAAAAAAAAAAAAAAAAACTGAAGATGAATCACATGCCAACAATAATGGCTAATAAAGAAACCCAATGTGCCTCACTTGTCACTTTGGATGTTGACAGCCTTTGCCAAATGTTGGTCTATGGTATATTTAAAGGTAACAAGATCCCTCTTTATTCCTCTCATGCTCAAACATACACACACACGTGCTACAGATTTAGCCCATTTCAGGAGGCTTCTTGAGATCGTCATGGTAATAATACTCTCAGAAGAGTTTTACCCTAGAAGTCTGCAGTTCTGTCAGCAGACTATATGTATTTTCCTAAGTAGGGATATCTACATAAAGTTTTTCTAAATAACTTTAGGTCTGCAACAATATTAAGATTCTTTGAAAAAGTCTGTTAAATGAAATATATTCATCTTTCTATTTACATATATATTTACACATATATTGTTTTTATCTCTGTTTCAGTTCATCTTTTATAGGTTCCTCTTTCTGTAGTCATTTTGGTGACCTTGGCGGAATGTTCTGTTCTTTGCCACTGCGTCTGGCGCCCCGGTGTGGGGAAAACTGTTTGCCAGCATACAGGCCTCTCTGCTGATCCCGAACCTTCAACCCTCCGGATCGCACTTGGCCGTTTGCTCCCCTGAAGGAGCGCAATGGTTGACGAGGAGGCCGGCTGTCTTTGGGTTTCTCTGGTTTGTGTGTAGTGCGTGTGGAGTTGGGCCGAGACTCCTCAACCCCGTTGACCTTGAGCTCTTGCAGGGGTTGGCTGGCTGAGGAGGGAGGGGAAGGGGGAGTGGGTGTCTGTGCTGGTGGAGGGTCTTTGGCCAGTCTCTGACAGACCTCTGCATAGCTGAGCTTTCTTGCCCCCTGGTGAAAGAAAAAAGGAAGACATTTTAAAAATCAAGATGTAAATGAAATTAACAAGAAACAAAAACAAATTCACCAGAGGTAAAAAAAAAAAAAACAAAAAACACAAAAACCACTGGAAGACCATGTCATCTAAAATATTAAAACACTGCATTATTCATACAGTGACCTGTGGTGGGTTGAGAAGTTGCTTAGTTGTTACATGTTGTACATATTTGACATGTTTGCTGCATCTACTATAATACTTTTGTGGCTCCATGTAATTTGCTACAATAAACAAAGTACAGTCTGATGCCAAGTTCACACTACATGACTTTCAGCGTCATCAGATCACTATACTGTTCACATAACAACTTGCTGTCTTGTAATTAGGAATCTTGAGGTCATTGTGCTTTTCACACTACATGACTCAACATCTGCAGGGTGTCACAGACAACAAGATCTTATCAGCAGGAGGAATCCCCAGAGAGTATGTCTAGGTGGAGTTGGGTTGATTTCTGGTTTTGCTGGTCGGGTCAGGTGTAAGAGCTTAAACTGGTTTAATGTAATGCTAACAGGCTGAACCGGCACTTGGCATTACATGATGTTTCGGCAAATTAAAAAGTAGCCTAAATTGGCAACCTGTGCCGATGGCGTCACGGCACTAAATTCAACATATATTGCACTAATAATAAGCAATACAACGATGTGATCAACATATTATGTTTATAAACAGATTGATAGAGCCACTGGTATCTGACCCACTGTGAGCAAAGGCCAGTGTCGGCAACATGAAGGAAATCACATTTCAAGAGTGCACGTGGTACAACGAAGTTCATGTGTTTTGGTGTTACAAGAGGAAGCATAGCAAGAAAACTAAAACTGCACCAAAACAGCAACTTTTTGAATTTGAAGCCGACATAAGAGGTGTCCTAAATAAACGCAAGCAATGCAGCGCTGCTGTTGTGAGAAATGGATGAGGAACAGCTGATTCAAGATGATAAGATGAGGAATTATCTACCCAGTACCTTCTGATTTCACTACAAAAACTTAAATAAGATGGCAGCTGGCTGGAGAAAGATCACCAAGGAGCTAAAAGTT
Organism: Cephalopholis sonnerati; assembly: GCA_019142605.1. Taxonomy (NCBI): domain Eukaryota; kingdom Metazoa; phylum Chordata; class Actinopteri; order Perciformes; family Serranidae; genus Cephalopholis; species Cephalopholis sonnerati. Next base: position 37,588,271 of record JAGQAX010000002.1, read on the forward strand.
TCTGGTGGGCTAAATGACCCCTACTAATAACAAGCTAGGCTACTTGCAGTTTGCTATATTGTTTGTCGTTTCAGTTAGGTATCACAATGTGAAACATGTTTTCTGTTTAAAAAGTAATGTTGCAAACGTAGGACATTAGCAAGTAGGCTACTCATTCATCTTTTAAGTGGTTGCATCTCCAGTCTGATCTCGGGCAAACAGCTTTTATTTACATGGTTTGTTTACATGAAGTAACAGAAGTGCATATTTAAAGGCTTTAGTGTGGACAGAGACCTGACGACAGTCTGATGTTACGTGATGTGATGCGACAGTCTGCTGCTCATTTGCTGTCGGGACATAGTGTCATCATGTTCCACACGGGAGCGGTGTCACATGGTAAATTCGGTGTACTGGTCCAGTCTGGTGTTAAGCTTAATACCAAACCAGTCTGAAAATGTTTACATTGGCCAAAACCTGTGTCTGCTCTTCAAACTACATTTTGTCACTATAAAACATGTGAGAAGTGACACAGGAAATGACGTTACACCATGTGCTGGACAGGTTTTTTTTGTTGTTGTTGGCATACATGTTCACAAATTAGCCTGTTTCCACATGTCTTTACTCTTCTTAGCCTCTAAGAGCAACAACAACTTTGGTCTACATTGCAAATGCAACACATACAGATAAGTTCCTATTGTTGCAGGCGACCCCTCCCCCAGGGTTCCCCTCAACCAGTGTCTTCTGGTCTCATCTGCTGTAGCTTGCTGACAGGCACAGATATGTAGCCTGCTAGATATTTGGGATGTGTCTGCAATGCACTGGCAAGCCTCTTGGCTTGCGTCACAGCTGATACAAAGCATTAAGCACTGTTTTCTGGGGGCTGAATGGCTGGCGAGTGAAAAATTTAAACTTAAGTTATGTAGTGTGAATTAGGACTATGGGGGTCTTGGAATAATTAATGAATCAACAGGGAGCTGCAAGCTGATGTTGCTGAGCTAATGTAGCACTCCAGATGAGAAGGCAGGCCTTACCAACTCTGTTGTCGGAGACGTTGGAGTTGGGGAAGATGGCGAAGATGGCGAAGATGCGTCTGTAGAGATAGACTGGCTGCAGGAGGAGGGAGAAGGTTCAGAAGATGTTGGGGATGCAACCTCTGTGGATAAGGGGATAGTGTCCTTTGGAACAGGAGGTTCAGCTTTATCCTCTTCCTTTACTGGAGGACAAACACTAAATCGACATAAAAAGTAAAAGATAAGTCATTTCTTATGTATATGCCCTTCTTATTCACAGACACTTCATTAGCTTGAGGTTAACTGTACCTTAAGACTGGTGGTGTCACTGTGAGCGGTGTCACAGATGCAGGTGTAGCAACCGGGCTCAAAGAATCAGGTCTGCTTACAGGATCTTCTGAAGTGTTTGTCTGTCGGGTTTCATTAACCTCTTGGTTCTGAACCTGAAATAAAGAATATTAAATGATGTGCATTTACACAACTGTAACTTAAATGCTGCTTACTCTCAAGGGTAAAATGTTCCAAAGAGAACAAGATTTTACCTTGTTGGTCACCTTTAGGCCACGCACAACATCAGAAAGGCGCATCTCTGGTGTAGTTTCTCCCCGCACACTGACCACAGATCCAGGCAAAGGAGGAAAATTGGATGCTGCCAGGTCAAACTTTGGTGGTGGTGGTATCTTGGTCTCCATCACAGACCTCTGCAATTTTTATTAAAGTCAAATGTTAGATTAGCAACACTATGTGAAGCTTACCACAAAAATTCTTCACTAACAGACAACTTTTTGGTCAACACATGAAATTCACACTTAATTTAAAAATTGGCAAAAGAGGAAATATACTGACTGTGGTATGTTCGTCTTCTCTTTTCCTCCTCATGCCTCTGTGGCTTCCTCTCCTACAGTGAAAAGACATAATTTTTACATTACATGGTTTGACACATGAAAATTAAATTTATTTAAATGGATTACATTTCTCTGTGAAAGCCAAAAACACCACTAGGTGTGTAAAATCTAGACAATAAAACTTTGAAAGGTAAACAAAGACCGACATGAGAAAATTATTCACAACACATAACACACTTCAAAAAGCATTAGTCTGACACATTGTGGTTGTAAAGCTTCATCTCCAGTGTTCATAATCAGGATAATATTCACTCACCTGCCACGTGTAGCCCCACTCTGATATCCACTGGGTATGATGGCCTGTGGAGAAATGTCTTTAAGGCTGAAGGAAGGCAGAGAGGCTGTCGCTGAAGTGGTGCCAGTCGGCATCCCTGATGTCTGAAGAGGCTGTGGACTCAAGGAAGCAGACAGGCCGTCCATCAAAGTCTCTGGAGCCAAAGAAGAAGGAGGCACGTCTCCAGGCCTAGGCTGACCCTTTACATGGTTTCTGGATATACAAAAAGGATGCAATTCTTACAACTGAATGTCAAAAGCACATTTTGATACTTTGGGCAAAGACTAGACAGTAATACTGTGAATGAGAGAGTTATTATTTCACTATTACTTGAACCTACCGGTTCCTGCTCGTGGGTCGATGGGTGCTGACAGAGCTCGAGTTTGCGTTGTAGTTCCCAGGACTACTGTAACCATTCATGAATCCGCTGTGCGGGAAAGGTGCCTGAATATCACAAAAACAGTGGGAAACCAAATTAGACAATGTGCTCCATAAATCTCTGATGCTCTGAACAGTACAATAAATCTGTGTATGGACTGATGCTGAGAATATCACATTAACTGCAATAGAGACTGCTATGAGCTCCTTGACACTAACTAAAATTAAATGCTTCTGGACAAATAAGAACTAATAAATTTCTATTTTTTGGAGATATTCTGAACAACACATTCAGGTTCTTACCAGTGGTGTTTCAAAGTAAGGCATGACTGAAGGGCTCCAGGAGGGTGACACCACAGGGTATACAGGGTACTGCTGCTGAGGGCTGTACACCTGCTGCATATAGACTGGGGAGCCATACTGAGCCTGTGGTTGGATATGTTGACTGTATACACCTGAGTCCACACTGCGGAAGCCATTCTTACCAAAGAATGTGTTAATGGCTTTAATGCGAGCCTGGAGGGAGGGAGAGAGAAAGAAAGAAGATAATCAGGTATGTCTGCTGGGAGTGAAGACGTGACACACCTCCGCTGTACTTATGAGTAGCACTGTCTATCGTCCTTTAGTCCCCTCAGATCTCATAATCCACGGTCATTAGGTCATACAACACTGCACTGACTAGGGGAAAGAAAGGGGGAGGGAGAGGAGTGAGGGGGGAGGGAGAGTAATAGAGGATGAGAAAGAGTAGAGGTATAGCGTAGAGGCAGAGATACAGCAGATAAGTAGCTACAGATTTTAAGTTCCTCCCAGCCAGCCACAGTGCATATGGGTCCTTCCAAGCGCGATACTGATCATCACTGGGGTTTAAACAGGACCATTACCACATCACAATGTCATTTGTTTTATCAGGGGGCACACAAGGTCAATTCAAAGTCCAGCTGAAAAAGGATGTATTAGATACCTGAAAGGCAAAGGTAAATGTCACACTGTGATAAGAAGGGATATGAAACTGTCTGGAGATTGAGGTGTGTGCAAGAGTTCTGACAAACACCTCCTTGCTTATCAAGTCTCTGTGCACACAAATCCCAAGGTCATTCCTGGGGCTATGGCTTAGCCAGACAGTAGTGACGTGACAGCTGACAACACAACTAGTCTTGTGTAACACAAAGCTTGCTGTGCTCCACACTACTGTCTAAAATAGAACCAGTACTAAGCAGTGAGCCAGCCTGAAATAAAAACTTTACTTAGTAGTGTACTAAAAAGAGTAAACAACTGATAATGCATTTCAGTGACAGAACTCACCATGATTGGTTTTCCCTGGAATGTTTTGACCTCCTCTCTCAGGTATCTGTAAGCCTGAGAACAAAAGAGAAAAAGAACTAAATATTCACGATACTGTAAAAATCTGTCTTGTTCCCTTTCAAATCTACTAAATAAAAACTTTTCTCTCCCGTCACTCCTAGGGTATTACTGTGATGTCTAGTACTTAAACTGTAAACTGTCATTCACTCATAACAAGATTAAGATGCTGTAATAAGTAACAATCCATATTTGTTGCCATTAGCCTTTCAAAAACAACAAAACAGTTCAAAGTTGGTCCAAAACCAGTTTGCTCTCCCACCTAGTTGAAAGGTGGCTTTTTCACATGAAGTACATTTATTCATTAAAGAAAGTTGTAAGGGTGATGACTTCATAATGACTTCATAAAATGACAGACTTGCAAAGCTTCATTTTGAAAACTTCAATACAAGTTTTGAATGTATAAAAAAAAAAGACATTTAGTAAGTCCCTTGCAATGTTTTAATAGAATACAAACTGTAACATGAGCATTCAACCAAAAAAGTAACTGATTCCAACTTGAGATTATTCAGCAAGTTGGTCAAAAGTAAGCCAAGTGTAAATGTGGAGACGTACCTGCTGTGCGTCCATATCAGACTGAAATGTTATGTACCAGTTGCTGTTGTGTGCAAACTCAGCACTCAACGCTTTTGGACAGTTTTCACTCTTGAAAAGAGCCTCCACTTCCTGTGAAAGAGATGCAAGGCACATATTACACATTTCTGTCGCAAACACCGAACTCATACATCTTTACTGCACAGTGAGATGGGTGGGTGTTGTGGGGGACTGTACTTTGTATGTGGTACGAAAATTTATTTACCTCAACAGGTGTGGTCTCTGGCACCTCTCTTAGAATAATGATGCAGCGACTATGGTTTGGCCGGACCTTCTCTCCAGTTTCATCAACTTGCACCATGGGAGAGGCTGTAACAAAGACACACGCTAAATACAACATAACTACTACAAACACTGAGTGCAATTCTGGCAAGCTTTGTCAGTCTCCTTATCAACACTAACATTCCCTGTGCAGAGGACCGGTGATAAAAAAAAACATGTTTTGGCAGCATATAAGCACGCTAAACTGCCGTCTCCATCAAATATACGCACTTAAGTTCACCACACAGACTGTGTGGGTTGTAACTGCTGCGATAGTGAGCCAATCACACATCACATTAAATCGAAGAAGCTTGTGGCACAAAAATGGATCAAATGCCGGTATCATTTCACTGGAGAAGTTTTGATACTTCTTGGTACCAGGTCATTTCAGTCAACAAGTTATGGTATCAAGTACTGTAACCCAGCCCTATAAGCTACACAAACCCTTCAGGCTTTTCACTGTCAAACAGTAGTCAAAGGCGGTAAGCACTAGAGGCAAGAATGTGCTCCTAACTTTATACAGACACTGCAGACACAATGGTCAACAAAACCCCACCCAGCAGCAGAAACACACTGTGGTGGCAACATCATGTTGTGGAGATTATATAAACAGTGACACACTGCATTTAATTGTTACTGGTGACTCTGGTGGATCCTTACACCATCTCCTGTGTTGTGAACAGTTTACTAGGTGACTGCTCTAAACAAAAGCCTCAAATATTATGTTCATGGCTTTTGTGATTTGAAATATCATGCAATGTTTCAATTTCTTATACTCTTAGTCAAGATGGTCACATATTCAACTGGGACAGGGAACCACCACAATTAACAACTGCAAGAGAGCCTTTACTTAACACATGCATTGTTCACCTCATTCCACTTGTTTCATTTTCAAAAAAAGTAAGGTAAGTAAAGCTCAGTATATTCAAGTATTATGTGGATTCTGTTTATAAACTAAAGTGTCAGTGAATCAGCAAGCATTTCTCGCAGACACAGGCAGCACTGTTACCTCGCAGTACATCCAGAATAAGGTCCATGTCAGTAGTAAGGGCTTTGATGTCCTCCATGCAAGCGATGGTCCAGATGGGAACAAACTGATCACTGTCCATCTGGGATATCAGGTACAGGTCCTTAGACAGGTTTTCTCTGCAAACACCCAAACCAGCGCAAGACTAAAAACATCATCCTAAATAGCAAAACATTTCAATCAATGGCCATTAGACCAGTGATTCACACCTCTACAGGAGCATTTCAGAATATACTAATATAGTCTATAAAGAGAGATGCTTTTGTTTTTGCAGTTATGAAAGACATCTTAAGGCAATTCAATATTCATTACTAATGTTGTTCCTGTAGCTGCATACATATGCTCCAGCTAGTGCAATAATGGGAAAAGACCAGTGTAAAACAGAAATCCATCCAGAATATATATTTTTTTAGTTTTAATTGTTGAAGGGAACTTGCCAGAACAGGAGTTCACAATAGAATGAGTGGCAATTTATGGTATAATAAAAAATAATTTGTAAATTACTTCACTACTCACCTAGAAAAGCAGAACTCAAGCTGTTTCTTCAAAGACTCTCTTAGGCTCTCCTCAGACATGGTCTGTTCCTTAGAAGCATCACCATCAATGGTTGATTCGCATTGTGGATCAAAGACTAAATACATCATGTCAGAGTGGTCAGTGCCATTCACAACGCCCTCTGTGGGTACAGGGGCATAGTCAGCAGGGCTGTCAGGATACTCAGCGTCATATCCTTTTCCCCCCAAAGAGGGTACATCTGAGTAACCTAGGATAGAAGAGGCAAGCAAGAAGAAAATGTTTGTTAAATACCTGTCATGTTTAGGCAACAGGATCCAGTGCCCTAACAAAACATTGTCATGCTTTGTCTTTGCTGTGTAACCCTGAGGGCAAAATCTACAACAGCTTTCTCAAATACCATGTTTGTCTGTACTAGGCAATGGACAATTGGAACATTTCTTGTTAAAATTATCCTGGCCAAATTAATCGCAATTCATGATATTATGCCAATAATGATCAAAATATGCTTGAAACTCTAAAAATTGAGCTAAAACATGTTAGAATCACTTTACCTCACATTTTGTTAAAAACATGTTTTTATTGCATCACAGATGGAACAGACATCTATTTTAGTGAACATCCTTCTTACTGAAAAACAGTCAAACAATCAAGTCTCTTTGGATGGTGGAGATAAATGTAAGTTCTCTGCACACAGAGCAGAATAAACTCTTACCGTTGGTCATCTCAGTTGGAGGAGGGTAGGTCAATGGCCAAGGAGAGTCTTCAGTCCCCTCTGGGATGTCATTCTGGTGGGCAGGGATCTCCTGCCACACTTTAGCATTGGGGTTCAAACCTGCTCCCTTTGTGGTGACCTGCATGATTATTAGAATAAACAGCGACTTACAGAAAATAGTTTTCAGTTCCCACCTAACAAAGTATGTCATAAGAAACAGTAGTGCAGTTTGAGCAGGATAGCAGTGTTATGATCATCTTCCTGCTTTTGTGACATTTAAACACGACGAGATGTAATGTATCAAGTCTAACGCTCAGATGTGTGGAATTCCCTGCCATGCAACTGATTTTTGACATGCGTAATAGCAGTAATTACAAGAAACTGGTATTCAAAAGTGTTTTTAGCTTCAAAAGGTGGAGCCTGGAGTTGGAGGCTAGACTGGTGAAATTGTGGAGAGACAACAAATGGATCATCATGTGAACAGAGTTGTGCAGAGTGACACAGTGGTGTTTTGTATTACCTACTAACCTGCAAGGATCTTTAAAAAAACACATACATATCACATACATATGCCCCTTGCGGAACACTGCTTAAGTTCATGCTTTTCTTGACTGGAAGAATGATTAAAATCCACTCTTCAAACAAAATTATTTGTTTATTATAAGTCACTCAAAAAAGAGAGAGAAGGCTCTTTGAAATGAGGGCAATTTCTGCACAGTAAAATGCCTCGTTTTAACCAAATAACTTGCATCAGATCCTTGTCATACATCTATATATTTTTAAGTCAGAAGGGAACTCAGCATGCAATTACTAAGCAACGAATAAGGTATGAAAGCTGTTGTTACATGTTACAGCATTTCATTACTTAACACTATACCTCAAAGTCACAACATCCAGCCCCGTCAACATTCAGAGCTGACTCCTTTACTCAAATATGTCATAGCCAATCCAATGAATGAAGCCAGTTCATCCAGATCTCGTAAACCAGTTCCCCTCTCTGCAAGGCCTCACCTCTACTCACACAAATAACCCATCTGACTCCTCTGAGTTGTCATTGGCTTCCTTATCACTCTAACCCCGCCCCTCAAACGGTCACATGTTACCATACATGGCGCGAGACCGCCTCTGAGGTTCAGCGTGACTTGAACAAGACATTTTGACCTGTCATCTATTGAAAAATGTCGAGTGTGCTTCGGTCATTGTTACTAAACCAATACATGAATCAGTCCCGTATGTGTCCAGGTCAACCTGTCTGCTATTCATAATGTGGTTACAGTTCAGCAGCTCTGGGTTGCACTGAGGCAAAGTTGCGCTGCTCTGAGGGTCGGGAAGAAAGAGCACATGGTGCCGACGTGCCCATACAACCATATGCAACCATTTTCAAATAGTTTCTCTTTAGGTCCGATTAAATGGAGCTGATTCTGGATATAATGTGCTCGTGATTATTTGATTTCTAACTCGTTTCTGCATTTTTTCCCCTTTCAAAGTCGACGTCTCCGCGGCGTACTGCCATGACCTTTATCACGGAACTCTTTGATAGCTATTTAGCTAACGTAACAGTTGTGTAACAGCTAACACTTAACACAAATCACGTGTAGTAACTTCGTCGCCATACATGAAACAAAAATGAATTAAACTATGCATTTAAAGCAACTTGTAGTGAAGGAAAATGTCAGTTTTCACTAATTCATTACGTTATGTTGAAAACACGTGTTAGTAGGGTGAGCTTGTTTGGCGTTTCGCCGTCTACCATATTGTGACCACTGACTCCATAAATACCTGCCTTTAGCTAACTAGCTTAAGTTTACTAGCAGACCAGTTAGAACCGGCCTTTCCGTACACTCTTTATCTAAGCTAATTCGTTTGACAGGTTGACAGTAACACATACTTAACTCTACGTGTAAATAAAACAAGTAATATTTCGCATAATCGCCAATTAACGGACCAAGTGTGAAGTTACTTTAACGGTGTAAAGCAGTTAAGTCGAGCTTCAGTCAGCACGAGTCAAACGTGAGAAAGGACGCAAACAGGTTGTCGCATGTTAGCTAGCGTGCCCTCTCCCAGGCCCACAACTCACCATGCTGCTTGGATCCTCGTCTTCGTATGTCCTCCTCAGCTCCGGCAGATTTAATGGCTCTGTTGGTTTTATCCTTTGCGGACGCGTTAACTCGAAAACACTGATGACCGCACGTCTTTAAAGCGGCCCGTCGTCGTTAACTACCGTCTCCCCGGTAACGTAATTCAAACGACCTAACGTGCGCTGGTCCAAACGGTGCGTCCGCGCGGACCACAACTTTGAAAGCTTCTAGTCGATGTCACCGACGAGTGTTTAGTAGTTTGTTAGTTTAATAAGCGTCCCCCATTTGATAAATAATGTTGTTTAAGCCCAATTCGTCATCCCGCAGGTCAGCTCCAAGGCTCCGCTCTCTCAGCATGTGACAGCTGCGTCCTCTGTCTGAGCCACAGTCCGTCCCAACAGACTACACACTGCACTCCGCCTCCACCTCCCCGGCGAGGCGTAATGGAGCTGCGTCCTTGCACTCATGGGAGCTGCCTTAAGCTTGTGATAACGATGTAACACACAGAGCTAGTCAATGTATACTTCAACTCATCTAATTATTTAGAGCCTTTACTTAAAGGTAAAAGTAGCATTAGTACAGTTTATAAATTCTATTGCACAAATCCTGCTCCGAAAATGTTTCTTAAGCACAAACATTTAGCATCAAAACATACTTGAGTACCAAAATTTGAGTACTCATCATGCTGAATGAGCTATTTCAGAATAGTATTATGACATCACTAGATTATAATTATTCATGCATTAATGTGTACATACATTTTATATAGTGCTGGGTATTTTAAAGGCGAACATCACCTAAAATAAGAATACCAATATATTATTTCCATGACAGAGGAAAGTTCAAATAGCATTTGAAAACATGAGGTAATGTCTCTCAAAGCCAGAATCCAGAGAAGTAAATGTAAAATTTGTGATGTCATAGGGCAGTGATACTCAACTTGTGGCCCGCCATAGGGTGCCAGATGGCCCAATGACTGCTTTCTCATTCACAATTAAAATATAAATGGATTCACACTGGGGATTTTTTGTACTTTGAATGTAGATTAAGTGTGAGAGTGCATAAAAAGCAATAAAATAGAGATTTTTATGAAAAAAAAATAGTGCCAAGGGAGGATTTCCCCAGACCCTGACAGAGGTCCAGGTGAAACCCAGAATCTCCTCAAATCCTAGAAACACCTCCGCTTACACCTGACCTGCACAGGGCTGTTGTGTCAAACGGTTGAAAACAGGCAATACTTTACTCATAAATATTATCAATGTTTATTATCTGGCCCCTGGTCATATTGCAAAAGTGGCCCCTAGACACGACAAGTTGAGTATCCCTCTCATAGGGTATAAAGTCTGGAGCTGCCCCATAGACAATAAATGGAGCCTGATTTTGTGGACCCACAGAATGTATGTCTTTTATACCCAAATGAGCTTAATTCTGCTGTGGTGTTCGCAGTTGTGAAACAGAAAATGTACACATATACTCAGAACATTCCCCTGGGTGCTCTCAGTGTCATCTGCAACATCTGCTCCGTAGACAACAATTCATTGTCTACAGAGCAGCTCTAGACTTCACACCCTATGACATCACAAATTTGAGTTTCAGCTCTGTGGTTTTTGGATTTGGTAGAGAGTTGTTTGTATTTACTAATATTTTCCAACTGTCTTAGACCAAAGGAATAAAATCTATGAAATGTGAAAATGGTTCTATAACTATAATGAAATATCAGAATTTATTAGAATTAATCTGATTCTGCAAAGTACCTTAAGTTATCAAATAAATGTTGTGGAAAAAAGTAAAAAAGTACAATATCCATTTTCTAACTGCTTATCCTCTTGAGGGTCGCGGGGGAGCTGGAGCCTATCCCAGCTGACATTGGGCGAGAGCCAGGGTATACACTGGACAGGTCGCCAGACTATCACAGGGCTGACACAGTAGAGACAGACAACCATTCACACTGTCACCAATTAACCTATCCCCAATCTGCATGTTTTTGGACTGTGGGAGGAAGCCAGAGTACCCGGAGAAAACCCACTCTGACATGGAGAGAACATGCAAACTCCACACAGAAGGGCAAACCAGGAATCCTCTTGCTGTGAGACGAGAGTGCTAACCACCACACCACTGTGCCGCCCTGCTAAAAATGTAGCAGGACTTATTAGTATAAAGTAGCGTAAAATGGAAATATTTAAGTACATGTACCTCAAAGTTTCACTTAAGAACAGTACTTGAGTAAATGTACTTACATTGCACAACTGTATTTCACCTGGCATTGCAAACAAACCAAGCTAGTAATCCTGACTGCTCTGTTAGTTATTAACTCAAACTGAGTGAATTGGACACGGCCTGATGCAAAGTTTGGAAGTGATATGGGCACTGGCAAACTCTGTCCTACAACAGCAGCTTGTGTTCACTATTAAGAACTGTTTTTTTAAACTTACATTTTCCATGGAAGTGAGTGATATCAAATCTCATTGCAACAGTGTATTTTTCTCAGCTCTTTACAACAGCGTGAGAGGTAGGAATTTATGATACTTCCTCTATTTATCTACACATTAAATCATTGAGTTAAGCATTACGTAGGTATATGATTTGTACCCTTATTAACGGAACCATTCAGTCCCAATAAAGAACCAAAACTATGGCTGTTCAGATTTTTCAAGAATCAAGTCAGCTGTGATTAATCTAAACTATTTAAACATGACCCAAACAGTGTTAAAAAATATCACTGTTACTAAACATGAATGAAGGTTTGATTTCCAGCTTGGAACTTGGCAAGGAAACAGCATCCTGAAAGCTAATGTTAGTGTGTTGAACATGTAATGAGCATGTCTTGATAGAAACAGTTGTTAGATTATGACTGCATGTTTATGCTGTAACTGATTTGCACAGGATTCTTTACTCACCAAACAAATACTGTTCTCCCCTGCAGTCATGCCATCACCTTGGTCTTAAGGGCCCTGTACGTCAATGGTAAACCCACACTGGTGATTTCACTTGTTGCTGATGAGCCCTGCTCTCAGGATTGTGTGGCTGTGTACAGACTAGCAGATGGAGTCCAGTGACCTCATGTAATTCAAGCTCTCCCACCTTTAACCTGAGCAGTCTAATTAACTAGAATGAGTGAAAACACCTGTGTATGTCAGCAGGGCCTTAAAACTTGTGTTGAAGATGATGCCAGTTTACTTACATTTGTTAAAAATGTTCACAAACTATGATTCAAAAAGAGGACCCCACTGATAAATACACATCAATAAAAAACAATGTTGATGAATGCACAGCGACCTCTTTAATAACATAAACTTATCGGACACCCAATTAAATTGACTTATAATTGACAAAGTACATGTGATTGCTTTACTGTGACGATAGCTGACTTCTAATTTACTGGTGACAAGGTTTGTGCACTGTACAGAAAAAAAAACAAATCATTACTCTTCAGTATTCAACATGACTTCATCAGATAAGTAGAGGGCATTTTCTTGTCCTACAACAGCAGATGTGAGTTATTTGCACACAAAATGCTTGAAGAGTTCAACACGAAGAGTTCAAACAGGTGTTCTCCTTAAGCCTTGGTGGGTCCAATCATCTGTGATGCCTGCTGGCTCTGCTGTAGTTGCTGGATCTTCACGTTCATTACTTCAATCACAGCTGTAGGAAAGAACAGAATGTGCAAAGTAAACAGGTGTGTAATATGTTGTGCACTAAAAAGGAATACATCATAATTAAATATAGAATATCTTCTACTCAAACCTTCTACAGACCTTTGTGTTCATAGTTACGATGTTTTGTAGAAGCATATATGTAATTCAATAAAGTTAATTCATTTTATTTGTACTGTAACATATCTGTGGTGTTAAAGGGTAATTTTGGTATTTGTCAACCTGGATCTCATTTTCCCATTTTTAGTGTCTGACTAATGCAAACAACTTTGGTAATTGGTCCAGTGTTGACTGTGCACGCACTGTCAATTTACATCCACTAAAAGTGCTTGATGGTGTCTGACAACATTACGGACAGGATCCCTACAGAAACATACCTTTTTGTTATAGAGTAAGATCTTTTTTATTTAACCAGAAACAGCCCCAAGTTGGCTGTGACCAAAGCCACTAGACTGCATTTAAACAGTAATACTATCATCGTAAAACAAATCTAATTCAAAGTAAGCGGAAACAAAAAAAAAAAACTCCCTAAAACCACCCTGGTTCATCTTTTCACTGTTTTATCAGTCACCAGAACTGGTTTGGCTGAAACAAACCCTTAATTCATCCAGTTAGATGTGAAAATATGCTGGGTTTTTTAACACACTGAAATTACTGTTTATTTAAATGCAGTCTGGTGTGTTTGGCAATGGCTATTTTAAGGCCGTTTCTGGTTAAACAAAAACAATCTTACATTTAACAATAAGGTCTTTCTCTGTAGGAATCCTTTCTATAGTGTTGTCAGACACTTACAATAATAATCTGAGCCTGTCAGTGGCAAAAACAAGAACATTAAGTGGACGCACATTGAGGGTGCATATGCCTCATGCAATTATGATGTAGCCTGTTTGGCAGCTGCACCGCTCTCACTCAATACTGGACTACTTTCAAAAGTTGTTGTTCTCATTAGTCACTTCGACATAAAAACAGGGGGAAATATGCTTCAGGTTGTAAAATACTAAATAACACTTAAAGAACTTTAAAGTGAATTCTCTCTTTATTTAGGGGAAGGTCTCTAACAGTTTAAGGAATAAAACTTTGTTATTTTGCATGGGAGTTTTCAAATCAAATTTCTATACAGGTTACTATTTAATTCTTTTAAATCATGCTTTGGACTTGCCTTTTCATGTCTATTATATTACTACAAAGATAAGGGCATTGTAGCATTAAAATATATGGCTTTGAATTAGAAAAATGTGATACCTTTCAGCAAAATTATAAGGAAGAAACATAGCTATATACATATATATAAGTAGCTTACCTTGTTTCATGGCGTGTTTTTCCTGAAGGGCTGGTTGTATTTTCTCTATCTGCTTTGTGAGGAAGTCTATTTTGCGTTTGAAGAATGCCTTTGAGTCTTCCACACTCTGCAAAGACAGATAAATAGAGAGTGTAAATAAAATCTACATAACACTGTTTTACATAATTTGGAGAAATAAATGAGTGGAGGATTCAATTTTAATTACCTTTTCAACATAGTATCCTGTCCCTACATCCACTAAAACGTTCTCCACGTCATTTAATGTTCCAGGGACGTACATCTGAGAAGAAGAAATGTCAAGGACAAGTATGCATGTCTCAGGAGACACATGACTTCATTTAAAGCACATCACAGAAAACACGAGTTGCTGGTTGTTCCACAGTAAATGAAGGATACAGAGCTGGTAAGTGGCACGAGCAATTCTTTTCCTGTATGAGAGAGAGGAGAGAGGGGAACAATTAACTGCTGCAGATTCACACATTTAGTCAATGATTTCACAAACTTCATCAAACTTACATCATTATACCTTCAAAAACAAGTATTTAAAGAACAGAATTTTGAACACCACACTGATGTACAGTGAGCTCTTTGTGGTCATTATCACACCTCAACACAAAGCGGAGCTGAACATTAATTATCATAGCAAATGAAGAACCACTGTTGAGCTAAATGTGTATTAATCAATCTTTCCAGTAATGCATTGTACTCACCTTTATTGTTTTTGTTCAGGACGTTCATACTATCTTTTGCTTCAACATATTTAGTCTGAACCACTTTGAGCTGACCTATTGAAGACGTCAGGAACTCAATCTCCTGCAAAACAGGAACATATACAAAACAGGCGACGTTAGAGGGTCAGCACACACACAGCGACCACACCTGTCAGCTGTCTGAATCCAACTAGATGTGATGTACAGCGCACCGACTTAAGACATTTTAAAAGAGTTCATTGTTTATTCGGCTGTGAAGATGTGGAGAAACATAACAGGCTACATATTACCGTTACACACCGCTGGCACAGCGCTGTAACGCAGCGTGGAGAGGTCTGGCTATACGAGACTAACGCTACACACCCTGCATGTTTAATTACCGTTTGTACCGTTAGCTTCAGAGGTGCTAGCTAGCTACTCTACTAGTCTCCCAGCTTCATGTAGATAAACGCCCTCATAAAGTCTATATAAAAGAACAGTCAAAATAAAATACAGTTATCTTTTTAATATTACCTGGTCTAGTTGGGTTTTCAGTCCCTCTAATTGAGGCAGGGAGAGGTCTGTGAGATTCACCGCCATGTTGGAAGCGTGATGCCAGATGACCCTTACCGAATGTGCTTCCGGTTCATGGAGGTGGGCGGTTATTAGTCTGAAACACCGCCCCCCTGCGGACAACATAGGTAATGCACCTGCTTCTTTCATGAAGACTGCCCAGTGTTTGAACTTTCGTATCCATCATGTTTTCACTTTCTGAATAGTACCAGTATTTTCCCCTTCTAAATGCATGCCTCTCCTATAAAACGTGCATATATGCAAGGTCATATTGTATTTAAGTCTGGGTTCACAGGTCATTTGAACAAATTATTTTCTAATGTGTACATAATGTATGCAAAAAACAAACACTTGTTTTTGATTGCATCACCGTCAATAACATGAAAAAACCTTTATAAATAACTGATTTTCACCATGGCCCTAAATATGTCAGTTGCATTTTCATTTATAAACCAGGTAAACTTAATGTTATTTCAGTCATCCACATTTAATGTTCAGTTGGCACTGTATAAGAGCAGTGACACACTGCAATCATTTCACAAATTTAAAGGTCAGAGTGGATTTTCAAGTTCAGGTGACACAAAAGTCATTCACATATTCATTTTCTTGATCGATATAGACAAATTATATGTGGGAATGACATTTATTTTATACTTAAATTACAGCAGGATGAGGAGCCAACTAGAAACCTTTGTCTTTCATTTTGTCATATACAAGTACATTCAATTGAAACTTTGAACAATAAATGACGATGCAATATTAATATTGGTAGCCCTGATATTACCAAGTATTTATGCTCTACAGCCTTAGAAAGCACCCTCAAATTACAGTAGACGCTATTGAACTCTTGATCAAATGCTTCTAGAGCTTACTCTATACAGATCGTGGTGTTTCAAATGATAGTGACCTGTTCACATCTCCCGATCATAGAAGATAATACGATAAATGCCACTTTAAGACTTTCCCCCCACCACGTAGACACTTATTGTGTGTGAGAACACATTTATTCAAATACTGCTGTTCAATCAACACATTAAAAGTGCATGTAAACACTTAATAAAATCATTCACCCTATAGTTACATCAGTTTAAAAATGGAAGCATTGGTTTAAATAAAGTAAATGCAATACTTAAATCTTCAAAACCTGCAAAACACAAGAATTAAAAACTAAATTAAAAAAAGGTTCAAGTCATCCTCCAGCTTGGTGCTGAAACATTTTGATACTGTATAGATTTTTTACATCCTGTTTTACATGAGTTTTGGTTTACCAGTCCATCTACTTCAGGTGAACTGGTAAGCCGTACACCACAGGTGCAGCTCCTATGAGGTGTTTCAGGTGTGTGGCCTGACGTGACGGGCCCATATAATCCAGGAGGGGAGCTCCAGACCCAGCAGTTAACCAAGACTCCAACAAGGCTTTGGTGAAGCGATCAATATCCCGATCTGTAACATCCCACAGGTTTCCCAGCACAAAGGGGCTAAGACAACAACAACAACAAAAAAAAAAAGAAACGGATGCATTAATAGGACATAATTTACTGATCCTTATTCAGCTGCAAGTGAAGATAGATATCTCACCAGCCTGCAATGAGATAGTTGAGGATGATGCCTTGTCCCTCCTGATCGCCACGCACTGCCAGAGCAGCGCTACTGCAACCAAAAAGCAGAGAGGCTACTCTCATCTGCCGTTTCAGGACTGCCTGGCTGTCGAGGAATCGTGCGCCTGCGCCATGACCCACGTAACTATAACATCCCGGGGTAAGAGGGACATGGACAGAGAGGATATGAAAGAAAACAGGTTAACAAACCACAGTTTAATGTAGAACAAACTTTGAAAAAAAATAAATAAATAAAAAATTAAAATTAAAAACTGAGTTTATTTTAGAAGGTATGCTATGCAAGACTTTCCTTAAAAACAGTTAAAAAAACAATGTATAGACTCATACAAAAGTTATCCCTCTCATTCATCACCTATGTACAACTACAAGTGTGTTAAAGTGTATTAATCTGCAGAAACGTTGCTGTCTGCCTGTATCATCTTTTAATGAGTGTGTAGCCCTCAGCCAATGATAGCTCACAGATGAGGTTGGGACTTTATGAAGTTAGCAACCAAGTTTTAGCAGAACACATCAGAGAGAGAGCAATGAAAGTCATGGACAAAATGCAAATATAGCGAGGCGATGGAGATCAAGACTAACATGTAATTGGCCTATTTTCTGTTGAACAGGTAAGTGCCGGCACTGAACAGTACCCAAACGACAATCTTGGATAGTATAATTTAAAAATTTGTAGACTTCTTTGTGAGTTCTGTCGGAGTTTGAACAGACAAGGATCTGTTGTAGGGCTGCGGCTCACGATTTTATTAGATCGATCTGCCAACTACTTTCTCAAATGATTAATTATTCAGTCAATAAAATGTCATAAAATAAAAGTCTGGAGTCCTAGATTACATCTTAAAGTTTTTTGCTTTAGCAATACATAGCCCAAAGATAATCAATTTACTATCATAGCAAAACCATTAAGAAGCTGGAGCCGATTAAATTCTAGCATTTCAGCTTAAGAAATGACAACACGTCATCAAAACTATTTTCTGTCGATTGACTGATCGACTAATTCAATAATCGACTACTTGTTCCAGCTCTAATGTGCCACAAACTTCTGTTCTGTTATTTTTATGCAGTGTTGTGAACTTTATTATTCCCTCCCCCTATCAGGATATTTAAGATGGCAAACTCACATGTATAGATCCTTGGTAGCAACAGCTTCTTCCAGCTGACCTGAGTCAGGAGCCACTCCACACACACCGTCCCAGTCCAGTTGACTTTATTGAGAAAGGTAATGTAGTAAATAAGGGAAATCAGATCAGTGACAGAAAGATATAAAGACAAATCAAGTGGTTTTCTTTCAGCTGTCATGATTATTGGTCTCACCTGCTAAACCATTCCTTAAATCGGTCTTGAGAGTTTCCTAAATTGGCATCAGGATCCAGCACATAAAACACTTGCCTTGTATCCACACCTTGCTTCAGGATGGACTGAGAGTCAATCTAGAGAAGGAAGATTGACATAACAATATCCATAACTATCACTGAAGTTATCTGTCAGGAAGTGAAATACATCTGCAGCACAGGCCATATGGGCACAGAGATTAATCTGACCTCTTTCTGAAGGCTCAGTCCAATGAGTGAGTGCAGAGATGGCATCCGGCTGACTGAGTGAGACTTTAGGATGGAGATGCTCTCCCACGGCAGCTTCTGAAGGTACTGCAAAGGAAGCAGGACAGAAGGTGACACCTCTACATTCTAGCATTATCCCATCTCACAGGACAGACTGTAACAGTGCTTTTCTTGGTCTTTTATCTCTCAAAAGCCCCTCAGTGTTCAGATCAGACTACAGGAAAATGTAATATTTAATAGAGATGATAAAACCAACCCTGTCCAGGATGAGAACCACATGACCGTGTGGCTCGTCTCTGTCAGCGAGCCGAGACACAGCTGTATGGAGAAGTTGGTCACACTCTGTGTCCCACTGTGGAGAAACTCCCAGAGCAAATCTCTTAAGGTCATCTTGGGAAAGCACGGGAGAGGCAGACAGTACAGCCTAAAATACAAAGACAGAAGTGTTAGTGCTAGTTGCTTTGCTGCTCCTTTTCCAGCTGCTTTGGAGACAGAATGAAAGGTCAGAAGCCGCTGTTAAAGGTCCACAGAGCTAAAAAAAAAAAAGCACCTCCACCACACACCTTCAACATTTCCTCACTGACTGTCACTCCCTTTGCAGACAAGGACTTGCAAAGGTGCTGAGCTTGTTTAGAGAGTCCAGGATCCGATGAAAGAGGTAGAAGCAAGCTCCTCCAGCAATCCAGTAATCCCTCCATCTCTTTCAGTAGTCTCTGAAA
Organism: Cephalopholis sonnerati; assembly: GCA_019142605.1. Taxonomy (NCBI): domain Eukaryota; kingdom Metazoa; phylum Chordata; class Actinopteri; order Perciformes; family Serranidae; genus Cephalopholis; species Cephalopholis sonnerati. The sequence goes on from JAGQAX010000002.1 coordinate 37,607,473, forward strand.
GGAAGATAGGAGGTTGTTTAGAGGAAATTATTTTCTTTCTGTGTCCAGTTTTCTTGGTCTTCATGTACGAGTGGAAGTGTATAACGAAGTAAAATTACATAAATGATGCAGGCATTGTGAAGCCCTCTGAGTCTCCCCAGCTGCACCCTCGCTCTTCACCACTTACCTCAACTCGAGAGTCGAGCGCCCTGCGGCCCTCCCACCACTTAGCTTTCTCAGACACACAGCTCACAGCCTTCTGCTCCACCTGAATGCTATCTATCTCCTGCACCAGCCAGCTGATGGGGTGCTGCATAACACAGAGAGACAAAAGCAGAGGCAAAGTTAGAATCTGGGATGTAGATGGTGATGTGATGAACTGCACAGTAGTTTTTGTGACATGATTACTCATTGATGCAAAGAAAGCTGCTGTGTTCACCATCTTGAATGGACGTGGGGAGTGACTGTCATATAAAGTAAAACCCTTAAATCTGATAGATGACAAGGGTGCTCTGATTGATTGGCCATCAATCATTATGTGGTGTTATTGGTTCTAAAAAGTTTCATTGGTAGTTTCTACAAAGGCTGATTAGGGAGTCGATCAGATGATGCAAAACAGGCGAGATAATTTCTCTACATGCCGCTAAAATGTCGAGAGAAAGAGACAGAGAGGGGGCGGTTGGTAAACGGAAGTGTGTTCATGTGTCAGTCAATCATCCAGTGTTGTGAGTGTCATTTATATGCACGGGGTTGCCCGCTGTAGCAGGGCAAGTAAAAATTCAACCTGTATTTTTCATCAAATAAATACATCAGATAATTGAAGAGAAAATGTGTAAAATAAGTTATTTTGTGATATAAGTTAACCTAAAATAGTTTAGGTTCTCTTTTACACAGGCTATTTGATACTGCTGGTAAAGGATGGAAGTGTGAGCACTGCAAGATTTTAATGTCACTTGTGTCACCATATTGCTAAAGCTGCAAGCATTTACAGTACAGTTGTCTGGTTTTAGATTTTGGCTACCATTCTGCTCATACCATAATTTACCGTCCTCACCTGTTGTTTAGAGGTAGCGATGTGAACAGTGACTGGGGCAGATCCCTTCTCAAGACGTGACAGTATGATGCTTTCACCTATCTCCCCAGGTTTTACTCCAAGCATAGACATCACACACACTGTCACCCCTGTACAGGAAAGAGAGGGATGCACATAAGGATATATTACACAAGGATAATGCAGTTTACATTCTGCTCTTGCTCAGCTTATCAACCATGGAAGCATCCAGTCTGAATTTAGTCAGGTTATGGAAAAGATAGAAAAGTGCACATATATTGAATTAGGCCCCACTAAGTATAGTTACAGTAGCAAAAGGAATGACATGCCACAAGTTTGACAATCAATCCAAACTTGCTCTGAGATCAAAATCCACTGAATTGCCAGTTTCCAAAATGTTGCTATCATCTCACATAAGGTATTACTGACATGTGCAAACCACATCGTTCTCAAATCAAACATGAACATTTACCCATTTTGCTACCAAGGTCAGACAGTATTTAATATTTTACCTGGGGGGAGGTGTTGAATTTGTTGGTTAAACTCTTGACAGTGGCTCTTTGGGAAAGTAGAGGAGTCAGCAGTAGGGAAGAGAAGATATTCTCCAACTGCAACAGCCTCTGTTCGGTAGAGTTCTTGGACTCATCAAGACTGAGAGCATCCATCTTGTCTGCTAGCTCACTGGATGCCTTTCTCAGCTTTCTGTTAGAATGACACATCAAACCAACATGAAATAAACAATTTGTAATACTGTCAATGGAAAAGAATCTGAAAATCAGATGTCAAAAACTTCAAGTAGTTTGGAATATCTTGATAAGAAGACAAAAGTGTTGGTAAGAGGGAAATCAAGTTGACACTGTACACACAACACATATGCTTACTTGAGACAACTGGCTAAATGCCTGATTGTGCGATGTCGACTTGTGATGCCCAAGGACTGGGCATGCAGCATTGCTGTAGTCATGGGGTCCTGCTGGCCCAGGGTCAGGGCTAGAAGACCACAGAGGGTTGGGTAGATGGTGGGGGAGGGAAAGTGCTGGAGGGCCAACCAAGCTGAGCGGAGCAATGACTCAACATCCTCCAGCGAAAGATTGTCTGAGAAAAGAAAAAAAAAAACCATAATAAATTACAGACGCAGCAGGATAAAGAAAGTTGAAGGACTACCATTAAAGGTTTAAGAGTGTTTACATCTTTATTTGGATAACAGTTTATGTATAGCCCTTATTATACACCACAAGGTGCATTCCTATGTCACAATGCTGTAAATAAAGTCTATGATCAATTACAGCTGTAGTGGCATGTTTCTTTTTCTGGTACACATACATTGTAAAACATTGTGCTTATTTTCTTGCTGAATATTTCAGAAATGCCACTTTTGTAATACCATTGTTTTTGCAGTCAACATATTATCAGACTGTGATAGTTACACTCCAATGAAAGGACACATTGAACCACAACGATACAGTGTCATTACAGAGCAGCTGCAGCAGTGTAAAGCCTCACCTGGCCTGGTGTCTGAATGAGAGAGGTGGGTTTGTGGACCTTCTCTCAGATGACCTCTGCTCCGCAGTTCAGACAAGTCGTCTCGCTCCAAATTACAACACAGATCCCTCCGCAAGACCTCGAAATCTATGTCTAGAGAGACAAGAACAAGATGAGAGCTTTGGCCTTCTTCCATTTTGTGGTGACTATTATTACTTTTGTTTGTCTTGTTATTTTATAGCATTCTGCATGTATTACATAGTTTTTGGTTTTGTTACAGCACGCACTATGAGCAGACCATGCATTGTAAATATCAATATCACAGTGGATCATGGTCATTTAATTGTGGGAAGCTAAAGTCATGATTGTGATTTATATTCAATTAATAATGTGACCCTTCTTCAGTGTGTAATATGGTGTGATGGATGATAAACTAATCATGCTGCATGGTAATATTGTGCAAATATCAGGTAAGTATTTCCTAATTAATATAAAGCTTCAACATGTGCACAAAATACAGACCAATATCTTTCCTTGAAGCAGGATTGTCTTCAGCCTCAGTGTCTGATGTCCTGAGCTGCTCAATGCTTATATCCAGAACTTCAGTAGTTTCCTCCTCAATGGTCCTCATCTTGTCTGGCTCCTCTACTGAATCTGCCTCCACCCTGGACAGCTCCCTCCTGGTTCTTCCTCTCTTTGTTGAGGCAGGGCTGACGGACCACGGTCTCGTCCTCCTCAGAAGAAGGTGCTCGAGGTGCTGCAGTGGTCTTCCTACCCCTGACCTGCCTCTTGGGTGGTACCTTTTCTGCAGGTGGTTCTGAAGCAGTTTTACTGCTTTGGGCAGCTCTTCTTGTAGTGGTTTGCTTTTTAGGCACTTCTGCCTTGACTTTGGGCTCTTCCTGGCTGTTGGCCTCTGTGTCACTCTCATCGCTAAACTCCACCTGTAATTAGAGATATTTTGAAAGATAATTTTTATTAACACAAACCAAAAAAACTCTGCAATTTTTTGCAACAACAAAAAGCTCTACTTTCATTACATTCCTACCTTGAAACGCGATTTCTTTGTGCGTCTGGGTGCAGCAGGCACAGGTTGGGCTTTGTCTTGAACTGGCGACAACTCTTCATACACATGAAACTGTAGCTTTGGGGCAGTCTTTGGTACTCTCTGCACTGATGCAGGGGCTCTAACCCTTTGAACAGGAGTACAGGCCAAAGTGGGGACCACTGTGTTAAAGTCAAAAGAGCCAAGGTCCCCCACAGATGGCTTTGATTTTACCATTACCGGTGTCATGGGAACCAGTCCCTTTCCTTTGGTTGAGGAGCCTGTCACTTGAATCCTGGGCTTGACAACCTTGACCTTCTTTGCCTCCTTTGTTTTGTCAGGAATATCTTGGTTTTTAATGGACTCTTTAGGCTTCTTCAGCGAGGACGATAGAGGCACAGCTTTCTGTTCTGGTTTCAGCTCTTTTGGTACATTCCAAGTCCAAGCATTTGAGAAGGGCTCCTCTGGGGTGCAGCCCTTTTTCGCAGCCAAGGTAACCAATGACACGATAGCTTTGGTTGCCATGAGGCCTGCTCTCACAGGTCTTAACACAGGAGATGGTGTGGAATCAACAAATGTCAAGCCAGCTTCCAGAACTTTCCATATACTGCAGACCTTGTTAAGCCTTGGTTCCAGCCCAGACAGGGCCATGCGAAGGTACACACGACCCACCACATCCTGCATCAGAGACGGTTTAATGGAGCTTTTGGCAGGGCCACAGGGAGGGAAGAGTTTAGCCAATTTTGCCCCAAGTTTGGCAACAACACTCTTACAGCGAGCTAATGCTGCTGCCTGAAGTTTGAAACTGACTTTGGCTTCATTGGGATCCAGCTGCATGACCAGATCAGCCTGTGTTGCTGCCCAGCGAGCGGTGGCACGGCCCAGACAGGACTCAGAGCAGCAGGGGCAGTGGCAATCAGACTCATGTGCCAGTGAGGAGAGCCAGCGGCGAGGCTGGGCCTTGAGAGGTGGGGAGCTGGCCAGATCCTTTACTACAGGTTCTTTGCCAATCCACCGAGTGCTCAGGATGCCCGTAAGATCATCCTCCAAGGCAGGAAGGGGTGACTGAGGTTTCTGCGCTGGACGACCTTTCCTCGGTTTGATTTTCACTTCTGCCTTCTGCACCTGATCAGAAAAATCTGAGAAAAAGAAATAAAAAGAAGTCCATTAACTGCTGTTTCATATAATGCTGCTGTATTACAGTAGACAATGGTCCTCACACATGTAAAAACAGAAACTGCAGTAAGTTATTTAGATTGTAATGTACTTAAAATTATTAATGTTGACATTACAATCTTTAAAATACAAAAACACCATGTGTTCAAATTACAACACAATTTTACTATTAGTCAAATACTAATATTAAACAAATGTCCAGCCTTAATTGAACTGGTCAAGTTTTGCATTTTACAGACCTGTACAGAGCTCCAGGAGGTTTCTGACTTTGTCTAAATCAATTCCACATTCCTCTCTCTCCCCCTGCATCAGCTCCAACTCAGCTTTCATCACCAGCAGCTCAGCACATCTAAAACAATAACAAAAAAGAGTTAAGAAAAGATTTAAAAAAAAATTAAGTTTGTTATGTGACCACATGAACTATCATGTGTTGTGCTGCACATCTATATTGTGTTGTGGTCTAGGCCTATTATAGCAGGGATGGACATTTTAACTAATTTCTGTATTCAAGTACTCGCAAAAACAAAAAAAAAACAAACAAACAAAAAAAATGTGAGTAGGGTTTGGGTTAGCGTTCCTTTGTGCGCTGCACAGACTGTACACATTAGCTATGATAAGTAAGTTTAATGTTACACAAGTTGCACTGCACATTCACTTTGTTTATTTTGCAGAAATACTACAAATATCACTATTATGCCTGTTACCATTCTGCCTAAAACTTTGGAGTGATGTCTGCCTGAAAATGTTGAATGCTATCTGCAACTGTGCAGATCTATCATTTGTACTATATGGATCTGTGCAGATATTTATAGAGAGCAGTTAGATTACTGCGGCTCAACCAACATTGTAAACGTTAAAGGATATGTCTGGTATTTTGCACTTTGAGCCCCACTCCTGGGTTGTTTAGAGTGGTTAAGACCAAAATCTTGACGACTGCTCCTTCTGAGAATTTGGCTTTCCCCTGCCTGGCTTAACAATGCTGTCTATGGCCATGTGTAAATCTGTCCTAAAACCACCTTAAACGTTTGTTTTCAAAGCCATGAAACTCACCGAGTGGTCAGTGGTGTTTGTTGATGTTCCCACATAAAAATCATAGCAAACTGGTTTCCGTGATGATTTATTTGACATTTTCTCAATGCATTGATTTCCTATAGGAAGCCTCATTGTCCGTTGGTAGTAATCCGCCACTGGAAACGGAAAGGGAGTTGTTTACGACAAGGTTGTAGTCACTGTAGTCTTTTAGCTTAGTGAAAGTGCCGGCTCAACAGTGCTGTGTGCGCTCCTCCTCTTCGGAGGAATTCTCCTGTAGTCGCTGAGCACGCAAAACTTGCCCATTATTACTAGCTTGTAAACAACCTTCGCAGTATGATGCCTTTGAACACACCGCCAGCCTTCTTCTTCTGCTTCTTTCTGTGTCCCATTGCATTGCAATGGTTTCCTGCCAGTTGGCGACACTCATGTAAAGGAGCATTATCACCATCAAGTGGCTGGAGTGTATAACACTTCAGGGTCAAACGAACGATCAAGCGCAAGTTTACATACGGGTGTGAGGCAGCTGAAAAAATAGTTCCACAATCGAGATGAATTGCGAAAACGCAGATGGAAACCACAGTTTTCTACGATTTTTATGTTGGAACATCAACGAACACCACTGACCACTCTGTGAGTTTCATGGCTTTGAAAACAAACGTTTAAGGTGGTTTTAGGACAGATTTACACATGGCCATAGACAGCATTGTTAAGCCAGGCAGGGGAAAGCCAAATTCTCTCAAATTGTCAGAGAAGGAGCAATCGTCAAGATTTTGGTCTTAACCACTCTATTTCACTATAAACAACCAGGAATGTGGCTCAAAGTGCAAAATACTGGACTAACCCTTAATATAAAGCAGTTCAGCAACAATATCACAAAGTAAGTACACTCTATTAGAGTTAATTCAGCACCCCCTTTGCAGTCTTAAAAACATCTAAGAAGCTTCTTATAATTAGAATTTATTACAGGGCTGTTCAGCTGGATTGCAGTGGACTGTTCATTGTTGGCAAGACAGAAATTCTATATATAGTGTATTTTACCAGGTTAAAGTTGCCCAAATTAAATCTTCAGGTACAATAAATATGCTTTAACACTATATTAAGCTTAACAGCACACAAAAAATAGAAGGAACAGGCTGTGACCTGCCAGTAAGTTTAGCATCGTACACTATAGAAAAATATTTAAAGAAAAACTTGGCCCACAAAATGACCTTTTGTATATCGATTAGTTATGATGTGTTGCCTTAACTTTGTGAAGAAAATGTGTTTCTTGCATGTCTTCAAGGAAAATGGCGAAAATATTGATTAATTGGGGACCACTTTTAACGAAAGCAAAGTTATATCAACACATCAGTTTACAAACTCTCACAACTTGTGCAGTATAAACCAAGACCCATTTATCCAGTCCTATGTTCAGTACTTCTATTCTATTACTATTATTCTATAACTACTATTACTATCTAAAACTAAAAAAGACAGTGAACCTTTATTATAGTGCACGAGTTGTGTGTGAGTTTGTAAGCAGATGTTCTGACATAGTTTTGCTGTTGTTGCAGGTGGTCCTCAATGAATCAATAAATCATTATCTTTGCCATTCCCTGTGGAGGCCTGTGAGAAAAACAAAGTTTTCCTCACAAATTCAAATTAACATGGCATGGCTAACTGATTTTCAAATAGTCATTTCATGGATGAAGTGCTCCTTTAAGAATGTCCAGTATAAGCTGATAATAACAGGACACAAGCTGTCTTTTGACCCTGCTTCACTACTTAATTTTAACCCACTACAATGTATATATACATACTGGCTGAGTGCTTGCAGCTTGATGCCCAGTTTGAGAGCTTCGAGACATTGGAGCCTGGCATCATTGATTGCACCACAGCTGCTCCTCACAGTCACCATCTTCACAGAGCAGTTCAACAGCTCTGAGAGCAGCTGCCACTTCAACACCAAGTTATCTCCTGCTCGTAGATCAAGAGAGAGAGGAAGAAAATCAACAAGGCAGACAGCTCTAAGAGAAACGTCAATTAGGTATTAGGAGTTTTCCATGTATTGTTAGTCCATGTGTAGGACAAACATACCTTGGTCGATGAAGCGCACGTCTGAGCTGCTGCCGTTACTCCCGTAAAGGCCCTTCCCCACTAAAGTGACTAGCAGGCTGCACAGAAGCTTCAGACTTTCATACAGGGCGGCGTCCGGGCCATTTATACCTGAGACACAATCGTAGGTGCTTACTTAGTTAAAGCTGCAGACCTCTCCCCTACATACTGAAAATGCAAAATTACATCAGAAAAACATATAATTTGTAGAAAATGCTTTCACAAACCCTGCTGTGTGATCTGGCTCCGCTGAGCTTGTGGCAGTGCAGCTGTGTCCAAACTCAGATAGGAGCTGCAGGTCTGGAGCATCCGAGCACGCAGCAAGTACCAGCTCTTTGACTGCCTCTGCTCGGTCACTTCTTTGAGCACCTCACACAGATAAGGTACTCCACGATCCACCTGGCATACAGTCAATTTAATAAAACACCTACTCCAGCCAAAAAAAACAATAAAAATGCAATAATATTCGAAATACTGCATGCAGACAATGTTAGCTACCTGTCCTGTGCTGTAGCAGTACTGAGCTTTCAACAGAATGGCCAGCATACACAGAGAAGAAGGTCCATCAGTAGTGGCAACAGAGGTAAGAAACTTTTCTGCTTGCTCCAACTGGGCCTTCAAAAAAAAGCACAATAAACAAAGTGAGATGTCGTACATAAAATGAGATATAGTACATATGATACGAGATATTATTTCAAAACTACATTACCAAAGCTAGTTCAGGGGTGCCTAAATCCAGGAGGAGGCTGGCTGATTGACAGAGGGAGCTGGCACATCCATGGGCATCAGCAAGATGACGTGAGAGTCCAACTGCAAGTTGGTAAGCTTCCAAAGCCTTTAGAGGCTACATAAGAGAATGAAGAGGTATGATAAATACACAGGAGCTGTAATTACCAATCATGTGAACACTAGTTATAACAATCTGACACCAGAATACACCATAAAATACCCCTTACACACCAAAGTCTTTCTTACAGTATAACTTCAAATTAAAGTATTTGCTTTCTAAAGTTCACAAACCAATTTTGTTTGAAACATTACTATTTCTTGCATCTAGGGAAAGCCTCAGGAGAATTTGGTCAATTCAACTTTAAAATTCTCTTTACAAAGTGAGACAAACTTACAATGTATGTATGTAATGTATCTCTAATTCATATAACGCTTCATGAATTGTGTGAGGAGCTCAAAATCAATTTGGTGTTGAAAAAAGAAACTAAAACCGACCAAAAGAGCCTGCAAAACAATTCTGACCACATTCTTTGTTGTTACCTTTCCCATGAGTTTGAAGAGAGCTGCAGCCACAGTAATAGAGCTGCAGGTCTGTTTGGGGTTTCGGACAGATGGCAGGCCTCGACTCTGCAGAAGAGCAGACCACTCATCCAGTGCTCTTTCCAAAGGCTTGCACAACTCTTAAAAGAAAGAAAAAATGTCTATTAAGCACTTATAGAGACAGCAAGTGATGAACAATAATCTGTGTTTGATTAGACCCACCAATAGTGCTTGGTGGAGATGCAGGTTATGGTATAATATAGAGTCATCATATTGTCTACAGTGGGATGATTGAAGATATGGAAAAAAAGAATTCTTACTGTTCTCTGCAGCCAGGCTGAAATGCAGGCCTTCATAGACCTGGATGCTGTCTTGTGTCTTCTGTTTGTCTTCATAATCAAAATCATTAGTTCCTATGGGATTGGTCGCACAGCGGGTCTGCTCACGCAGCTCTCGCTGTTTGTTGTCCCTTTCGATGGCCTGACCAAAAACACAAGCATCATTAATTCACAGGACATGTGGTCAGTGCATCAAACTAAAGCTGCGGTCGAGTAGTTAAAGCAGTCTTAATAATCTTTTCCTAAACACTCTTCCTTCACCTCAGTGGAAAATGTCATGAGGTCAAGGAAAGCTTTGAAGGAGAATTCACGAAGACTTACAGAAAGACAACTGTGGTGGAAAAAGAAATCTGACTGCAATTACACAATAGGCTCTGTAATTATGCGACAGCAGATGTTATTGGTGTGGGTCTGCCGTGGGGAGACTACAACGTTCCAAAGATGGACTACTAAAAGCGCATATAAGATATTCCACTCCTTACTCCGTTGTTTCGTGCAGGCTATACAAATGTGGACAATGTGGTAAAAAAAAAATATTACTTCACTACCATGGTTGGAATCACTAATAAAAAAGGAATACAGGTTATGAGTCACAAAAGTGAAATGAAATAGTTGTCAAATTGAGACGGTTGCTCACACTCACCCTCTTGTCCATTCATATTTATCCACATGAATCACGATTAGTATGATTGTACAAAAATAATTGTGAAGTTTATGCAAGATAGGCATATTGTCTGTTTTGGAAATGGCTGAATGGAATGGTTGGTCGCTTTAAATGTTGCTGCCGGAGGGAATTTTTGAACAGCTTATCTTCTTTTTATTTGGAAAGGATGGTCCAGTGCACCCTATGCTAATAGAGATTAAAAAAAGAAGCACCGAAGCACCTTTTCTTAGCATTTAGAAAATCCAACCAGCTGTTATCATGGCTGCCACTTAGGTACTTTCGGGTCATTTCACTCAGTTAGGAACTTAGTAACCGCAGCCTAAGACTTCAATCCAGATATCAGGTGACCATTTATACAGTAGTTCTCACAGTAGTTCTGTGTAAGAAGAACCATGAATACTACCATGCTGTTACTAATTTTAGTTTCAGATATTCTCTTTTTAAAATTACAGCGTAAACACTGACACTTGAATTAAAGGAGTGGGTCATAATAACATGACATCTTGACAGATCCAATGGAGCTCACCTCTTGAAGATTCTTCTCAAGAGTGCAGATATACAGCCATAGTAAAACATGGGCCTTGTCATCCTTCAGTCTGTCAGCGTTCTCTGGAGTCTCTGGTTCTTCTTCAAGTAGCCGTAAAGCTTCATGGGTAAAATCAACTGCCGCGCTGCGTGGTTAAAAATGAACATAATTATCATTGAGACAGTAGGATGCTGCCCACGTTAGCCCAGCGGGGCTCCAGACTAACAATTTAAACTGTTGGCCCCAACGTTTTAATGCACACAATTGGTCACACACAAAACAGTGTAATTATCGAGGAGTACCAACAATTAGAAATGATGCCAATAAAAGCTCCTACCAGTCAGTCTGTTCACTGAAATCCTGGTAACACACAACTTGGGCCATTTCACAGAGGTAGACAGCACGTAGATGGGTGTGGGAGCTCTCCTCATGACAGATGTCCAACAGATCGCAGAGTGTGTTGTAACGCTCCTGGGCCGTGTCTCCTGCCACCTCCTTATAGGCACGCAGCTCTTCCTCCAGAAGGCAAAGCATTACTTGCTCATCTGGGACATCAGGACCGAAAACCATCACGTAATGTCCTGTTCCAGGATGGGACAGTTGTAAGTTTTCCTTCCATGAATTACCTCAAATGTTTCAGAAACAACAAAAAAAGTCCCATCATTAAAATTTGTCTGCACCTGAGACGGATGTCCTCCTCTGAGTTTCGGGCGGCATCAGTCTTTGTTTTCACCCACAGAGAGACCGGTTCAGCCATATGAGTGGTGATGTTGTCCCCCAGAGCCTTCAGCCACAGGATCACCCAGTCCAGCGCTCGCTCCAGTTGCCCAGCCCGCCGAGACGTCTGCACGGCCAGCATGAAGGGTCGGCTCAACTGGGGGGGGGGGTCGAAAGCCATGTTAATAATAAAGATCACTGTAAAAATTAACATATATAAACTAATTTTCCCCAGATCATTTGGGTTTACTCCTATCTAAACACAACCTATTTTAAATCAGGAGACTTGACATGATACCAAGTGTGTAAGACAGAGACATGTGATACATGATTAAATATATACACACTTAAAGAGCTTACCCGATCGACTGACAGTGAGGCAGGGCAATTTTTGCACAGATCCCTGCAGAGGATCTCAACCAGTGTGAAGGCCTGGTCATAGAGACGCCGGTTGTAAAATCCACAGGCTAAGTTACTCACAGCAATCACTGCAGGACACACATAAAATCAACAAAATGTCATAACAGTATAACACAGGCAATAGTCTGATACCACAAACATTCTTCCATACTCTTCATACATACCCAGACCTGGAAATTACTACAATCAGATTCAATACTTTTCCGTACTGTGTAGAAACCAGGCAAAATAATAAATTACTGAGTTTCTGTAGATTGCAATATATGCAAAAATGTCAGAACCACTAAAGTGACCTGACAACATTAATAATGTAAGAATATAATCACCTGCTTTGATGAGAAGGCTTTCACTTGATAGTTTACGCAGTTCAGTCATCATCAGTCCAGCTGTGGCTTGGCAGTACAGCAGCACTCTGCCCAGAGTGTCACTGTTCTCCAGCTGAGAACAACACATTATAATCAGTACTAAAACTTGAATTAGAGGACAAATTGAACTGCAACATGATGTTGAAACTGTGCAATTCATCACTTATTTTTCAGATTTGTCATTATTATTATCATCATGAAATTGTGCGTTAAAGAATGAGCTTCACCTGTGATGCGAGCATGCTCTCGTAAGCAAATACGAAGCCTTGGTAAATGCTGAAGCAAAGGGCCTGCTGCAGTTTGCTGCCTTCAGCCTGGCATGTCGAATTCTGTAAATAAAGCAAACCACAGGTTAGCAATTTCAAGAAAATGAATATATTCCCTGGGTGCCTGTTTGAGAAAAAAAAAAATCTAACAGTACCCTAATTTTACAGAATTATTTCCCTCTAGCACACACAAATAGAAAATGGCTCATTTTCCTCGTCAGTAAACTACACTCACCTTCTTTTGCATCTTTATTATCCGTTCCTGGTGCTCCTCAAGAAAAGAAAACCAAGCCAGGAGCACTGGTCCGCTTAATCCCTTGTTGTGGCCACTTTCAACAGCCCAAACCACCAGTCCACAACCTTCTAGGACTGCATGAGCTTCTCTGTCCCCCAGGTCAGCTGAAAGAGACCTCAAGGCCCTGGCACACTCTGTCAAAGCCTGGCCACTTTCTCCACCAGCCTTCATCGCAGAATGAATCTTTACTCCCCATTTGCTGAGCACCACAGCAGTACACTGACAGTCAGCGCAGTCTCTAAACTTGCTCTCAATTTCATTCAAGAAGGTGGAGGCCAGATCATAGTGGCCTGGCCCTACAGAGCACCTTCACTACAACAAGCACTATTTCAGAAAGCGTATATAAACTTGATTTCTCAGTTGACTGGTTGGAACCGTCCCCCTCACGGCCTTGACCACCAGTCCAGCATCTGCTGAAAAGTGTGTGCATTTCGTGGAGAAGAAAAGAAGCATCATCCTTTGTTACCACTGTCACAGCTACTCTCAAATTCAGTGATGGCATCCTCTGTGTATATAGGAGCTTTGGAGAAAGAGGAGGTTGCACTTTCTGTGTCCAACAACAGGAGGAAGCTCAGAGCTTGCATCTGGCAGTGGAGTCTATCGCGGGGGTTCAGGATTTTCCTGTCTTTGGTGGCAGATAGTCCGTTCCAGAGCACAGAGAAGCAGCTCCGCACAAGAACACAGTAGTCCTCGCCCTATGGACCAAGCAACAGCGGTAACCTTGTTAATGCTGACACTGAAAGAGTGACCATGCAGCACAGATGTAGAGGTATACAATACATGTAAATTATCTAAAAATAGAAAGCGGTACATACCTGTTGGGCTGGGGTTAGCCTGCTGTAAAGCAACCCTGCTACATGACTACATAGACTGTGAGCTTCTAGGGAGCTCAGCTTCTTGGCAATATGGAAAATGATCTTTTCCATGTACAGAGGACTGCTCTGAGCAATGAGTGCTGCAGAAATATCATAGCCCTGAAGGGAAAGCTCCACCAGCTGTACCAACTGACTGACATGGTCAAACTTAGGGGATCCAGCTCCAAGTTGATGGTTACAGGCTCTGATGATCCTGTCACACAGTGTGCGACCCTGAAGGCCTGGCCGACTCTTCACATAATCCTGGAAAATATATATTAGGCAGGTTTAGATCCTCTCTTAAAGTCAGGTTCATGGTGAACTGTAATGTGTAGCGTATTTTGTATACAAATCCATGCCTCAGTCTAATACAGCACATGGATCTGGGCTCATTTGGAGGTATTCAGTCCTTGTTTAACGTTGTTATTTAGCCAGTGCTTTAGACACGTCCTTTAGGCTAACGTTGGTAAAATAATTTTGACGTCACGAGGGATACAAGTGTTTCACCTTGATAGATGTGATTTTGCTTACCTGTAATTCTTCAAGTAAAAGCTTCGTCTCTTTCACAGAGGCAGTCCGCTTTATGTATTCGTCCACTTTCAAACACTTCATGTCGGCAGCTGTAGAAAACACGTTATTTAAGAGTAAAACATGTCAATTTTAAACCTTCACAAAGCAGCTTAGCTTAGCTAACGTTAGCATCACACGTAACGTTAACCGCAACACGCCGCTGTTGAACTGACGTTAACGTTTGCTAACTTAACCCAAGAGAGTAACTTACTTCAAACAGGACACCTTTGTAGCAACACTTTAATTCACAGCCGATAAAAAGTAGGCTTGTCGTCCATAATGATATAATGAAGCAGCGGTAGGTTGCTGCTAAAACTGTCTGAGTTTAAAGATTCAAATCTTCATGTAAACTACAGCTCACCCGCGCACTGGTTTTGAAAGGTGTTTGCTAACCAATCCGACACCACATCCGCTTTTACCGGAAACACAATGACTTATGGGTATCGTAGTTTATAGTCTTGCTCATACCACCGACATAAAAAACTAAAGAGGAGTAACAGAGTTGTCAAACTATTAAATACACGAATAAACATACAAATTAAATGTTTGATGAGTTTGTGAAATACATTTGTAAAAAAAAAAAAAAATGTGACAAGAGTGATGAATAAGATTTTTGGTTGGAACATAGATGTCTAAGCTTCTCCTCTCTGCCCACTGTAGATCATCAGTATCTAAACAGTGAAAAGTAGCAAGTTGAAGAAATATTATTGTCAATGATGATATTATTGACAATTTATTTTTCAGATCAGTGTCTCTTTGCACTTGGTGAGAATAGCTACACTGCAGCTATGTGACTATATATACCAATCCCTACTATTCTGCTATTTACTACCATCCCTACAATTCATCATTATGGATCCCACTGCGTGTTTGGCAAGTACTTATCATGTCGACGTGTTCAGTTTGGAGGTGGTTAAGGTTAGAGCAAAAAGGTCCTGATTAGGGCTGATAATAGCCAATCTCAGATATTATCTGAAATTAAAGTGGTAAATTAATGTCAACAAATAATAAAAGCAACACAGTCTGTGGGGGAAGTAAGGGGAAGAGGAGAAGGGGTATGAGCAGCAGAAAGAGGAGAGCAGAGCAAACGTGGTAGGGTTGAATTTAGGAAGATTAGCATAAACTGTGCTTTGACTGTAACATCATGTCATCTGCCTGACATGGAGAGATTAGGAGTAAAATGGATTAAATCTTGGGCAACAAGGCTAAAAAGAGCTAAGAGAGAAAGAAACAATCAAGAGTGAGAAGTTGTTCTGATGCTAGTGAGAAATGTGAAATTAAAAAACTGCACTCGGTGTTCCTATGTGCCCCTTAGTTCCTCTCTGCCTGTACTCCTGTAATTAGAAAGACTGTACATCTGTGTCCTTGCAGTGCAGTGCGTTGCACAGAGGGGCCTTGTTAGCTGTGAATTTGTTGCAGAGTAGAGACTGGGTGGTAACTGAACATGTCTCCTACTGAGCCATACCATGAAGTCTTAGATCGACTTGATTCCCGAGGTTGTCTCTGCAGTGCTCCCCACTCTGTGCTCCACTGGACAAAACAGATTACATACTCTCCACTCAGCCCAATGGAAACGCCTTATCAGTGTTATCAAGAGACATCTTATTAACCTCAGAGGGACGTGGCTTGGCTCGCCATAGAGAGACATCTTTCATTCACGTCTCCCAGGTCTGCCTTTCGTGCCAACCTGTGATTCACTGGAGCAGGTTCCAGAACAGTCTTGTTTTAGCATGGGCTGATCAAAGTTTGTGGTGCGCCACATTAAGCTTCACTTCAGGCTGTATTATGATGTGTGATGGAGAAGAAGTCACAATGTATCACAATGCAGACTAGCAAAGCCCTGCAGGTGGCAACTGCACATTGGCACTGTTCAGCCGCTCTGTGCTCGTTTCTTTTTTCATAAATCTTGAAAAGTGAGCCAACATCCCCATCTACTGGAGAAACTGTAAGCAGATCAAGGCCTCTCACCACCACTCTACTGATGCAAGATAAGTTTTAAAGTCTATGACTACTCATTGATATTACTCTCAGTAGAGCAACATTTAAATTTAGACATTTTGCCTCACTGTAGGTCTGAGCAGTCCTTATCTTAACTGTCTTTTATCACCTATTCCACTGCTACATTTATTGTGTGTTACACCCTCCAACAGTCCCACCCGGAAAGTGTGTGTGCTTTGCTACCTCCCAACAGATAGCTTTTCAAATGGAAAGTAGGGAGGGTGAATCTCTCACAATTCACCATAAAAAATAAACACAACAGTCTGACCGATACAAGGTTTTGGAAGTTAATAATTATGGCTTAAGCTTTTAGGTGACAAATAAATGGACAGAAATCAGAATCTCCTATAGGTGTCCAGCTGAGTTGAGATCTGGTGAGTGTGAAGACAGTATTATATGATTTACATCACTTTCATACTCATCAAATCATTCATCATAGCCCTCATGCCCTTAAGTAGTTATGCTCTTCCATGATTTTTTCCAAATTTTCCTTAAGTTGTAAATCATCCATAGGTTCCATATGAAGTTATAGCACCTGATCAGTACTTTTGTCAGAATATAGAAAAGCCACTCGAAGATGTTAGACTTCAATACAACTCAAACTGCTGAAACAATGAAAAGGCACAGAAATTAAAAAACAATATGCCAAAATTTCAGACCTTTCATTGATTTTTCAATTTTCATTGACTCATATCAATATATGAATGTAGGAGCAACATCCACTCTCCTTTTAGCTCTATTTTGGTCTCCACCAAGTCCTGAAGAAAGATGTCAGACTTTTTAGCAGCTATATATAAAGTTGTATAAAGTTAGCAACTAGCTGGTGACACAGTGGAACATTGAGTCAGTGAGTACTGACTCAAAAATCCTTAAAAATGATAGCTGTTATGGTCTTATCTACATTAAAATATGTCCAGTGACATTTTAAAGTGATAAACATCAGGTGCTGAGTACCAAAGTTGAAGACAAAATCAAGACAGTGAATTCTGATTTTGTCTTCAACTTTGGTGCTCAGCGCCTGTTGCTGCGATGTTTTTGCATGGCCACTTACGATCAGTGTGTTCACTGCATTACATCTGAAATGCCAGCAGAAGTCGAACATGATGAGGTTACCCACACCTTCATTTATCTCAAGAAGTAAAAAAAATATTCCTTATGGTCCACTGTGTTTTGTGTGATTGGACAGTTTGCTGCAGGAAACTGCTCAGCCAGTACAGCAGTGACACTGGTCTGTTCTGGGTGGCCTCTTTCCTCTCTGCTGAACACATCCGGCTATTGAGGTGGCATCCCACACATTAGGGTGTGATCTCTGCTTATCTGTCTCAACTTCAAAGGGTTATCAAGACAACTAAATATATGTGATGAGGTCCCACTGTAACATGAGAACAACCAGACCTCTAGTCACCTTATTCTGCTAACGCCTAAATGCAGGTTTACAGGTTTTCATCACACTGAGTTGGCTGCACAGTTTTCACAGGGAAGTACAAACTCTTGCAACTTCAGGATATTTTATTCAGTATGTTTCGGGGTATTCTGCAAACCGGAAAATCCACTGATATCTAGAGCAGAGTTTCTCTGAAATGACAGAGACAAATTTGCAGTTTCAAGGTTTAGCTGTTACTTAAAACCCATCATCAGGAGCAGGTAGGTGTTGGCTAATGAATACCAGGTGTGCCAGCTGATTGCTCAGCTGAATGAATTCGGCTGATAATACAGGTCTTCACTGTTTGTAAGATTGACACATTCACCAACACTCTCAAAGGCATGTGAGCAACTTGAATTTTGAAGAAACTTGTAGACCACTGGTCATAGAGGGTTTACACTCAGTAATTGTGGCATAGTGGAAATGAAAAACAAATACATGTTAGAATGTAAAAATAATAAGGACATCTACTTACGCCCAAAATCAATACCTCTTTTCTCTTCTCCTCCAAGTGAATTTGTGTATTTCCAAAAATGTCAAGGTATGCCTATAAGACTTTACATGAACACATAATAAGGAACAACCTCAGCCCATGATAGCCTATGATACAGTACTATAAACTCTACCTTACAATATACTGATAAGTCTAAATTAATAAACCTTCTTGACAGCAAGTAGGAAAAAAAGAGGTGTAACTGATAACATTAAAAACGACTGCATTCCATTTAGGTGAGCTACTTCCAGAGTCCTGTTATTGTACATGATGGCTCACTGTCATGGCACTAGATGGAACAAAATTTGGTTCACATGATCCTGTCCTGCTACAACAAGTTTAAATGTCTGCTGCAAAAAAGTCTATTCTCTCTTGACCACTACAGCAGTAAAAATATATCTTTCATGTAAATGTGTCTGTAATACAATAATCCAATTTAATCCATTCTTCTACCTAAGTACTTAAACTTAACTTCAAGTACAACCTCTGCACTTGCAGTAATTTAATTGTAATGGAGTATGTGAATCTATGTGAAAGCTCTTAATACTTCTGATTAAAGACCTCCATAGAGCACAAACTGAAGGTGCAGCTACAGTAGCAAATGTCTTATTTATCTGTGTTAAATGTGTCAAACAGCATATTATTTTTATTGTTTTTTTAGTCTTGAAGACAACGGAGGTGTCAAAAGCAGTTAAATTTAACCTAATCTATCAGCCTCTGGTGTCAGGATTAGAAATATTCATCAATCTCAACCCATTCTCGTTACCAGGTTGGATTTATACTTTGGCGTTAAATCAGCAGCACACCTATGATGTAGCCTCTGTGTAGATGTGTACCCTACACCGTAGCCTGGTGTGCACCCAGACGTTTATTTTTGCCAACTGAAAACCATTTCCTTGAGTGGAAAGTGTTTGATGAAGTGTTAGTTGAACTTTTTTGTGTGATTTATCCTGGCTTCATATGAGTCATGTTTTTGTCATGCACTATCCGTTTGTGTACCTATGAAAAATAATGTACTCCAATTTTTACATAATCCATGTAATCATGAGTCAGTAATTCCTGTATATCCCATGTAATCGTGAAGGCTGTGATCATGTGACCAATATGCTGACAAGAGTAAAGAAGGAAGTAGTACAAAGACCAAAGTCCTTGTAAATAGGCAGGTTATGTTGGTGGGTGGTTCAAACAACACAGGACTTTCCCCCAGGAGACTGGTGTTTGGGTCCTGTATGAAACCAGGACAACTTTGAATTATTTTAAATATTGTAAGGTGTGCCAGTACGTAACCTATGTAATTTTACTTGCCCAGGAGGATGGATGGGTTAAACAAATACAGGACTTTGACCCCAGAGAATGTTGTTTGTATCCCGTGCGATACCAAGAGTGAATGTCATTTTAACGCAAACATGATCTTTTTCTGAACCTAAACTCAAGGTTAATTTTGAACGCTGTATACATGTAAATCTGACACATCCAAAACTAACCCTGAAGGGGTACCTAGAGTATAATTGTTTGAAGCAAAGCCACTGACCAAGCTGCTTGGGCGTTAGAACATGTTGATAATATCTGAACATAAAATTATGGTTTACAGTAGTATGCAGCAGTGGTCCCCAAAAGTTGATTGCGGGCCCATTCTGAAAGGCCCACAAGTGACTTGTGAATGTGCCATGTTTGTGTAAAACAAACTTTATTTTAAAGTACAATGAATTTCCGGCACAGAGGTTTTATTTTGAAGTGCCGTTTCTAGCTGTAGAGTGAGTGACTAATGGACAGCTACTTGACAGAAACAACAAACCAGCTTGATGACATGGCCAAACGCCAGTATGACGCTGTATATATTAAACTGTGTGGACCTTGAACTAATGGCTGAGGAGAAATCTGGATTCTGTGGCTCGATCAGTTGGGAACCATTGGTATACAGCATATATTATCTTATATTGCCTTTAACTATATCAGCCAGTAAGTGATATTAGTTCCGTACTGATGCCAAGAATATAAAGTTTATAAAACCTGCAAAGTATTTATATGGTTTATTAATTACAAAACTATCATGATAGCCTTCAAAGAGCAACATCAGTAAAACTCAATAAAAGCACATCAGAGCGAAGGCAACAAAATGAAAGAGATCAGTGACCCTGACGTGAGCAGTCCGGCCTACCGCCTTTGATCTTAAATAGAGATTATTTTCCTACCGGTAGACGATGAAGACTGAGAACTGTGCTGTGGAGAAATCCAACAGGTTTTACTTCAAAAAGCTTCAGGCTGAGAGGCAATACACTCAATGAACTGAAACTCTCCGCTTCACCGCTTTAGACTGTATGTCTGCTGAAGTAACCATTGCACCCCCCACATGGATGATCCTATGGCTAACCAGTAAATTAGTAAGTTAAGGAGCTATAGATACAGTAGGTAGTTATGTGTTAAATGGAGCATGTTGTTATCAAGTTTGTTCAGTCTGGTGCTTCCATGGCTCAGCACAGAGCTGCTGACACTAAAGCCCATCTCCCACTGGACAAAAAAACTTACTCAACCACTAACATCTGGCTTTTGTATATAATGGGAAAGGTTACAGTCAGCATGTATTCCCAGGAAAATGACTGTAGTCATGGGTATTTATTGTCTCCCACCCCGATCAGGCTCTCATATCTTGTGACATAGATCTGTGGTCTTGAGGAAGTGTACTACTTCCCTGGCTCTCTCTTTTTGAAGCCCCCCATTGCTAAGCAGCATTTTAAGTAAAAATGTTTTAATTCCAAGGTTGCCTTTGAATAAAGTCTTCCTTTCCCCCCAGCACAGAGTGACAATGCATCAAGACATTTTGTACAGACTCCAGGACTCCCCACTATTTACACTTGTCTCTCTGCTTCCCCACCAGTACCAACCCACTAGCTAGTCCACAATGTCCCAGCCTTAGCCTTGTCAATTTGATCTCATGCTTCATGTTCACTGCCAGGTTTCACTGATGGTTGGATATTGTATAGCTATCTTCCTGTCATGAGGACTCCGTCTCTCACTGATTATGCTGTGGCACTCCATTCTGCCAAATGGCACCTGCATATCTAAAAGTTTCCCTACCTAAACTTGTCCTACCTTTCTGCTGGCACCCAAACAATCAATACTATCTCCCAAACTATGTCTGATCTAGCTCTTTTATTAAATCCCAGCTCCCGGAATACTGCCCTACAGTTTTTATATAGCTGTCCCCGTGACTGCTGCTACCCCCTTTTAAAACACTGCTAGCAGAGAGGTTGATGCAAGAGCTATGTCAAACCCTTTTAACTTTATCCAATAATTTAGCGCTAATTTGCACTTTGCAGCCTCGGTGGAGCCTCCCCCATTTCCATCAGCAGCGCCAGGATCAGCGTTGTCCGGAACGCCCCAGTGCACAACCTCAGAGCCCTGGCCTGAACAACATCCAACTTTGCCAATGTAGATTTGGCCACTGAACCACATGCCAAGCACCCATAATCAAAGATTACTCTTATCATAGCCTTGTATATCATCAGCAATTGACTCCTATCTGCCCCCCAAGAACATCCAGTCAAGCACGTTATCATTTTTAAGATCTTCTCACAATTACTATCTTCTCCACATGTTCTCTACATACATGTCAGTCTTTCATCTAATACACCTAAAAACTTAAAGGCGCTAACTCTTTTAAGGGGGTTCCCCATGTACCTTAAACTCCTACCCACCTATTTTGCTCTTCTGCTGAATATCACAGATTTTCTCTTAGCTACTGACAACCTGAAGCTCTCCTTATCAGCCCATGCCTGCACCCTATTCAAGGCACTCTGCATCTGCTTCATCAAATATCCAACATTATGGCCTCTCTTCCGTCATCTGCAGATACAGTTCTACCAAAGCTTTTCCCACTTCATCAAACATAATTTATTGTTCTATTAAACAAGACAGGACTGATAACACTACCCTGTGCTTCGATACCCTATGATGGCAGAGATGGAAATGCAACACCTGAGAGGACATGCTAACTATCATCCATTTTCCAGCAGGATATGATGACACACCGCCACAAAATCTGTCTCTAAGCAATGCTTGAACATTGTTCAAATTTAATCAGCACCAAGTCTGAAAGAGAGACTAAACAAGTAACAGACAAAAGAAGTAACCAATAGAACATTGTCACTGGCCTCCATGCTGCTTTTTACAGTTTTCTAATCCTGTTTTCCAGTGTGCTGAACATGCTTAGTTTGGTTTGTTATACTATGCATCATTTTACACCCATTTCATCACATAGCATGACATTTCGTGATCTCTGTTAGATTTAATACTAGAGTTTTATGGTTTGAAACAATGTTTGGCTTACACAGCCTTATGTTTGTAATGACTGGTCCACTGGCAAGTCATAGCTTAAGGGGTTTCAGGTATGAAAAGTGTTAGCTGATTGGTAAATAAATGAAAAGAAATAAGTCCATATATTTGTAAACCATATCTACAATACAACACTCTACACTCTAAATGCTTTTCATCTTCTTAAAAACAGCTTGCAACTGTTCAGAAGTTTGGCCAATCTGTTGAAGTCTGTTTGATTGTGATCCCTACTGTTTCTTTTTTCCTTTTCTTTTCAAAATTAAATCAAATCCCCTTTTTCTTTTTGCTTGCAGAATCTATTACATTTGCTTTTGTCATAGTTCAGTTTGCGCAGACATCAAGTAGGCCTTTTCATGAGAGCAGATACTTTGACGTACATAGCAGAACAAGCCAATAACAACAATGACTGTTCCATCCAAGTCTCCCATACCAGTGAGCGCCAAGCAGGCTTTTCATGCTGTGCGTTCCCAGGGCCGAAGTAGGCAAAGGCAGGGAAGACTTACCTCCGGTTGTCCACCACTCCCATTAGGATAAAATACCGCTGCTCCCACTGCGAAACTGAGCTTCACCATGGTGCAATCAAGTTGCAAAAGTCATTGTAGTGTCCTGTACAGGTTCCAAAAACAAGCCACTGCATCCTTGTTCAAGTTTCCATAACTTTCCATCAGATAATGAATTACTTACTTACTGGGTTAAAGTTGCACCGTAATGCAGACAAGTGAGGCCCTCTGCAGCTAACCCTGAGTGGGCCCCTTTCCTGCAGCACAAAACAGGTCAATTTTGATGTCATTCATAGTGAGAATACTTATGTCAAACGCACATCAAAATTTAACAGTCCACCTTGGAGCACTGGACACAGATTATCAAGTTAATTATATTGAGAAACTATTAGAGATTTTTAACATTACATACTATTAAGTGTCAACCACCGTAAAACTGTCGGGGGCACACTGTTCTCTACTTCACCTGATGCTTGAAGCTGCAGGATGCACGGGCTCTCTCTCTCACCTCACGGATGATGGATTGCAAGCTTGCTGGATTACAGTGATCAGAGAAGATGAGGGCACCACGTTCAAATTTTTTCTTGGAAGCACCTAAGTCTGCAGTCTTTATTTTACTAGAGGGAATTTTTCAAGGCTTAAGACATCTTAAACAGGGGCACTGTCACCTTCCTTGTTACAATAAAAACTTGATGGTGTGTGCTAACTTAGCATGAAAATTGCTACCTGGTTTAGGACACTCGTATTAGCATGTAACACCAGCATGTTAAAATATTGCAATGTTCTGATGTTTTTGTGGTCGAACACAAGCCTTTGTGGGTGTGCAGGAGAGAGAATATTTGATGTGCATTTAGACTAGATATGCTTATATGTCTGTAACTATCAAAGCACATTCTCTATGTTTTAGTAAGTCTCCGCTGTCCTTCAGAACACACAGTGTGAAATTGCCGATACTAGAATCCTGGAACAAGCTGATGTAAATGGGATACAGAGGTTTTTTTTTTGTTTTTTTTTAACTTTTCCCTCTATTACATTTCAAAATTTCTGCAGTGAAATAAAGGGTGTACTAACTTTTTTACCCACTTTGATATATTCAGCTAGCCTATGCATATATACTTCATTAATCACGCTTACATGTACATTTAAATGTAGCTCCTTTTTGTAGCTCTGTCAAAATTTGAACCGTAGAATTATGTTAGAATTTTACTTTGCATGTCTGAAGTCATGTATGTAATATCAGGACTCTCAGCTTAGTGCACTCAGACTTTCCTTGTGGTAGCCTCAGTGGGCTGCAGGTTGACAATAGAGGGCAGCAGACTGTACCAAACCAACACCCATAGTACAGTATGTTGTTGAAAGAATGTTCACTTGCACAATACACTTGCGTAACCTGTCTGAGCGTCAGCACATCAAATGCATGCCTACATTTTCCATTCCAGCACATGTGAGCACAAACACATTCTCATTCTTCTCTCAGGGGCGTCCTCACTAACAAACCACTGATTCCATATAACTGCTGTGTTCAATCACATCCCCACTGTAATAATGTCAGTCCAAGCTATTAGTGGATGGTTATCATGCAGACTCGGTGTGAAATCGTGAGTCAGCTTTTCCATGGATAGATGTGATGTTTTTCTTCCAAAGCAGAGAACTCCCTCTGTGACGGCAACACCAGGCCTTGTCAGGGGGCTCCAGTTAAATGATGCCTTTGATTTTCTGATTATACACTATTCATCTTCTACCTCTGGCTAATCACAGAGATAAGAAAGTCCTCTTTTATCATGCTGTGCCAGTATGTGAGGCCTGTGTGTGCTGAACAAAACCCACTGAGAAATCAAAGAGCTCCTGTTTGCGTAAGATCTTGTTTTGTTTACCGCGCTGCGTACCTTGCAATTGTCGGCACACTCACGATTAGTCATACTTATCTGAGCCTTGCCAGGTTTAAAGTGTTGTTCCTTGATGTGACATGCAGTGTCTCATTTTGATTAATTCTTCTTTTTTCATAACTGTAATCATGATGAAATGCTATTTCAGGTGATGGAGTATTTTTCTTGGATAGGCCCTTTATGGAAACTGTTCCATAATTGCTCCCACTGCTCCTCTTAATTATACAGTATATGTGGAAAGGTACACAGATTAAAAAATGCAATTATACAAAAAACTAACATGAAAGATAAGATTTGCATTTCTGTTTTAAAAGCAAACAACAAACTGCAGCACATGGAATTTTCACTGGTGGAAAATATGATGAGTTAGATTCATCAGGTTGAATATTTTTGTTATATGACACATCTGTTAGTAGCAATAACAAAACAAAGCATGAAAAAGTTGGCACAGTCTTGGATTCTGAACAGTCACACACAATCTGGATGCTTTTAGGTGAATGGACACGTAAATTAGGCCTTATTCGGACTGTAGCATTTTCCAGTTAGGAAAAAGTTTGCTTCAGCTGGTGGGCGCTGCTGAGCTTTAGGCTCAAATGTTTCCAACATGGCTGCTGGGTCATAAACTCTCATTTTACAGCTAAACAGTACATGTCGGTGAAGGTTCTCAGTCATCCAGGTAATGGTAATCATAAGTGCTATATCGTAGGCAACTGGACTTGCTTGCGTTTCTTGAAGACGTTTCGCCTCTCATCCAAGAAGCTTTTCGGTTCTAAATGACTGGTGCGGAGCTCACACCTGCAATAAAGCCTGCAACTCCGTACCAGTCAGTTAGAACTGAAGAAGCTTCTTGGATGAGAGGCGAAACGTCTTCAAGAAACGCAAGCAAGTCCAGTTGCCTACGATATAGCACTTATGACTAAACAGTACACTTTCATATGTCTCTGCAAACATCTGAAACGAGAAATAGGCGATGCACTAACAGACTCTTGATTCATATTTGATCAGCCCTGCCTAGTTTGACAGTATGACCGCAGTTCACGAGTAGTAATTGACAGAAGTGAGACTGCTCTGTTCTGACTGGTTGTTTCCGTCGGAATACTTTTTTTCTCCCCCTGATTATCTGTCTCATACACTAATGTGTGATATTGTGACTGTTTCAGTTATTTTTATTTAATTTACCAAAAGGTAAAAAAAAAGGTGAAAAAATGGTAAATTAGAAAGGTCCCACACTCACAGTTGTTTGTGACATGTTTTGGCATCGTCAGGGTAATGTGATGTATCATATAAGCACTGTCCCATTTTGAGCCCTTGCAGCCTGTTGCACCAGAGCGCTTGCCAGGTCAGTAAAGCCTGTGAAGGTTCAGGGCTTAGGCCTTGGGTTGACAAAGGCTGAATACAAATGTTCAGACTTTACCACACTTGGAGACTTGCGGACTTTGTGGGCAAGCTCCCAGGAAGTTTGTGAGTGCTGAGGGCTGTCCAACTCCATTATTCACCCGGTCCATGAAGGGCCTTAAGTGAACTTTCTGTAGACTTCCAGAGAGTCTGCTCGGGGTGCAGACTTCACCACTCATTCAGTTACCCACAATTCATTGCAATACGGGTATGAAATTTTAGTTTTTCCTATTGCCAGCTAAGAAAAACAAAAGGAACTTATTATGAATGTTTACAACTTACTGTAATAAAATGTACTTGAATGATACAGAAAAGCTGTGCAGTGTAATGCCAAACTCACAGGCTACGCAATGTAAGCACCGTCTTTAATGTAAGTAACACCCAGTTTATTTAGTCATAGTTCTGTACTTGTTAAAAAAATGTATTTGAATGTTTGCAGCCTATGTTTAACTCATTAATATAATTTATATCTTGTTATCATCAGAAACAGATGAGCAGACGCTACAGTTCATAAACTGTTGATTAGGAATACGATCATCTTTTTCCAGGTGTGAGGCATTCCTCAGCTGACGGCTTTATGTGGATATGGCAATAATTTATTATGTAAAAACGACTCATGTTTCATTATGCATTTCAATAGAAAATTAAAGAACCATTTCTGTGAATTACATCTTGTTTTATTGTGGAGTATTGTGGATTCTATCCAAAAAACAAGAACAAGAAATAGCTATGAACTGATACCTTGTGCAATGTATGCTTGATTACCTGCGGACTTTCGCACTTTAAGTTTAATTGTGGCGGTTGCTGAATGTCACTAGTGTTAAATTAGTGTTTCATTAATAGTGTCTTTAAGGGGTCACTCAAGATTTGTTCTCACCTCCTTTTTTTAATGCTTTGTTTCAGCCAGTTCCCATTCTTCCAAAAACTGGCATGGGAACAGATAGTGGATAAGCAACAGCTGTCATGCACAGTGCCACGGGAAACAAACATAGCATACAACCAACAAACCTCAGAGCAAACGTGAGGGGAGATACTTCAGACTGTGAGAAAAGTCCTTCTGATCAAGGACATTGCAGTCCTGACCTCTCCACAGCTGAACACTGCCAGAGCTCCACGAGAACCACAGGTATTACCATCTGCAGCTGTCTGATCCAGTCAATCATCATCTAGTCAATCCTCATCTCCATTCAAGCCTTGTCTTTCTATACCTCATCTAGTGAATCCTCATCCAGTCAAGCCAAGCCAATTTTCTTAGGGAACACACAGAGCAACAAAGAAAAAGGGAGCTGGAGGAATGGGAAGGGAGGAAAGAACAGAAAAGATGACCGGACGAATTAAACTATTTGAAAAAAAGTCATGAAAAAAACTGACTCAGTCCTGTAGTTTATTTTGTTTTCAATACAGAGGTGTCCTTGGATCTTCAATTTGATCACCATTATTTATTATTTGTTTTTTTTATAAAGGAAAAAGGCCAACCTTTTCTGGAACACAAATAATTTAAAGTTAAATTATCACACACTTTGCATAATTGTGGTCTCTCAGCATGATTGGCAGCTGAACTGGTCCTGAAACCTGGGCAGACAGTTTGTCACTAAAATGGACACCACTTGTTTCCCTGAAGTCCACATGCTCTTTTGGTTCTGGGTCATCTGGCAGAATGTCCTCCTTGATGGTATCTCCCACCATGCCACATATATTGTGCAGGAAGGTAAAAGCAAGGATGACCCCAGAGCAAAAACCAGTTTCCACCTCCAGGGCTTTAAACAGGGTTGCCCTTGACCTTGTCTTCATCAATCCAAAGGCCGGCTCAGTCACAGAAGCCAGAGAATGGTGTCTCTTGAACCACTGTTGAGTCCTTTCCCTAAGGGGTTATGATTGTAATGAGACTTTCAAGGCAAGGAGGCCTCCATCACCTGGTGGAGAATAGAGAGCGTCAACATAAGTGCGGTTGTTTTTGTATGTATCATGTGCTGGACCAGGATATCCAACTAATAATTTCAAAAACAGTCCTAATGTGGCTAGATATTGCTTGTATTTCAGTTCTATTGTTTGTAGTTGACATAGTGAATGTAGTCAGATTTTAAAGGTGTTGTTTCTAATGTGGCACCCATCAGTGGCTCCCACAGCTTTACTAAAGGTGCCAGTTTTGAAAAGCGCTGACCTACTTCAGCGACAACGATGAGGTTTGGGATGATGATCTTGTTTCTTGATTTTTGGTGCAATTCTGTGCAGTACAACGAAGACATAGTCTGCCGCAATCATCTTGTAGCCTACATTATTGTATTTGTCACTCCAGCACTTCTGCAGTAACCAGTGAAACAGACTTGATGCCTGTCTGTCAGTGGCCTTAATGTCCTTGCAGTCTTTTGTCCTGGCAGACTTTATGGGGTGATAGTGAACACCTCACAGTACGTATATCTGAAGTCTGTGAGGGCTCAGTCTGCAAGACCGAGGGTGGACTTTTGTTGACTGTTGGTAGGAGATGGGATGCAAACAATGATGTCCAGTGATGCCACATGATTTGCTGACCCAAAGCCTCCACCCGACCAGCTCCCCTAGAACTTTTTCAGCACTATAACAGTGTCTTTCTACTTCTGTTTTCTGAGTCATAATTGACAGAGCTGCTAAAGTCCTTCTTGGGTAAACCTAAACTGGTATTTTTATCACCTGGAAAATCCTGTAATCCTACAAATGATACTCATTTTGTCAGCCAAAAAATGTTACTGTTTAAAAAATTAAACTTTCTTCAGGCTGTGTGCTCCATAAACAATCAATGATGAAACGAGTCTAACATGTAAAGCCCTGTCTTGTGAACTGATCTGGTATCGTGTGAACCAAGAGGAATGACTTCCAAAATGTTATGTACATGGATATATGACCAGAGGAAGAGAGAAACTTTCCGTGACATACCAAGCACTGACTTTCCCTTCGGCACTGACAGTAAAAAAAGGGGCAAAAGACTTGAAAGCACACTTCATCATTGCTTAACATACTTGTTTCCGGCCTTCAGGGAACCTGACTGACATGTAGCTTATCATTGTTTGGTTCATTTTTTTTTACATGTACAAAACTGTTCAAAAGAAATGTTTATCATAAAATTTCCATTACATATGATAATATATATGATTGCATTTTTTTCCATTCAGGACTTAATTTGGTTCTTGCAAAAAAAGTCTAAAAACATTGCAAAATGCGTTCGCAATTTTATTTTAATTTTTTAAGAAAAGCTGGCTTAAAATCAGGCACTTTAGGTGGCAAAAATCCTAAAAAGCCTGCATCCTAGAGGGACTGATTTATCAGTCTCGATTGCTTTGGTTTGAGTTGCTGAGTGTTGTATTGGTGGTAAAGATGTCTGCCTTTTCTTGAATATAATCAAACTAGATGGCACTCAGCTTTTGGTGCACAAAGTACCAAAAAAAAAAATTTGAAAAACTCAGCGTCTCTCTCCAGAAATACTAATTACTCAAGATAATCCACTGACATTGTGAGCAGTTACGTCTTGGAAGTATTTTCTTATTATACGGAACCACAACTGCCAACCACATCACTACGCAGAGGGAAGCATGCATCAAGGCTATTCATGGACGAGAGGCATGTGCTTGTGACAGCACTAGATGTAAACAATACTGGTGTCCTTCAATCATTGGAAACTCACACCAAAACAATCTAGACTTGTCTTCCAGCTCATTGTTTTTGTCTGACAGCAACTTTACTGTTTGGTTCAGTCTCATGGCTCTCATCAACCGTATTTTCCATAGCAGCAGGCAGCTTTTATTTAAATTTTTTTTTTATCAAAATTGCTTTGATAAATCCACTTTGCACTACCCTGCTTAGCAAATAGACAAAATTAGCAGCACCACTGGTTAATGAAGTGGAGCATTAAGCAGCTTAAGAGATTGTTGAGACCAAAAGAGACGTAGAAGGAGACAGTGAAAAAGTTGAACTGATCCAAGATGTGCACTTCCTTGTAACTGGTCAAACAAAAGTATCTTCTTTTGTTTATCAGAATGCAGTCATTTTAATGTTGTGTCTGTAGGGCCATGTGTTGCAGCTGAAGGACTGGGAAAAGTGCTTTTCCTTGATAGATTTCAGTAGCTTGACAGGTAATTTTCAACCCCCCACTCTGCTTCACACAGCCCTGCTGCTCCCCTTGGCTAGGTGAGAAAAATGACCTCCCTCCAACTCTGAAATGTTTTGCTTACCAGGTTCACTGAGGAGTAACTGCCTCATATGAGCTGCTGTAACAGAAACACGAGGAAGTGAGCTCCCACATTTATATCTACAGTGGTGGGTGATGAGGAAATTACCTTTGTCAGATTATAAGAGCTGCATCATTGTAGGAGCTAAAGAGATGTTTATGGGAAGAGAAAAGAAGCCATTTTTATTCAGATTTTAGTGTAATTGTACTGTACATGCATTGTAGTGATGTTCTGTGACAGACCTGAGCCTGACTGCTGAGAACCAAACCTGCTCTGTGCCCATAGAGGTCAATGCATTGCATCAAAAGAAATGTCTGGCTCAAAAGAGAGATGAATCTTTGTCTTTCATGTGAGGTAATGAAGTTCAGAGCTGAGTGCTGTGTTTGAAGTTGTCCAACAGTGTGTTTGTTGAGGCTGGGTGGGTTCACGTCTCAGTCGGCTTGGGTGCTGCAGGTCAGCTACACGGAAGGTTGGCCTGACAGCACAGGCCTTTGTACTTAACAAGAGATGCTCGCACAGGTAGGCAGTGCTGCTTTGATCCTCGGGTCAGCTGAATCAGCCACAGGTCACTCTGGAGCTGTGATTATGAAGCTTAAAGCTGCACTCTAAGAACAAAGACTATAAAGAAGGTGTCTTTTTGAATCTCCTCATATTACTATATGAAGATTTCATCATTTTCACTTCTGTTGAACTGGGATAACCACAAATTTTGGGTGAACATACAAGCAAAACACAGCATCATAGAGCATTGAATGCCCTGTTGTGCTGCTGTAAAGTTAATTCACAGTGGCTGTAATTTATTGTGAAAATAGATTACAGGCAGGTAGTGCAGTACAGGTCCAGATAACATACAAATAAACAATGTTCGAATTGACAAGGGGTTAATAATGATGGCCTGGTTAAATACCAGGAGCACTGATGAGGAAAGTGGGGACAGGTGAGTAGATGGGTGGGGCAGTCAGGTGATGGGGAAAGGAGGGAAACGTATCTGGTGACAAAGGTTTACTTTGGGGAATTAAAAAAGCAGATTTGTGTATAAAAAGCTTTATTTTATTTTTTTTAACTTGCTCATTCAGTCACTGCCTGTTTTATGTCCCAATGTGATTTCAACATCTTTCAGATTATTCTGATGGCATCAGTTTTTGTTGGTAGAAAAACTAAATAATCCTCATGAAATTAGGGCGGTCTACATATTATCATGCACTGTTTGTATGTATAAACTATGCACCGCTATCAAATATAACCTGCATAATCATGAGCCAGAAATTAGTCAGTCAATACATTTTAAACACAGTGAAGCTTGAGAGCTGAACTGATTTATTTTTTCTGCCACAGAAGGCAGAGGAGTCAGAGTGACTCCTTATAATAAAGTTTTTGTGGTAATTCTGTCAGTAATCAGTAAAGATTTACCCATCCAGCAAAATCTGTGCTTTATTAGCATTTATTTTGATTGATTGATTTTGCATCTCAGTTCTGAGTGATAAAAGTTCAGCATTTACTCTGCTTTTACCTGTGCCGTTAATAAACTCCTGAGGAAAATATGTTGCAGCTAAATGCTCCACTATTCAAAATCAGGTAGTGTACAATGGGTTTATCAGAGCTGTTTTGCTCCTGCTTAAAACAGGGTGATGAGAGCAAACAACAGAAACAACGTACTACAAGAGGCTGAAAATACTCCATAGAGCTGCAGTGTTGGCTAATAAATAACTGGGTTTGTCACTGGATATGTTTACACGCACACTAATATTCCACTGTGACAATATTCGGTATATAAACATTCAGCATTTTCTGATATGCCAGCATTATTCAGATTTTATTAGCATTCTTTGGACATGTATACAGTGCATTGGGAATATGCGTCTCACTTGAGGTTTGCGACACATGGCTATTTCCTGTTTGTGGTCAGCTCTGTACATTGTAATGGATGCATTGTACACAAACATACTTGCCAACAGCTTCCAAGACTGTGAGGTAGAGATGCATGGCCAAAGAAAAGTCTAAATTTCTAGTTGGAAGGAGAAACACACCTACTTTTAAACATTATGAAAGACAGATTTTTGGATATGCACAAATATCGTGATGCTTACCTTTTCAAGAGGGTGGATGAATTAATGACAGAGGGAGGCTGTGTTTGCACCATCAAACAAGTCCACCCCCAGTGGAAAACTTTGAAAAAAATACTGGCATTTTTCCATTTTTCCATATTTTGACAAGATAAACGACATGTTAGGGCATGTTATTTGGAGTATGCATGAATGCATGTTAACAGGAATATTGGTGGAATATGCATTTTCACTGGTCACGTAAATGGCTTAGTAGGAGTATTGTCTTTATCTGAATAAGGGCGAAAACCCAGAATATTTTGTGCATGTAAACATAGTCACTGTGAGCAACCCCATTCACTTTACTCTCAGTCATTTGATCCATTGTTATTGATGAAAGCAGCTTTAAAGGCGTAATCTCAGTTTCATAGCCTAGCCTGTCGGCCACCCACGTAAGTAGTGATTTTCATTTATTTATCCAATAGGAAAAAAAAAATCTACAGTGATACGATCTATGACTCTGTGACAGAAAGTGGAAAATAGTTTCTCACTTGACCTTTAGGGCTGGTCACATTTTTTTTGTATGGCAGCAAGAAACTACAAGTAGTGTTTTAATTACTCACTGCATGCCATGATGAGTGCAGCGCAGCTATTATCAGCTCCGTCTCAGCCCCCGAGGCTCTGTGGTATTTCCCTCTGCTCTTCTTCCAAAAGCTCTTAGTTTACAGGACATACACATGATGGGTTTGCTGTGATGATAACAGCAGGGATTTCTTTATCTTAACATCTTTGTCAATCTTTTGAGGTTTCAGAACTGTGTGATTATTACCAGTGGCAGTTTTAGGTGGAAAAAAATGGCGGGGCAACAACTTCAGACAGATGTAAACCCGGAAAATTTGACATAATGCCCTATTTCACAGTTTCCACAGATGATAATCTGACTAAACTCACACCTGTTCTTCAACTTGCTGTTCTCCATTTGTATATGCGCCACCATTTTAGGTAATTACGTTTGTTGTGCTGTAGAGCAAAGCCAGTTTCACCTTGTTGTCCTGCTGCATTATGGTTTGGGAATTATCTCAAAAAGATGCTTGCATTTTTTTTCCCTGGATAACTGCTTCACATTAAATCTAATCTAATAATTTGCCCACAGTTTGGTTTTTAAATTGGTGGACACTGAGTTTTAAATCACAAGTTTTTTTTTTTTTTTTTTTACAAATTTACAATTTGTGCTGTAGAAAATAATTAACAGTGACTGCAGTTATATCTTCTTGATAAAAAATTTAAAAAATATATACCGTTAATAAATTAATATTAACATTTGAAAACTAGGAGCAAATGGCGAAACAACAAATCAAATTGCAGTGGGACAACAGGCTATCAGCTCCACTTCAAATCAAAATTTGTCATCAAATTTGTGCCTTCTGCTTTCACTGCCAAAGGCTTTTGGCATACTTACGTTGTATTTTCTCACTCAGGTCTCTTGATATTGAGAGCGTGGGGTGCGTTTTAAAAAACATTTTAAAACTGCTCTGTCAGCCACTGAACCTAAATTGTATCATAATTATAAATATAGCACCTGCCATGGATGTTTTATGTCACACATTAATCCGCAATTACATTTTTAAGTTTCTCAGTACCACTAAAACACACTTTTTCCTGTTGCCAGCAGATGGGGCTTTGCCCCAAATGACCCATTGCACAGAACAAAATAAAAAAACAACCAACCAACCAACTAAACAAACAAAAACCACAAAGTCGTATTATTAATCACAAAATTCTGTGCAGATGTGTCATGAGATAAAGAAGACAAATACAATAGGCATGTGATTAACAGTCTCGTGTTGTGACCCAGTTTTTCCAACTGCTATGATGAATGATCTCCTATTTTTCCTACAGAGAAACTCATTTAGACTGTGCCCGTATCATGTGTAAATATCAGTCAGTGTCCATCAATGACAGAGCAGCAGTATGAAAATATATGGTGTATGTCTGATGCTTTGTGAGAGGCACACTTAAAAATAATAGCGCATTGACATTACGCTCAGTGTAGTGACAGTTCTCTATTGGTCCTGTCAGCCTCTGATGCTTTTAGTGCAGAGTGGGCATGATAAATTGTGGCTTTGTTTATTTAGTTGATCAAGTTGACAGACAATAATTAAGTTTCAATGGTTCCTGAGACACTGAGACACCTCTAAAGGCTGGTATTTCTGATAAATGAAATATTTTAGGAAGGAGAGGGACAGGTGTTGGTTGTCCCGAGTGGGAGGTAGTTTGTTAATTTTCATACATCCAAAGCACCATACAGAACATCCACCACTTGTTAGTAGATACAGTCCTCTCCCTAAAAATAAATATCTTTATTTATTTGACAAATAACTCACTACTTACTAATTACTCAATTACCCAACTTTTCATGACAACTGCCTCATTTTAGTTCACAGCCTAACCTGTTTGCAGTACAGTATAAGCCATGTTAGATTTTAGACGTTATACGAATTTTTAAATGCCACTCAGAATGAAATTTAAGACCTATTTCACAATAACCAAAACTGAGGAACAAGACAACACAGAGCCTAATATATATATTGCATTGTACCAGTTTCAGCCATGCCATGAAATCTTGGTTAAATAGAAAATTTTTATTAAATTTGCACTCACACATGTTGTCCAGGGTACACTGTCAAACTATGTGTGTTGTTGGTGTGTTGTCCTGTCTTGATCTGTGCAACATTAACACAAAAGGCATTTGTTAATTTTTTTAAACAAAGAAATAAATGTTACAAATTATTTTGAGATATTAGGGGATAAGAAAAAATGATTCATAAAATCCTATGTCCCATATCATATTTAAGACTTCTGAAAGATTAACTTAAGACATTTTAATACCATTCAATGCCTTATTTTTAGATTAACGAATTCAATGTCGTTAGGAGGGTTCCTGGTTCGAACCCCAGGTGAGGGAGCCCCTCTTTGCGGACTTTGTTCTCCC
Source organism: Cephalopholis sonnerati (assembly GCA_019142605.1). Classification (NCBI taxonomy): domain Eukaryota; kingdom Metazoa; phylum Chordata; class Actinopteri; order Perciformes; family Serranidae; genus Cephalopholis; species Cephalopholis sonnerati. The sequence continues at coordinate 37,642,873 of JAGQAX010000002.1, forward strand.
AGTATCAGTGTAGGTTTTCTCCAGGTACTAGCCTGTTTGTGGTCCAATACAAGTCCAAGGTCCAAAGACAGGTAGGTTAACTGGTGACTCTAAATTGGCCGTGGGTGTGAGTGTGAATGGTTGTCTGTCTCTATGTGTCAGCCTTGTGATAGTCTGGCAACCTGTCCAGGGTGTACCTCACCTCTTGCCCAATGTCAACTGGGATAGGCTCCAGCCCCTCTGCGACCCCAACAGTGGAGGAAAAAAGAATGAATGTATATCCATTTATCTATCCTAAGTGAAGATCCATGGAATAGGTCCGTACTCCTGAACTTCAGAGCTGATCACACTTTTTTGTGGGGCAGGAAGAGACTACAGGGAGCTATGTCAAAATGTTTTGCTCTAGCAGTTCATTGTGTCTGACAGACATCAAGGAAAGAGATGAAAGGTGGATGTTTTTTTTTTTTTTTGCTGAAACACTGGTTTGAGGTAACAGGTAAAGCAATTAAAAAGGTAATTCATCAGGTCAGTGATTCTGTCCAGCTGACTGGTTTGTTATCATTCTGCGTTCTAAGTGGTTGTGAAACACTGTACAAGTGAAGTGCATGCTTGAGTTGCAACGAGACACAAAGGTAGGGGTCCAATCATGAAAGGAACTCTGCTGTATGATGGGGGATAAACAGGTATTGAGCTCCAGACCATAGAGAAACTTTGCTTTATTTTGATTCTCACAGTAAGCACGGTGCAGTGTTGAAGCGTACAGTATGGAGATTCCCGGCGCTCATGGTTGCGTTGATGCGAAGCACACAGTAGATGCTGCAGATCACTATCTCGAGGTACAGAAAAGATGATTTGTAAGCCTGAACTCCTGCTTGAGCGCGTTGGTATTTAAATATGATCTCAAGTACTTTTTTATGATAAAGCATTTTGAAACAGTTGTGTGTTACAAATAAACTTGATTTAACTTAAGACGTGTGATCCAGAAAATCCAAAAAAAAAAAAAAACTGGATTTAAAGAGTCATATAGCTTTAGCATTTTAATGGTTTTTGAGTCTGCGGCTGTTCCCCTTCAATCATGTGTTCAGTGTGAGAATTTACGACCTTGAAACAAATTAACATTTCATTTTACAATTCTGTTACCTGTCTCAAGACAATGCTTAAAACAAACCAAACAGCTGTGGAGAGAGGCCTTGGGTGCTGTTCTCTAATCACCCACAATAAGTTCCAAACAGCTAATTTTCTATGTGATCATCGTTTTTCAGAGTCCTTTGCTTTTATGAGTCAGTTAACTAACATCCTTTATGACACATCACATCAGAGTGCTTCAGCACCAGCAGCACGACAGGGAATCCCCACTTTCTCTGTTTATAACTCCTCAGCCTGCTGGTCATACAGTGTTTGTCTGATCCTGCAGATTCTCAGCAGGTGAGGCTATTAACAGCACTATTATGCTCAAGTCCTCCGGCAAAGTAGGGATAATCACTGTGGGGGAATACGCAGACACAGAAGACAGTCATGAGTGACAGTCGCCACAGGAGACAGCACTGTCAGATCTACAGAAATACATGTAGCCTACTGTATATACATACACCAGTACACTACATTTTTGTTTTATTAAGTGTGTCTCTAATTTTAAACCTATACAACCTTACTGCACTTTATTTTCATCACCTGTAAAAAAAAACATAAACAAAAAAAAAAATCCCACTTATCTCATAATGCTCTTGCAGGAATTTACGCTTTTGCTGTAAATAATTTGCAGACTCAATGTTTAAATGTGAACACACCCAAAGTGATAGATACTGACACACTAAAACACCCAAATCCTCCACTGAAACCACTGAAATTTTTTTTTTTTTGTAAATGACCAAGTTGGTTTGTTATTTTTACATTCAGTGTTAAAACACATATAGATGAATCCGAGGAAAGGAACCAAGTTGGCAGCACTGCAGTGGCATATCCCTACAATCACGCACATTTGAATGCAAGCTGTCCTTAAAGTTGCACAACTTTCTACTTTTACCTTCACTTTCTATGACACGTTACTTTTGGGAAGAATTCGTGCAGTCTCATTTACTCCAACAGCAGTGGCAAACTTGAATTTTGGAAATGAACTGATTGTGACTGTGGGCATTACCTACAGGCATCCATCCATTTTCGTAACCGCTTATCCTTTTAAGGGTTGAGGGGGGGGCTGGAGCCTATCCCAGCTGACACTGGGCGAGAGGCTGGGTACACCCTGGACAGGTTGACTATCACAGGGCTGACACATAGAGACAGACAACCATTCACACTCACATTCACACCTACGGCATATTTAGAGTGACCAATTAACCTATCCCCAATCTGCATGTCTTTGGACTGTGGGAGGAAGCTGGAGTACCCGGAGAGAACCCACTCTGACACAGGGAGAACATGCAAACTCCACACACAAGGGCTTCCTCCTGGAATTGAACCAGGAACCCTCTTGCTGTGAGAGGACACTGCTAACCACTTCCACTCCGTGCAGCCTCTACCTACAGACAACCTGCCCTTAATTATATGTAACTTCTGCAGTAGATAGCATTGTTGCCTCACAGCAAGAGGGTTCCTGGTTCAAACCCAGGGTAGGGGAGCCCCTCCGTGTGGTGTCCTTGTCAGGATGGGTTTCTCTCCGGGTACTCTGGCTTCCTCCCACAGTCCAAAGACATGCAGGTTAATTGGTGACTCTAAATTGTCCGTAGGTGTGAATGTGAGTGTGAATGGTTGTCTGTCTCTATGTGTCAGCCCTGCGACAGTCTGGCGACCTGTCCAGGGTGTACCCTGCCTCTCGCCCAATGTCAGCTGGGATAGGCTCCAGCCCACCTGTGACCCTCAACAGGATAAGCTGTTACGGAGGATGAATGAATGTGCTTATTATCCAAGCCAACAATTTACGTAGGTTACTGCAAGCCAACCAAACACTGGCAGCTCTATGTTTATTAGGAGTGATGTTTTTTCCCATGGAAAATTTGATCATTTTTGGAACACAGTCAATAATGTCTTCATTTTATGCCAAAGGTTGTCATAAATAAGCTGAGATAATTTAGAAAATTGACAACCTTTGACACTGTGACTGTCAAGCAGCAGCAGACACGGTGACTTACCACTGCATTATTAGCTTCTTTTTGGTGGTCACTCAGCACTGTGAAATTTGATTTTAAACAGCAACACGTCTTAACAGATTTAGTTTAGTTTGCTCTGAAGAACTCACATCACTTTCAGAGGAACTTCTGTATTAGTTCAGAAGAGAGTAGCCCCAATAAAAACTGATGACAGCAAAAGGAAAAATTTAATACAACACTCCCTCTAAATTAAAAATTTAAATACAGAACCTTAAATATTTTTATTTCAGGTTGTTAAATGTAATGTTGTTGAGGTAAAGGCAGAGCCTCTACTGGCCCACGTCCAAATTGTAAAGAATCGTGGTTAAAAAAAAGGAAGGTGTGTGTGCTGTCTGAAAGCTGGGGTCAGAGGAGAGACGACACCTGACCGGCCAACAAAGCACAACTCTGCTTCCGTTCCATCAGTTGTCTTTCGACACGAGACTTTGTGTTTCCTGTTAATTCCCCCTTCAAGAACGGCCAGACGGTTCTTCCCTCTCTGAAGTGTCAGATATTTTACCAGGCTCTCTGTTTGATAAACAAAAAGGGTTCAAGGATCTGTTTCATCTGTTCAACATACACACATCACAGGTGATAATGAATTTAGGGCTTTAGCCTGCGCACACACACTTCAAACACGAATCAAGATTCAAAAAGAAAGCGGGTTTAGGAAAAGTCATTGTACAGTTATTCTGAAAGCTGAAATGTTTCAGTTTTAAGTGTCAAACAGTGACTATTTAACCATGATTTGACCCGTATAAACTACTGTAAAATATTTGTCTGAAAGCAATTTTCCATCTCTTATGTTAATACCTGAACAAACAATGCATCAGTGTAAAGAGCAGGGTAATTTACAGGAGCTGTTTCAACTGATCCCTGGACCAGTTTTCTGGAAAACTCCAAGACGAGCGGATTTTTACCTCTGGCTGTGACAAGCCCACAGCTGAGGACTTGTAATGCTAGTTGGGGTGTGGCAGACTTAAAAGAGGAAATGTTGACCAACTGCCTTGCACACTCCAGCAGTATTTACAGTGTAAACTAGGAGGCTGGCAGAGGAGCGTGTTCTTATTTATCTTGGCTCTGGCCTTATCAGTGGAGATTGGAGCTGTTATGAGAAACATTTTTTGTGGGTGGCCTTTGCTGTGTTTGTGGTTTGGCTGTGAGGCTCAGAGGGAATTAACTGTAGCTTTGCGTGAATCTACATCCTGCTGGTGTCCTTCTGCAAACTCGATCAATAATCCTTCACCTTGCCTCAGCTCTCTCTCCTGCTGTGGAGATGCGAGCTTATTAACAAACCCATAACACAGCAGAAAAAATAGATATATGCATCCAGCTTTTGTGTAATAGATACTATTGTCAACAGCAAAATAATTTCCTATCCAGATGGGAAAGTACACAAAATAGGAATTGGGATTTCCTCAGCCTTTCTAAAGGAGACATGTGAGTTTTTTTTGTTTGTTTCTTTGTTTTGTTTTTAACCTCTATTTGCACTATGGTGGGAGTGGGTCGCCCATTTTGTTTGTCTCATGCATGTGCCCCATGATGCATATGCACATGGGTGACACAATAACATCCTAACCAGTGGTTTCAGACTGTTTCACTGATCTACAGGTGGCAGTAATGCGCCAAGATACACAGCACCAATAAAGGTAGTAAAGAAGAAGACTGCCAGCAAACATGGATGTAAATAATGCAAGATTCAAACATCTAACTAAACATAAATTGCATTGTTTTGGTCTGCAACAGCATACATTTTTGCTCTGTAAATCGCTATTCCTGTGTTCTCCATTGAGAAAAATCAGAAATCAAAAGAGAGAATAGAATGATGTTTCCTGCAGTGCCCCCCTACGTGATAGGGCTAAGGGCAGGTTAGGGTTCGACTTAGATATTTAATTAACTAAGGGTAATGTTGGGGTCAGGTTAAGCATCTCGGAAGACAATCTGCTGGGGTGAGGGTTATGGTTTGGTTCCGATTTAGGTAGAAGGGAAACACATACCGACAGGGATACAGTCTTTGACATAACTCTGGAGGCCTGCCAGCTTCTGTCAGTCAAACACAGACACAGACATGTTCTTCCAGCCGGCTGAGATGAAAAAGGAGTATTTCTGATATTTCCTTTCCTTTTCCTTTCTTTTTCCTTTTATTTATAAAACTAGAGTTACTGCCTCACGGTTGTATCCCCTGGCAAACTAGTCCAGTTGAAATTACAGTTTCCATCCATGCCTGTCCAGACTCATAGGTAGGAATTACAGCTGACAGTGCTTCAAACATGGATGTTGCTGCAAAAAAGCTATACAAAAAGTTTACACATCCAGATGTGGGTGGAGAGTGTGTAATAGTGTAAAGCTGAAAACGTCACCTCGGTGGTAATTCAGTTAAATATTTCTGGGAGCTTAGTCTGGTGTGAGGACTCTGTTTTATCATCTGCTGCAAAGAAGCTACAAATTCTAAAACATGGATGCTTCACATCTCCAATCCAGCAGCACAGAAGATCTATACAATCAGCACAGTGTCAAGGTGGACAACCACGATAAGTGTCACCAGTTCAGTATCTGACCAAATGTCTCCCCTAAAGCTCCTGTGTTATGGTGCTAAATAATGACCAGAAAACATTATGATGTCACAGTGTTGACCTTTGACCTTCTGGATATAAAATGTCATCACTTCATCATTTTATCCTCTTAGACATTGTGTGTGAAATCTAGTCTTTATTAGCGTATGAATTCTTGAGTTATGGCCAAAATCGTGTTTTGTGAGGTCACAGTGACCTTGACCTTTGACCACCAAATTCTAATGATTTTATCCTTTAGTCCAGTTGGACGGCTGTGCCAAATTTTAAGAAATTCCTTCAAGGCATTCTTGAGATGTGTTCATGAGAAGGAGACAGATGCGAGGTTGCAGTGACCTTGACTTTTGACCTTTAACCACCAAAATCTATTCAAATCAATTTCCTTTAAGGCATTCTTAAGATATTGTGTTCACGAAAATGGGACATACGGACTGTTTGGATGGCTAGACAACCTGAAAACACAATGTCTCCGGCCATAGCTGTTGCCAGCACATAGGCATAAAAATATGAATGAATGAATATGAATAAATGTGATGTTAATTAGACTTTAAGTAAAATTGGCACTGCAAATGTTTTATAAGGAATAAAATACGCACTGAATGTAAAGGTAACTTGATTGTTTACAAGAAAACTCCACAGGGCAGCTTTAATTTTGAGTGCATGTGCAGCGCTTCTCAAAATAGACCAATACCTATCCAGAATACCCAGAATTGCAGCTTTGAAATGGATTAGTGGGAACTCTTAAAACACAGAATTCAAGAAATGTAATATCGAGACGATGGAGTATATCATTTTTTTAATGAGGCCTTTTAACTGGAAAGGATAGGGTTGATAATTATATGGCACTTATACAAGAGAAGCACAGTAGATACAATAAAACTGAATGTTTTGGCTGATGACACTTGTACCTTTTGTTTGAAACTCTGTTTTTGATGTCAGGAATGTAAGAATGCAAATCTATGCAGTGTAACCACCTTGTAATGAACTTGTGCTCTTTTGTGGTAAAGTAATAAAAAAGGTCTTCTTGAAGGCCACTGCACACATGTAATGGATGCAAACATTTCCGTCCTATCAGGCCAAATTAATTTGGGGATTTGTGAAAGCAGAGAGCTTTTCTCAGCCAAGTGCACTTTAACCTGAACTTTCATCGCCTGACGTAGGTGGGTCTGGCTACAACAAAGGATAATGGTTCTGATGACGGATCCCAGTGCTGTCTCCCTGTGTGGCATGCAGTCTGCTTCTGTGCTACTGCTGTGACACACACACACGCACGCCGACTGCGACATTACTTTATGCCTCAATCAAAGTCACTTGTTGGGCTCTGCCAAGATCGGCTCGGTTTCAAGGTGATTTATTTACGCTGTGAAAAGACTGTGAATCACACTCGCAGGATTTTAAGCAGCACTTACACCCACAAGGAAACCCAGCAAGCAATGGCAAGCAGGGTTACTCACTGTCCCAGAATGCAGTTTTGGGCATTTGAATCATAAAACAGACATTTCTGTGTGATTTGTCATGGTTTCCAGGTCAAAATACAAAAGCTCATCTGGACTGACTAAAGTGTTTGGGGATATTTTGCAAGACATACAAAACATGCTAAAATAACATCTGCTTACGATAATAAGATTTATTACACAATTACTGTAGGTGTCAGCAATATATTTTGGTTTTACTACCTCAGGATATTTGCTCTTGGAATAAAACGTATTTCTGATGATTAAAATACACATGTCCATGTACATTTACATATGCATTTTTGTTCGGTTTTGATCCGTTTTGAAACATTTACAAACATATTTTTGAAGTAAATATGAAAGTAATGTTTTTATGTATTAATCTTATTGGACGTGTGTAGCTGTTTACAGGTGTCTGCAGTACAACACTGTCATCCAAGCATTGTTTATAGTCATTGTTTAAGCTCCAGCTAGAATTGTGTTAAATGATCATTTCAGTTTAGTTGAAGTTGAGTCTTATTTTCATAGTTTTTGTCATCGGCTGTATCACTGACGATAACGTTGTACTAACCAAAGTATTTGCTGATATCTGGAAACACTGCAACAAAGTCTGACAAGGTAAGAAACACGAGCAGTCATATGAGCTGTCTGTAGGTTGTAAACAAGATGACACAAAATCTATCCATCTCAATGCAGGTTAGCGACTAATTCACGATATTGTTGTCTTTTAAGCTAACGTTAAGTTAGGGCTTCCTATTGCTTTCATTATGTTTAGCCTATTGCTAGCAAAACGAAATATCCCACTTTTCCTTTTGTTTAAAGTACAAATAGGCTCAAATGGTATACAACTACTAACATTCAACCATCTTTGTTTGCTAATGTGGAAAGCTAGTTATCGTTAGTTAGCGTCTTACCTTAGAGCAAGCAAAGTAGTTTTTGTTGATCTATGATGGATTCAACTGTGAGTGAGGTCTTCCAGATGGTTTAATCCATATCTGCGTCTCTCCTCTTGAATTTTGGCTTTGGAAAAGCAAACGAAACAAAAAAACTAACAAACAAAACAAAACAAAACACTGTTTTTTTAATCCTGAAAGCTTGACAGGCCTCCCTGACATGGGTTGGTCTAGGGAGGGGCTTAGTGAAGGGTCAGTTGCTGTTGTGACTGACATGTGCACTTGCAGCCAATTTTTCCCAGTGGCCACTCATTGTATTGCAGCGGAAAAATTCGTTTGTTTTACCAAGCTTACAACAACTCTTTTTGGCATGACCAGGGTAAAAAAATTATACGCTTTTTTGTTGTATTCTCTTTTGAATAAATCTGAGAATTTATTTAAAAATTCTCTTGTTGTCTCACTGCTGCTCTTTTTAGCAACGTTACAATGTTACTAGAGTTGTATATATATTAGATATATATATATTATTGTATAAATACAGATGCAGTGTTATTATTACCTGTGGAAATAATGGTCATAGAAACCAAGCTGTATTCTGAGTACCACTGCTCTTCCTGTCTCCCTCTCTATCAGTATACCTATCTCTGTCTTCCTCTCAGCTGGGCACTCCTCGATGCTTTCTAGTGAGTTGTTGTTGCCTTCAGTAACAAATCAGCTAAGGAATGCATGTTGTCTTTTGCAAATGGATTTAAGGCCAATAAATTTCCCATACCCAAGCAATGGACAGAGCTTCATAATGATGAAGAGTCGGGCCATGCCTTGAGAGAAACAATGTTTTGGAGTATTGCGTTCTTTTGGAGTACTTGTTGATACAAAAGTCATGTTCCCTCTTTAGTGTGGAATCCTCACTGAGCTTCAGCCTGTGCTGAGCCTCAACTCCCTGTGAGTTAGAGCAGGAAGCCTCTGTGATTTACACCTCACCCGCTCCCAGCGACAGCGTGGCAGACAAAAACTCTCTAAATGAACAGGTACTGTAGGCTAAATGTAGCCTGACCTGGCGCTGAGCGGTAGGGTTTCTGCCTGCCTGCAGTTGACCACACCACAAAGGCCAGATGCCTTCTACTTCAGATTGGAAATAGCTCCCATCCACAGCTAATGAACATCCTTTCACTGGATGACAAATTGAGGAGACAAAATGTGTGTCAGGTCGTCATAAAGTATTCTCCCACAGAGCGGTGCCGAGTGCTGCCTGTGGATGTGGGGAATGTGAATCTGCTCTGTTGTGCAGCAGTCAGGCAGACAAAGAGCGGGCCAGGGCCGTCAGCGACTGTGGGACACACTAAGCATCTGGTGACAGATCCGTCGGGATGCATGACCACTTTACACTGGGCTGCCTGTGTGTGGGAGTCCTGGATAGATACATGGAGTGTTTTTACTGCCGACTTAGTGCACACCTCAGGAATTCCAGCGAGGTCCTGTCCTCACTAGTAAAACCTGCTTGTGTGCTCTACTCCAAACAGCCATGTGTTTAATTGTCTGTGGTAGGGGCCTGCAAAGCACAAGTGCCCTCTTTTTCTCCACCTGTCACATGAACACATCTAGGTGTTCTTCCTCTGGCTGAATAATTCAGGACAAAAAGCAAAACCCTGCTGCATTCATGCAACTGCTGGATTTGTTTATGAGAATCTGGAGGCTTTGCAGACAGAGTTTGATGATTCAGCAGGATGATAATGAAATGCACTCTTAAAGGTCAGAGTTAGTAGAAAGACCATTTTTCTGAGATGAGATCTTGTTGTCTTTAAGAACAGCTGTAAGTCTTGCAAGAAAATGACATGTTTGATCATTTGTGAGGATTATTACAAAAACATGAGGTAGAAAAAACATAATTGCCCCTGGTCTCCTTTCATTCTCATGCCACCCTGTCTGGCAAAATATAATGAATCCTGTCATTGTGTGTGGCACGTCAGGTAACTGTGTCACAACTGTAACCCTACGCTTTATGGTCTCAGCCAGTTCTGAGCAATTTAAACCTGTACACCGTACAGTTGTGTGTAACAATGGATCCATGTGAAAGACTCCTTATGTGAGTGCCAAGAGTGTTAGCTAGAACTGTGTGTACACTTAAAGGTGTGTAGTTTTTTTCAGTGGGCAGGCAGGCAGTGGTGTTCTTTGTAAACTGTCAGTTAGATAATATCTCAGTATTACTTTAATAGACAGCATGTATGTTTTATACAGTTTAGCAATGTTATCTTCTACAGGATGATGGTCTTAAAAGACTATTAACTATGACTATTGACTATTATCCATGTGTAAACTACTTCAGTGACCTCTAAACTGATGTTATGTTAAGCCAAAATGCGGTTCCTCCTTCAGGCAGTGTTGATATAGAATGCACTGAACGTGTACTTTAAATGAATATGAACTATGTCTTAGATATATGTCTGTATGTTGTACCCAGATTTCAAGAGCAGGCTAAAGCATGCACATAGAAATAATAACTGACACTAACATATACAGCAGAGGTAAATAAAACATTTAATTAGCAAATCTGTGAATTAAAACTGGATATACCTTAATTCAGAGTGCAGTAAATTGACCCAAGAGTGTCAATACAAAGTCACTGTCCAATACAACTGTCTCTATTGCAAAAAGTCAAGTTTGATCAAATTCAAACTAACACATAATTTGCCCCACTACACCCAACCCCCCAGCAATGCCCATCCATCGATGGTCAGAAAGAGTGTCTTACCCTCAGCCCTTCTATGGCCCTGTCCAGCTCTCCTCATGTAATGGCCACTCTCCTGGCATCTCCTCCATGCTCTTGATACTGTGCTGGGAAACACAGCAATACTTCTTGCGACCACATGTATGGATGTGCCATCCTGGAGGAGCTGGACTACCTGTACAACCTGATTGGGCTGCAGGTACCGCCTCATGCTACCAGTAGTGACAAGGACACTAGCAGAACACAAAACTAGAGAAGAATCAGTCAGGAAGGATAAGGAGAGAGCAACTGTCTGTGGCCACTACATGTAAAACCATTCCCTTTTGGGGGGTTGTCTTGCTTTTGCCTCTCCATTGCACCTGTTGTCACTTTCATTTGCACCAAATTAGGTGAAACTGATTCACAAGCACTTGTGCTTTCTAAATGGACAGATTGATATCCCTGAAGTTAAGCTGACTTGTAATCCTGTTTGTGACATATATGTGTTCCTTCAATTTTTTTGAGCAGTGTATTTCCTGAGTGATGTCATACAATGGTCTTGAGACTGTGGATGCTTGAATTTTATTTTGTGGCCCTAGTTCTGCCATTATCCTGAAATACGTCCATATTAGTAAGTAGATGTAGACCCTTTTACAGCTAATGTCATCAGAAATATGTGCATGCACGTTGGCAATGGAAATGGTGTTTTGCCCCAGCCATCCAGACGAGGTAGGAAGCATTAAACATGCTGTTGCATGTTTGGTTGTCAGAATTAATATTTCAACAACGGACTAAGAATCCAGACTGGATCACAACTGCTTTAGAGCGCGGTGATTCAGTTTAATGACTGACTGTATTAACTGGTGACTCAGCCAAATGTTTTGTGGTTTCTGCTGCTGAAAACATGAATAGAACATGTATGTGTCCTTGTAAAATCAGTTTTAAATCCATACTCATCTGTGTTTATTATCTGCGATAACCATTTATGTAACTTACTATGATCGACTATGGACACATTTAGTTGAAAGTTACCTGTTACCACAGTCACTCGTTAAAGCAAAACACCAGCAGCATCAATGACTGCAAGTTATTTAACATGTTGACCACCACTGGACTGAGGACACGGTCAAAAATTCTTGTGTCACAGTAAAACAAATGCAAAATTCATGATTGCATTACAAAAATATTATCATGGAGCTCTGAACTATGCTAGCCAACAAGCCAACAACTCAAAATGCAGGTAAAATTCCGTGTTAGGATGTTAGTTATTACTAATGCCTCATAGTTAGTGGTCTTGTGTTCTTGTCTTCGGCTTGGGATGATTACTGATTTCAAGACACAAAACCCAGAGTGTATGGCATGGTATGCGACGTTCTGTACATGACCACAGATAACATAGTCGTAGCATCTACTGACTTGTATGCTCGAAATTTCTTATACACGCTCGGTTTCTTTACCAAATACGTGTATATACCTGGCCACTGAATATTGGACCATGTGTCAATGTCTTCTATACACTCAGAAATAGTGTAAATTTGTTCCATCTCAGCGACATTGGGGGTTATTTTTGGACTCAAAGAAACTCCTCCAGAGCCACAGAAAACATTATGCAACAAGAGTAGTGCTCACCATGAGTAAAGTGATCTTGATGTGTAAAATCACTGCAGTGGGAGTGAACTGGCACAAATATGTCCACACATATCTCCACACTATAACAACACAAAAGAAGTCCAAAACAAGTTCATTTTATAGACAGTGGCTTGGCTGCCAAAGTCTGACCAATCCTCAGAAACCTCCTCCTCAAATCTTCTGCTGCACAGTACAGCTGCTCCACTGGAATCCCCCTTTAACACTCCTGCAACATCACAGCACAGCCTGCATCTGCTAGTCCTCTGCAGAAAGTTTGCTTTGCATATCTGCCTTTTACACTGTAAGGTATAGACATATTCAAGACAAAATATCCCCAGATTAAATGTCCAGGCGTGTGCAGGCCTTGTTGTAAACTCTGTAAACAGACATGTTTAGATGTTTGTCTGAAGTTGAAGGGACATTCCTGAATCCCAATCAAAGAAAGATCAGGTAAACTGGGGTTCATGGGCCTCAAAGTTGGCAGAAGCTGGCCTAATCCTGTCTTGTTTTTATACTGCTGCCTGTAACTTGATGTATTGTTCCTTTGGCTATAAATATCTGAAAACATGCCAAGCAGAAAACCTTTACATGAAAAGTATGTGAGAGCTCTTACTCTATATCTAGTTATGTTTGTTTAGGAAATTCTTACCAATTAAAAAAGGTGTTCATTTAGTAGCTTTATACATCCTGAAAACTTAAAATAAGTCAACCAAGCAAAAAGTAATAAGCCAACATCGACTCACAAGGGACACAAACCCCAGTCTCCTGAGTGAATGTCCTGTGCTGGACCCATTTATCCCATGGATTTATAAAGAGAACTGGATACAGCGTTGGGGGCAAGACCTGGTTCATTCCTATGAAAGTTGCTCAGTGGTGCATGGTGCCAAAAAAATTCAACTGCCGCATATAGAATTACTCTCTGCCTCTGCATCACTGGGCCCGTAGAGCAGGCGCACTAAAAACTTCCACGAGTCAATCTGGCTATTTCTGGTTTAGCACTTCACAAACTTAAATGATGACCTAGCAGATAGAAAGAATCAAATTCTTATAGTAAAACAAGTCATTTTTCTAGGGGTGTGATGCTCAAAAAATTTATCAGACATCTCTTTCGCAATGTAAGTCTATGGAAGAAAGTCTTTTCGAGCCCAATGGCATCACACGATGGACCTCGTAAATTGTAATTTAACTGTTTGGCCACTATGAAAATTGGCTTTCAAGCCCAGTGCACATCCTGGGGGCCTGATTCATTCTCCACAACATCACCCCTGTATGGACAGAGTAACGTCACCTGACTTTTTTTTCTCTTGTAAAATTACCACTTTAATCTCAGAGAATATCCATTTGTTTCTTGTAAATTTACAACTTTAATTTAAAAATTCTGAGTTTTTTCCTCAGAATATCAACCCCCTCCCCAGGCTCTAATACACTGTTGTATATTTCACATTTAGCTGTCTTCTCACTAACTCGAGGTGGCCGGAGCTCAGTTACAAATGATATCACATACTTCTTGGCACCAATCAGGATTGAGCAACATTTGCATCAGATAAGCAGATGTTGGGTTGTTTAGTCACTCTCATTCTGATCAAACAACACCTACACTGTACTGATGAATCAGATTAACTGGGTTTTTGAGAGTAAAAAGTTGTAATACGCAGGATTTTTTTTTATTGTCACTGACTTAGTCATGAATGTTTTGCATTACAAAGAAATACTGAGGAATTCAATATGACAGCAATTAAAACATTTCGTAGTTATGGCTTAAAATGATCTACTATACTCGAAGTACCTATCTTGTAATATCACATCTTGACAGCGATTGGTTCATAACATTTTATCTGAGAGACAGCTGAGGAGAGTGGTTTGTGTTTGTGCAGAAGACTGCACAAAATGAGCAAGTATCTCAGCAGGCTGAATTTATCCTTCAAAGTAAAATGAGGTGCATTTTTTAGCAGGGAAATGTTCTGACAACCAGCTACATGATCCTTTCCTAGATATGAGCTGCAGCAAAGAAACAAATCCCCCCTTTTTCTATTAGAAGCTCCATGTAAAAACACATTAGGGCTATGTGTGGTGGAAGTGTCACAGCCGCAGGGCATGAACCTGGAATTCACCGTTTGTTTAGTGGATAAGAGAGCGCTGCCGGTGCTGTCGGCTACAACAGGAGGTGGTGCAGAGTTCAGCTGCAGGTAGAACTTACCTGACAGACTGACCTGGAGCTATCTGACTGCTGGGAAACCAAAATGGGAGGGAGGAGGACGGGGGGAGCTGACAAACGATCACAGGAGGGGACACATAAAGGGTACATTGTTCAAAATAGGCCACGTCTGAATCAGCCACTCATATTGTATATCTGTGTTTACAAGTGAACTGGTGACAGTAGAAATCCAGCTAAATGTGTAAAGCAAAAAAAGTCTTAAATGCAGTGATTTTATTTCTCTGAGAAAAATGCAGAAAAATCTAAAAATCCCTAATCCATCACAGATATTGTTCAAACAGGCCACACATGCCAAGGGCTTCAAATTCCTCAACTAATGACCCCTCAAACCTTCAGACACACATATAAAAATAGTGCTTATGATATATTTGCTTTACTTCCACTGCAGCAGAGCAGTATACAGCCCTGCTGCCACGTGTAATCTCACAAACTGAAGCAATTGTTTGTTTAACAAATTAACAAACCTTTCTCTTCATGATCCCCGAGGCTGTTGACATGAAGGTATCGGCTTGATCTGCAGGACTGGTGCTTATCCATCTTCCAGAAGATTGGGATCTCACTTCAAAGAGAAGCTCAGTGCTTCCTATCATTACTGGTGAGTTATAAACCTGCAATTAAGTCCAAATTATGTCTATTAATAACCTGCATGGGAGAGGTTGAGAACTTAATGACTTAATATGGAGGTAGAATCAGTGAGGGGACGTCTATGAAGACATGATAATTTAAGGAGACAGCCTGCATGCGCTCACCGTGACAATGAACAGCATGGACCAGGTGTTGAACTTCCTGAATACAGATATTCAGCATGCTTGTGAAAGGGCTGTCACCCTCCCTCTCATTACCTGCAAATACCTCTTTAGGTCACCCCTGTTTAGCCAAAACTAAAGCTATGACTGAAACTATACACGCCTACGTTTAAGCTGCAGTAAAGATTCTTATGTAAGAATCCTTAAGTCCTTCAAATTACAAAAAAATGTAGGTTGTTTGGCAGCGCCTTCCAAAGGCCCTATTTATACTTATCATTTCAAGTATCCGGATAAATCCAGATACAACGTGATACACTTTTGTTTGCACTTTGACACGTACTTGTATGTAATGCGGTTTGATATGTAGCGGGTCTGTACTGGTACCTTCTGCGTCCAGTAAAGAGCCATATGCAAAGTCCATCAGCTACAAAAGCTCTCTCCTTCTCCTGCTTATTCAGCTTTTAAATATCACCAAGTTAATGGTGTGTTTGCACCAAACGAGAAAACGTGAGTAATTTCAGTTGGTCTTTAATTGTGAAAGGTATAAAACATAAAGAGTGAAGCAGTAATGCCCTGCTGTGGTAAATGTGTGAAAAATAATAAAGCGTGTTGCCCTCTTGGTTCACACTGGTTCAGAGCGCGGACCCTCCGTGTTCACCCTGTTCACATCACTTGATTCCAGCCAGTTGATCGTACTTTACTACAAACCAAGTTCACACAATAGCTGCCTTTCCGATAAGTAGCAAAACTGTTAGCACAGCTGTTAAAGGCAAATACCCCCCAAAACACTGAACACACCATAACTGCCATAAAGTTCCAGTGTGTAGGATTTAGTGGCATTTAGTGATAAGGTTGCAGAGCTAAAATTTCTCCTGTGTCCCCGGCATGTAAAGGAACGGTAGGTAACACGGAAATGCAATTGGCCCTATTTAGAGCCAGTGATTGTTTTGTCCATTTGTCCAAAACTAATGAAAACATTGTTATAAATACTATATACCATTTCTGCCAATGGATGCCCAAAAATTTTACACACTGAACCTTTAAATAGTGTTAAAAAAAACCTGAGTATCGTGTGACAAAGTTTATCTTGATGAGAGCCCTTTACCTGCACAGACTGTCAGTACTGGACTTGGCAACAGCTCCTAAAGGGGAACTAATTTTTTTAATTCACTTCTTATTCGTGTTATCTGAGGACACTCAAAAAATATTATTAAAAATGAACAACTCTCTCCCAAATAGTGCTATAAATCAAATTTGTGATGTCATAGGGAAAAAAGTCTGGAGCTGCTCCATAGACAGTGAAGTGAAAGTGAAAGATGTTATAGATCAGTGGCTCCCAACTAGTGGGTCCTAGTCCAAAAGTGAATCACAGGCCATTCTGTATTGAGCCCAAGTGACTCACAGATGTGTCAAGTTTGTAAAAAACACATTTTATTTTTAAGTACAGTACATTTACAGCACAGCTCTTTCATTCTGAAGTGCCATTTCCTGCTGTAGAGTGAATTACAACTTGACAGAGACAGCAAACTAGCTCAACAACACGGCCAAATGCAAGTATGATGCTGAATATATTAAAATGCATGGACCTTGAACTATAAACTAGATATCGGACAAGATGGTGCCGATTCACTCCAATGGAGTTGCATGCCTGGTACATAAGCCAAAAAAGTTTTTAGCTCCTGGGTTTACTTCAGCAGTATGTAGCCCACTGAATATATGCAGCAGTGTTTCTCCCGCTGGCCCCGCCCTTAAGTCGCTGCTCGGCTCATAGACTTTAAACAAATATAAAACCACCATGGCCCAAAAATTCAGAATAGTGAGAGCCATAGTTTACCTTTCTTGTATTCTTAAGTATCCTGTCAACAGTTTTCTGACATCTCTTTTACGACGGTGGTCTATGAGGAAAATGCTTTTTGGGCCGCAGGGAGTAGCCACGGGGAAAAATTTGCTGCAAGGTGGAGCAACTGTCCTGGGGACCTGCTGCACACTCAGTGTTTCTGCACCGACATTACAGCCGGGAGAATGACTGTAACAGAGTATCTACCAGAGTCTACTGGGAAAAATATCTCAATCATACAATTTTCAGCAGTGGCATTAAACCAGCCTTGAATCTAGGTAAACTTTTTGGCAACAACATGGTACAGACAGCCACTTGTGTTGGCACTGGCACGTTTGCCTCCTACCGCCACTATGATTTGTAACTTTAACAAACAGTGTTGTCTATTTCAACGCTTCACAGCACAAACACACCTGTACCTGTTTTGGTGCTAATTTGTGGTGAACCTGTGCTTGATGTGATGCCAGGCGGGATATCCCACCCTGTTAATTATTACTCTTTTACGTCCTCTCAATAGTAATTCTGCTTTCATGTCTGTTTGCTGTTGACAGCACCTTAACCTTCCTCTAAATGTTGAAATGATGATTGAGATCAGCCGTTGGCCTTCATCCTCTGTGCTGTCTGTATGAACTGTAGCAGAGCTGTGACGGGTACCTACTGGGTACCATCAGGCTCTTCTTATCTCTTATCTCTCAGCCACTGTGCTACCAGAGGCTTCTGGAAAGTGACAGTTCTTTCATCAGCCCCCTGGAAGGAAACAGTAGGAGGGCCTGTACTTCACGTCTATCTCAGTTTGCAGTGATGTAGTGTTCCTCCCCAGACGGGCCCTTTGACTGATGGGGACAGCTCAGTAATTTTCCTCCTGTCTGGGTCATCAGCGTATGTGAAGACATAATTAGCTTCATTGCTTTCAGCCGCAGCGAAAGATTTGGTTTCGACTAACACTCACTACAAACGTTTCACTTTTTAACTTAAGGAGACTTAGGGATTCTCTTTGAAAAACAGGTGTGGAGGCACATCTCATTGTTGTAGATTAGATGATTGGAAATACTTTACACAGTGCAGCTCTCTTTTGTTAGTGTGTTCACCTGCAAGGTTCCCTCTCTCAGCACATTCAATAAAAAGACATTAATTTAGCTCCAAAGTGCAGCTATACGCAGGTGATGAGAGACGAGATAAAACATTTGCCCTATAATTCAGATCATTTATGTTATTAGGGCCAGCAGGTGCAGATGTGAACTGTGACCTTAATCTCTCAAAAGGATCCTCTCCCAACATTACTATGATCTCTGTTCTCAGACAACTGTTACATAGGTACATTGCACTAATTGATATTTGCTTCTGAATTGCTGTTCACACTGAAATAACACTATTCAGAGCATTTTCTCTCATTTTTCTGAATAGTTAGTTTTTCTCAGCCTGTAATTGTGACTGCTAGCTGTATGCAAATTCCAAAGGATTTCAAGTAATAACAGAGTCAAGAACAGCAAGTTATTGTTAGGTAGATGCAATGTTTGGTATGCTTTGATACTCAGTTATACAGTGACTTAAATTACAGCATATGAAGCTCTAGTCAGGAACACAATACTTTTCTTGCTCAGGCTGCAGGTTTTCTTTTCCAACTTGCCATTCACTCCTTGCAGGCATGCTCACTCTCTAGGTGTCAGTGTCTGGGTTTGTCATTTGAGTCATCAGCTGCTCTTTATCTGATTCACAATCAACCAATAGCACAGCGACACACCTTCTCTATCAGCGTATCATCTCACTGCTCCTCATTTTAAATATGGTTCTTTCTCTGCTGTATTTCTTTTTTTCTGCAATCGTGTGCGTCCTCCACCTCCCCATCACACCTAGTCTTTACAGATTCACTAGCCTCATCTGCCTCAGCAGTCAGCAGCCTCAGTGTCATCATCCACCATCACCACTACCAGTGTCTGGACTCCATGGTGGGGATTTATCCTGCTGCCGTTCAGATGTCCCTTAATCACAACACATTTCACTGCACTTAAAGACTTCTTAAGAAATCTTAATCAGCACATTTCATCTGTTAATCTGTACACTCATATTTCGTAATAAATGTTATCTTTACTTTATTCTTCTGTTTCTCTTGATTGAAATGAGGTTGTTCTTTCAATCATGATGAAGCCCTCCGCTGCCCCCTTTGCCTAAAGGCAACATACAAGTAAAGGCCTACCCATGCCTATTTTGTGTTTTTACAACCTAAATTTTCCTACTTCTATCAATAAATATGACATAAGTTGTGTCAATCATGATTACTGTGCTTTTTTGCATTCATCAAAAGCATTTAGAGATTTGTTTGACCAAGAAGCAGTGAAGAAAATGTGGCGCAACCAATAAGACATGAACATCTGCAACAAGGGAGAGAAACAAGGCAGAAGCAATGTCCTTCTTGAAATCTTCCATGACAAAGAGAAGCTAACATGTGTGTGGGTGTGTCATATATTAAATATTCATCACATTTTTATATATGTTTTTTTTTTAAATATCTTTTTATTATATCTGTCCCTCACACAAGCAGACGTTAGCTGTATCAAACCCTTTATGTTTCACATGACCTAGAGAAAGACCTGGACTCTCAGCTCTCTCTTGATGACTTGGAAAACATCAGGCAGCACGCACAGCTCTTTCAGTTTCTAATTGGTTACATCACAAGTCTGAACAATGTGTGAACAATGACTACATCTAAACGTGTGCTTCCACAGGTGGTCAAACTGCTTGACCCACAAATTATATTTTTCCTCGAGGAATGTATGCCGATTCCCTCATTTGCTCAAAGAGACACGTCAACCCTCTGCTGGTCCAGATCTAACTGACCACAGCTGTCCTAGACCAAAATAACAAAGAAAAAAAAACTAGGCTTCCAAGACATCGATGGTCCCAGGAGATCCCATTGGTACAGTTAATGGGTGGACAGCGGGCAGACAACACTGTCCCTTCAAATTCTGACAGATGACCAAGTCAGTCTTTCCATTTGGACAGTTTAACCCTCTGTGGCAGAGTGTGTCTCTCTCCAAGGTGCTGAAACAGATTTTGTCTTCTCTGCTTTTTAATTTTTTGTTTTTATTTATTTTAGTTCTTGGGTACATCTCAGCTCTTATGGTTTCAATCTATGGCCACAACTCTGGTGTCATCACCAACATGACCACTGGTGAAGTACAGCAGGTGAAGAGCGAGGGCCACCCACTCACCCAGTGACTACGCCATTTGTGTAAGTATTGGTCTTGACTAATGTGTTATTATATTGTTTGTGTTATAAATGTTTTATCGTACAGAGAGAGATGTCTGTTTTTAGTGTATGGCAGAGTCAGGAAAAACTGTAATCTTTTAATGTTGAAACAGTGACATGAAGCACCAAATAATGAACAACATGTTTACTATATTAACATTTAAATGAATTCACAATCTTCCCATAACATTAACGAAAATGTTTTTGTTGCCTAAACCCAACCACATGCAGGATTGTGAATCCCAATCTCCAGTGTCACAATTCTGCTCTTTGTTTGCCCATAATCCAACCTGATAAAAACCCTACAGCTTCCATCCAGTATATAAACGTAACATTTCTCTTATTCCAAACATTGCTACCACTTGTTGAAGGTAGAGAAGAAAATATTGGGACCGTCCAATCCTGAAAAATCATTTAAAACAAAGAGAGTTTAACCTGCTGATGAAGGAACTGCAGAATAATCTGATTGTTTCAGGTCTATTTCAGGATGTCAGTCGACCAGTTTGATACACTGCTAGCAATACTGGGAGCACACACAGGGAGACTACCAATTTTGGTAATTCAACTGACACACACACACACACACACACACACACACACACACACACACACACACACACACAAGCGTTAAACCTCCTCTAACCCCTATATCCATCCATGGGGAGAATGTCAAAGTGGTTCACTCCTATAAATACCTGGGGGTGCACCTAGACAACAGGCGGGAGCGGGCTGGTAACACAAGGACTCTCTAGAGAGAAGGGCCAGAGACGGCTTTACTTCCTAGGGAGGTTTAGACGCTTCAGCCTCTGCAACCAAATGCTTGAGATGCTCTATCACTCTGTTGTGGCCAGTGCCATCTTCCATGCTGCTGTGTGCTGAGGATGGAGGATGAAAGATGCTCATCAAGCTAGCTAGAAGGTCAGCTTAGTGATTTGAGGAGGGATTGAGCTGGAGGAGGTGATGGAGAAGAGGACGCTGTCTCCCAACCCCTCTACAACATCCTCATCCCCTCCACAACATCCCCAAAGTGTTCCACTGAGAGATAATTACAGCAGGTTGACACAAACTGATAACTCATCCCAAGAGTTTATTATTGTCTGCAAAGGGTTTATTTCCCCTAGAACTTCAGTCACCACAAATTCTCACAGCATAAAAAAAAAATAGCTATGTGTTATGTTGCCTCTATATACCTGGCACTATTGGGTGCTGCACACCTTTCAGGCCACAAAGAGTTTTTGTGAGCAAAAAGTGTCATGAAATATATTTCAGGACTGCAAACTCCAGTGGAATATAATTTTTGTAATTCTTAAACACTAACCATGTCCTTGGCAGATGTATGTGCACTTTCCTGCAGGGCTTTTCTTCTTTCAGTGCGCTCCCTCTCATCTTTCATTCTCTCTCTCTGCTGCTCTGTCCATACAGTCAGTCGGTCCATGCACTAACTAAACATCATGTTGATGCATACATGTGCACGACCAATCCCATGTGATGACAGGCAGAGATCATACCCTTAGGGGTTGATGGTTTACAGTTCTGGGTCACTGTAGCTGCCCTGAGTTGTTTTTGCTTTGATTTTCAACATTGACCTGACGCTTCGGGACAGTCAGCTGGACAGGCCTGCAGAATTCTCCTGTTGCTCTTGATGAACAGTCCAGGCCTGATTTCAAGTTACAGGAACCAAAAACACTTTCATTACAAACATGACAGGACACATTGAGTACAACTGACAATATTAAATGCGTTAAAGAGTTAAAATGAAATAGAATAAAAGTACAATAACAAAAATAAGACGAGAATGCTAATGATAATTTGCAGTTTAAAACTTAATCGATGACCACCATGAGTTCTTATCACAGTAACATAATGTGCATAATCACTTTATTTCATTTATCGAAGTATTGTTCTACCTGGAATGTCAGTGCACAAACAGCGAAAAGATAAAAGCGATTCTTACTTAACTCCTACTTGTTACATGCTGTATGATAAGTGTTTTTCTGGATGTGTATATCTTTATACACAGTTGGCAGAATAAAGTGGAGGCATAATTGTGGTTGTGCAGTTTTGTTTGTTTGATATTATACCTTTTCTGACCTGCAGCGTGACTGGAAAAAATTATTTTGTCTGATGTGACATAGGAAGATTCTCCTCAACTACTTGGCTCGTTCACAGAGTTAATTAAAATGATTGTATTTTCTTTGTGCACAACAGATAAGAAATGAGTAATAATGTTATTATGGCACTCTTTAACCTCTCCAGTACGGACCTGCACTCGCAATCTCACCCTCCGGTGCCGCTGAGAATATTGTTTTACCACAAGTTTTATCTAGCTGCTCTTACAGTAACCGTTGTCAACTTTTGACAACCACAATGTCTGCTTCTGGTGCCTTGGCTGGCAGCACCAGGCCTGAGGCCAACTCCTGCCCTCACCAAACTTACCAACATTTAAAGCTGTGGGAAGATTGTGACAAGGAGAACTACTGGTGAAGCTGTGAGGAGGAAGATCCCGCCACCCTCTATAAGGGGGAACTGCCTGCCTAACTTTTATAGTCAACCGTAGAGGTAATGGGCAGTCCCCTCACTCCACATGTGCTGGGAAGGATCCTCATCAGGGACTTCACCACTCGTATTGCCACCAAGCTGTGCACCAAACAGAGGTGTTGCATTAATTTCCTGCCCATCCCGCCAATTTTCCTTATGTTTAGCAACTGCTCCTTGCCTTCGCCTACAGACTCCACTGTAGAGTCTGTGTTTACCAGCAACATCAAAGACAAGAGGGATGTGCACTCAAACCCCCTATCACAGGGCACAGGTACAGGGAAGGGGGGACAGGGGACATGTCCTCCTCAGTATTTCCCAAATAAGAAAAGGCACGACTTTACCAGAATACTGGTAATTTAGGTGTTTGAAACTCAATATATCTGGTGGAGGACCCCCAAAGCCCCCATTTCATCTGTGGCCCCCAAAAGTCGAAATGAAACCTATGTCCTTGGCCCGTATAGTTGGCCAATATGCACCACAAATGATGGCATCTGACAAATGCTTCAATGTTTTCTGAGATATGAGGCCCCACAGGGGGATGAATACGATTGCATGTGCAGCTTTTTAATGCACAGTGCCTCATTTTTTTTAAAATTTTAGTAGAGCAAAGACATGAAGGACTAAGACTTGTTGGTTTGGCAAATGTACGTGCTGTTAACGGCCCCTTCTCTGCAAAAGAGCGACTCACAGCTGCTGAAATTTTCCATGCAACCACTCAGGGCAGATGCAGTTGATGGGAGCAGGGTTAGGGGTTACAAACAAGTCAAAAACATAGCTGAATACATAAGTAAATACTATGAGTTCAAGAGAGAAAAATATAAAATATAAAGATTTATACAACCCAGATGTCTGAAGGCAATTCTCTATAATATGTGTTTTTGAGTGATATTTTGTCAGTAGTTACCTAACTATAAACATATATAGGCATCTTCAGTTTCATTTGTGCTAATAAAAGTATTATTGAAGCTTAATTTTGATCCATTGTTTCTCATTTAAATGATCTATGTATGTGGAGTTGAATCCTTTTCTAAGGATAGTGTGTGTGTATGAGTGTGAGAGAGAGAGAGACAGAGAGATTGAGGTAGCAGGACCGTCGGGTGTGCTTGTCTCATGATACACAGAGACAGACAGAGAGAGAGTCTGAGGTGTGGATAGGTAATGTGTGAGTGATGACAAATGATACACACAGCTGCCTAGTTGGCGGTTTGACACTTCAGCTTTGAGGTGATATCTATCCTCAGACATGTTGTCTGAAGCTCTTCAAAGGGCTTCAGCTCACGAAACACCGTCACAGCTCTTTTCCTTAAACACAAGTTATTATCCTCTCTGATAACGAACAAACATCAAACTCAATCAATCTCAGGAGTTAAAGGAGAATAAGGTTTTCTTCAAAACTGGCCTTAAGTTTTATTCATTCATACTAAGTAACAGGGGCTATGGGAGCCATCTCAATGTGATCACACTCAGGTTTAATGCAGCACTGATCATTAACAGCACAACTGACTTGACAGGTGATTGTTTTTCCATGATCCTTATATATTTAAAAAGCTCCTTGAAGAATAATCAAAGATACCATTATAATAAAGTTCCTAACTTTTCTGAACATTAATGAGGGGATTTACAAATACTATTTTTTCCACTTTTGATTTACTTACTGAACCCCATGATGACAAATCGAGTCATAGCAGTATAATGTACTAATAATATAAATGCAGCTTTTATCTTGAAGTGTGCAGTTTTGCCTGGTTGTAACTGACATTTTAAGAATAAAATCCCCTTCAAATCCTCAAATTATGGACAAAATAATTACAGCTGTATAGCTGATCACTGCAACACCCAGTTAATCTGTCTGTCTCTGGTCTGTTATATGAAATAAAACAAAGAGTAATCAGCCTAATATATCATCATAACACATGCAGTTTCTGCTCATCAGGCACTGATACAACTAATACCATTTTATAGCAAACTGTTTTGTACATCAGTGCATGTGACTGTGTGAATGAGCGAGCCCCAGCCTTCAGACGGAGTAAACCTGCAGATGGCGCCCCAGTTCCTGAGCCTTCTGATCATCAACACAAGTGTGTATGCTTAAAACATGTACTTGGACTATAGAGGCATTATAAATCCATATTCAGTCAATCATCTAATCAAAGAGCTTGATCATATTTTGGCACATGGCCACAAAACGCACCCTGAAATTCTTGATGAAATCGAAATCATCACAGTGTCCTTCAACACTCAGATGTCTGAAAGTCATTACTGACCTCTGCTACAAGTATTTCATCACATTGTGCATGGTAAGGGAAAAAGTCAAATCATCAACATGTGGCGATGTGAACTTGTGTCCCATAGCATGTAAATGGAACTGTGTTTGCTTGTTTTCAAATAGAAGCATCCTGTGTCTTGCAGTGGATTAAGCCAATGTCAACAGAGAGCTGAGCTTTAAACAAACTGTGCTTTAGGGACAGTCAACTGCTTGTAATCTGGGGCCAACAACCAAAGAGAAGGGCTCTATTGGAAAATAAACACTTCAATGCAGCGTGGCATACATGCCTAAAAATAGAAAACACTCATATAGTAGCCTCTATAGTGTTATTGTAGAGTTAGTTGAATTTTTAAAATCAGGATCTGCATCATGTTGCTAAACAATAATGCTGAATTTTGGGACGGACGATTTGTACAAAATTTTTAATTTGAGATGTATGAACTATTAACTAATAGTCTAGGTTATTATAGTGAGCCAAAACTACACTAAAAACAAAAACTGGGTGTGAAAAACATTTTAGCTAACTGATATGAAAATAAAAACTAGACTTCGGAAGAAAACAAAAGAATCTGGAGGAAATTGCCTTCACGAAGTGTTGTCTTTTCTAAATTTCTTGCCCCTGACACCCCACTCCATATTATGATTAAAAAAAATAAAAATAAAACTGAAACTAATGAAAACTAATCTAAAACTGAACATTTTTAAACAATAAAAACAAAACTGAAAGTGCAAAGACACTCTGGAAACTATCTGCTTTTTTTCTGGGTTTTTCAAATGTCAATCCCCACTCAGCTGTTAAAAGCAGTAATATAGGTTATAGTGCTGATAATAATAATAATAACTGAAAAAAACTACCTAAAAACAAGCAGGTTAGGTGTGTACATGGGCAGATTATGAGACAATGGGCCCCTGGGCACATATCTGCAAAAGGCCCCACCACCAAAACACAGAGACTTTGTGGTGGTTTTGCCTTTTTTGTGTGTGGTTGCCGCACCAATTAGTGAGTTAGAGGAATATAGCTAATTTGGAAGATCAATAACATACAAGACTTGGCTTAGTCACAATGAGGCACATTAGGCGGGATACGGGTTTATGTAGCAGCATCATCATGCAGAAACCTATGTCAAGTCACGTGGGAAAATATTTTTAGAGGGACTTGGGATAACAGCACTTTGATGCTAAAATGTACATACTTCTGCCAAAATTAGAAGGTTTGGATTTGAATACATGTGGAGCACTAATGGGAAGCAACAGAATGCCATTAAAAAAAGTGCAACACGGAAATTGAACTGCTGTTTAAGTTTTGTTTTACATGATGGGAACATATGACTTCTTACACATCAGGTAATATACTGTGGCAAATACATTGATAGCTTCATACAGATTCATGGCAAAGCAAAAATATCCAAACTATAGCAATCACACTGTTGATGTCTCTTCTTAAAATCAAACCCCACATTACTGCAGTCAAAGCACAGAGGTGGGGAGGGTCTGCACCCTGGCATTGGGAGGAGATTGTGCTGAATGACTAACCTTGCCTGTGAGCGGGTCACCATGGCTGGCTAGCTGCCATTGGGAACACTGGAAGTGTGAAAGGGATAGCAAAGCCCCTCAATTGGCTTCCAAAGCTGAGCTTAGTGAGGCCTCTTTTCTTCCTCAGTGTGACTAGCCGCTGTGGCAGGATCCTCATGAAGCCTGTCACTTTGACCTAATCCGTTTTCTGCCCAGCTGTGGGGGAAAGTCACCTCTTAGTTTTATCACATTTGAATGCAAACAAGGCCGGAAGAGTGCTCACACCGGAGGGCCTGAGAGCTCCTCTGAAAGGGAGCCCCTGTAGTCAGGGAGAAAAATGTGACAGGCAGCTCTATCACTGCTCAGCAGCCAGACAATTTGAAAAATATTGCCTCTTTCAAGGCGCACTCTTCTCTTTGGGGGCCTAACCCAACACACCAGGCTGTTTAGCATCTCCACAGCCATGAGATTGCTCCTGATAGCCACATTATGGGGCCTCATTGTCAGTGTTTAACATTGCGTTGGAACTAAGAGGATTAACTTTAACAATCCAGCAGTCAACAGGCGCATACATTCATTCATACAGAACCCTTTAACCATAAATCACAGAGCCATCTTCTTCAAGAAAAAAAATCTGACTCATAAACTCTTTACTTTCTGTGAAATAACTTATTAAGATTATATTAAAAATCTTGATTTGCTGCACATTTTGACACGTGTCTTTTGACATCTTTGCGTCATAGGTTTTAAATGCACACACTTGTTCCACTGACATCACTATATTCACCTCACAACAGCTTTGTCTGACTTAATTATAAAGGAAAGCATGAGTTTGTTATTCGGATAGCGACCGTGTGCCCATCGATCTGCCAAAGACATAATTGTACCGACACAACGATGAGGTCATTATTAACTAGGAGTTACTTAAGGTCCAGATGTGGGGGCTCAGTAGTAAATTGTGATGCAATGGACAAATATAACTATGTATATATAAACCATGTGTGTTCCCTGTGATTGCACAGATTAAATGTTCTTCCTCAAGAGGCGTGATCCTGAAACATCTAAAGTGTCGCTTAAGTGTTTTACTGTACTGTGTATATGTCAACATGTTGGAATATACATCCAAGTTTCAGCCCAACATGCCTCAGACAGTGGAAACTCTGTGGTTTCAGATGGCTATACACTGTAGCGTGCATGTATAAGAGCAGTTTGTGGGGTGAGGTTAGCATAATGAATAAAAAAGTTCACCCAAATCAAGACAGGATAAAGTGAAGTATCAACAAATGCTGATTGTACCAAACCACATACTGTGTTCGTGCCGTCCTCCAGCTACTACACTGCTGTGACAGTCTGCGCTGGGTGAAATGATGAATGGGTTTAATAAGTCTGTAGCTCACGGTTACACCACAGGCAGATGAGACAAAACAAACCTGTGTGTTTCTCTGTGTTTTAAGGACCATGTAGAAAACACACATGTACAGACTAGCTTTATGGCTCTCTGGCACCCTGTCTTGTGATCTCAAGTCTGTGTGTGTTTTCACACAAGCAGATGAAGTTAAAAGATTCTTGTCGGAATTTAACTGACGTTTTACATAGTGGCAAATTAGAGCAGTCAGTGTAACTTTGACATGCGTTAGCCACAGCAACAACTTTTTTGATTAACATACACAGCCATAGCCACCATGGCTGATGATTAGATTAAAAAAAGAGCAGTAACCAGCCCCTCACGGATGTTGCGATGTCACAAATGCAAAAAATATAACAAAAAAATCAAAGCGCAAATTCAACCAACCCTCCACAATTCTGCTCGACCTTACAATTTTGTCCAGTCTCCGCAACTTTTCCACAAACTTGACTAGTCATCGTAGTTTCACGTGAGTTTCACCAGTCATAACAATCCCCTGCATAACATCACCAAACTTACTTCAGTGTTTCTGGTCATGAAGATGGAGACATGTGCAACATGAACATCTCATGTTTACCAACAAAAATTACTGCTACTGCTTTTCTACTGCAAAACGTACCTGGAGAATGACTAAAACGTGCAGACAACGGACAAGACAAATCACCATGACAGAAGCTGTTGCATACACATCTATTGCACGTGCTAAAGAATCAAGGTGAGTTAGATCAAATATGCTAGTGGTAACATCAGTGTAGTATGAATCACGAAGTCAGGACAGTTTTATTGCCATTTGAATGAATTATACAAAAAAATATGAACTATTTCTAAAATGTTAACTTGCTCCCTGAATTTGATCGTAAAACATGCAACAGCAACAACAAAAATGCCTTAAAACATTGCAACAAAAAGCTGTTGTGAAATCAGACATTTAAGACTGCATCATTCCAAAAATAAAGCTTGTGAAAACCTGAGGGGACTGAGTAACACAGGATGTGAACCCACACAGTTTGATTGACAGGCGATTTTCAGAAAAGCTCTTTGCACCAAACATGAGACATGAGTAAATTTTCACCAAATTAGGTCACACCAGGTAGAATGCCAATGTTATCTTCACTAAACTTCATAAATTCTTTTGGTCTTTGTAAATTGATTTCAGAGAGATTAGTGGTTATAAAATAAGACAAGCGCATGATTGATTGTGGCGTATTTTTTCTGTATAATTTTTCTTGTTAGACAGATGAAGGATTTCGACTGGGAACAAGCCTTTGTTGTACCTGCAGCTGTAACCAGAGAATCATTGGACCTCGGGAACTGCAATTTATGGTGGTTGTGATCGCACAAGTATCGTCTGACAGTGCCTTTGCCACATTTGATTTCAAAGTACTGTAGCTGTGTCAATGGCTACTGGTAATAATAGTATAGCTTTCCCCTCTGGGAGAAAAAGTGAATGCAATCTTGCCACACCATCTCTCTGCTTTTAAGCTTCGCGCACACTGCTGACATATCACACAAATGCTTCTTTTATTACCTGGCAGTGATTGTTTGCTGAATGGGGAATGGCCTCCAGGAACTTGCGAAGCATTCCAGAGGAGCACTATATTATTCCAGGGGGAGAAACACCCATTGTGTCTCTGCTGGGTCGGCCTATCATGTGGCCCAGAAATTAAGGACGAGTTTGTAAATAGCTGGATTTGATCAGATTTTCTCTTTTGAGTCAGGTGCACAATGGGAGTACAGTCTTACAGGTTTGTTTTATGAATTTGCAGACAACGCTTTTAATCTCCCAGAGACTTCTTTGTATGTAAGTGTGTTTATAGGACAACTTATAGGACAACCTTTGATTGGCTGGCATTGTTAAGTTGGCTCAACCAATTAACAGGGGAAAGAAACTAGAATTACCGCCTGGTGGTTGTATGCCTTCACAAACCAGTCACACTGCAGTTGCAGCTTACATCCATGTCTGTCCAGACTCATATTGTAGGAATAACAGCTGACAATGCCTCAAATGTGGTTGTTGTTGCAAAGAAGCTACAAATTCTAAAACATGGATGCTTCACACAGACCTTTTACCCAGCAGCACAGAAGATCTATACAAACAGCACAGTTTCAAGGTTACCCAAGATTGGTGTCACCAATTCAATGTCTGACCAAGTGTCTTCTGTTCCTGAGTTGTGGTGTTGAATAATGACCAGTAAAATGTTTTTGCAGAACATTATGATGTCACAGTGAAGCTGACCTTTGACCTTTTGGATATAAAATGTCATCACTTTGTCATTTTATCCTATTAGACATTTGTGTGAAATTTTGTCACAATCAACATACAAATTCTTGAGTTAAGGCCAAAAACATGTTTTTTGAGGTCATAGTGACCTTGACTTTTGACATTTGACCTCCAAATTCTAATCAGTTCATCCTTGAGTCCAAGTGAACGTTTCTGATCCAAATTTGAAGGTATTCCCTCAAGTGTTCTTGAAATATTGCGTTCACAAAATACATGATGAACCAGATCATAGTGACCTTGACCTTTGACCTTGGACCACCAACTTAAGATCAGTACATCCTTGAGTCCACCTGGACTTTTGTGCCAAATTTGAGGAGATTCCTGTCAGGCCTTCTTGAGATGTCACATTCACGAGAACAAGATGGATGCAAGGTCACACTGACCTTTGACTAGCAAATTGCAATTGGTTCATCGTTGAGTTCAAGAGGACGTTTGTACAAAATGTGAAAAAAATCCCTCAAGGCATTCTTGGGCTATTGCCTTCAAAAGAATGGGACGTACAGATGGATGTACGGATACACATACCTCATATGGATGAACAGACAGATGAACGGACAAAGTGAAACCATAATGCCTCCATCCATGGCTATCGCTGGAACCTTTGAATCATTGAGGTGGTTCGTGTATCTGATCAGGATGCCTCCTGGATGCCTCTCTTTAGAGGTTTACCAATCACGTCCAACCATTAGGAGACCCTGAGGTAGACACAGAACATTCTTGAGGGGTTGCATATCTCATCTGGCCTGGGAACACCTTCGGATCCCTCCAGGAGTTGCTGGAAAATTAGCAGGAAGAGGGACATCTGGAATACCTTGCTCAGCCTGTTGCCACCGCAACCTGGCCCCAAGATAACCACAAGAAAATGGATGTATAGATGGATGGATGTTTGTACCAGCAGCTTATATTAATATACCAGCATTTACGTGTATTGTTAGGCGGCGACCTCCGTTTTGCCACGAGCAAATGATGAAATCAGGTAACGCAATATAAAGTGAGGAGGTCGAAATGGAACAATGAGTGAAAAAAACCCACAGGACTTTGACCCTGGAGACCACTGTTCCTGTCCCATGTGAAACCAAAAGTCAATGTTGAGTTATCTTGACTAATGTAAGTACGTGACATACTTAAAGTCACGTAATGTCACAGCGTCATGTGAAGTATGTAACATAACAACGTTATCTTACGTATGCACTTATGTTAAATTACATAACAAACAGACTTATTTTAACCTGCACCATGATTATTTTCCTTAACCTAACTACACCAGAAGTGGCATTAATTTAGGAAGCACTCCTGTGGATCAAATGCATGGACGGATTACTGAAGAGGCTTATAGGTGACAGATCCAGGAGCCCAAAGTGTCCGGGACCCCCTGGCCTTTACCTGCAAAATGTCACTCAAATATACTGACCAGGGAGAGACTCAAAATGACCACAACAGAAACTGCTAAGAGACACAAAATAATTCCAAAAATGAGCAAAACAAACACAAAGAGACACAAAACCATTTACAGATGCATACTGACTACAGTGTGGGGAGTTAATGTAGTTTCATCTCTAACTCCCCATCAACTAGGTTGATTTGTAATTGCAAACAACGCAGTGTAGTGCTATTATTGTACATTGCTTTGCGATCATCCTCTGTGTCCTTACTCTATTAGTTCCATGTCAATCAGCTTGGCCAGCATCAGTTATTTAATTATCATCCTCAGTCTGACATCACTGCTCTGGCCAGCTGTGTTTTTCTGGGCGGAGGATGACACCGACGGACACCTCTGACCTCATGCTGAACTACACTCTCAGCCAATCAGGCGGCAGCAGGGATCTGCTTCTGCAGTTAGCTATCACTGGAACACACTCAAGGGCTAAATGGAGATGGAACATCTTTCCAGATCAATTGGAAAAAGAGGAGCATTGAGAGGAGCTCCATGGAAAATGTGTGCTAGTGGAGCGTTTAGTGATGCAGCCCTGCCAGCGCTTGAGGGATACAAAAGACACAGAGAAAGCCTCACCTGTTCAATCTGAGAGCCACTGTCTGAACCTGTCCGTTGTTTCCCAAAGTGCTATGAATAAAACTGAGTATCAGTGGCAGGCTGCCTGAATCTGGGCAAAAGCTCCTCCTGATTATGGTCAGTCGGAAAGCCTCAACATAAATATCAACTTTCCCTTCTTGAGGAGGCCTCAAGCTGTCTAAACAATGATAGAGGGGGGACAGCAACAAGCAACATGAGGCAGCCATGGGAAAGCAGAATGCACATCTCAGGGAGCAGACGGAAGAAATAGCCTTTATTTTTCTTATTCTGAGAAATATGAGCTTAGATCCCACATGTGTTTGTTTAACTTTTTGCTTTCACCAGGTGCAGCGCTTCACCAATTCACTACATTCTCTTATTTACATGAAGGCTATACACGATCATAACCCACATTAAAATTACAATACTGACAATGCTGACAATATGAACAACATACAACAGTGACAGAGGCCAGGTTAAATGGAAGCAATTTGTGCATCTGAGGGTGTAAATTAGATGATCTTCTGTCAATATGGCAGGTGAGTCAACACCTGAATTCCATTTTAGAAGTTTTTCAATGCTCAGTTACAAAATGTTATGCAATAATTTTCTTTATAGTTTTTTTTTTTTTTTACATTGGTGCTTTATGACCAGAACTACCAGAATGCTTTGCACCACACTGGACCAATAAAGGCTCCCACTGGTGGGTGACATAATGAAAACAACATGGCTGCCAGCTGGTCACAACCAATCTCACATTACAGTTAAACAGTGCACTAAAATATGTCTCTGAAAACATTTTAGGTGAAAAATAGGCAAAGCAGTAACAGAATCTTGGTTCATACAGAACTAGATCAGCATTTTACCTGTTTGAGCTCAGATTTTCTGCCTCGACAGAAACACTATGAATCTCATTTACTCTCCTATTACATATTACAAGATGTTTATTGAGACAACTTAGGCAAGAAATAGGCAACACAGTAACACAGTCTTAGGTCATATAGTATTTCTTCAGCACTGCCTAGTTTTACTGTTTGAGCTCAGTATTTTCAGCTTCCTTTTACACAGTACAGGAAACAGTATGGTGCTCACTTACTGTTCACACACTCTCCAATAGAGTGTCCCGATTCCCTTATCAAAAAACAAACATTTATGATTCTTACATGCTTTGTTCAACAAGATAATCTTGATAAATGAACACCACCTTTATAATTTTTAAAGCCTACAGTGCAATGCAAGGCCAGAAGCAAAAAGTTTACGTTAAGTTAAAGTGTTAGCAACTGCCTTTTTTAGGACACATAAAGCTTCAAAATTCACAGTGTGGTATTTACGTGGTAGAACAAAACATGTAAGTCTCTTAAGCTTGTGTTAGCCACACACCTTATTTCAGGCATCAAACCAAAAACCCATTCAATGAAAACCACTGACTGTGAGATGAGGACACTGGGAGTTACGAAATGTGTACTCATTTCTTGGTTTTAGGAGTCATTCCTGGGGCACTCTGTTACAGCTAAACAGTGCACTAAAATATGTTTTTGTACAGATGTTTTAGGTGCAAATTAGGTAATACAGTAAACGAATCTTGGTTTATACTCAACAGGTCTCTCTCTTGATCTGCTTCTAAACTTTTGTGTCAATGCTAGCTAGAAAAAAATGGGGAAGTACAGTCTGTGCTTACAGAAACATCCCAAGAGCTAGCAAAAATCCAGATTGAGCTGGGAAATCTGGGTGCTGGCAAGATGATGGTAAGTTTACCATAGTTCATTTACACATACTACTCACATTGTTTGGATACAAAACTGGTTGAAAATTGTAAAAGTATCCCTTCAAAGTCTTATCAGAGTTAATCTGCTAACTGGGTTCTTTATTAGCTTTAGCAAAATTCTGCATTTACTTTAGTGATTTTTTTTTTAAATCTCCCTTTCTCCAGTAGCTATCTGTGCACGGCAACTACAGCACAGTTAAGGTTAGGGGAAGATCATGGTTTTGGCAAATAAATACTAATGCTTTAGTAAGAGTTTTCAACATTTTCGGGAAATACCCTTATATGCTTTCTGGCTGAGCATTACATGAGGCATGAGTTACATCATTATTGATACCGCTCACATATCCTTCTGTTCAGAGCTACAGCAGTTTCACTTTATGGCCACAGCCAGCAGCTGGTTAGCTTAGCTTAGCATAAAGAATGTAGCCTGGCTCTGCTCAGCGGCAACATAATCACTCACTAATTGATATATTACATCTCATTTGTCTAATTTACACAAAGAAATTAATTGTAAAAACAACAATTTGCTGTTTTTGGGATTTACATGCTTTATGCTAAGCTAAGCTAACAAGCTGCTGTCTGTAACCTTATATTTATCGTACAGACTAGTGTTATCACAAAACTGGAATTTCTAACTTTATTCAGAACCTTGAATAATATTAATATATGCTACCTTTCATGATACCACAGAGAAATTTTGACACTGAGGACAAACATCTATCTATTTGAATAAATTAAACAAGGCTTTAACATGACAACAACTTTTCCTGGTTAGTAGCAGGGAACAGTAGAGTGATTGTAGTAAATATTAACAAGAAGAGAGAGCGAGAAAGTGCAGCTGGTCCTGGTGTATCAATACTGTGGAAAATGAGCATTGAAAATGTTTCAAATATTTAGGACTGATATGTATTGATAAATCAATATTTTTGACAACACTAGTGCAGACAGGAGAATGGTTTTGTTCTTGTCACCTTACTCTCTGCTAGAACACAAAAACAATTAGCAATTTTCATAAAACATTATACTTTTGCTTTAAGATTTGGCAGAGATATTGGTTACAGTCAATAAAAAACTGGAATGTCAATTGCAGGTCTGTAGCAGGGCTGCACTCCCCCGCTTGAAACTCAGACACGCTATAGACTGATCCACCACCCGACCACCACACCCTCACTTTTCCACCTTGCTACATGAAGGTCACTACTTTCCAGCACTGGCACTAAACATTGGACATAAACTGTGACTTACAGAATTGTCCAATGTAGACGTAATTCCCCAAATCCACTTGGTGAGATAAATAGTGAGAGTGCCTCAGCTTACCGCTGTCCTTAAAAGATTTATGTAATTGCTCTTTAAACAATAACAAGTGGTTGGCCCATCCCACCAGTACTACAGACAGGTTTAAAGCACAGAGGCCCATACAACAAACTACAAAGGAATCTCTTTCAGCCAGAAAAAAAAAGTTGCAGAGTATAATTGCATTATAGATCTTCAGAAGGTTTTGATCTCTGTCTCCCTTTTTACCTCTGCCAGACTTTGTCTGAACATCAGAGGCTGCAGCGAGATGAAAGGTCACCAAACCCACAGGTACAGTAATGTTGTTGTCGCTATTGTTTTCTATGCAGTATCATTACCCTGACAGCTGACATGCAATCTGGCTTTTAATATGTCACACAGACCTACAAAGGATCTGCATAATGTTCACAGGCAACTAGTAGTCAGGGCTGCGTTGGCTTCTAAAGCATGACATTTGGCAAAGGAGTGAGCTGAGATCTTTTTTTCCCTTTAGAATCCATGTCTTGTCACTTGTTAAAACTTGTCGTTTTAGAGCGGAGAGCTCACTGATCCAATGCCGGGCTAATGTTGCCAGCGTGAATGACTAAGCCTTGCAGTCATCATTATTATACTAATCTCCTAGTTTCCACAGTTTATAAGGCTGTGCTGTTGTAGTGACCTTACTGTGAACCTCGAAACTGAAAAATCAAAAGACTTTTTTGTGCAGGTTCTGGATGTGAAAAAAAAAGTTAGCTCCTGCATTCATCCTCTGGGTAGAAAAAATGCCCTTCTTCCACTGTGATTAACTATCGAGGCTGTTGACACATGCAGTTTTGGTGCAAACTCCAGAGTCATGCACATTTACAATATGAGCGTGTCTTATCTCGGTAATTCCTCATAAAGCTCATAAAGATATGTGCCTGATGAATGCGAGCAGAATAGTTTCCTTGCTGAAGCAATGCATACGTGAAAAGAGACAGATGATTGGACGTAAAGATAACATGCGGTCAGGTTCTGCACAGGTAGTGTAAGCACGCCCAGACCTCAGAGGAAAACAAAGCTCAGGTTTCCTGTCTGCTCCTGGTTCTCAGGAGGAGACGTTAGAGAGGTGACTGAGGCCTCGCAGGTTTGAAGAGTTTGATCTGTCATATGTAACTGAGTCTGGTCTGGTGTCTGTGGCTGGGGTGAACCACCACTGCTGCCACAATCACCAATCGATCAACAGTAGTAATAATAATAGTTGTAAGAGAGGGAATTTTTGGAATACATCTTTTGGCAATGTTTTTCAAAGGAGTTATAATCAATATTCTTGTATCAACAATGTAACAAATGTCAGTGTTAAACTAATGTGAAAGGGGTCCTAGTAGTGATGAACCTGCAGAGAACTGTCACCTGAATCTGTGGATTCAGGTGGCCAGCAGGGGGAGTCGCCACTGGTTGCACATCATACAGTATACTCAGAAAATGATCCTACTTCTCACTTTAGTTATTACATCAGTAAACATTTTCCTAATGAGTTTATAATCTCAATCTCTAGCTTCAAGTCTTCTCCAATACAGCAGGATGTTTATTTTGGCAGTTATGGTC
Organism: Cephalopholis sonnerati; assembly: GCA_019142605.1. NCBI lineage: Eukaryota > Metazoa > Chordata > Actinopteri > Perciformes > Serranidae > Cephalopholis > Cephalopholis sonnerati. The sequence continues at coordinate 37,679,906 of JAGQAX010000002.1, forward strand.
CCATGTAGTGTAAAACAGACGATAAAGCAGGGTATGCTTCAGGGCATGGCTACCTTGTGATTGACGAGTCGCTAAAAGGCAACCTGTCAATCAGGATAGAGGGGTAGCAATGCATATCCTCCACAGTTCCACCCTCTCGTACAAATATGGTCACTTCTGGCTCCAAAAAAACCAAGACGGGGACAGCTTAAATGTCAAAATCGAAGCTTGAAAATGGTAGTCCACAAACCAGTGGGTGACATTGCGGTGGCTATGTCCACTTCTTTTACGCAGTCTATGATAACAACAAATCCAGCCGAGCTTGTTTTTATTTTTTTGTCATTATTTAAACGCCTCACACAGAGTCTCTCAGTATTACGTAACTTATTCAACACTGATCCAGTGGGTCGACCTACAATTTCAGCTAGCCACACGAGCCACGCAACATGCTAAGGTTAACTTCAACAGGCTAACCTGCAAAATAAACAGTAAAACAACATGGAAATGGCAAAATTTACAGCTTCCAAGTTTAATTTTGGGTCATTGAGAAAGAGTTTTCCAGCTGTTGTGGGCACATTTCTGTCAAAAGTTTAAATAAAAGTTAATCCACTGGGTCTTTACATCATGAGATGAGAAATTAAGACTTTTCTGTTGGTTCTTTCAGCCAACAACAGAACAAGTAGCATGCTTTGCTCCTGCCATAGTCTGTGATGGTGAGGAAATCACAATGGCAGACAGCGAAGTAGATCCAGCAGATACTTAAAAGGCAGGGACAGTCACTGAACTGGAAGGTTCTATGGCCCCATAGAACGTCATATCCAGCAGCAAATCAGACTTGCTTGTTATGACAGATGGAGCAGGAGAAAAAGGGGGAGGACGATCTTTTCTCAAACTTTGGGGGTCTCTAGACACACCAGCATAAATTGATTTTTGAGGGGGCTTAAGGGGCACAGGCCCTGGGGTCCACATGGCCGTCACCTGCAAAATGTCGCTCAAATTTGTCAGGAAGAGACTCAAAATGACCACAAAGAGATGTAAAGGAACTGCAAAGAGACACATAATGACAACAAAGAGGCACAAAGCAACCTAAAGAGACACAAAGTTACCTGAAAAAGAAACAAAACCACAAAAGATGCCACAAAGAGATGCAAAACGACAATAAAAAAGAGACAACACCACCACAAAATCTGCATGTCTTGCCCCTATGTAAGAGGGGTCTTGGTGCCTTTGGCATATCTGTGCCCAGAGGCCCATTGTCTTATAATCCACCCATGCACACCAGGGACGTATATTTATGTTTAAAAGCAATTCAAGTATAATACAAATTAACACAATTGTAATAATATCTAAATATTGCATGTATAAAGTCGAATGTGTGTCTATCAAATGTCAGATCAAGTAGCTTTTTCTCTTTTTCTTTATCTTTGTGAATGATAAATATTAATATCTTTGATTTATCAAAAAAAAAAAAGAGAGAGAAGGAAATGGAAACCTTAAGCACATCACTTCCTGTGCACAGTGGATTTTTGCCCAGAAAGACCTCTTAGACACATCAAGCTTTAATCAACTGTTGAGTATCAACAGTATGGACACGGATCGACAGGAAACATCACTGGTTATTGCTGTAATGACGGCTCTGGGATTGTGCAATAGAATTTCCTATAAATGCTTCTCATTCATCATTCACAGCATTTGAGGAGAGCACAATTGTTTTGGATATATTGATATAGCATTAGTCTGTCATCAGGCTGTTCATTACTCAGACTTATTTTAGCATGACTGTCACAACTGTTTTCAGGTTCCTCCAGCTGCCCTCTCTGCTGCGGGATGATCCACCACATTCCTCGGCCTAAATCAACTGTGAATGGTGTGAGGTGATGAAACCATCAAGAATGAGCAAATTCTACACAGGAATGTATGCGTCACTTAAAGCGTACCTGCTGTCTCTGTAAAGAATGACCTGTGCCGTTCATGCAGTAAACTGAAACAGGATGTAGGACTTGTATTAGCTGTTGATTCGACCTCTCCGCCCACGCTCTGCTTCAGGCTTCAGACATCACATTTTCTCATCATCTAATGGCTCAATATGCTTCAAGAACTTTTTACATCCTTTTATTTGGGGAGAAATTATAGCTTGCTGGGCGTAAAGCAGGAAGTCGTTTGTGTAGCTGATGCTTGCTTATTTGGTTTTCATGTCAGCATGGCCACAGGGACATACCTCCCGTGTGCTGTCAGTACAGCGGTTCATACGGTGCACACCGTGTGTCATTATTACATTCTTCACACATTTTTACAGTCAAAAGAGCAGAGGGTGTAGTGTCTGATGTAAACCTTTGTAGGGACAACTCATAATTTAGTTCCTCTGCGCTGTAAGCTCTAATAACAGCATGACACTCTCCTATATACTCCACAAATTGGTATGAAGTGCAAGCTAACACAAGCAAGAGAATCATTTCTGATCCTTTTCATACGTGGAGTGTAATTTCAGATACACGCCACACATGTGGTAGAAAGGCCTGCAGGAGAAAAAAAGGATAATTAAGTGCATCTTGATGCTATTTCCTTTGGCTTCTCTGGGATTAAGCTGCCTGTCAATCACGGCAGGAAACAAAGGGGGCCAGGGACCTCCTGCATGGCTTCATGTCTCAGTGCGTAACCACAGCACAACTACATGACGCCTCAGTGCCGATGGCAGGAGATCTCTACCAGCTCCACTCACTGATCTCTGTTTGGACTGAGATGGAAAAAGCAGGTTGTTGGCATGACTGCAACATTAGAAACCCATATAATCCTTTAAATACAGAGTTCTGTGTAGTATTTACAAAATGCCTTTTTGTCACGAATATCATGAGAACATTGCGTCCACGTTATGACACCATCAGTCAGGTGAGATTAGCAGGGAAATTAGAACAAGTGGAAAGTGGATGTCATTCAAAACACCAGATAGGGTTGGATTTTTTTAATACTGACATTGCTGCTGTGATCACTCCTGTTCATACTAGCCATAAAGTAATTGTGCGATTGCTCAACTCCACTGTAAAATATGGACACAATCCACCGTGCAAAATGCATTCCTAAGTTGAGCCAAAGCTAATATGAGTCTCAGTTAGCAAAATCAAGTGGGTGTTTTTCCAGGGTTCTGGTCTTTTTGGTACTTCCTTAAGTTTCTTCACAGTGGCGCACCAGGAGGGTCCATGGCCACCCTGATACAATTACTGGCTCGCTTTTTTGAAAATAGTTGGAGGGCGACATCACTGTCTTTAAGAGGCTGTGGCATACTCATTGGAAGGGCCGTTTTCACAGGGGTCCCTTGAACTTGATATAACTTGAGAATTCTTGTTTCATGTTTTGCTCCTCACAGTCAATGTACTTCTTCAAATGAGAGCTGTGTATTTGTCTTCTTAAGGAAAAGGACAACTAGCTTATTTGAGAAACAGTGAATTACCTAATCTGATACACCGCACATTAAAACAGGATGATTGTGGAACTCAGAAAGTTAAATATACAGGTAATGCTATATACACATCAGATAACTGGTAAAATTAACTGTAAAATAAGAAACCAAAGTATGTCAGTATGCAATTTCTTAACTCTCATTTTTACATAGTTTTTAACTAGCCCGTATAGTTCAACAGCATGAATTCCTGAAATTCAGTTCTGGTTTCTGGTTTTGGTGACGACCACAATAAAAACTTTCTGGGGTTCTTCTGTTGCTGCTGATAGTGTTTTATTGTTGAGTGGCAGCAGAAGAATACTTCCTGTTAGCCAATTGTATGTTCCTTGCATGAACCACCTTTTCATTCAAAATGGGTTCACATTAACCAGGAAGTAAATTTAAAGCGTAGTTTATTTTAAAGTGTAATCTCTGGAGTGTTTTTGCAATCTGTGTTTGTTTAACACAAAAGGCTATTGCAGCTAACAGTGCAGACACTTTATCAAACACAGACTGCACTCTCACTGTGTGTGTGTGTGTGTGTGTGTGTGGAGTGTGTTTGTGTTTCATACCTCAAGCTTGGACTGAATTCAAAACTTGCCACTTTCTTTTATTTTTGTCTAGACCCTCTCTTCACTAAGTGTGTTAACATCCACAGTTTTATGCATGAATTGCACATACTGAAAACAAAACTGAGTGGAATGCTGGATATTAAAAAAAAGAAAGAAAAAAAGAAACATTACAAAGACGTTTTTTGTTGGTTAAGGGCAGAATAGTCAGTGTATTGAAAGAAAAAAATGCAATGGAAAAAAGCTTAGCAAAAAAATGATGACATACATGAAACAGTAGAGATGAAAAGTTGCAGCAGACAAAAACATCAGATCTGTGTGGATCGATGAGGAGCCTGTGACCTTCCTCAAATGAATGCATGCAACAGTCAGACATGCCATATGTCCATCATGTTTTCCACACTGAAAAAATCCTACTTGGCAATAAACCTGATTTTGTAACTGTAAGAAGATTGTAACTTCATGAAATGCCTACTTAGTTTTGATTGAACTTTAACTTAATTTTGAGGGGATTTTGTCCCCCATCTCACTGGAGTCACATTAAGATCTAATGCTCCAACACATTCTCACTCCCGTTTTCACAGGACATAAATGCACTATGTCGGTTCAACACCGCAAATTGACTTTTTTTTTTTCCTTCAACAAAAGTTGATGTTTGTCGGACCCGTCCACTACCCCTCCCACCCACCCCAATCAGACTTTTGCTGCATAACTTTCATCCTTGTCCTGTCACATTTCCCCTTGACACTGTCGGGCGCTGTTAACCGGCCGTGTATCATGCTGACGTTAAAGGATGCCTTTTTTCGTTGGTTTCAACGACTTCGGAGTGAGACTGGGCTCGATCTAATCACTGCCAGTATGGACAGATGGAATAATTCCAGCAACTAAGAACATTTTCAACATACATATGCAAATGTAAATTTTGGCTCAAGATTGACTTGACCAGCTTATCCTTTCAAGTGTTATTTCACCCAAATTACAAAAAAGCAATGAGACTACTTTCTACAGCCTGGAAACTGACTCTGAGAGTAGTTTTCTAAATTCCTGTTTTCAGTGGTGTGAGCACCACAATTAAAACCCATTCACTACCTTTGTTATGGGGTAGATGTTTCAGAGATGATACCTGAACCCAGTCGCCACATTACATTTCGCTACATTTCAATTTTATGTTGTGACAATGCTATGGTTACCATGTTGTTAGGTTTAGGTAAAAAAAAAAACACCAAGGTAAGGTTTAGGAAAACATCATGTCTAGGCTTAAAAAACAGGTTTGGTCGCCACAAACATGGCTGGAAATGTCCTTACCGCTCCTTAAAAACACCCGCTTTTGTTATTTGTTGGTCTCTTACAGTGGTCTGCTTCTGTCTGCTGCTAGGCAAACATCTTGCCAATAGGTCTCAAGCCAATCACCATGCCCTCCTCCTCCTGATGAGCAACTCAGCTCGTATTAATGTTAACTACGTCACTTTAGAAATGTTGATATACTTGAGCATGGTTTCACTTCAAAGTCGTTGAAATCCAATGCTTGGACAGTTACTTGCGACATCACAAACCATCGAAAAAATGCGTCCTTTAACCTCGGCATGATATGCAGCCAGTTACTGTTATAGTTTACGGCGTCCGGTGGTGTCAGGGGGAAAAGCGGCAGGACAAGGACGAAGTGGGGCGGACGCGAGGAGTCGTGGATGGGTCCAACAAACACAGACTTTTACCCGAGAGAGTGGTGTTTGTATTCCATAAGATTCTAAAGCTAAACCCTGTTCTTTTTTCCTAAATCTAACCACTTCCTTTTCTTGCCTAAACCCAACGACATGTTTTTGTTGCCTAAACCCAACCATGTGTGTTTGTTGAAGGAAAAAAAAAGGTCAAATTTGCGGTGTTGTATCAACGTAGTGCCTTTAGTTTAAAAGAGACTCTATGAAAATGTTAAATTTCCTGTGAAAACTGAAGTGTATGTTAAAAGAGGAGAACGTCAACAACCAATGCACCCAGGGTACCTTGCACATCGTATGTGGACGTAGAAAGTCCATGACCAAATGTCGGAGTGAGAATGTATTGGATACTTATGAGATGTGCAAGTGTAACATATCCATGGTATGCAGAAACCTACAATGCCAACCTTTTATTGTGGTGACTAGGCTAGATATTTCAAAAGCTGATCATATAAAAACACAACTAGCTGCATGGCTGAAAGCCACAAGAGGTAGGTGAGAAAGTGATTTTTTTTTAGATCAGAAGATCAGAGATGAGGCCATTACTTCTTAAATCTCCTAATCTGTGCAAGAATTTACACACCTTTACAACACCTTTACAAACAACTTGTTTGCCTTTGCTTTAACAGTGAGGCCACTTCAGTACTGAAAACATTTTACAACCAGACAGCAGAGTTTAGCTCAGGGCTATAGATTTATCATTATCTGGCATGCCCCAACCTTGGCCTGTTTTAACCAACAAATAACACATCATTCATTATTCAATCACTACTGAGCCAAATTATGATTTATTGAAGATGCAGTGTTTAAAGTTAGTGATATGAACGGTTTGATTTATGCATCCTTCAATTAAAATCTGCACAACACCCTTTGGTTTTCCAAAGTATGTCTACCTTGTTTCTGGCTCATTCCTTTGTTACGACGTCATTTTTGGCAGAGGAGATCTCTGTTTGGACCCTGATTGGCCCTTGCTCTCAAGGTACTGCTATAATGATAGTTATTAAGCAGCCCCTGTCTTAAATAATCAACGTTCTGACAAAGAATCTCTCCTGCACAAGCCAAGCGTGACAGCTTCCAGCGCCATTTGCAGCGGAGCACCAACCTGTCAGCTTTTCATAGTAAAAGACCCCGATCTGAAAACACCAAACACAGTTCTGTATAAGACTTAGGCTTTGCCCAAAAGAAATATCTATTGCAATTTATAAATCACACAGGCAGAAACAGACACAGAGATAAGGCAGGCACAACAATAGCAACTAAATCATGTGTCATACATTTTTGAGTACCACCTCAATGCAGGTGTTCACAGGTGCACAGGCCCAGACCCCTCGAACAACCAGAGGCAGTAAACACCGGGAATCTTAGCAGTGACGTACTGGTGTTTATAGGAAAAACACCATGAAGCAGTTCATTAGTGCTTCAGTGATCCCATTTTGGCATGTGATCTTGACAGAGTGAGGCCTTTGGAGGAAGAGTTAGTGCTGTGCTCATATCTGCAGTGCGCTTTTGTAGTCACTTTCAGTCTATATAGTGACTTATACAAATGGCCATTTAACGGGTGAATTATTCCTTCAATTTGTTTAGGATCTGGGCTGTTGGTACAACTAAAGAAGTCATTTGAATATCAACTATTCACCCTGTGTTATGTTGAATTTGTGAAGAAAACTTTATTTTTCTTGCATTTCTGGACAGTCAACGAAGGATCCAAAAACTGAGAAAATACTTGATGAATTGAAGTCATAGGGGTCCACATTTAACAACGGCGAAACTATATACTATAACAGCAAACTAAAACATCCGTTTACAACCTCTTCACACAACTCGTGCAGTATAATCCGAGTCTCATTTACCCAGTTATATGCTCAGTGCTACCCAAACAGACAGCCCGTTCTGACAGGGAACTGAATGGAAAGTGAAACTTATCTATGCTCTCTTCAAAGTCACACTCCATTGACAAAAACAGTAATTATACCTAACTAAAAACCAGAGCTGCTGGTCTTCTACTGACTTGATGGGTAATTTGTGTTATTGTGTGACTTTGGGGAAGTTTTCTTCACAAATTCAACATAACACAGGGGGAGTAATTGATACACAAATGCTCATTTGAGGAGTGAAGTATTCCTTTAATATGTTTCGGGTTTGGGCTGTTGGTCCGACTAGAGAAGCAATTTAAATAAGTCACGTTGGCACCAGGAACATTATAATTGGCACTTTATTTTAAACCTTTATAAACAAACTGATTAATCAGAAATAATGTTAATGAGTCATAAATAAGAACTCATCAGTCTCTCACTTTCTAATATGCAGTAAGCAGTAAGTAATTTGCACTTATAAAGGTCAATAAGTCATTCATAAAAGGTTCTGACATTACCCCATCAAGTGTGCAGTTGTATATGTTAAAAGGTTATTAAATAGATTTTGGTCCAAATGATCTGCAGATCTTTTCCAGACATGGTCTATTGATCCAGTGGAGTCAATTCCTCAGGTCTTCCCTCAAAACTAGCTAACAAGTCAAAGCAAGTGTGACGCTGGAGGAGGATAAACACCAGCCAGGCAGTGCTGACAAAACAGTCTCACCTCGAGGTCCATTTTATAGCTGTTAGGAGCTTTTGAATGAAATGGCGTGTTTGCCCAGTTCACATGAAACATAAATGTTTAAATTTCCATTTTTCTGAGCCCTTTAAAGACTTCTTGTCCATGTTGTCTTAAAGGTCTAGTGCAGTCTTGCAGTGAGGTTGCAGGTTGCAACCAACTGAAACTTCTCCCGTGTGTCAAGCACGTAGAACCAGAACCAGTGTTTGGTTTGTCTGTTCTGGGCTACTATAGAAACAACATGGCAGACTTCATTGAAGGTGTTATTATGGATCCCTCTGCTTTTTTTCAGAAAGTCCTCCCCTGCTGTGTCTTGATTGGCTAATACTAGCCCTAACCATAAGCGCTTTGCTGAAACCCTAACCATCTCCAACTGCGACGCGTTGACGTGAAGAGTGCTAGCCAATCACAGTAGATCCATAATAGTGCCTGTAGGAGGGGCTCATTGCCTAGATAGTAACAAACAGCTCATTGTAAAGTGACGAAAACACAATGATTCTCAGTTACAGGTAATAACATACTAATAAGAGCATGGTTGGTGAAGTTATCCTTCTAATATAGCCCTGTAAATTCTACACACTGCACCTTTAAAATTTGAGATTGAAAGTTTATGGTTGAGCTTGGAAATAGTAGTTGACAGTAAAAATGATAATAAATAATGCCACATACCATAATAGTACCATAGTGCTTCTGACATTACCATGGTGGGCGTTTACTATGCAGATGACAGGATAATTACTATGATACTTGAAAATTTAGGGATTGGGAACCTCAAAATGAACCAAGGGAGCCAAATTCAGTTTATTTTAATTGAAGTATTGAATGTTAAATGATTTATAATGTTGCTTTATAATATATAACATATAAAATACATTAATATCCAGAACACTATTAAATGAACATTGTGTTGAGACTGTTTTGTCTGTCTCCAAGGTCAACAATGAACTTTAAATTTCAACCAGCCTGATTTTTTTTTTTTTTACAATAAAAGTGCTACATAATTGCCTATAAGTGAACTATAAATGAATTAAATCTGCATTAATGAGGCTTTTATGAAGGAAGTATTTTTAGGATGTTACACATGAACAGAGATATGAAGAGGTGAATGAAGAGGAATGGTCCAGATAAACTGATAAACTATATAAGATAATAAGATAATCAGCATGTTTAGGTATCACTTCTCCATCTGTGATTGTGTCTGTTTCATGTTGACAGAATTACTTGGAGGCCGCATCATTAAACTTGTGAATAGAAAAGTGAAGCATGTAACAAGGCAGTGCTCTGTCAGACACTCAGATAACGTTGTTGAGTTCTCAGTGACAGAGCCTCGGTGTTACTCTAAGCAAGGCTGTTTGGCCAGCTGCCTTTTGAAAGCGTCACTCTATTGAGGCAAAGTTTAGCTGAGGAATGTTTTGTGCCGATTATTCCGGGAGTGAAGACCTTTTCTATTGCTCAGATTGAAATCCTTCTTGACATCATCCCCTTGCAATTGTAAAGCCCCCTCCCCGCTTTCGTCCCATTTGCCATTTCCACAAAATAAATAGCATCCAAATTTTATCTGGGTTTTGCATGGTTACCATTTTGTTAATGGGCAGTCTGGCCTCTTGATGAGACGAAGAGCATTTTTGGGGGGCACAGTGTGGTTGTTGTAGCAACGTTGTTGAGGAGTGAATGAAGCAGATGTCAGAGTAATCCATCAGCCGGCAGCTCCACACTCCCACTGCTCGCTGCTGTGGCACCCTCTGCTCCACAGCCCTCAATCACACCTACTTCACTCTGATCTGATGAATAAGACCTGAAAAATGTGTATCAAATACAAAATGACCTCCCTCTGTTAAGTCTGAGACAACATTTATTAACCAAAGATGAATGAAAAAACAATGTGGTTTTACATGAAAGACGTCAACAATGACCTCAGATTAACAGCACTACAGCAGTTGGGTGATATAATTTCATCAGCTCAATCATATACAAGAAGAAGCTTTAATGAGGACTGAGTCAGTATTGACCGGCACTAGAAACTCTTTATAATAACCGAAACTGCATGGTTTTTGCAACCATAACCATCCTGAAGGCAGTTCTACCAATTATGGACCTGTCACGATAATGTACAATCATGACTGGTCACTAGTGTCCCTGTTAATTATCAGAGCTGGGTATCACATCATCATACTTATTCGGTGCAGACCGTAATGTGTCCGTCCAGCTAAGTTCTGTGTCTGGATTCTTTGTCTTAGTTATTCCTCAATCAGATATTTTGTGATCTAATCAGAACTTTATTGTATTTAATATATATTTTGTTTATGTATTGGCAGTGTTTGTACTTATATCTACGAAAAATAATGCAGTAATTCATATACAGCCGATGTAACTGTGAGCCAAGACGTGACCTATGCACTGCATTCTGTCCTCCTCCATATTCCCATATTCATACGAACGTTGTGTGAGGTCATTTGTAGTAAAAATAATGGACATAGCTACTGTGATGTCACCAATTGGTTTGTGGACTCCCATTCTGAAGCCTTGAATTTGGCATGATGGCCATAGCCATCCAAAAAAGGAACCGGAAGTGACCCTATTTGGGCGAGAGGAAGAAGGAGCGAGGGGTGGATCTGACCGAGAAGCCGAGAACTTATAAAATATATAAAAATTCACCCCCCCAAAAATTGTCATGAGTGAGGAAATTAGCTATAGAGACGAAAACTGTTTTTGTTCCAGGCGATAAACATGATTCCTGCTATAAAGTCGGGCGTTTTATCGTGGGTGTTTACAGAGATTGACTCGCTTATGGAGCCATCCTCAAGTGGCCATTCAAAGAACTGCAGTTTTTGGCATTTCTGTGTTGACTTAATTTTTTAGCCACTTGATGAGGATATGCTGAATATTTCCAGCAATATAATGGCCAACGATACACAGCTAGGATCTCCTGGTGTCGCGGGTTTAAGGCGCTAATCATGTCCACTTAGAGACATAAATTAAATATCATTCCCCATCCTTCTCCCCCAATCTCTCTCCTTTCCACTGTCTAATCAAAGGCCAAAAAATATTAAGGCCTAGGCTGTATGAAATGATACCCAGCCCCAGTTGATGTTGGTGAGATACTTGACACAAAAGCCCAACTGTGGATCATTAGTAAACCTTATAGAGAGCCAAAGTGAAACCATTACTCTCACTCTGTTCCTGAAGTATCATAACCTCATTCACATCACATATGTGGGACTTTTTAACACCACCGAACACCTTGGTGGGGTACATGTTAATAGCTAGTCATGACAGAGTGACATAGATGTGGATATTGTAGATAAGGGAGAAACCAACAGTTAGAATGCCGTATTACTGGTACAACACGTTCTCACTCCTAGCTCGTCAAATATCGCCATTTAGTCGGTGTACTTTCACGTCTACATATGACACACTAGGTATCCTGGGCCGTTGGCATCCTGGGATGCCTGTTAGTGTTATGTGTCTTTCATTTTAATGGGAAATGTACAGTTTCTGCTCGTTGGATGCATACAGTCTTTTTAAAAATAAACTTACACATCGGTAAAAAACATGATGATGATGAAACACCGGGTGAAAGTCCTGTGTTTGTTGGACCAGATCACTGCCCCTCTTGTCCGCTGTATAGGGACTTTCCAGTTCCTTAAACTACATTGCTATCCGGTGGCGTTTCAAATTGACACCGTCCAGTGGCATTATGCACTGATGCTACCTAGCGGCGTATCATACCACCGCAAAAGGATGCCCTTTTTTGTCTGCGTCTGACGCCGAAATCACTGACCACACGGTGGTATTTGACAACTTCAGAATGAGAAATGGTTGACTGGTAATACAACGGGTGTATTAAATCATAGTAAGCTAGCTGTAGTTTTTGTACACTAACTAATTCATTTGTTTAATTTTATTAAAATGTGGTAAAGTGGACACCAGTTTACCTTAGAATATGGAACCACAAAAACACAGTTGATGTTTTAGAAACACAGGATAAAAGACACAACAGATGGTCGAGTCATTTAGCCTGGAGGTGACGTCAGGACTTTGGCTCTCTACAGGTAACAAAGCAGGTGATTAAAGTTTCCTGAAATGGGTTACAAGTTACAATGTGGCACATTTTAATATAACATTATTATGTTCTACTGCTGAGGATCAAGGCACGTTTTTAAAACAGTGTTTCAGTGGTAAACTCAGTAACTGAACAGTTAGAAATGCTAAGGGAAAATATCTTACATAGAGATAGAAAATAAATAAAAAAATATATAAAAATAATCTCTTACAAAATATATTCTATTAACCGACATTAAGGGAAATTTATGTCTGGAAGCATTCGTTTGCTCCTGGTGGTGTCAACTTAGCTTGAAGAGTCAATATGGCTGCTCAGTCACAAACTCCAGAACATTCCAGACAACTAGCAGCAAACTGTGGGGGGAGGGGGACAGAAACAAGTAGAAAACAATACTATTATACCGAGCCCAGGATCAGTAGTTTAATGTTCTTCTGCTAGGCTTAATGCAAATAAGCTGCAGGCACTCAAATATGTCTTTCAGTCGAGTTCAGTTCTGACAGTGTCAGTTTTCAGCTCCAGTGTGTAAGTTGTCATGTTAATAAAAAATATTTTTGTTTTTAAGTGCACTTGAAGGCATCTGCACCACCTTAAACCTTACCAGATGTAGTCGACAGTGAATTTTTAAAATCTCAGTAGTTTTCTCATTTAATAAATTATTAGTCTATAAAACTATCACTGTTTGAGGTGAGTTATGCCAATATGTGGCCTGAGACAAGTCAAGCCTGGGGCAGGACATGGCATTCAATGATAAAAAAAGGAATTTATGAGTCCATAAGTTGAGTCCAGTGTCATGGCAGATGTCCATTGGCATCAGTATAATCAACACACATTGAGGAACCGGTTGTTGTGATTGTTGTAATGCCAAGACAGCAAGGCATCACTCCGCACATGTATATCAGCCACAGAGAATCCTTATTCTGACATGGTTCAGTCTAGCTGTGTGTCTGAATACACGTCCAATAAATATTTCTATTTACAGGTATACACCTCTGTCCTCTCGCTGCAGGTGTTGCATTTCACATAGCAGCACCACAGGAACTTGCAGTTGCACTGCCAAACGCGTGAGTACTGGTGTGTGTTATATCCTCGGCCGCAGCACATCAGGTCGCAGCTGTTGGGCTGCTGAGCCGTTTTGTTGCACAGGCGACCCTGTGTTCCCATGCTGCCGGTCAGAGGGTCGGCCTCGCAGTAGTTGGGCGACCTCTCAATGTAGACCAGATCTGTGTCCATGGGCTTGCGGTAGGAATGGGGTTTCTTGATCTTTAGGAACGTGGGGCGCTTGTTGCGGCTGGCTCGTACCGGCTCCACATGCACGGCCTGGTTGTACTTGTCCTTGAGGATGTATCCCAGCTGACGGAACTTGGGGAGCGTCGTCCAGCATGTCTTGGTGGTGCAGGATCCTGACACACCGTGACACTTGCACTCCAGACGCATGCCCTTCTCCAGGAGCTACAACATAAAGGAAAAGCTAAGATGAAGCAAGGTTTCAAAGTTTCAAACTGAAAGTGTGCTGAGTTACAACTGCCCGACTGAAGCCAATCACATTGGCTTATTTATTTGTGTTGATTTAATTGTTTTTACTGCACCTTCATGAGAGCTTTCCCTAATGAACGGTGCCAATCTAAGATGTTTTCCACTATCAGCAGATCAAAGTCAATAAGCTCTAACATTACACACATTTCTTACTGTTTGTTTGTTGCTGTCCTTCCATAATGAGCAAGTAAGAAACATCCGAGTTCGGAGAAATGCTCAGTCTAACATATTGCATGAATAGTTCAACAGGTTGAGACAAAAGTTTTCTAGCATTCCAAATGAATGCAAGCATTCCAGAGATCTCAGAGCTGCTACAGTATGTCACCCTATGGCCAGTAGCTATGTATGTGCCATTCTTTTACAAGACAGGATGAGCCTCAAAGCACATTCATGGAAGAAACACACACACACAGAAGCACGGAAAGTCTCTGAGTTCACGCATGTCCTGTTATTCCATGTTATGAATGGTAAACATCTTTAAAACCTCTGAAAGCGGAAGGTACAAGTTGAGAGGTACCGTATATTCACATTTCAGGCATTTAACAACAGTTACTAAAGCACAAATATTAGAAAGTTATACATATTTATACGCACTGTACTTTTCACAGGAGCACATAGATTTGCAACCAGATTTAACAAACCCATGTCTGTCCAGCCTAAAAAATGTTTTCAGTAAATGCACAACAGGGACAAATAAGTAATATTGTTCATGTAAGTCAGTAAGAAAATTACTCATTGATTTGCACCGCACATCATGTTTTGTATTATTCTCATTTTTTAAACCTGCTTTTAATTTAAAAAAGAAATCAAGAGCCCCAACTATTGTGCACGTCTGCAAACACATCAGAGACCATGCATATTTTGTCTCATGCCTGAGCAGAGCAATCTGGTTTTACTTCACAGCAGTGTTGTGGTCAAGACCACCTAAACCAAGACCAAGTCATGACCAAGACCAGAGTGGATCCAGACTGAGACAAGACCAAGACTTTGAGGGATGAGATCAGTCAAGACCAAGACCAAGGCAGGGCAAAACTGAGTCAAGACCAAGACCAGAGCAGTGGACGACACGCTTATGATAAAATGTGGGACTTGCAAACCATATGCACTCCTCAGATCTGAAAGATCCACATTCTCATAAAAACACCCACAGAAAACAAATGAAGAGTCCTCGTCATTCACCTCTTTTATCCCCATACTGTATATATGTATGTAGGTGGCATGATGGTACAGTGGTTACCACTCTAAAGACTCTCTAAAGACTCTAAATTGAGCGTGAATGGTTGTCTGTCTGTATGTGTTAGCATTGTAACCAGGGTGTACCCCACCTCTCGCCCAATGTCAGCTGGGACAGGCTCCACCCCCCCATGACTTCCAACAGGATAAGCGGTTACGGAAAATGAATGTATGAATGAATGAATGAATGAATGACTGTATATATGTGTGTAAGTGTGTAAGTGTAACATAAGAAATGTCTTGATAAAATAACCAAAAGACACTGCGGAGCTGAGTTTCATGTAAGGGAACTTTCCTTTGTTTTCTTTAAGCAAATATACAAACAAACACTAAGGAGCTAAAATCAACTTTACCACCTTTATTCAACACTCCTTTTTTGCACAGGTAATTTAGTGATAACTAAGTTTTCAAGTTTTGGTCTTGACCAGTCTTGAAAAAAAATCCAGGTCCTCACTATTCAAGACTGAAACAAGACCGAGTAAAAATGCTGTAGAGTCCGAGACAAGACTGAGACCTTCGAAAAGTCTTCACACTTAGACCAATCTCAAGCACTACAACTCTACTCTACTAGCAATGGACAAACAGGCAATGTGACCACAAAACTTCTCTTGGTATGTCGTTAGAATAAGATGAATCTGTATGAGGCGATTAATTCAGCGGAAGCCGGATTAATTTATGAGTTCTTCATCGAGGCATTTACAGCGAGCAGGCTGGCAGCGGTGAAAGAACTTTTCAGGGTTAGAGTGGAACCTTTTGGTGCGTTTGGCAAAGCAGCCGGGGTATTCTCTGTGTGCCTTGAGCTGAATGACATCAGCCTACCCTCCTTCTTCCGTACTGAGTGGGAACCCTCGCTGGCATTAGAGAAGCCTCACCCTGCTTTTTAATTATTCCACTGTGATGTAGCCTCAGACTTTCTGGAGTCTCGTGGAGTAATTGTCAAAAGCCCTGGATGCATACAGCTTAGTGTGGTCATGCCCCCAAGACCTGACAAACATTTAATTCATGGAGTTCAGTGAAGTGAAATGCCAACCAAGCTGCCATTGTTTGTCTAACAGAACCCGTGTAAGCCTCCCGTGGCACCTTTTACACTATTGTTTATTCTTCTCCAGAAATTTGAAGGTTGGCACTCAAAACAAACACTGACACACACACATGCTCATCTCCAAGTAAACATGAAAGCCCTACTACAATAATTACAGAGGTATCAGTTTAGTAAGTGTATATTAAGAGATTCTCACACTGTATCACATTCTGACTGATGCCAGACCTCAAATATGAAGCCGCCTCCCCTCAAAGCCGAGTCCAGAGAGATGAAAGTCCTCCTGAATGGGACCACAACCTGTCACTATGGCACTGACATGAGGTCTCGCTATGCAAATTTACTTCTCAACTTCTCAATTTTTACACAAAGTCCTCTAAATACATGTCTTCATGTATATTCTGCTGATGAATAGAAGTGCATATTGAGGAATTTCCACAAAGAAAAACAATGGAAGATATTTTGTTGCACTCTCAAACAGAAAACATCTGAAACGTTTATTGCTACAGAAGCTGAGAACAGCCATGCATTCAATTCGTGTCTTTAGAAAACAAGCTTTGTTATCTCAAGATGACGAGATAATCATCCTGTTATCTTGTTGTGTTTTCTGTTATTAGACTGCTTAAAATGTTTATCAGAGATCAGAGTGCCATGCCAGCATGCATAGATAGCTGTAGTAATTGATTTAAGAAAATGTCAATTATGTCTGCATTATGTCTTTCTGTTAGAGATAACATTTACACCAGTCTTCGTCATTTAAGAAGTAGACTGGCTGGAGGAAGGCTGAAATGAGGTGTGATCAGATAAACTGAACACAAATTTTCGAGGTCTCAATAATTATCCTGTGATTTTGAGAAGACAAAACATGTTTTCTTGTGATAATTTACATAATTATCTTAAATAAACAGTTTTTTCTCATGATAATACGTCGAGTATTGCATTATCTCAAGATAACAAAGCTAATTTCTCGAAATAATAAAATAATTAACGTGCGATCTTGACATAACGCAAGCATAGCCGCTCTCAGCTTGCTTGTTTAGTCTAATCAGAGCCAGGCTAGCTGTTTCCCCCTGTCTCCAGTCATTATGCTAAGCTAAGCTAACAGACTACTGGCTGTGTCTTCATATTTACCATACAGATATGACAATGCCATCAACCTCCTTATCTAGCTTTTTTCAAGAAAGTAACTATGCGTTCCCAAAGTGACAAACTGTTCCTTTGATGTCAATCTTCACTGAATGTTCAAGGCACATGAACTGACAACATGCTTACTTTAACCTTCAAAATCTGATGAATTTACAGACCTTAACTAGTAAATGGTAACAAATGGGTTACTGAGGATTAGTACAGTATTCGTAGAAGTTTACTTCAGACTTTGACTGATCTATCATGTGCCTGCTGTGGCTTTTCCATTGGATTGCTTTCTTGTGGGGCCATTTTGTGGACAATCCTGCAGTTTCTATTGATCTGTCATTTAGCTCCCTATGTCTGGCTAATGCACTCTTATATGGTCATGGTCCTCCAGGGTTCACCTCACTGCGCGTCTTGTCAGGCACTGTTACCTCTCGACTCTACATTATTTTTGTCCTCTAAATAAGGGTAGGATCTGACCACACTTCCTGGTATTACTTTACTCCTGAATGAGCTCTCCCTTGTCTTGGTGATGTACTCTCTCATTGTGTCATTGTAATGAGTGAGCAGCCAATCTCAGGTTCCTACCAAAATCCTACCAATCAGCTAATCAACAAAGCATGTGTAAAGTTTGCATAGAGTGAGAAACTAACATATCCTACCATACATAGACTAAAGCAGGGCTGAATGATATGATCGAAACATATATTTTTATAAATTGCCAAATTTACCTTAATTAATTTACACTAAATGTAACAGTTATTCTTTTCTATACATCTATGCATGCATATCTGATCTAATGTGTTTGTCCCGTTTAGTTACTCATGACCAGTTGAAGATACCGAGCTGCTGGCTGATTGGACAGCACCACTCTTTCAGTAAATACTAGGGCTCCATCATATAGGGAAAATATACAATATGCAATAACATTGTCGAATATCGCGATAACAATATTACTTGAGATTTAAAAAATGACTGAAATGAAATGAAGTGTGGTCAGTTCAGCCTTTTCGCGGAGTACACTGCCAAAATTCAACAAATTGCTTGTTTAACCTTGAACGGGACACAAAATGCACCAATAAAAAAACTTAAAGTCTTGTTTCCACTTTCAGCCAATGTTATTCCCTGTTTCCTTTTTGTGTATCAGCTACCAGTAACCTGCTTTGCATTAACTGTCCTGTTCTTTTTTTGTAATTGTGACAGATTCCTTACAGATGATTATTTTCTACAGCTTTAGATCAACTGATCCCTGACTCCTCAGCTAAGCTGCAGTTTAGAGGACTACTGTATCTCTGTTGCAACTCAATAACCCTGGAGCGTCAGACAGTTTAATGTACTTAATACCTTCAAAGAAGTTCTTAAAATCACCGCTTAAATGCCAGCCTTTCATTTCTAGGTAGTATTCACTGTCACCTGTCTTGTGGCTCAGTGATCAGCCTTGAACTACAGACTCTGACTTGGCTGTAAGTGTGACTGTATTTGCCTGACCACATGTATCAACTACGGATGCACCCATCCAATATGCTGGATCTGGTATCGGCCGTGACGTGACCAATCCACTTTAAGAGCACTTTCTTTGTCCATGTCGTTATAAAATTCAGTCTTTCCACCACCAGTAGCATTCATTCAGTCATTGCAGGCTGCTGACTCAGCTCTCATGTTACACTGAACTGATCCCATGAGTTGCATGCGGTGAAGTGGACAGATATTAAGCTTGGAAAAAAGAGCTCTCTGGTATTAAAATGGTACCGACAGATACCCTGAGTTGAAGTACTGGGGGAGAAAAAGTTGGATTGGAGCATTCCTAGTGTCAAACCTGACAGACTGCTGCCAGGTCCATATGGTACCCTATGTCTCAACTGGAGTGCTGGAATACCTCTTGCAACCATTAACAGCAAGTAAAGTAGTGCGTATTGAAAGCATTTGTGTTCAGATATTCTCTGACCGGTCTGGATTTTTGAATACTTGCAGATGATCATACACAGTCTGCATGTTTATTATTAGACTTTTGGGAGCACCTCTGTATCTGCTCTCTGTGCTTATACTTTGTGCATCATGCTTTTTGAACTGCACTGCTTCCAGGGATAAGAGAGACAACAGCGCGCACTCGCTCACAGGCAGTACAGTGGTCAGGAAGTCAGATGGGTTCAAGGCAGTACATTGATGCATGGGTTTGTTGTACAGGCTGAATCATTATCAATTCATTTATTCACATATTATTTATATTTTGTCACCTAGTGCTGGAGTCGTAATGTTTCAAGGCATCTACTGTAAATGACTTATTGTCAGGTCATTATAATGAAATATGACATAAAGTGTCTTTTTGGATCTGTTAAAATAAATAGAAAGTTAGACGACAGAATAACACAAGCATACCTTGCGTCCCACTTCATTGTTATGTAAATTCATGAGAGTCCTGGCATTCTGCTTGATCTCCCGCGCATCCACAAACACCTTAGAGAAACTCAGGCCGTAGTGGATGTCTGCAGAGCAGCCGCCCCACTTCCAGCCCTCCTCCTGGTTGTAGAAACCCTGCTTCTCCTTGTCGCAGCCGCAGCCGCTCAGACTCCCCTGGGTGCAGGCCGCAGTGACTGCATGGGCGACCCCGGCAGCGATGATAGCGTAGGTGAACGCAGCCTCCTTACTGCCTGTGATAAAGAGGAAGTACATTTTTAATCACAATTGCCGACAACAGAATTCACTATTTCAGGCACTGTCAAGACTCCTTACATACCTGGCATAGCTGCCTCCAACCAAATCATAAAGTACATGAGCCAAGCCAAGTGCAATTCATTAATCAAGCTCTCTTAAAACAGATAAACTTCAGGAGGAAGCTCTGAATCTTGCAGAAAATATAATGGAGCAGTTTGGAAAGGAAAAGGAGAAAACAGGACAGTTTCATTGTCGTCATAGAGTTATGATCGAAACACCTGCATGATTCTAACTAGTCTCTAAATGTAAGAGTATAATTCATTTAATCACCAATTAAAAGTCAATCTGCTGAGCACATGTGATCAGTAAAGATGACTCTTTTAGACCATTCAGTGGAAGATAAATCATTAAATATGTAGGCATCATTTTTGGCCCTGGTCCGAACTGCCGTCATACTGGGATCCACCCTGTGGAGATGAATCTGAGAGGCATGCAGAGCCTCCCTACATGGATGGATTTCCACTCCATAAATCTGAGTGCTTCAGGTCAGCTGCGTTTTTTAATTAAAATGGAGATAAGTCCTGTTGGAGCACATGAGAAAAGCATCCAAAATTGACTAGAAGCTGCAAAAAGGCTCCAATAAAGTCATCGTTTTTATCAATTAAACTGCTTTTTAGACATTTCAGGTCACAGTTCTCCTTCAAATACTGAAGTTTATGTGGAACTGTTGCAAAGTAAAAAGAGCATCAAACACAGAAGCATCCTGGCATCAAATGTGTAAAACTGAGATATTAAACAGCCTTCACAGCCAGTAAAGAAGCAGTCAGCACCCATAGTGAGTTACTTCAAGTAGCCAGCTTGGTGGGTGGGGAGGACACTTGATCCTAATGCCAAAATACTGTACATCGCTGCATCTCTGCCAAAAAAAATTCCTAAATTTATGTATCTGTCAGTTATCAGTGTTCCAGTCCGCTGAAAAGAAACAATGGATTCAGACAGTGTCCGTGCCGGGCAGCTGGACCTGAGCGGCGCTCAAGCTGACCTGCTCTCTTCTGGAACTCAGCCTGATCCTCGACTAAATTTGGGTAAAATTTGGATCCTGAACTGAGTTTTGTTAAAATGTGAGGATGATATGCATAAAGAGCGTAGTTCTCTTCTGAAGCAGTGGTCTAAAATCATTCCTCTGCCAAAGCTGCAGGACCTGGAGGTAAAATTGTAAACCTAGAAGAGAGTACTTGTCTGAACTTGAAGCTTTTGGGGGAAAAGTATTTTATGAACATACATGACGGTGGTTTAGCTGAGAGTAGATAAAGAGCATGTTGGTCTGCATGTTACAAGCTGCAGAGTAGCAACAGTTACAGTACAGTTACAGTATGTAGTCATGATGAAACACACTGAGATGTATGCCAATGTATCACTGTAACATTTGCAATCAGAGGTCACTTCATAAACTGTACTCATAGGAAGCTTTAACAATGTTTGACTGGTAAGGCACAGGCCCAGTTATTCACACAACAAACTGTACATGATGCAGTGTTTAACTGAGTGCATCAGACTGGTAAAGCAAGCTGGGTTAGAAGAGTCATCCAGACTGTACACAGCTAATACTACAACCATTTCAGCCAATATAATATAAAGCCATCACGTACAAAGCAACAATCGGCATACGTTAAAGGCTCAAATGAGACGTGAGCTACAATCCTTAACGACACTTGAAGTGAAAAATGACACCCAAGCTCTGCATCTCTTTCTCTGAGATGACAGGGTGCACTCAAAAGGACAAGACAGTGGAATAGCAGTGCGTTAAACATGATTCTCCACTTATTTCCGCAGTCCTGTCTTTGGAGCAAGCATCGCCTGGAGCCTTGTTCCACACACAGGATAAAATCTGCAGCTTATTTTCCCACCAAGAGCAGATGCACTGAGTCTGAGCTTCAGTCTTACAGACATTTGTCAAAGTGTCAGAGGTCGAGCGCCTCGGAGGAATGCCTTCTTGGACTATTTATGGACAAATTATAGCAATTTCTGAAATTTTTTTATGACTTCCCAAAAACTTTCATAGACAGTAAACAGTACAGATAACATACAACTCATGTGTTGATAACTGTGTGTAAACAACACGCAGCTATCAAGCTGCTGGTGTAAAGTTTTGCAGCAGTTTATAAATGAAGCGGCTTATTTCTCACTAATAAGTACTTTATTAGCTGAAAACAATCCTGTGAGCACTCTAACTATGAAGATTAAGGCATGCTGACATGTTTCAACAATGTCTTTTATGGCACTTTGGCAGAAGAGCTCAATGATGAAGTGGATCTCTCAGTGTAATTGACATTTAGCAGCTTAAAAAATAAAAATAATAAGTCATGATACTAATGCATTGTAATTGTATAGACCCTTGGAACATCAGTACATGCCATATGAGCACAAGACATTATAATTACTTTAAATCAATATCAGACTCCCATAGAATAATGTGGGAATTTAATAACTAATTCAACATGACATAAAAATCCCCAGGTTTGCACAAAGAACTAATAATTAAATTAATAGATATGCATTTTTTTCCCATGGTGCAGAGCTTCTTAAAAACAAATCAAAGTGCAACATACCCACTTTGAGCTCTTTCCCGAACACGGTCCTCTCTGCCAGGGCCGAGCAGTTCCAGCGTCCGTGTCTGAACTGAAACTGACACTCATTGATCCCCATCTGAACTCCTTCTCCGATCACTATGATCGCGTCGGGTCGGCTCTGACAGATAGTCCTCTGACGGGGGGCCAAGCCGGGGATTTTATTGCAGATGATGCTCGCTCCCAGCGCAACCACCGATGACAGACCCCTGGAGAAGGCGAGAGGTTAAAATGTGGCGCTTTTTCTGTGGAAGTTCTGCAGGTGTCTTACACATCCTCTCTGGGGGGATTATCCTGACACTGAGCATTGATTTATCACACATGTATTTAATTGCATGTGATCTGATACCTCCCCAAAATGAATGTAATAATGAATTTAACTACACAACACTTGCAGGAGGCGCACAGCCAGACAGGACCCTACACCTCACTGCAGGGGCCCCTCATTTTTCTACAGCTCTGAAGAGGCTGTCATTGTTGGGAAGCTTTATTCAAATCAAATCTTACAATGTGCAACATTTTCCTGCACTAGTTTTAAACTGGTATGAAAAAACGCACAGCTACCTGCAGGACATCCCAGTAACTCACCCGATTTTCAGATACAATACTCCAAGGCAAAGGAAAAAATGGAAAATCCAGCGCCGTGTCTTCCTACTCATGGTGCTCAGCCCAGCCGGTGGATCAATGCTCTGCTCTTACAACAACCAGCCTTATTCCTCCACCGAGTCCCGCAGGCTGTCCAGGTGCTCCGAGCTGCGCGCGTCAACAAAGCTCCTCGGGACAAACCAGACGCGTCCTGATTTCATTTGGTAGGTGTCCGGTGGTGAGAGCCTGCGGTGGAGCATTGGGGCTGTTGTTTTCAGGTAAGCAGCTCGGCTCCTCAGTGATCAGGCTCAGTGTGTGTGTGTGAGTGTGAGTGTGAGTCTACCTTTTCTATCAGGGCGTGTTCTGCAGAGGATCTGCCTCTGAGCAGCCTGCAGGTACACGCTCAGCTCATCTGTCCCTGTGTCTGACACACATCCACAGCTACAGACCTGACTTCAGCCGAGACAAGGAGCCAGTTAAATACGCGCTCTCCCGGACGGACACCGGATCATCCGCGATCACTTCATGTCTGACAGACAACCGACTACCGGCACTTTTTATTTATTTCCCAACAGTGAAGCCCCTCCCACCGACTCACTGTCATCCTGGCACGTTTTGAACCATCTCCAGATCACGTCACGAGATTTGCGCTTCAACTTTAACTCACTGTCACACCAGAGAACAGTGGACACTACAAGTACTGTACTCAGTTACTTTTATGAGGTATTTGTACTTTACCTGACTATATCCATTGTATGCTACTTTAGGATTCTCCTCTGCTATATGTCAGAGGGAAATATTGTTTACTCCACTGACTGCTGTTTAGTTACTGCTTTCTTAATAGAATAACATCTTTCATACCCTGTAGTGAAAAGAAGTATTCAGATGCTTTACTTGAGTAAAAGTAACAATGCCATACTATGAAAATACTCCACTACAAAAGTCCTGCATTCACAACCTCACTTATGTCGCCTGAGTATTATCAGAAAAATGTAAAGTATGAAAAGTACTCATTCTGCTGTAAAGTGTTCCCTGTCAGTGCTTTACTATTAGGGGAGACCGGGGTCTGTTGTCACAGTGCTTATTACAGCCACACTAGAGGGCGCTGTGACATTATGACCCTCTTTACACCTGGCATCAGCATGCATTTTTGCGACCAGATTGCAATCAGATAGCACTTGACCACATACTTTTATACATGGTATTAATATGCGTCTCTGGTGTCCACGCTGACGCTGACGTCACATCCTCCTCTTTTTCTTCTGCAAACATTTCCAGCAGCAGACTACAACATCATATTCTGTGCGCCACAATAACAACAACAAGATGTTAGCCGTCCGTGAAGTCGCGATATTGCCTGGACACTTTTGTCGGACCAAATGGAGAGCAGACACTTGGTCTCACCGTGACTCCATCTTCGGCTATCATCCATGTTTTCTTTTTCTTGGCAGTCGCTACCCGGTGAGTGTTGTTGTTGTTGTCTTATCTTCCTTCTTTCTTTGTCCAGCTGGCGCACCTCACTTACATATTTTCGCCTACGGAGTTGTTGCATGTGGATAGGAGACGTATTTGCATTTACACTTGTGTTCGATGTGGTCACAATGCGTCCCTGACCACCTTCAGAGGTGGTTTGGCTGATCGGATAACAATCCATCCTCAATTGTATTTACACCTGTACTTTCATGTGGTCAAAAGCAATCTGATTGCAAAAATGCATGTTAATGCAAGGTGTAAAGGGGGTATATGTTGATATCAAACAGTTGGTCTGATAAACAACTTTGTATCCAAACAGTTCAATGCTTTAACCTAGGCTGTTTGACATGTTAACAAAAGTTCCTGGTCAGACTGAGATGGAGATTAATTTATTTCAAACTCGCTGTTTCATTTGATGTTATAATTATAATCAGTTGTTATGAAACAATGGCTTTAATAAAAGCTAGATATTTTTCAGCACTGTATATTCCTTCATTTTATTTCTCATTACAGAGGACAATTCAAACAAACAATCACCTGGTTCAAATTCATGGTTTGAACACAAGGGGCATTGATTAGTGCTGTTATAGTGGTGGTATTCATTTCAAAACTTATTTGGTGTCTCTACCTTGAAAAACTAAAAAGTTGCACGTCTTTTTAATCATTTTTTCTTCTTGAAACCCTAGTGATAACTGCAGGGACCCCATGATGGGGTCGGTTGTCACAATGTGTCAGGGTGTCTTTGATGGTTAATTACTACTTGTTATGATAAGCTGTAAAAATGAAAGGGACACCCATTTCAATCCAAGACCTTCAGCTTTCATTTAATGTGGGAATGACTATTGAAAGGTGTTTTGGTGATGAGCAATTTACACAAGAGTAAAAAGTGTGACAACCAACTCTGGTCTCCTCTACATACTATGTTTCTGGATTAACTGCTGCATTAATGTGATGGTTACATTTACTGCTGTATATGTTCAGGGCTGTGCTTATTTTAACTCCTTCATGTACTGTTGAGTAATTCAATCTACAGCAATGCATCATATTCTATAAAATAATCATATGTTAATAACATGGCTGAATGGTGGATAGGAATGGTATTAAAATAGTAATCTGCAAAGTAGCTAAAGCTGTCAGATAAATGGAGTAGACAGTACAATGTTTGCCTCTGATATGTAGAAGTAGAAATGTGGATGAAATGGATTTATCAAGTAACATACAAGTACTTTGCACATTCCTCCACCAAACCTTTTATCATCTTAGAAGATATGATGCACTGATATAGAAAAAAAAAACACTTAAATTAGAGTCAGCTCTACCAGCTGCAACTGTAAAATGCTTCTTACATGGTAATACCTTGATAAAGTCCAGTAAATAATTAATAATCTACTTTAAATAGGAACCATTGTGCATGATTACGTTAAACAGTTGACTGCAGTTGTTGTATTATACAACATACATTTTTATTTTATGGTATTACTAATTTTACCTAAGTAAATGATCTGAGATCCACATCTTCATTATTTTCCATGTGTGCTTTCAACAAGCTGGTGTACAAGTTGAGACTTTAAAACTGCTCAGTGCTAATTAGGATGGAAAAAACATCTTCATTAGAAAAAAATATTGAAAAATGAAATCCAGAAACAGAATCTAAGACTTTAATGCTTTATTTATTGATGCACTGAAGCCTGTGGAAGTTTACAGTAACAGGAATAATATGTATTGCATGTGATAGAAACTGTTAGTCAGAATGAAATCAGATTTTCTGAGTATTTATGACCAGTGTTTCTCCAATGATTCAGACTTCATGGTGGTCTTCAGTGTAGGGAAGATGGTTTACGTTGAAGGACTATAACACCATCTATTGACACAACTGTGTAACTACCACCGCCAAGTTCAAAAGTGTACAGAGAAATGGACCTGTCTGAGGGATGTGGGTCGAAAAAAAAAATGCACTTAGCTCCCATTAGGTACAGCATACACAGACCCAGAGGAACCAACCAGTACGCCTATGCTGAAACACTATGAGCTGGCACAGGTATGTCAGGGATATTTATGATGAAGCACAACTTCATTCAGGAAAATGTACTGTGTGTACAATGTAAACTAATATAACAAGGTTATTAGAACTGCAACACAGTACTGTACCCTGATCTGTTTTAATCAAAGCATAAGGCAGCTGACACAGTGAATATGAAGCTTTGGGGAATTCCCCGGCATCGCCCAGTTGGGAATCTTTCTTCACAAAACTGGGTGGTTGCAGTTCACATTCACATAGTGGCAGACCCAGGCTGAAAAAAGGAGGCACCGGCTTCATAAGTTTGCAATGTTTCCCTGATGTTGACTTTTTTTGTGTTAAGATGCAAACCATATTATCTTCCCAGAGAATTCACCAGGGTTTTGTTTACATTCCTAGTGGTTGTTCAAAAATGCACAACTGGGTTTTGTTTTTTTGTGTAGCATAGCCAGTACAACTACATTTTGTTGTCCAACCCTGAACTGTACACTGACAAACATTAACCTTGATATTTTCTTAAAAGGAGTCTCTTAACACTGCTGGACATCTACTGTACCCCTTGTTTTTATAGACAGGACACTTTCCAGTATTAGACATGCATATTTAGTACCATGCTGATTAACTGTTGGTCCAGAATGTCTCATATTGTTTCAGATTTTATTATAGTCATAGGTTTGTTCGCATTGACGACATTTTGGCAAAAAAAAAATGTTCAGATGTTTTGTATCATAGTGGATTCCACGTGACAACCAAAATTACATCACAAATCAAAGTAAAACCAATTAGCAAACCAAAAATAATCCTGTATTATACACTGTGGAAATACTGTACAAGCCATCACAGCTGCTCAGAACCAGCCCTCTGAGCAAGACAGCCTAATATTACTGAAGTTAACATACCATAAAAACAAAAACATGTAAAAACAACCAAAAATCAGATACACTGCAAATGGACAGTTTATAGAGGAAGCATGCAACGCCAGTCTGATGGAACCTCTTGAACACCCCCAGAGGGTCTCACAGTCCCAGAGGCTCTCTTTGAAGATTTACATATTATAATTTAATATAAACAAAAATGAAGGTATGCCACTCCTCAGGGAAGGCAATAGATTGTATAGTTATCTCCAAACAGGGCAAAATCACTACCCTTCAACTATACAATCTACTACCTCACACTGTGTGAGCAACTGCTTTACAAACAAACAAAAAAACATCTTGATCCATGTGAGCACAGACTGAGAGCTGGCCTTCAGAGGACATGGAGGGTCATCTGAGATGTGTGTTTGGCACTTTGAGAAAGACAGTAGATTGAATAGTTATCTCCCAGTGCGGGTGTGACCCTAAAACTATACAACCTACTACCTCATCCCACGGTGCAAACAAAGCTGTTTACTGCAGTGAAAGTGAAGACCACAGCAGTCTTATTGATGAAGAGACTCTTCAGACAAAGGACAGCCACCAGCTGAATTCAGATCTCCTGACACGACAGACAGCTGGGACCTTGAACTGTGGAGAAAAAGTCACATTGGTCGTGAGAAGTTAGGGTTTACAACTAAAATATTGACACCTCAGGCAGGTTCTTAACAGGTATGTACAAAGTAGAGTATTTCAACTCTGGAGTTAAACTTGCTTTCTGTCCAATTAATTAAGTGGGAACAGTCCTAGTCTCACACCTCTTCCAAGAGAACTTCGATGCAGTTTATTGGAGGTAACAAGTGACTGTAATCGGAGCCAACAAGACGTGACCCCAACATGTACAGTTTTACAGGAAGGAATGATGACCTCTAGTATGTGGCAGATTGTTATGCTAGAGAGCTCAGTGTAACAGAGGAGAACAATAGCAAATGTGTTGATCCCCATGATTGATGCGGTTGCTCTTTGGGCACCTTAGCACTTCTGGAAAAAGATTAACTCAGGAACGGATAAATCATAGACTGCTCCATGCCTGTCTATGCAGGTACAGATTAAGAAATTCAACATGATGGAGGACAAGCTCAGGACCACAGACAGCAGCTAGCAGCGTATTAACTATTGTGCTGCAAAATGTCCGCCGAACATCCGGATAAAATGTTCTGTTTACCTCACATCACATCAATTCTGAAAAATATATTTAAATGTGTACCAAGAGTTGAAGCCACAGTGGATTTGAATATTTGATGAATTTAAATGTTTCATTTTGCCTTCATTTTCTAAAAAGACTTCAAGGTTTTAACTGTAAATCTCATTTTAACTAAAAGAGACCAGGGTTTCCTGCAACAGTTTGGAGATGCCCTGCCTTCCCTTGAATAAACAGGGTCTCTGCTGACATTGGAAGACAATATTACATTTTTATGAAATATATTATGCTGATTAAGCTTCAGGGGAATCTAGCAGTGGTGCTACAGCAGGGGTCACATATTCAACGAGCAAGGGGATGTTTAAACCATCATCTAGTCACTACACTGATAACGAGGATGCATTGTATCTGGATCAAATCCAATTCAACTTAGCAGGCGATTGCTTAAGAACTAAAACTGTTGATCTACATAGCATTTTTTCCATTCATCATTAAAGCTCAAGAAAACTTGGTTCAAACTCGTCAAATTTTTTAGCTGCGTATACAAAAAGAATGTTATCTCTGGCAGGTAATATTACATCCGGTCCCTTTTACACATTGAGTTCCTGAAGGCTTGATTGAACAGGTTGAGGATCTCTTTTGTTCCTCAGTCTGTCGACATTTTAAATCAGAGTATTGCTAGTAAGTAGCCTCAGTGTACCTGGGTCGAACACTGAACACATTAAGAATGATTGATCTGTTGCACTGCATGTAATTTTACAATGTGTGGTGTGCTATGTAGTATGGTTTGTTGCTTGGTTAAATATTTTGAATTTCTGTATTTAGTTGGCATCCAAGGACATAAAAGAAATTTTAGAATTTTACTTGACAATGCAGTGAAATCAAATCACACAAATGATTATGAAATTTGCCAATTTTTTGTTTAAACTAGGAATTGTTAATCTCCCCGAGCCCAGGATGACTTCTGCAAATGGCTGGTTTTGACTAAAAAATTGTCTTAAACCAAAAGCGATTCAACTTATGTTTGGCCACTAAACAAGATTCTGTTTGCTGGAGAAATGAGTAACTTTATGAGGATGTAAAAGATACTATAGGAGAGCAATGATCTGCCAGTACCATTGCAATGCAGAAACATGTCTGCACCAGGATTCACTTTTGTGAAAACCGAATGAGACAGGGGAGGGTTATTTCCAGCTGCCAGCAGGAAGGCCAGCTGCCTACCTTACCCAATGTTAACACCCAAATCTCCTTTAACCTCTAAGCAAACACGGATGTTAGTCATTGTCCACATGAAGGGAGGCAAACCTGCAATTCATGAAACTAATGTCAGCCCAGTGCTGCTCCAGCATATCATAATGATATATAAAATCGTTTCCATGGGGGGTGCTGTGGTATTTTGCCTGTCTGACATGCTTGTAGTTCAGGAGGGGCTGACAAAATTCAGTAACCGTGTAACATCAGAAGTTACTGGGACTAGCACCGACACTCCTTCAACAGGCAATGGAAGCTAACGAGCAAGCTAGTTCTAATAATTAGCCAACGTGACTGGGCATTTAAGAAGCACAGCATTTTATTTGGATATTTTCACCTTTGCGAAAGGGCTACTAAATGTGGTAATTAAAAGCATATCTAACGTGCTTCAATCGTCGCACCGCACTCTGCCAGCTACGTCAGTTAACCACTCCTTACAACTTGCTAGCTAACCATATCGAGCTAACAGCTAGCTAGCAGCACGTTCCAGCATGGTAGTCCAGAAAAGCAAACGTCGGATAAGAGAACAGCGGCTGGCTCTCCCGCTACAAAATCATACCAATTGTTATTATAAAGCGTTTTAAAGAATACATGTCCGGGCACTGAGGTTATTTATTTAAAAAATATGTGATTAATACAGTCTACCCACCTGTCTGCCATGTCGAAACGCTCCTCCACCCTCCGACTGCTTCTTCTTCGTGATTTGTTGCGCAGCCTACACTGACGTCAAAAGGCCCATCACTCCCCCTGCTGTTTAGGAGCGTACACTACAGCAATAACTCCAATCACTATGTATGCATGGGTTAGTGAATCATAAATAAGTACACTGCTCAAAATAAATTAAGGGAACACTTAAGATCTTGATGAACGAATTATTCAAGTTGAAAATCTTAATTGATGCACATTGTATAATTTGTTGAGAACAAAATGATGTAACAACGGTCAATGGAAACCAAAATCCTCAACCCACTGAGGGCTGGATTCAAAATCACACAGAAAATCAAAGCAAAAAATTGAAATCACAGGCTGACCCAGCTTGCATGAATTTTATCATGGCAACTCATATTGTGACTCAGTAGTGTGTATGAGCATGCCCACGCTCTGGGCATGCTCCTGATGAGTTGGCGGGTGCTGTCCTGGGGGATCTCCTCCCAGACCTGGGTCAGGGCATCAGTGAGCTCCTGGACAGTCTGTAGTGGTACTTGATGGTGTCAGATGCATTGATACACAACGTCTCATAGATGCTCAATTAAATTTAGGTCAGGGGAACGAGAGGGTCAGTCAATGGCATCAACGCCTTCATCATCCAGGAACTGCCTACATACTCTGGGCACATTAGGCTGGGCATTATCCTGCACCAGGAGGAACCCAGGGCCCACTGCACCAGCATATGGTCTGACAATCGCTGTTCCTCCTCACACAAAGGAGCAGATGCCAGTCCTGCTGCTGGGTTAATGCCCCTCTACTGCCCTGTCCAGCTCTCCTCCTGTAACAGCCGGTCTCCTGGTGTCTCCTCCGTGCTCTTGAGACTGTTCTGGGAGACACAGCAAACCTTCTTGCTACTGCACATGTGGATGTGCCATCTTGGAGGAGCTGGACTACCTGTGCAACGTGACTGGGCTGCAGGTAGCGCCTCATGCTACCAGTAGTGACAAGGACACTAGCAGAACACAAAATAGAGAAGAATCAGTCAGGAAGGATAAGGAGAGAGCAACTGTCTGTGGCCACAACATGTAAAACTATTCCCTGTTTGGGCGTTGTCTTGTTTTTGCCTCTCCATTGCACATGTTGTCACTTTCATTTGCACCAAATTAGGTAAAACTGATTCACAATCACTTGTGCTTTCTAAATGGAAAGATTGATATGCCTGAAGTTAAACTGACTTGTAATCCTGTTTGTGACATATATGTGTCAAACAATATCCCTTCTACAGCAATCACTGAATGTATTACATGACATAATGATGTGCAAACACATGGTCAATACCTGTTTGGAATGAAATGGGTTTGGAAGTTTGACTACTGTGTCAACACCAGGGGGCACACTTTCCTTTCTGCCTGAGTTGTATGTTCAACTGCAGATAAGTGGTACACATCCAGAAAAAGATTGACAAAGACTCTTGACATAGCTTGCAGTAAGTTGTGTTTAATTCTGTAAGAAGTAGGCCATTGTAACAATGAAAAAATAGTGCTTATTGAAAATTCGCCACAGTACAACGTCTCATGTCCTTCAAATTATTATTATCATCAGTGCTCCACATTCTCGAGTGTCAGCAGATCTACATTACACTGTACCCATATATGAGGTGAGAGGCGGCCACTGACTCGTCTCAACGGCTACACACACACACAGGCGAGGCGACGTTACACACAGCAGCATGACACAGAGTCCAAGCAGAGGCCATTTGAGTTGAGGCAGACAGCATTTTGCTAGATGCAACAGTGGAGGCAGATTGATGTTTGACAAATGCATGTACAACAGAACAGTGCAGTGAGAGGTTTTTTGGTGCACACAGTATTAAGATAAAAATTGATTGAAAAAGCAAATGCACTGTGGCCTGTTGAATTTGCATTGCCATAACAGTAGCCACAGTTTGCATTTGACTCTAAGAAAACACTTTACATTCTACATAAACAAAGCAACCTTACAACTTGTCACCAGGTTATAGTCGTTAAACTAACTGCTGCATTCAAAGAAGATCGGAATAAATAAGACACATTGTAGCATCTGCACAGTGTAAAAACATATTTTGGTTTAAATAAGAAATAACAGCTTTGAAAGCTGAGTTACACATTTAAATAACATTACATCAACATCGTGAGAACGTTTCTCAGTCATTTTCCTGCTAATTAACAGTTCTGTAATAAAAGCAACATCTAGTCCCTCAAAAATATTACAATACAACAGATGACAAACAAATGCTTTCAAACTGAGCACAGTGGCACATAAACAGAGAGAATGGCAGTGCTTAGAGTCTATTAAGAGCTTTAAAGGGAAAAATGAAATGCTAAACCCAATTACATAGTCTTAAAATATCTAGAGAGACTACAGATTGGCAGATCTCAGCAGAATCTGATGCAAAGAACTGGCTTTAAATACAGTAATGCCCAAAAAAATGCGAGTGGAACCTCGTTTGTGAGTCTTCCTCTTGTCAGGCTGGTCCTGTTGAGGCTGCATCAGGAGTCTTCATTCTCCTCCACAGCTTTGTCACACAGCTCATGAAGAATGGGAGTCAGGATTGCTTTCAGTGTCGTGTATAAAGACTCGTTCTTCTCCGAGGCAGGGTCAATCTGGAGAAAAAAGAAAAACCTCATTGCTGCATGTAAAACACAAGCTGATACATTCAGTATATCCTGTTTGTTCATACTCACCTTAGTAAACACTTTTATTAACTGCTTGAGAAAACTAGTCTTCACTTCTTCAGGCATTGGCAGGAGGTGAGCAGCACAGTCGAGGATACACAGCAAAGTGAGTCTGTGGTCCTGGCAGCAGGAAGGAGAAGGATGTACGATACTATCAGATTAAATGACAGCATTTACAGACTCCTTATAAAAGCAGTAACAGCATCACATCATTTGAATAAAAGACAGTCCAATGACGAGCCAAGCGATGGCCTTGCTTTAAATATTTGAGTCATAACTACTAGTGACGCTGCTGCTGGCCATTTTCTAATTTCCAATGAAAGTAAACTTAACTTTGAATGTTAATAAGGTGCCAAAGTGCATTAAAAAGCATCAAAATAGAGCTTGTTCATCAAAAAAGTGAGGTCTGGGCAAAGTCAGTAATGTCCTCAAATCCTAGACACGCCCCCCGCGTGCTTCTTGGCAAAGACGTGTGAGGACAGCAAATATCAAAAGGTTGAATTGTGTTATAACTTATTTGTTAACTAGCCCCTGGTTTCATGTTATGTTGCGAAAGTGACCCCTGGGCAAAGCAAGCTGAGTATACCTGTTATGGAGGCAAGAAAATTCAAATAATAGTGCTTTCATACTAGAATAATACAGAATTAATGTTAAATCCAAATGTCAGAATGCAGACTAAAATGTTTCAGTGTAGTGTTGATGCAACCTGCTCACATGCTTTGAATCATTTTGTTATGGTACAAAATTATAGACACTTGGACATGGAAATGCATCTCTCCAGGAAAAGATGTTAGTGTGGACTGTCTTTAAGACACCAGGACTTATATATGCAAATCACCAGGATTATCATTTGTTTTACAGTGTTACTGGACACTTTGTTACACAGTGTCAGAGTGTCTGTTATTACTGTTTGCTTTAAAGAGTGGTGTTGTGGCAGATATATATCCCAGCTACCTTTTCCAGTGAGTCGAGGGCGTTCTGTGGGTTTACATTCTTCTCACTGAGTGCTTTTACATCCTCACTGCTGATGACTGGTTCCTTGAGCTGCTCCAGCCACGACCACATCAGACTGGACAGGACCACAGGATCTCTCTCCATACACAGCCTCTCCCACGCTCCCTCTCTGGAGTTCAGCTCTGTCTGCACATCACAACAAAGAGCACTCCGACAATAAACTGATTGAAATGAAGCTTCACTAGGCTAGAAATGCAGCTTTACATCAGGGTGAACAATGGACTGAAAATGTCCTTAAGTTATTGTTCTGTCTGTTCATTTATGAAAAATGAGCACAGTCTATAAGGGGGTGTGTTTAGGGTTGGATTTTTTTCACAATCCTAAAACGACAGTTCACCAATACATGGTAGCTAAATAACACACACTGAAATGTGGAAAATGTGTTTTTTTTTACTTAGAACATTAGCTCAAGAGCTGAGCAAGTGCCACATGGCTCGTAGTAAGACGAGGGAGTGCCTCTTCTGCAGCTCTAAAGGAAGTGACATTCTACTAGTCACACTGGTGTCCTACGATCAACAGTTTTACGCAGTTCGAAAGCTTCCTTTAGCCTTTTTCAGACATGGAATACGTAACACTGCTGCCAGGACATGACAGGACACTTACAAAGCAAGATGCTTGCATGATATTAGGAACCTGGTGTGCAACAGGAAACAATATCATTGTAGGAAAACATCTGTGAGTTAATTATGATAGCATTAAAGTGGAAATACACGTTTTTTATTATTATTTATTATTATATTTATATATATTATTTAATATTAAGTACATGTTGATTGCACAATGTGATGTGATAGCTATTGAATAATGACACCATCTGCGTTTAGACTGGTTTCCTACCATTCCCTGCAGCTCAGTTTGCCACCAGGTATTATCTCCTGGGAAAAGGAAACTTCAAGTTACGGCACAAAGGAAGTGCGTCAACCATTGTGCAACCGAAACAGCAAGAAGATAGGACTTATCTTTATGAGAGCTTATGCTCTCTTTAAAGCCAGACTCCACTTTTTGCTGCTGGTCTACTGCTGCCTCAATCAGTCAGTTTGTGTTACTGTGTGAATTTGCTGAATCCGAACAAACATTTTAAAACACAAAGTCACAAAATAACACAAACAAACAGATCTAGACAGTCATAGACCAACAGCACCCATGTTCAGAGAGGTAAAATTACCGTTTGAAGTTTTAAGTGTCACTTTTAGTTCCCCATTGGAAAGGGCTGTCTGTTTGGGAAGTACTGAGCATACGACTGGATAAATGAGACTTGGATTATAATGCACATGTTGTGTGAGAGATTGTAAACAGATATTTTCATATAGTTTTGCTGTTGTTTAATTTGGTTGCCTATGACTTCAATTCATCATAAATTTTCTCCGCTTTTGGATTCTTCATTCACTGGAAGCATGAGTGAAAAACAGTTTTCTCCATGAGTTTAACATAACATGGGGTAAATCATTGATACACAAATGATTATTTGAGGGGTGAAGTATTCCTGTAAAGGGATACAACAGATACGCCATGAAATCTGACATAGTGGCACACCAGCAGACATGACAAACAGAAGCTGGAAATTTCATCAATATATCTATATATATAGCAATGATTTATTGGCATTAAAGGAGTAGTTTAACATTTTAGGACATACGCCTATTCACTTTCCTTATGAGAGTTAGATAAGAGGAGTAATACACTCTTATGTCTACCTGTTATGTACATGAAGCAAGAACCAGCAGCCAGTTTGCTTAGCTTAGCACAAAGAATGGAAACAGGGGTTAACTGCTAGCCTGACCCTGTCCAACGGTAAAATAATTCACCGGCCAGCACGTCCAAAGTTCGCTGCTCAACACATTACATCATGTGTGTCTAATTCATATAAAACAGGAGTGTGTATACAACATGTTGTGGTTTTACAGAAGATAATGTTTTATCTCTTGATCTTAGCGGGGCACAGTGACTTCATGGAGTGTGTACAGGCAGCCAGCAGACTCCAGGATGACCACATTACAATGGTCATGGTCTTAAGACTGCAGATAGGCATGATACAGACTAGTGTCCAGAATAATAGCACAAGAGTGTTTTTGTATCACTACTAGAGTTGTCACGATACCAAAATTATGACTTCGATACGATACCTGCCAAAAGTATCACGATACTCGATACTAACGATACGATACCAAAACTACGATACAATACTAGTGTCTTTTAAAATAAATATAGTAAGAAAAAAATGTGCATGGTTCCCTTTTACCAACTTGTTCCTGTCCAGCTTTTTGAACACTTAACAAATGGCATTAATATTAGTATTAGCCTACAGCAAGATATACTAATGAAACCACATGGTGGGATCATTGCATTGATTACACATGGCTATGTAGACCTGTTGTCTGTATCTGACCAGATGAGATGGCCCACT
Source organism: Cephalopholis sonnerati (assembly GCA_019142605.1). Classification (NCBI taxonomy): domain Eukaryota; kingdom Metazoa; phylum Chordata; class Actinopteri; order Perciformes; family Serranidae; genus Cephalopholis; species Cephalopholis sonnerati. Next base: position 37,716,630 of record JAGQAX010000002.1, read on the forward strand.
TGACATGCTGCTGTGTTGTGCTATGGCCTATTCAAGTGATGGAATATGTTATTTACGTGACAACGCCTGAACGCAACACAGGCTCCGCTCCAACTGTGTGTGTTTGCTGTGCTGCAGTGCAAGTGGCGTGTTTGACTGTTCCTAACAGCTGTCTTCTGATGGTCATTTACACACTGTCCATAACAATAACTACGTCAGGTAACAAACTGCGTCGGGTTCGGGCCGGGCTCGCTTATAATTGTCTCGGACTTGTCTTCGGTCAGGAAATGCGGCCCGAGCCGCGCTCGAGCGTGCACTGATATGGGTGGGCTTGAGAGTGTTCATGTAGCCTGATGTTTCCAAACACATTTGCTCACCTGTTGTTCTTTAAACTCTTTGAAAAGTTCGGGGTGTCTGTCTAAGAGGTGCTTTGCCAGATTAGACGTGTTGCTTCCCTTTGTCTGTGTCGCTTTGTAACATCTTTTGCAGACGGGTCTCTGCGTGTCGGTGGTTTTCCTTCACTATCTGCGATGTATCCGAAATAATTCCAGATTTCACTTCGGGCAACTTTTTTTTTTTTCAACAAGCCGAGGACGGTCGGCAAGAGCTCCTGCTGTACCTGAGGCCATGTCTCCCCTGCGATCACTCGCTGCCCGCTGTGTGTGTGAGAACTGGCAGCCCCGCCCACGCACTCTATGCGTGCAGGCATCATGACAGAGAGCTGCAGTGAGGGCGCTCTGATTTCGCGCTATTTTAATGAAGTATCGATACTAAAAGATATGTAATATGGTATCGTTTTCAACGTGAGGGTACCGCGGTACCGTCCTGGTATCGGTATACCGTGCAACTCTAATCACTACATGTTAATACATGGTATATTGGAGAGTATTTGATGGGTACACTACCTGCCACATTGAGATCTTCGAGGTAAAATCCTTGTCTGTCAGATCCATGGCCAGAGCTCTGGCCACCAGCAGGCGTCTGCTCTCTGGGGAGAGCTCAGACTGGAGGCTGATGAAGGGAACCTCTCTGTCTGCATCACCTGCTGACGCATCAACACCTGGCTGCTCCTCACTGGTTACCAGTTTATTCTTGTTTGTTAAGGCGGGCAGGGAGGTGTTACAGTGAGATCTTCTTCTCTGCTCTGACAGATCTAAAGACAAACTCTGATGCCCCCTATATAGTTGCCTTTTTGACGAGGGGGATCCCTTGTTTTGCTTTGCTTCTGTGTTGGGGTCCTGAATGCTGCGGATAATGTCCTGAGGAGAGAGGTCATAAAATCTGGGAGGGATTGAGGCTGTAAGGCTGCTGTGAGACAAAGAATGTTTGATCAGGTAGTTTACTGGTTTGTTGCTCTTCAGATCTCCTAAATGCTGTGATCCAAGTTTTTCAAGGACAGAATCGCTGTAACTGAAGCTCCTGTTGTTGGACAGGGAGGACCTCAGAGGGCTTTCTACATTTTGCTGCCTCCACAGAGGGTCGAGCTCATTATCACTGACAAGAGGTTGATCATGAAGAGGTCTGGGCTGCAGAGCAGTTGGGCTGAGAGGATTAGAAGAAGGTGGAACAGGAATCCCCTTCCCCCTCATCTCCTTTCCGAGCTGCTGAAGGGCCTGCTGGGAAACGGTCTTCTCTACCTCGGCTGTGAGGTCAGGGATCTCCAACCACTCCTCCTCGATCACCACCTGTCTGTTGGCGGCAATGTCGATGAGGAGCCTGCACACCAGCTGGACAATCTTTGGCACGTTCTTCATCTGTCGAGCCTCGTAGCCGTGCAGCAGGTGGCGCTGCCGAGTAAGGTACTGGGACAAGGTGACGGCACTTGCTTTGGGTTCTGCACAGGAGAAGACGCTTCGGAGCGGAACTAGGAACTGGGCAAACTCCCTGACACACAGCAGCTGGCCTCGGGTCTGGATGGAGTTGGGTCTCTTGGCCCGCACAAATAGGATGGCTTGGTCAGCGCTCATCCGGGATGTGAAAACCAGGTAACAAGCCAACAACACACCTATGTGATGAAAAATAAAAAAAAATACAAAACCAAATATTATAAGCAAATTGGATTAAAGCAATGCCAAATAGCCAGTGTTACAAACCTGTTCTTCCAAGACCGGCATGGCAGTGGACAGCCATTTTCCCCTCTTGGACAGCAAATGACATAACTTTCACCATGTCAAGGATTGTAGTCAGAGATGCCACACCATAATCCTTCCACCCAAAGTTGTAGTAATAAACTGAAATACACAAAGCCAGAAGAATTCAGAGCTGAGCAATATCTACCTAAGTCTTTTTTTAGCCATAATAAAACACAACATTGTTAATTGTTAATCCATCTAATACAGGAATAGGTGGGTATGACATTAAAAGAGAACTCCTCTAATGTAACAGTGCTTTCCTATACCATGGTCAGATTCATGATGATCAGTAAAAAGGATCAAAATTGATGCAACAGAAGCAGAGATACTGTCTTTTTTATCCCAATGCTCTTCTGTTTTTTACTTTTCAAACTTGTAGTCTTTAGCCCCAACCGATCCTGACTCAAGTGACATAATCAGACTTCACACAGCTCCCTCTGGACACACTAATGGCATTCTTTTACTTGTTTCACATATGCTGTAGAACTCCCCAACACCTGGAAACAGACTTTAATGGGTAAGTGCATACCTTATAGTCTGTGTAATGTATGGGCTGTGCTGGCATTAACCCATCCCAACTCCTGCCTCTCACTAATGAGGATAAATGTTATATAATCTCTATTTAATATATATGGCATATGACAGTTTTTGGGCAGTGCTGAACATCAGGAGGAGGTGCACATTGGAGATTGTGTCACAAATGTCTGTAGAGCACCGGATAACCTTTAGTTGACTTTGGCTTGTAATAAATGTTTTAATATTAAAAAAAACATTTACCATGGAAACGCAGGTTTTTAATCTGGCTTGGGACAGAAACTACTGCTATGGTTTGGGCTTGGGGAGGTTTGGACAGAATCTATGGGTTCATGTTGGGTTGGGCCTGATAGTTTTGGGCCGAATCATCGCTCTTACTCAGGGCTCTAAGGCTGGAATTGTTTGTTCATGAAATATCTAAACTGTGACAGACTGCATGATAAAGACGTACAGCAAGATAACAAGCCAGGGTTTATATACTGCAGTCTTTACTGAGTGTCAAATAAAAGACAGCACTATTCAAAATGCAGCTGATGCTTTGATGAGGTTACTTGGGTAAAGATCTCAGGAGAGCTTGTTAGAAAGCAGAATCAAGACCGCCAACCTCCAAAGACATAACATATGTGAAATCCCTTGTTAATGACTTGGTTACTAGGGATCACATCCGTTCTTGATGAGGGGCAAAACACAAACATTGATGGTCTGGGGAAAATGTTAAATCTACCTTCATCCCTCATCTAACACCTGCGTACTGCTGCACATTCTGATGTAGAATTCTACCATACAAATGAAATGTCTTCCATAGAGACTCATTTTCTGCTATTATACTCTAGTCAGTTTCCTCTTTGTCTTGTACAAAATAATGTGGAAAGAGCTCTACTCTTTATCAGGGATTGGAGGCACCACTTGTTTACATGTCAGGTAAACCAAATCATGGACTTATATTCTTAGAAGCTACAACCACCAAGGAAGGTTTCAGCTAATATATCCATCACTACTATGTAAGTTAAGTTAAAGCCATGGTCGGAATATTACCATCATATATTACATTATTATCTATGTTGCATTGGACCCGTGGTCCACCTTTAACTCGCTCCAGTGACTGGCTGGTTTGTCAGGCACCTCATGCCAGAACGGATCTTGGAAAGACTGCTTTAGGAATTACTGCAGCAGACTCATGGAATCTTTTGCAACGTGACCTGACACTGAACATTATTATATCCCTTAGATGCTTTGGGCTTTTAGTTGATAACCACTATTAGCTTGTTACTGTTTTAACGGATATTGTTTGTTGTTTGTATGATTGTATTTCCATTTTAACTGGTCTACTTATTGATTGATTGTTTGAACTTTTTTAAAGACTATTGTTCAGGCTTTTTGCCTTTCTTTTATTATAGGACAGCTTGAGAATGACAGAAAAGGGGGCACAAAGAAGGGGGACGACACCCCTGTTTTAACTTATTTTAACTGCTTTTCTCATTGCTGGTTTGTCTGATGTCTTTGTTCATGCTTGGCAAACGTGAAAATGAAGGTCTCCCTCAAACGATTCCCTGAGTCATAAAAAACAGATTTGAATGAATTAAGCAATGAAAACTGGTTGCCAGGAAACATCTCGAGTAACGTCCAATCAGACAGCAATCAACACTGTAAACACCCTCAGGTCTCTACCCTTCACACCTGACAGATATCTGATCAAAATGCACTTTAGCCACATGTTGAAAAGGTGTAAATGCATCCATCTCTCTGTAATGCAAAAATAAGCTGTACTCCTCCCATAGTGTGACTGCGTCAGTGAGCTGTTCCCTGTAACAATGGAAGCTGGATCATACAGAGGGTACAACAAGCTGTTGTATCTGTGATCAGTTCAACCACTTGATGCTGTGTTTGGGTGAGGGAACCAGTGAAGATGCTAAAACCTTTGTCTTGCTCGTAGTTCATTAAAATAAGTCATTCAAGTGTCTGTGTTGGTTTATGGATAGTTGTTAGCTAGCAAACGTTTTTTGCTAACGTTTAATTGTTGCAATAATGCTGCTAAAGTTTTTCTCCTGGAGTTTTTGACAGTTATCACTCACATAAGCAACAGTTACATCTAGTAGGTGGTAGGTCTAAATATTACTCTTATTTACTATGTGTGGTGCAGCTACTTTAATTATATGATGCATACATTTTGACTTCATGAATGCTACTCCATCCTTTTTATAAAGTCCAACATACCCCATCCTTTTTTCCAAATGGAAACAATATTTAGGCTTCTTGCAAAATACAGAGTATTGTGAGCATGGCCCTAATATTATATCAGATCATTTCCATCACATGCATTTTCAGAACACATTCCTTTATTTAGTTCATGTTTATTACAGTCGGGATCACCTACCTTATCTGTATTGTCAAACTACAACTTGATATGTTTATTGGTTTGTGTCCTGTGTTAATGGATTCTATAGTATGCGTTGCTGAGGGTGGATATAGAAACTCACCGCCTGCCTCCATGAAGGTTTCAGGTCGATAAGTGAAACCACTCTCCTGCTCCAGTGGGTTGCCACAGCTGGCATGTTCTCCGGGCCGCTGCAGGTTAATAATCGTCTTCAAACCACACCTGAGCACAGCAACAGGTCCATGTCAGCGTACAGAGCGATCCAAGCAGTAGATCACCACAAATCAACACAAGGAGACATCACTGCAGGTGAACACTAACAAAAACCAACCTCCATTTCACTGTTAATCTATATGTTAATAAAGAATCAAATAAACCAAATGAAGGGTGAGAGGAGGAGACTACTGTACCTTTGAAACTGTTCAATTATATTATATTTCTCTATGATTTCAGTGGAAGGCCTTGCCATAGCTAGCAAGTTGTCAGTAATCCTGTAAGTGGAGAATATGACAAGTTAGGGGAAGTTGTGGTATAAAATCATAAAAAAATCATATTGAATTAGGACTGTTTAGCAAGTTAAACACACCTTTAAAGACCCTTAAGAGATATTAAAAGACCCTGCAAACACACTGATGCAGTGAAACTAAAGCTCTCCCTTGGTCAATGATCCCCTTTTTAAAATCAGATCATACTGCAAAACAAAACGAGAACAAATGTATTGGCTTTTTTATGTAATTATTGATGTGGACTTCAGTGACCCCCACAGATCGAGCACAGCCCTGAGAGGAAAAGTACATCAACACTGAGGTCTGTATGAAGGCTCGTGGTAAGACTGGAAAATGTACCAGGACGAGTAGAGTCCTTTGACGGCTTGCTCCTCATCACTCCAGCGAGAGGGGTTCTCATATTTACAGGCTTTCCCTCCACAGGCCATGGAGCACTGCATGTGACCGGGGATGACATGCCTCAGGGTCTCCCCCATCTTGGTGTACTTTGCAGTGGGGACCCTGGCATTGGCTACAGAAAAAAACACAACAACAAAAAGAAACATAAGAACAATTTGACAGGACTCATTAGTTCTGTGTGCATGCTTTCCTTGAAGTCATATTTCTCCAGTGCGGTTACATCTCCTGATCTTGCGTTCAGTGGGAGGCTGAGGCTGGTTCACGCTGACAGCCACCATGACTCTGTGGAAGGAGGAGGAGAGGATCTCAAGGGCAGAGCTGCGTCTGCGCTGCAGGACCTTCAGCAGGATGTCCGAGGCCGAGTGCCTGCGGCTGTGCCTCCTCATGCTGCCCATCATCTCCCCGGCTAAGGAGTGGCGTCCTCGGTACCGCTGCATCTCAGAGTGCGGGCTGTGCTGCTGCCTGCACTGCGAGAGTCTCTTTACTAACAAAAGCTCCACAGCTCAGTGCCCATGGTGAATCATCACACGACAATGACCCATTGGCAAAGAGAGGCAAATACAACCTATCAGTTCATCAGCAGCATTTGAAGTGTCACCATGACAACCATCTCCAAAGTCGTCAGTGGGAGGTAGATGGGGGCGAATGTTGCACACACACACACACAAAAATCACACATACACACACACCACATTGATCTGAGGCAGGCGGCTTGTAAATGAAAGAGGAAAATGCTGTACTTGCTTGCTTAAAAGGCCACGCATCTGGTGGCGTACAGCCCTGAACACACAGCATGTACGACTGTTAACTCTGAATAGCAAAGTGGTTTACATAACACTAAATGCACAGGGATATGACATTTGACTGAATAACACTATATTAATATGAAACACATTTTTAAAAATGCTAGTATTTTCTTGATCTACATTATTTTCAGAATAAGTTCACCTCTATTAATAAATCATAAAGAGTAAATGTCAACCATCTATGCAGCAACTAATTCTTATTTATTTAATCTGATGGCATTTAGTTGCTCACATTTAAAACTGGAACCAGCTGAATCTACTAGAGTGTTTCATGGAGCACATACATTTTAAAATATCACAACCTGTACCTGCTACAACTAACAACAGTAGTTATTTTAAAAAATACACATATTTTTGTTTACTTCTTTTGTTTTATGATAACAAAAGAGCTGTAACAATGTTCAGAACTTGTATCAACTGGTTGAAGACAATACCATTCAACTGTAATACTGACATAATGCTTGCTTGGTCTGCTCGACCATTCAGCAGCCAGTCCTCCATCAAACTGAAGCCAAAAGGTGAAATGATACTGCTGGCTCTCAGTGTGTGGGAGCAGCAGGCAGACTAACAAACAGCAGAGATGAGAGAAGGCTGAAGCAGAAACCATTAGATGAAGGGACACAAAATATATTCGACTGAAAATCAGCCATTAATTTCTTTTCTACCTGTTTCTACCTCTCTTCCTGAATTTGGCTTTCAGTCTTATAATCAGGACCACAGGAACACTGTTTTTCTTCTGAAATTAAGACTAAAACATTTGAGAAAGAACTCAGAACTAATATTCAGAAAGGAAAATATTAGTTAGTGATAGCTGACAGATTGATTTATATTTACAGAATATCTCATTAAGTGGTCAAGAGGAAAATCTAAGTCTTAGTTTCCTAACCCTGTCCCAAAAAACATTACTTCAGGTTATAACTAACTGTTTTCATCACTTACACTCACTACTTACATAACTTACTATTACAGGGTTTTTAGGTTGTTAATTGATTTTCAATTATATAAAATACTTTATTATGATCAAGTTTTCTTTTCCCTGTCTTTTCATTGAGTCAAAATATAACGCATGTATTTTGCATTACGCTTTTTCAAAACCAGGAAATTGGCTTCAGAGGAGATACATAGTCAGAAGTATAGTTTCAGCTCAGAGTGCATCATAAAGATATTAATTATTGAAGCCATGTGTCAAAAATGCAAAGAATACACTTGCTTCATGAATACCTATCAGGGTAGCCCATACTGACATGTTTATGTGTTTATAAGAGATGCGGCGATGCTTCACAACACCTGTGACATCCATGATGACAGATGTCCTGTTAACAAAACACTGACACCAGCATCACTACTAAAATTATATTGGTGTTTTCTTCAATTGATGTAAATAGCATATATGAGTGTTAATCTGTAGTTATCACAACATACTTTAGCAACAATCACTGTCAGGTAATAATTCTGCTGTACCCTTGATCAAGTCTGAAGTATACTACTGTATACACTCCAATTTATATCTTACACAATTTACAGTAAACCAGTTACATAAATAACATCTTCTCATAACAAATAAATCACTTTTGTTCATCTGAAAGTTTTGTCTGGATGCTAGAGCTGACCTGCAAATTGTCACCCTGTGAGCCAACATTAGAAATAATCTTGTATGACTTATGACTAATATCTTCTTGAACATGATATAAAAAGACAATTTTTCTTCACTGAATCAAACCATTTCCAGTCTACAGTCCTTTGCTTTTGTTTGCAAAATAAAAATAATACAAAAATCAAACAGGTTCTATTGTGTTGTTTTTGTGTAGCAGAGCTCTCCTACCTGTCTCCATCTCTGTGCTGATCTCTCCACTGCGAGCTCCACTCATGGAGTAAGGCAGGTCACTCAGTATGCTGACACCAGCTGCCATGGCACGGGCTGAAATGTGTGAATAAACATTGTGTGTCAAAGGCTGATGAAAAAAATAAATTGAAAAGAAAAACAGCTCACGGCAGCTTTGGTTGTGCTGATAACGCAAACAGTAAAAAGGTGCGCACACAAATGAGATATGAGGAGTGTGAGCTGCGTTGCCTGGCAAGACAACCCAGGGGAGAGAGGGAAATGTGCAAAGTGAGCCACCATGTCAGCAGCTCATGTGTCAGTCTGACCACTGCACCTCTGGGAGCAGGTGGGCAGGGCCTGGAGACAACAGTGGGAGCTAGGAGCACATCCGCGATCCAAAGTGCTGAGTTACAAACCGCACTGACTTCAGCAGCACCCACATGGGGCAGACAGAACTCCAATTCAATAGGTTTTGACTAACCGGTTAGAATATATTTAACAGCATATCAGAGACTAGGTGAAATTACTCCTATTTCATTGGACTGATGCCACACGTATCAATTATTCAAATTAACACATCCACATACTGTACTATTGTGCAGCTACAGGACAGTACTTCTTGACTTGCACATCTGATTTATGTAGCCTGATATCAGAGTTGTGTCACACAGACCTCTCAGAGTGTCAACTTAACTCCTGGGACCAACTGTTTCTCACGTTACACCCAAAGCTCTAATGGGCCTCATCACTTGTGCTAACTGGTGTTGCAGGAGTGAAACTCTGCACCTTTACAGCTCCTCACTGTGGTTCATTAACAATTAAGCAGGGTCGCTGCACCTCACATGCTAACTTTTTGATTCCTTGACCTTTTGTTTTTCCTTCCTCTTTGATAAAGTCAAGTAGGACGGCTTAATCAAAGAGTAAGGAGTGTATAAGAGGCAAAGTTTACCTTGTTTACTAGAAAATTGTTTCTTATGCCTATCGTACATGAGAAGACTTGGAAAGTCTTATGGAAGACTTCAGTCTGACACCCTCTCACATCCTAAGACTATGTAAGTTTTCACACATTGTAAGATTTTACAAACATTGCAGATCCTGCAGGGTCCCTATTTGCAAGACTACACCTAAATTGCTTTTGAGATTATTTCTTGTCCTGCTTCCGGTGAAAAATATTACACCAAACTCCATGTGAGGAATATGAGATTAACATTTCCTGACATGTCTGCAAAATCACTAACTGTAGAAACACAAGATAAAAGGCATCATATGTCGACAGTATTCTTGCTAATTCGGCATCAATATACTCCATAAACTGTATTTGCATACAAATTTACATTTTGGATTTTGTTGCCTCAACTCGCTACCAGCCTCCGTTGGTTAGAGGGAGACCGTTGGAATGAGAGGTAGTGAGATGTTTACTGTCTTCCAGGTTTGCTACTTCTTGTTTGGTGCTGCAGAGAGTGCAGCCATTGGTTGTTGACAATGATCACGTCATTAAACTTTACTATTTGCATGAGCCAAGACTAAAAACTTAGGATAACAAAAAATATGTTTACTTTTGTCAGAACATCAGGAAGAGAAGAAGACTGATTTAAGACAGCTAGGACTGAGTTTTATGTCTACCTTACATCAAACGATCGAGATAACAGGAGTGCACACCATCTGAGGTAAAACTCTCTTGATTTTATTCCAACACTGGAAATTTGTCTACGACAATGAAATGAAAAAAACAAAAAGCTGTTCGGTGTAAGGCTGGCATTAAACTGATAGCATAACGGCGTTTCAAAAAGGTTTTTTCTAAAATGTTCAAACCTTTAATTATCCTTCTTTATATTGTTTAGAGCAATGGTTCCTCAACTTTTTCTGTCATGCCCGCCTTTGGAAGCCAAAAACATGTCATGCCTTGTGGGACTCCAGGGGCCCCGCCACCAATTTTGGGAATGACCGGGCAATGACTGATTTTTTACCACAAATCACAGTTTCACCTTGACTTAAAAGAAGAATCAAATATATGATATCTATTAAGTTACTGAAATAAAATATAGAACAAATGAAAACTATGGTACGTAAATATATACCTTGCCTCATTTGGAGTATTTGTCACTGACAAATAGTTTAGCAAAATTTCACATCAAATTTAAAAATGTCATATAATAGTTGTCACATTCACCCCAAAGCCATCCATGTGTTACCATATTCTGCCCTTTGCTCTGAATCTGAATTTATCCAACACGATAAATTTTACCATGTTCCAATAAAGATCTGTAAATGAGTTCTGAGCAGGGTATGACGTTGAATGTTGATTATGTGACACATTAAAGACAGGTGTACTAAGTTAGCTGCACACTTCATTTTGTTTTTTAAACTATAAATAATTAAATTGATGTAGCACCAATATTATGTGCACAACTGATACAAGTAGCTTTAAAACTTCATCTTGAATGAGCCTCTTTCACAGTAGACATGCTGACTTGTCATAGTAGGAAAAACACAGGTGCTACTAATAACATTAATGACAGCTCTGCTCTATTCAAGTGTCCCAGTGAGCCATGACAGTGACAGAGAGTCAGCACGCACAGTATGGCAGGCCCGCGAAACCGAGGCAGCTAATGGAAAGTCAGCCACCAGTAATTTTATTTCGTATACTCCTGTGCTACTGTGACATGTACAGTATGTCTTGAAATACTGTTTTGTTCCCCAATAATTCCACAATAATTCTAAACATTTTATAAATTTATACTTTAAATGTATACTATGAAGATACTTGTAAATGTACCAAGAAAATTAGAAAACGAAAGATTGAATTTTACTTCAACACACTAATCTACTGTGTTATAATTTAAGGAACAATTAGGCATATTCAACATTGACAAGTATTCTGAAAATCAATCACCACATCATTTAAAAGTGCTATTTATTTATTTAACAAGGTAAGTCACATACTGTAGTGTCAGCCACAAGTAAAAAAAATACGATGTTAGATGTTGCGTGTGTAGGGCTTTTAATGTGTCAGTTTATTTGAGGTCTTATGCAGACACCAAGGATCGATCAAACCACCTGAAAACAAGTATTTTTTTGTACGTAAAATAGGAATAGGCTAGTTAATGCTAGGACAGTGCTTTCTCTTACTTAATCTCAAAATAGACTTTGTTTACATTTCCTAGGTTATTGCTTTATCTACTTATCATCATTTCTCAGTAAAAAGGTGACAAATTGTTATTGAAAAACATCTGTTATAACTTAAGAGGCAGGTCACATTTGTGTCACTGTGCCACTCCTTTTAAGTGTAAGGCCTCTGTAGTCTATGAATAATTGATGGTGTAAAGTTAGAGCGTGTCTTTTTCCATCCACAACTGTTTTTGGACTTCTTTTACACTGTAATCCACACTTCTTGTTACAAACTAATATGGCACTAAAACCTAGTATGACACTGGTTGAAGTGTTGCCAACATTACAGCCGGAAAGAAGCCTATCCAATCCGTTGAGCAGTCTGTCCTGCTGGAGCCTGACACCACTTGGCATTGTTTATAGGAAGCTCTTGATAACAAGCTGGTGAGTGAGAAGGTGTTCTTCATGACAAATGTGACGTATGTGCATCAAATATTAACAATTATATGAAAGTGAGCTAATAAAGTGATCACAAATAAATCTCTTCACTCAACCACTAAACAAGAACAAATTAACCATTAATACATTTAACACATTTGTGGTGGATCCATACGCTCATGTCCACTGGGATGCCAGTGTGTTGGTGGATATGAAGGAGATGGTGTGAAGGCTTAGAGATATCTTTCAGGGATGCTTCTTATGAGTGTGGGATGTGAGAGTCGTTTCCACTGAGTGTGCTAATAAAGAAATATGGCAGACGAGATGGTGCTCTTCAAACTATGAGTAACAGTGGCACAAGTGAAATCCCACTCCAAACTTGGACCATGTATCTTTGGTATTTATGTGTGACTCATCAGCTAGTCAGCTGTTCTCACTTGGCATCCCAGGTGTCAGCCACTTATTAGAAAGCTAAAAACCATTAAAGGTTCCATGGTATACTTTACTTATCATTTTGTATACCCAGAGTCACTTCCCCTCACCACCTTTTATCATCATACATCACACAGGTAGCTAGGGAAAGGGTCTGATGAGACCCATGAGTGGGTCACAAAATTCTATCAACAACCTTTAAAGACCTGTTTGAGATAAGCAAAGCGGAGCTATGAAATACAAAGAAATGTACTGAGAAGTTTTTGGTAGGGGTGGGAGGAAAAAATCGATACAGTATAGTCTCATGATATTTTGCGTGGCAATATTGTATTGATACAAGGATGTTTTTTTAAATTATATAAATTAATGATATTGCAAATATAAATTACATTTTTGGTAGCTTACTAGATTAATACAATGAATTGCTTTTTCACTCCATTAAATACACTTTGCTGCAATAATAGTGACTGAAGTGAGGTCAACAGACTCAAAACTTTCAGATAAAAGAGATGTTGACAAAGTTTTTCTTTAATCTGCAGTTGAAAAAAAGGTAATAAATTGCAATATCTTGCAATATATGATATTCCAATACTCAGCTTTTCACAAACCATTTCAAATTGCAATAATATTGTATCATGACCAAAGTATCATCATAATATCACATCAGGAGGGCACATCTGGTATCTGGAAATATTTCAAAAATGTATTATATGAAATAGATGGCTTAATCTTCTGTTTACAGGACATTAGTGCAAATAGTCTTGAGTAAGATTGTTTCATTTGTGGATTTCGCTCAATAAATGAAGGCAATGCTCCACAGAAGGTGTTGGTTACAGGGCTATTAACAATTAACCAAATAAACCAAATCAAGTCAAGAGACAAAACATTCGAGTCAATAGCTAGGCATAGGATTTTTAACAACAGACATTCTATACTGAATCTAAAATTACTTTTACTATTCCCTATAAAACAGACAACCAGTAAATCCTACAGACATTAAAGTCAGACTTATATCATCACAGACTGATTTGTAAGAGCATTATAGTATACAGTTCAGACACCTAAATAAAACTGCAGACAGCAAATATGACACACTCTGTAGGGAGTGGATTCAGACTCAGCCTCTGGCTATAAGGAAAGGCACAGGTGTAATTAATGACATCATTCCTTGTTGCACTGAATTCAAGTGTGCCAGTTCCAGGGCCTAGTATAATAGTTAGGTCTCCTGTCTCAGGATGCCTATACAATAAGGCCATGTTACACAAACTGCCTTTGAAGGTCTAGCGTGTTGGTTTTAGGAGCATCTATTGGCAGAAATGGAATATAATGCTCATATGCTGTCAATAGTATTTCATCATCTGAAAATCTGAATCATTTTTTTTGTTACCATAGAATAAACCATATAATAGTTGCCGCTAAAGAGTACACACTGGACTTTTAAACTATGGCTGCAACCTTTGGTCACACAGACAAACATGTACCTCATTCCTCAGACCCACCTAACTTTAGTGAACATGCTTTATAAAGTTTTTGCACCCTCACCTTAAACTATTATTAAACTAGATTATCTATCATGAATGGGAGAGTATAAAAAGGGATTAAGGACTATTTGACCACTGAATGCACATGTCCTGGTACTGAACACTGCTAATTCATTGTTTAATGTATTTCACTTGTTTCTTTTATGTGAAACTTTTCATGCTGGTGTCTTGGCCAGGACTCCATTGTAAAAGAAAAGCTGAATCTCAATGTGAATATTCCTGATAAAATATAGGTTAGCCTAATTAAAATAACATGCTGACTCCTTGACGTGGCGTATCGGCAGACTCAATTGGAAAAGAGCCAGCATTAGTGTTATTAGTTAGACCTGTGCTTTTCAGAGTCTGATGGTGACAAAGGTTTATTACAGGAGCAAAGGTATTTACGAATCTTGGACACAGCACTAACGTTAGACTACTTGTTCTCATATCAGTAAATAATGGTGGGGGGAGACACACTGGTGGATAAGTAAGACTTCTGTGTCTCTTAAACAATAATATTAAAGCACGATTGGCCTTCTTCATAGTGACACACTCCACCTTGTCACCTCCTCTGACTGCAAGTGTGAAGTGCAGCTTGTTGATAAGCAGCATACAACCCAACCTTTGGCCACCTGTCTGTCTCAACGTTACTGCACTAACGTTACCGTTAGCTCTATTATTAACACCAGGTTGTATGTTCATTAGCTTAAAATAAAGCTCACGGACATTGCTTAAGTGTCAACTTTTAAAGTCACGACTGACATTAAGTCGACTTGTTGAGTGTTGTGTAACGTTGGCCCTGCAGCAGTGTCTGGTGCTGATGCTGCAAGCTCAACACTTTACGCTAGCTAATTAGCTTACTGTGCTGTATTAACCGCCGCTAGCATAGTAGCTCGAGAAGGCCTGACTTACCGTTTTCCTGTCGTCTGAGTACGAGGCTGTCTTTACAATATCTGGCATAGTCGATTCATCTCTCTGAACCCGTTGTTGTTTTATCGCTGGCAAGTAACAAACCGGGGTTTTCTTTAAGCCACATCATTTGGTCCGCTAAGTGCAGCTAGCTAACTAGCTAACTTAGCAACCTGACATGTTGTCATGTAGAGCAGTCCAGTTACGTCATGTGACCACAGACAGAGCTCAGTTCACACAGTGTAATTATCGTTTGGATACATCGTTTTATTTGTTTATTCTAAAGTACTGAGTGTTTTTGTATGAATAAAAATATATTTTACTTTTTTTCCTCAAGAAAGTGAAAAAAAAAATTTAATTGTAAAAGTCTATATTCAGTATTCTGTTTTCTGTCACACAGCCCTGGAACAGCTCTATCTGTATATCGACTTTTATCCTTATTCTTGTTTTCTGTTCTTCTGTTAAAGATACTCTTAAATAATTTTAAACCTCAAGTAACACATAATTAAAACAATAATATAATAATTACCTGTTTTATAGACTGGGTCTCTGGCACTTGAGTTATAAAATGACCTTAGCCTACATTTTTGTGCTCAGTTGCATTTTATTTTATTTTATACCATTGGTTCTCTGCACTCATGTAGAATTGTCTAGTGCTCATCCCAAGACATTAGGAAACAGATGTTTACTTGGCATTGGGGTTTTGTGTGTATTTATGGGTAGGCTATGCTTGAAGGTAAATGCTTTTCAAAGAACAATTCATTAATTTCTAATACTTAAAATAACCAGGGGTCAGTGTGTGGCTAATATGACTGCCCCCTATGACAATGAAGATCCCTGGAAAAAAGAGTGACTGCTGAGAACATCATTTTCTAAAGTCCTCTGGTGCAGCCTAGTGGCAGTTTATTAAAATAATGTTGCTGAGTTGTAAATGGAAGTCACAGTATATCAGTATAAAATACGCAGTTTAAAAACTGCTGATATTTGATTACTTCTTCTTTGGTACAAAACACAGGCTGGATTTTATTGACAACGATGTTGTGATGTGCAAGTCTGTTAATTCCCAGTGTGGATCTGATGGATTCGTCATTCACTGAATTAGATTTTGGTCATAAAATTAAGCATTCAAAGGACACCCAGCTGAAAGCTGAAGTTATAACCTACACACTGACTTTATCACAGAAAGACACAAACTTTGGACCTTCAAAGGAAGCATCTCATGTCTGTAGGATGTTGAGGCCTAAAACCCAGTATTGACACCCTCCAAACTGATAAAGGAAAATGGAAGGTAAAAAGACTGCTGCCTGCATGTTGTTGAAGACTGACGTGCATGCATGGTAGAGATGCATTATGTTGTGGTGTGCTTTATACTGTATATTGAGAACCTCAATTAGATCAAACACAATCCCATAATATTCTGATGTAGTCTCAGGTCTTGTGGTACAAAAGGGTGACCTTTCTGAGCTAAGCACCTAAGCAAGCCTATCATTAATTTTTAGTACAGAGAAAGTGTAGCTGAATGTCCACATGCATTCTGTAATGCTTGTTAAGGCCACTCAAATAGTACAACATATTGGTACTGCTCTGGGATTTTAGATTTAGTGGGGCAGAATCACAAACCAGGAAGAATGTGCAAGATTTGGGCAAACTGGCACCAATTTATCAATAGTGGTGAGTTAAGCTGAAAACCTTCATCAAGTTCATCTGTGTAGGAACTGGTTTTGTTGCAAGTGTTAGTATAATAACATAGAAGTAAGAAGATTAAAAAAAAAAACACATTAGGTAACTTCAAGATTCCCTCCAGACATGTTAACACACCGTTTTGAATAATAATTTGCATCTTGACCTTAGTAAATGATAGAATTACACACACTCCCTCTCCCTCGTTAAAAAAATCCAGAATATTTGACTGTGCAAATGTAATTTATTTCAAGCGTTTCAAACTGCTGGAGACAATGTGCCAGTGAAAAGTCCGTTCTCTTTGTGCCCTGGAGGCTCAAGGTTTCCACATTACTTTTGTGTCCACTCCTGATTGGCTCCAAAGTAGTTGTGATGTCACAAAATCCTGCAGGTATGTCCAGGTATTAAACTGAGATCTAAGGCGAGCACAGAGAAACTTTCCCTCTTCAGCAGATGAATGTAAAAACATCAAACTCTGCATATACATCATTCTGCAAAATGGTTCCCAAACATCCAACTTAAGTAACAATGAGTAAAACACATTTCATATATAATTTCAAAAATGATAAAAAACATCACATTATACAAATATAAAAAAACAAATACATACAACCAAATTTACAGGAAAAGTAAGCATCTGTTAAATGTCTTTGATGTACATTATGTCAAACATTTTGGGAATGTTAAAAGATTTGAGAAATGCAGTTGTTGGTTTTGATGTAGTGTGCAAACATGCATACTATAGTGTGCAGAAGTATTTGAACACAGTGTTGGAACTGGTTGCAAGTGGCACATGACCATAACAAGGGCTTTGGCCCAGAGAGGGGAGCTGTGGAGATGGCTTTAAAAGCACAGAAACAGTGGCCAGGAGCAGCAAATATACTGCTGGTGTTCCTTTAGATTACACATTTATTATCTGAAGCCTGACATATTATTGTTATTTGGGTATGCTGTATTGACACCTCAGAAGTGGGGATGAATGTCCTCTCGGACTCTCCTTGCAGTCTCAGGAGTGACCACCAGAGGAAGATATATTCAAACAAAGACGATCAAAAATACACTTGAGGCAACATGTTTGAGCAACTTGAGCAAATCCATTATTGAAGCTCATTACTTCTTCCAGAGGACAAGATTTTAACACTTTAAGTTTGGATTTTTTTTGTTTGACTTGGCAGACTGTGTGGTGGAAAAAAAAACATCTTTAAGTTGCAAATGCAGAGACAGGTCTCATACAGTGTATTGATGTGATTATGATTCCTATGAGCCATTTCACTGATCATTTTCAAATATATGAGCAGTGACAACTCATTTGAATATGGCAGGGGCAACATTTATTCAAAACTTCAGATTAGCGTTATTGTTTTCCTGACTTTGTGTGACATCATTGCACAATACATGTCTTTGGAGGATTAATGCATACCGTACAAAACTGCTCTTGTAGGGTACTCTATTGTATCAAGAGCTTTAAGACCACTATATTTGAAACTGTTATTAATGTCTAATCCCCTAATTCTCCTGTTGTGTTGGTGCATACATTTGTGCCTTTGTGAAATACTGTTGGTGTAAAACATACTAATTATATTTAATATTACTCTTCACACTATTGGATAACATATGGTGATAAAACCGGGAGATTTTTATAAATTTCTTTTCTCCAGACTTTTACTCCTGTCCCTAAAGGGGTCCTCTATTAAGTACTTTTTCATTTATGCAGCACTGTTCTACACACAACTGCAATAGGCTTCTCAGCTGCATGTAGAAACCATAGCCTATATATTTCCTCCCTCTCAACATGCCATTTTATGCTGCTTTTATTGGATACCATTTTGAGATGTAACTTCTTTTTCTTTCAGACATATTCAGTGATGTGTTAGAAGAGGTATTTGCACCCAGCAGTTTATGGGTATCATATTCCTGTTGTATACTGTGTCATATTTTAATAAAAAGGTTTAAAATAAAAAGATTTAAAAAGTGAAAAATCCAACTAGACCACCAGCTTAAAGCATCCAAAGGTTCTTTAAGGTTTTCAGCTCCGGGGTTGACTTTAGACGGCCAGAGCTTTTCTCAAAGTAGCTCTGAGACATGCTAAAAATATGCTGTGGGAGATATTTCACAATTTTTGAGCCAAATAACCGCAAAGGAAAGAATCCCAGAGGTGCTCTGGCGTGGGTTTTTTGACCTCTAGAATGAAATATTTTCCCTTGAGCTGCTTCAGTGGCTTCACTGGGCCTGACAGCCTGATACCATCAGCTGAGGGTTGATTAGTCTGTAATGACTTTGCATCATTTATACATCATTTTGGCAAGAATCACATCATATTACATCATCACAAGGGTTGGGTAATCAGACACAACAGTAGAAGAAAAATAATATTGATCACTTTCTTGGCAGAAACATGTATGCTTAACCTGAGAACTCCTGTGTGAACCTAAAGGCATATAATGCAACATTCAATGACCTAGTGGATACTGTATATGTGACATGCAATGCCATAATATAAACAACTCTTCACATAGCCTAATAATAATAAAAACGTTTTGATGACTTTGGATAGACGTATTTTAGAAAACCCTGTTTTAATTTTAGATTTTAACTTTACCTTTTAACCTGAGCTTCATCATCTTCACCAAACTCATGCCCTATAACTCGCAAAGTCACCTGCAGGGGATTTGGAATATCCGTCCTTATTTTCTTGCCTTTTGCATATAAATCCATGCAGGACAAGTGCGGCTTTGCATGTAACTTTGGCTCAGTCAGTGAAGGCAACGTGCAGACAAACCCTGAGAAGAGGTGGAGCTATGACGAGACTCATAAAACCCAAAGCTTATTCCTCAACTCACTGCCAAGGTGACGCGCTCAGCGGCTGACGAATAGATCCGACCTCCGCGGCTCACACACAGCGACTGGGCATGAACACGGGCCGGGTTCGGGAGTTTTTGGTCAAAGGTTTGCTCTCGGTTTCACATTTCTTCTACAAAAACAACCAACTCTGAGCAGAAGTAACGCGTAAAACTTTCACAGGACGCACAGACAGAGAGGCAGAGAAGTCGGCTACCTGAACTTGAGGATAACTTTGATCCACACTGTTGCTCTCCGGACTACAGAGGCACCACAGAGGGAATATGACAGCTGGCCACTGAAGGAGTGATAATCGGTGTACGCGCTTGGTGTCTCTTGAGGTGACCGCACGGCCAGATTATGCAGCATCCTTTGGACATGGGGGCGCATTACTATCCTCCGGAAGTTCATCCTGACCACAGAACTCATCGCTACAGGAGTTTCATGATAGAGGAGATCCTGACTGATCATCCGGAGCACAAAGCGTCGGCTCCGGCTGGGGAGCTCCTTAAATTCGGGGTTCAGGCTCTCTTGTCCGCCCGGCCTTTCCATAACCAACTGGGTAAGAGACATGGCTGTGAAGAGATGAATGAGTAACAGATCGAGATGATGAGAGCGGTTTCATGCTGAAAAAACTGGAAGAACAGAAATGAATAATATAATGAACTCTGAGGCGATTATTATTGATAACATATAGGCCTATTTAAAATTAGGATTATATTTAACCGAAAAAAATAAAGCGGGTGCGTATTTCACTCCTGATTTTTTAAAAAGTGTTTTTCGAGGAAACATCATTTTACTTGTGTCGCATTCAAGATTGTTTTTTTTTTTTTAAAGAGTTCATTAACAGCAAGCGATTTGCAATAATAAAGTAAAAATCAGACATAACCGAAATTATTGAGTAAGTGTCTCAGTCAAAGGAAATAACTGGAATAAATTCAATTATAATGTTAAGACGTGGAAATGTCTGATTTTATTTGTATTCAGACAAATACGAAACAATTAAAAGCAAGCTTAAATAGCCGTTGAGATAATAATAATAGTTTTTAAGTTGCGTGCGTAAAATGTGGATATTCTCTGCCGGGTGTCTTCCCAAGTGAAGAAAAAATTCTACATGATTGGGAGACATTGCAACAACTTTTAGTCTTATTACTGGTTAAAAAAATAAAATAATAGACACAAAAATTAAAGATGATAATGATAAATAAAAATGTAATAGTGTATTTGGCAAAATGCAGCCTATTGCGCGTCGTTTTTGTGTTTTGTTTGTCTTGGTTTTTCCTTTTTTTTTTTTTTTTTCATTTAAATGTCCACACTCACTAAACTGCAACGCCCGCTGATTATAAAAGTAATTTACATATCAACACCTGAAATTATTATTTAACTTCAATTAAAATTGTGTGGAAAAGGCGTGGCACTGTCCATCATATGCTGTCATTTGTTTAATCATGAAATCTGGTGCCTTATTTGGATTAAAGACGCAATCATGCATCCAAATCTGTTTTTAATAAAACATGATGATAGCCAATGTAAATACAAATAACATGACAGTCTTATTTTAACTTTTTAGGCCTATAAAGTTTACAACAAGGCCCCGTACCAGTACAGAGTTTAGCCTAACTTCATGTTCATATTGATCATAAATGTGTTGTGAATATATTTGTTTGTGATTAGTCAGCTGCAGATGTGAGACTGTTGATCCCTGTGTGGAAACAACACGGCCCTGAACTCTGACCTTAGAAGTCTGGAAAGTTCAGATATTTCTGCAGGCGACTGTAGAGACAGTCACATGTCATATACAGTGAAATGAAAGACTTTACATTTGCAGGGAGCTCATTGTGCCCATTGATGTTATGGTAATGTTTCCTGTCACATCTTAAACTAACCCAAACAATCTATAAACAGTGACCTGAGTTTAGTTTCTGAAACCAAACCCTCTGTTTGTGTGTCTTTGTTCCTTCTCTGGTCTTTTCAGTGCTTAAAGCCGACCAGACGAGCCTCCTCAAGTTCCCCATGTCCCCGCTGTCCTGCTCGCTCGGCTCTCCGCTCGGCTCCCCGCTCGGCTCCCCGCTGCTGTCCGCCGCTTCGGGCCTGCAGATCGGCGCTGCGTCTCACCACCTGCCGCTGGACCTGCACCTCCGCGGGAAGCTGGAGCACGGAGCCGATGGAGGCAGCAAGACCAAGAAGGGCCGCCGGAGCCGCACTGTGTTCACCGAGCTGCAGCTCATGGGGCTGGAGAAACGCTTCGAGAAGCAGAAGTATCTCTCAACGCCTGATAGGTGGGTTCACAGTCTGTCTGCTTAGTAGGGCTGCAGACGGGAGTTTACTGAGGTCACCCCACCGCCCTTAGGCCTACATTTGACCAGACAAAAAAACATGCAGCTATTTTTATTTGTGGATTTATTATTTCTTTGATTTTTTCCCCTTTAACGGTTTAAATAGTACTTTCTGTAGATGTTATTTCCCAACAATGATGTTTAAAGTCTTTTTGCATTGCTACTAAAATAGTTTAGAGTCCCCCTCAGTATTTAGAGCATGTACATCTGTCTTCCCCCAAAGTAGCAGACTTTTATATTGACAAAATTAAAGACATTTCAACCATAAATAGATGCAGACAAGGCACAAATTGTGACATAAAGAATCACCAGAATGCAGGAAATTAAGTGTTTGATGCTCATGATTTTTTGGCGGAGGACCCCTGTTTTATACGTGCCCCCCCCACCCATGTTGAAACAAAATCTATGCCCTTTGAGGTAGCCATGGTATTTCTAACAGCGTACACTTAAATGACTGGATGTGACAGTTTATTTTGCTAAGTTTTTACAAGATCGTTTGCCCATACTGAAAAAAAATGTTTCCAAAAGCTGAAACTGATCTGGAATAACTGAGTTTATTGATGTATTTGTTCCTCACAGAATAGATCTGGCTGAGTCGTTGGGCCTCAGTCAGCTGCAAGTGAAAACATGGTACCAGAACAGACGGATGAAATGGAAGAAAATTGTAAGTTATTTTTCTTTATGATGATGATGATAAAAACCAAGATGATGATGATGATGGTGTGGTAGTGGTTATTTTATGAGGTCAGGCCTACAATAACAGTGCAAACAACAAGAACAAAGAACAGGAAGAGTTTTGCTTTGTGTTATTTCAGCAGATGTTGATAGTCAGTAGAACAGCTTGACACTGACTCAGACTGAAATGTACACTCAATCCTGCATGCACGAGGGCCACATTAGAGGAACAATGGGGAGTACGAGAGTTGTTATTTGTAGGAATACTCCACCTTTTAGGAGGTCATATGAAAACTGTTATGTCTTTAAATTTAGTCATTGATGGAGAATTTGCAGCATAAATAAACTGAAAATATGGTATTTTACATCTGTGTTGGTGTGATGACTAGAGGTCACATAGGTCATCCTTCCTTTTATCTTAACTTGCATTAGAGTCTGAGTTGAACTAATTCTTCTGCTAATGTTAAACCTGCAGGTGTTGCAGGGAGGAGGCCTGGAGTCACCCACTAAACCAAAAGGCCGCCCAAAGAAGAACTCCATCCCCAGCAGCGAGCAGCTCTCTGAACAAGAACGATCCACCGCCGACACTGACCGCCAGTCCGAAGGCTCGAGCTCCCACTTAGAGAACACTCAGGAGGAATGACCCGGCAGATACTCTGACTCTATACGCAGAGCCCCTGGGACGCTCAGGATGGAGCCAGACTGTAAACGGAGTGGAGAGGATGTTCTGATGCTCCTCGAAGCTGGACTGTCTTTGTGCAGACTCCAAAGACTTGCAGGCCCGGCAGAAGCCTGAACTGTACAAGCCGACATCCTCCAACAGCCATGTGTTTTTTTGTCGTAGCCCTACCATGCATTCCCTCATGATGAACTTGCTGCTGTTGAAGAGGGAGCTCAAACCTTTGCAGTAGGTCTAAACTTTATATTCTATGGATCCACTCTCACTCATCTGTTTTTGCATTCCCTTTGTGTAACTGTGCTATGTTTAATTATTAAATATATTTTCACTAATACTGTTCTCTGTTTATTATAAAGGACACAGGCTCATTTTAATCCAGCGTGCACAGCACAAATGAATATGATGATGATGATGATGGCGATGGTGACAGCTCATCAGTCTCACACAGTTCACATAGCTCAGGGCCTAATATGGTTACATACCCTCACAACAAGAAAATGTTTCATTGATTGCTGACCACACGTAAAAAAAATAACAGCGTGAGAGAGGGAAAGACAGTAAATGCAGCCAGGCTGATTAAATGATACCAATTGAACAGACCTCTAGAAGTGGATGCTGGTTTAATGTTATCATAATAGGATCTAGCAGGAGACATGTGGATTCACACATTGTGCTGTTGTTCATTATGTTGTGAAAGAAGCTGACTCTTCCCAGGGGCAAATGGAAAGCAGAGCAAAGAAACTTGTGTTTTTTTTTTTAAATATTCTAAATAATGTTAATTTTCTGCTGCAGGTGAGAAAGACATATTTACAGCAGATGTGGTTATTTTAGGTTTATTTACTTAGAAAGTTTTATTTTAAGTGTTATTATGACCTCACAGCATAGTGCCAACAGCATTGCTTGAATTTGTTTAATTTATTCTACACGATTACAGCTTTGTAGTATATTCCCAGTGCTGTGATTGTGCTTCAGAGACATGAAAACTCCCTTTTTATTTTTATTATTTGATTATTTAATTTCTTTTTTTTCAACAGTCGCTATAACGAGATACGCTGGACACAAATCTGGTTTTATTTTGACTTCATTTTGTTTTTAGGAGTTAACATTAAACCTTAGTTGAGTTTAGATAGCAGAGATGTCGACGAGGACATCAGTAACAGCTTTAACGGCCGTGCGGCGTTCAGGCTCAGTAAAAACGCGTGTTAAACAAATAAGCATTTCTTGGCAAATTATCTTTGGTATGATCGCAATATTCATTAATATCTACATTCAACCCGTCTACAAAGAATGTATAAATGTTTAGTCTGATTCAGGTAGCTGAGACAATCTTTATGTGAGTCAGTTGCTGTGTGCAGTTTGACCTGTCACTTTCACGTGATTTTAGTAGCCTAATTCCTAAAAGTTCAGGAGACCAATTTTTAGCAGGTTTAGTCAAATTAAGTGGAGTAAATTTTGCATTTTCAAACAACTTATTCGGGCTTATTTGAAATGCAGATGGCAGAGGTGTGAGGCATTAACACCGTCAGACAACACGCAGGCCGTGAACTCCACATAAACGTATCGTGTTGACTGAACTCAACCGAGGCCTCCTCTCATAACCTTTCATACCTTCTTATATCAACTAGGTCCAGTGTGTGTGTGTGTGTGTGTGTGTGTGTGTGTGTGTGTGTGTGTGTGTGTGTGTGAGCGAGAGCTCAAAGCGCTGAAGGTTTAACAGAGACCAAATGAGTTTTAATAGACGCTGATCAAAGGCAGAGCACAGCGGTACATTACAGGCCTTCACGTTTCTTATTAAAACACTACTATTACGTATAACACGCCGAATCCAAACTCTCACAATTTTGTGCAGCCTAATATTAGTCATAAGTTATATCATCGGAAAATATGTGCCTAAGTCAGTGTTACCCCATATGGGTCTGCCACGGTCAGAGTGGTGATTTTAAAATTACATTTCCATGCTAAATTATGTTTTTACGCAAATTATGGAAATCTGATATTTTATAGTTTCTTTATACTTTATTTTTTCTTGGAATGTATTAATAGCATCTGTAGCTCACTGGGCCAAATACTTCTTAAAAGTACAGTCTAAACAACCCAAGTTATTTAATCAGTGCGAGATCACTGCAAAGCCCCCAGTGTGCAGCAGGAATATTAAAGTTATTTAAATATCTTGAAGTGGGATAAAGTCCTCTAAGCGCGTAGTTACAGGTAACTTTTTTCTTTTCATGTGAATATCAGTCTTTAATTCAGTAATTATTGATAAGCATGGATTACAGATTGTTGGTAGTTATTCATCTTTTTAATAAAGGAAAATTACACATCTAAAGTTGTCACGAAACAAACAAAAACAGTATAAACAGGCCTGAGCAATGACATGAAATCAAAGCAGGTTAAATACGCTCAGTCGCCTTTTCATTATACAATAAAACGCCCAATTGAATGTGTAAATGAACAAAGCAGATGCAGCTGTGGACGACACACACCTCACCACTCAGATAATATTTAATATTAATTTAAACGGAACACACATTTTGAGTTGGTTCTGCTTTTTCAGGCAATTCTCTAAAATGTATTATGGCGTTATACGGATTAAGAAAGCTGTTAACGTCTGTCTTTTCCCAATCTGCCTCACAACGACACTTTAATGGAGTCAAAGAGTGTTGTAATAACGCGTCACTGCGCACGGGATAAAACACTAACGTCGTTTCTCATCAGGTCATGTTACCTGCCATGACACAAGTAGTTATATGTAAAATAAAACATAAATAAAAAAAGGTTTATGATTGAAAACATATATATTTTAACAGCCCCCCCACATCAGCCAAAAATCTGTAGACACAGATGACAAATATTTGGGCACCCTTCTGTGCTATCAACCTGCAAATAATTTTTTTTGTAAACATAATAATGGTATTTATTTTCACAAATTATGCAAAATCCTGAGACAATTATGGCTGAAGAGTGATCTGAAAAGCATCTGTGTTTTGATAACATGAAAAGTTTTCAAAACACAGAAAATGGTATTAAATTGTCCTTAATTACCGAACACCTCATTTCTTTAGAAATATGACTTTAGTGTGAATATATACATGTATATTGTATTGTATGTTTGTATATATTATATACATATATATGATAGGCCTCAGAAGAAAATTCAGTGCAAGTCAATAGTGAAAACACACTGTGTCAAATCTTGATAGTCTCTGCTGTGTGAAAGCAAACACTTGAAACAGAATTGTTAAGACCTTGCGGTTTCCACCAGCCTTATTTTGGGCCTGATGACCTTGAGGTTAAGATATTGTCCTTGAAGCTGGCAGTGTGTGGGATCAATAAGCAGCTGGATCTTAACGCCGCAAACATCAGCTTATGTCAGCGTGTGTTTAAGTGCTGTAAACAGAAGAAGAGTGCTCAGATCATTCACTTCAAAGCAAACGTGTCTTAAATACAAAATTTAAAGGTCTGAATTTCAGACACCCACCCACACACACTATACTTAAAAGACCTTTACTGTGCATCTGCTTATTCTGTCTTAAATCCATCACACAGAGGCATTTTCTTGGATTCTTCCTTTAATATAAAATTACCAGCACCTTAAGTTTCAAAGACCTGCTTTCATCAGTAAGGTTCAGCACTTATTCCAGCAACCTGGGTGTCATAATTACATAAAGACAAACCATTTTTCTTGCTTAAAATGTTAAGTATGGAATTCACATTACGATGAAAAAGTGGCATATTTTGAACTATTGCATAGACTAAATAACCTTATAGTTTAAATTAAGAGTTCATAATATTTATATTAGTTTCATCCAGATGAAGGGCGGTGATGCCTCCGAGGCTTAATAAACTCTCTATATTCATTTTCACTGGCTGCTCCTTACAAATAATGGAGATTCTTTAAATTCCTGCTAATCATCCCAAATATCTTTCTCTTTTTTCAAAGTGCACCTCTTTTTTACTCGGTGGTCTTGTATAACAGCTCTCAGTTTCAACTAAAGAGCCACATGGACATCTGCAAGTCCCTGCCACACACACACACACACACACACACACACACACACACACACACACACACACACACACACACACACACACAGTCATCATCATCATCATCATCATCTTGGCTAATCAGTCCTTCGCCCAGAATGTCAAATTTATGTCAAGGCTTAATCATATGCAGATTAATGACAAGTTAACCTTAACAACAGAGCTGAGAGCTAAAGACTCCCAGCTAAAAGGAAGACAAACACATTTTTAGAAATGCCTCTCTCACTATTGTCAGCTTGTAAATGGTACAAGGTGTATGTGTGAGGTGGCCTTTGCTTCACAGTACGGATTAAAGCTGCAGCAGGCTGGATGACGCAGGCTTTATCCACGTGCACATCCTCTCTCCTGGGCCGAGTGTTGGACAGCAATGACTTCCGACATAAATTACAATCAGGAGGAAGAGTCAGCCGCCAGGAATCTGCAGATTCTGAACATCCATACTCGACGCAATTTAATCATTAAGGGGACCCTTTGTGGTGGCATGATAGCGCTCCGGTGCGAGCAATGAGAGGTTGACCCCAATTTTTGAGAGCGGGTGTTTATGGAGTCAAAAGGTCTGTGCTTAGACAGAGCCCAGGCTGGGGGTCTGGAGGGGGGGCCCAGCGTCCGCCCAGCCACGCACAGGAGAATTTCTCCACGATTAAAGAGCCCCTGATTAATCTAACGTATGTGCCAAAACTGCACATGCGGCGTATGATCCCAATTAGACTGAAACCCAACTCTGTGCAGGCCCAGCTCCACATTAGCTCTGCCATTCTTCTCTTTGTTTTCACTGGACGTTCCCTGACAACATGCCTGTTTTATAGGACTGTTTTAGATTCTGTTTGTGGAGATAATTCTGACTGAATGATGTTCATATTGAAAGTTATTATTGTTTGATATAATGGAAACACAAGCACGGGGCTTTGATGGTAAACAACTGAGGAGAAACATTTCTGAAGTAGCCAAAACAACACAAAGATACAGCCAACTGAGTCATGAGACAACTGCTCGACATAATGAGTGTGTCATTACAAGCCTACCAGTATTGCAGACACTGATGTGACATCAGGACATGATGTGCTTGAATGATAGAGTTATATGATGTCATTTTAGAGTAAGTTGCTGAGGTCACCAGAACATCTTGGGTGTAAAAAAAAATTCGACCTCCACCCTGAGGTGAATGGGATTCTGTTTTGTGGTGCCAAGGGTGGATTACCAGTCAGGAAGAGGGGCAAATAGTTTATGCTACTTTATTGAGAATTTGGACTTGTTTACCACTCAGGCACAGTCTCAGCTGACATGATGAGGGCCTTGAAGCTGCACTAAACAATATTTTTATATTAACAATGACCTAATTGGCTCTTAGTAATGAACCCCAGCTCTACAAAACAATTTGGTGTCTGTCCACTCATCGCTTCGGTTGTATGGCCCACAACTTCACTATTTAAGTTATCGACCAGCAGCAACAGTAGTTTTAAAGGTTCTGTATGCAACATTCAGAGCATTAATATAGCTGCAAATCACAGTTCGCTATGTAAAGATATAGGGGTGTAACAGCGTCCTGAGCAGAGAATGAAGTCACGCCACCTCTGTGTGTGTTATATTCCGAGCTTCTCTTTGGTTTGTTGTGGTAAGCTGGTCCAGCCTTGTGTGCACATTAATGTATTTGCGTGTCCCACTGTCTGGCCCACTGCTACCGCTTTTCCCTGCACTCATATGGCCAACACATTCTCTGCTCTGACCTCGTCACATATCACCGCTTGGTCATGGACTTTCCACGTCGACACATGACGTGCAAGGTAGCCTGAGTGTGTCTGTTGTTGACCTTCTGGAATACTGTGTCAACTCCAGCCTGTCACATGCATTGTGTCTTTTCAAAATACACTTCCGTTTTCACAGGAATTGTACAGTTTGCATACAGTGCCTTTAATATAAATGTACTCAATGGCACACCGTGAACTTACGTTTTTTCCTTCAATCACAAATGCACATAGTTACGTTTAGCGAACACACGCACATGGTTAGGTTAAGAATAAAATAACAGAGTTTGGCTTTACATGTGTACGTTTAACAAACACCAGCCGCAAGAGGAAAAGTCGGTGACTGTTGGACTCATCCACCTCCCCTCCCACCAACCCTACTCAGAGTTATCGTCTCCTTAAGTTACGTTCTGTCTAGCTGTGTTTCTCCCTGATGCTGTCAGGTGCCATGACACATTGACGGCGCCCGGCTGCGTATCATGAGTGAAAGGACAGCATTTTTCATTGGTGCCTGACACAGACGTCACTGCTGAGTGCTTGTATTCGACGACTTCGGAGTGATATGGCAGTTACCACTGGTATCGGGACATCAATGTTGCGTGAGTGTAGTGCCCACCCACCTGTCCCCTCCCTGGTTAACACCATTAGCTCTGTCAGCACTGAGGTGCACAGCAGCTAATTTTTGCCCAGGGGCACCCCTTGCATATATAGGCTATATATTATATATAGGCTATTGTACTATAGTATTTAATGTATTGTTGTGTATTTAAGAAAAGTGTCCTCGATTATCCAGACCTCACTGTGAACAGTGTCATCGACTATATCTTCAGTGGAAAGTACCTCAGTGAAAAATGTTTTGGGTGCAGAGAGGTGACTCAGAGACTGATACAAATAAAAACTATGTCCATGGTTAAAACAGATAAGGTTGAATGTATATTTTTGTACTATGGGTGAACTGAGATTGTACAAATAGAAAACCCTGAAAGTATCAAGGATGGTGGACTAGCTGCCAACCAATTACATTCTTCATAAGTCACAGCTTGGTATGATTTACCAACACTTCTCTGGTGTAAATATGCACTGTAAAATATCATTTGATGATTCATTTCCAAAGTAATTCTCCATTTTGCATGATAATCAATTATCCTGGCAATCAGCTGCACTCACATTAACACATGACGCGTTCACAGAGGCCCGGCTTTATAAATAGCTCCGTGTGACTCCCATTCATTATGAGGCTGAACTCTCAGCACTCTGAGGGGGGACATGAAGTGAACCGCAGAGCAACATTTGCAGTTTGAAGTGACGGAGAATAAAGTCCTCACTGTTTCACTCTCTACAACAACTTGTGCCAGTGAGTGGGCACTCACCCAGGGCTGCAGTTTAAATAAATACTATTTTTTATGTGTACTCAGACTTCAGAGTCATGTTTTATAATTCAGAATGACCAGAATGAACATTCTAGTTGCTCTATCCATCTCAGGGAAAATTATTTTTCTCAGGATGTAATTTATCTAGGTTTTCTTTTTTGTAAAAAAAAAAAAAAAAAAAAAAACAGCTGGACCTACACTGTGGGATATGCAAAGTTTGGCTGAGAGGTAATATTAAAGTAATGACACTGGTAATATTATTATTGTTATGATCATCATGGTGACCACTATGAATTTATGGCTTTTAAATTTCTGTATATACTTAGTGTTCAGCTGGTCACAGCACTACATTTCCCATAAATCACTATTCTGTCTCACATTGTACTCTTTATTATGACATTATTTTTCATTTCTAATGTTGACATTTAAATGGTCTGTTCACCAAAATTACAGAAAAACATATACTTACTTACCTTTAGATGTGTTTAGCCATGCAGTTAGTTTGGGTTTTATTTGCCCAGAGTTTTCCACTGCCACCAACAGATGGAAATGCATTCAACATGTTTGTTGGACCTCTGAGATACACACAATGTGTTTTGGTGAGTAACACTGAATGTAAACCTAACTTTTGTTTGTTTACAAGAAAAGTCCAGCGGGCAGCTTAGCAGCATTGTTTAATATGCTTCTGATGGAAATACAACAATGGGACTCACATGGCAAACCTTTAAAGGTACATCAAACATGGCCGAGCCCAGTGAACAAACTAAAGAGGTGACTTCTCAACAAAATCAGCAGGTCGGTAGCACAATGTCAGTGAAGGTGTTATTATTCTGAAGTCACCACAAGATTTGGAAATTAAGTGTCAGTTCACCCAAATTACTAAAAAAATTATTTTCTCACTTTTACAGAGAAGTCAAACCGCTTGGGTTTAACATGTTTTGATTTTGAGGTATCTATTTGAGTACAATGGAGTGAAATAGAATTAAGCGATGCTCTGACCCTTTGACTTTCTGTAACTGGCGCACTTTTCTCTATAGGTAGGCTACATGCTACCTCATACTCATACTATCTGAGAACAGAATATATATATTTCCCCACTTATCTTAAAGGTTCTGTATGCCACATTTAGAGCATTAATATAGCAGCAAACAGCTATTTGGTATGTGAAGATGTAGTGGAGTAATGGTGTCCTGAGCAGAAAATTAAGTCTCCTTAAGCTCACTGTGTGTGTCGTAATCCAACTCCTCTGTGGTTTGTTGTGGTTAGCCAGTCAGGCCGCACATGGATGTTACACAAGTGTACGATCCCACTGGCTTGCTTATTGCTGCCATTTTGCATTTTGCTCATTAGGTGGTTACCTGTGATATTTTAACAGTATTGTTGCAGTTGAGTAGCGCCCACACTGTTTCTGGAGTTAGCACTATTAGCTGCTAGCCACCAGCAAAGCCACCTCCATGTTGAGAACCGTGTCCAGACAACACATAGCCTCTGAATTTCGTGGTTCCTTTAGGGGAACTATCTGTTCAGGAGAAAGTAGTTCCAGTGAAAACTGCTCACAGTGGAGCATGGATTATCCAGAATAATGGGGACTCTGTTTAACTGCTGTTCATTTCTTTGCACAACATTTCCATAAGACTGATGACTCAAGATGTGGACAAATAATAACACCACAGACTGCATGGGGTGTCCCTCTAGACCCCAAGTGGTGGTATCAGAAAAAGAAATTGAATCTGTCCTGGAACACTGCGATGAAGCATAGACAGCTCCAGTTTTCACCAGGTTTGTTTCAGCTTTACTCCAAGAAAATCAGAATAATTTGAAAGACGCTAAAAAATCGACACAAAATGGCATTAAGGGGATGTTATTTTTTTATTTTCCTTGTCAGAAGAAGGAAATCCAAGGTTTCAACTCATAATTACATGTAGAGTTATTTCCAAACACATTGCTTCCTTTAAGCCTTGGATAGATTTTTCCCAGGAAAGACCAACATAGATCAATTTTATAGTCATTTAGCATATTGTTGTGTTCCAAATCTTTTTCACTCATAAGCAATAAAAATCAACTACTTACAGTTTAAGTATATCTTGAAGTGGACTGACGTTTTCAACAATCTAAGTCTTTCAAGATCTAATTTCAGCACATGCACTGTCAGAATTTCCCTTGTTTAAAGAAAAATATGTTATTTAAAGACTTGCAAAGATGGTTTTTATTTATCAGTGTGTTTATGAGCAGTGATGTAATGGCTTTCAGCTGGTTGGATAGTAGTAAGTAGCAAAAAGACATGTATTTATACGAAAATATCATGGGTTTTTACTTTAATGGTGTTGTTGGCTTTCACAGTCAACACAAAGAAACTGTAATAGTAGCAAACTGGACAATCATCATTATCACAATGCACTCTCAGAGTCATTTTCAGACTTAATGGAGTTGTGTTAAAGTAAAGTTTCCTCCTGCAGGTGTCAGGTGATTTCCTGTGGCTCAGATCACGGCTCTCAGTCGTGCAGCTAATGGGAAAAGGCATTAGAGGACATAAACAAGAGCACATCAGCCCATCATGAAGCTCCCCTCTCAGCCCACCGCCCCTCCAGTCAGCTCTGTGAGCACAGTTTGCAGGAAACGTCAGCCGGCGTGATTGATTTGAGATGGCCGATTCCCTGACTTCATGCTTGTATAAAGCAAGACAGCTGTTGGGAGAAATCAAATTCCTGCAGGAGCTGGGGAGACATATTTTTTCCATCTGTTTAACAGAGTCGTTGCCTTTCGCTCGACGAGTAAATAAAAAAACATGGCCAAGATGTGGCAGGAGGTCAGTGAAACCCTCATTATATAGCAATTACAGCACAAAACCCCTTCCCTTTCAAAATCCAACTTGAAAGTCAATCCCACTTTCTAGGGCTTTTCAAAAGTAAGACATGACAAGGCAGCCATCTATCTTTGGTAACAACTTCAAGACTTATGTTACCCATAGTGCATAGCTAAAGGATTTACCCTGTCGTTCATTTGTTTTTGTGAAAGATTCCTCTTTAGTTTACTCTTCAGAACACGACCAAATCTTTTACCTCTTACACATATTTCCTAAAACACTGAGGCCTTTTTACCGACTCTTTAAACAAAATACAAAGTCATGACAGTTTGTCAGGCCGTCTTCACATTGCCTCCCAAGAGCTGTTTGGACAGATCCTTCACTACAGACATCTTATCACTTCATTTCTCATTAAAGCCCTCTTTAACTCGTTGCGGATGTGTTCTGTGTTCATACTGTGCTTCTTATTTAGATGTAGCTGATAGTCTTAAGCATTTCTGTACTGGCTAAACGATTGAAAGCAGCTCCACAGCAGCCGTGCATAAGCACTCTGTCTTAAGTGATACAGATTATAAAAACAGATGAAACCCAAGAAGCGGAAACTTCGTTTGAACAGCACAGAAACACTGTGAGAAAACATAACAGCCGTTTGAGCTACTGACTCCTGATTCTTATCATTTAGCATAACTCTTCAGGTGGCTCCCAAAGCTAAACAGAACATGTTTAGTTCAGAAGTTATTATCTGAAGTTATGTTATTATCTGAAGTATTAGCAGTTGAGGTTGGTGTGCTCAGTACAATCTGCAG
This sequence comes from Cephalopholis sonnerati, assembly GCA_019142605.1. Classification (NCBI taxonomy): domain Eukaryota; kingdom Metazoa; phylum Chordata; class Actinopteri; order Perciformes; family Serranidae; genus Cephalopholis; species Cephalopholis sonnerati. Next base: position 37,750,562 of record JAGQAX010000002.1, read on the forward strand.
AGGGTCTTTAAAGAAGCTACTTTGAAGCACCACTTGATCCTCTGAAGGGTTGTTTCTAGTTAAAGAATCAGTCATGGTCCATGTCACTCTGACATTATGAATATTAGAGCATATAGAGTTTGGATTGGGTCTGTAGCGTATATTAATTAGTCATTTTTTGAATATTTAATGAAACTAACTAGTCTGAAAATCCTAAGTGTCATTTTCAAATTGCTTGTTTTTGTCCTAAAAATGTACAACAATATAAGATAAGGAGATAAGTTTAGCTAGAAGCACACTTTAAGTTTGGGTCTTTCTAACTCCTTGGATGCAACACACCAAATATGGTCAGGTCAGTTCCTGAAAATGAAGATTTTATGATGTTTTTACTTCATAACGTGAGGGGACAGGTTACCTAAAGGTCCAGTGTGTAGGATTTTGGGGTATGATATTATGTTTATAATCATGTGAAAATAAGATTCATCATGTTTTTGTTACCTTAGAATGAGCTGCACATATCTACGTATGGGGCAGGTCCTCTTCCACAGAGTCTGCCATAATGTTTCTACAGTAGCCCAGAATGGGTGAACCAAACCCTGGCTCTAGATAGGGCCATTCGGGTTTTCACCTGCGTGCCTACACGCTTGGCACACGGGAGAAGTTTCAGTTTTGCAGCCTCACCACTTGATGCCACTAAATCCTACACATAGGACCTTTAGTGCCTTGGATGTGCTAAGGAGTTACAGCTCTTGATCAGTGAGGAAAAACTACAACTTGGATTTTATTTGCTAGCCATCGCTTTCATTGGTTATGATAATATTGTCTCACCAAATTAACTGCTGAGATCTAGGATCACGGTGTTAAACAAAACCCTCAGGTTAGTCACATTTATTGGAAGAGAAAACTGTCTGTCACAGTTTACAGAATGACTTCCCGGCTCAACTCTGGCTCATCATACTTGCCATGGCTGTGCATGCACTTAGTGTGCAATGAGGAATTATTAATGGAATTGTAGGTGCTAAACTTGTTGGCCTGTCAATACATGTTCTCATGTTGTCAAATACGGACGCATTGTCATGCCCCCTGACGTCTCATAGTGACCCACAGGGCACACTCTGGCTGACACACAACTGCAACACGTCCTAACATGAGGTAAGTTTTGTGAAGATGTTGTGGTTAAGTTTAGGCAACAAAACAAATTGGTAAGATTTAGAAAAAAGATTGTATCTTTGGTTAACATTAATATGTTTGTTATACGACATAAGTACGTCACTTGTATGAAGTCAGCAACGATTAAATTACGTAACGTTACGTTAAAACAACATTGACTTTTATCTTCACATGGGACACAAACTTTGGTCTCCTGGGTAAAAGACTTCTTTCGTTCAATCCATTCACCTCCTCTTTTACATCAGTTGCTCTCAGTGTCAACTATCGACATGGATGGGGGTACAGTGAGTGACATGAAAGCTCAGTGCATCTTATCTCAGTGACAAGGTGTTGGTATTTGATGACCTAAGGATGATGGACTGGCTTGTCCGCTTTTCAGCCCAGAGCAATTTCTTTTCCTAAGAATCTTTTTCCCTCCCTTGTTCACTTGGTCATGTTGATCCTGAAGTGGAAACCTTTTCATGTTAAAAAAAGAGACACTCAAAAAAAAAAAAAAAAAGGCATACGGTAAAAATGCACTGTACAGCAAATAGGAAGTGATTTCAGACACAGTCCAGCCAAAAAACAAGATTCTGAAAAGCAGAAAAGTGGAACCCACGCCCTTGTGTTCTTGAGTTTTTTTTATTATCTAAATGTCTTTTAACATTACAGAATCATGCAGTGAAAGATTGCTTCTTATTTCCTACATTGATCCCTCGACATCCCATTTTTTCCCTTTTATGTTTTTCCCTTCTAACAATGCAAGACAGTGATAATTAATACACTGTTGGAGTAATGTGCATGAATGGACAAATCATTCCCCTCAGACCAATTACAACCAATTACAAGGAATGTTTCCATTATTTACGATATTATGACAGCTTGACTGCAGCTGCATCATATTATTGCAATTATCAGTGATTCTAAATACTTTAACTGAATATCAAAGACAAAGTATAAAGAAGAAAATTGCTGTGGCTATTTCAAAAGGCACAATCACAGCTTTTTAGAGTTTGTTGTAGCTATTGTATTACAACATATCACAACAACTGTTTTCTGATTTAATAGGTTATGACGTCTTACAAATGACATCTTCAAAGAATGTGCATCACAGCAGTTTCAGGATACATGTTGTCTGGATATTTATATGAACAAGACATGCACAACACAATTATACTGCCCAATTTCCGGCAATTGCTTTTAATTTTACAACCTTCTGTTGTATTTCCAATCCTCTCTCATTTGGTTTGATTGCAGGCTGTTGGAATATTCAGTGTGGATTAAAATAGCAGAAGGCCTTCGGTGTTTGTCGACTGGAAGACACGGTCGTAGTAATCTCCCAGATGTGCCTCACATGGCTCTGGAATCACTGGAGAAGTTTCCTCACAGGCCTTATGTGGATTTCAGTGAAAACAATCAGAAACTCCTGGCACAGGAACTGTAAGTAATTCTATGATGGCCTTGGAGACAGTAACAAGAGGTGACAGTTATAATCACCGTTGTATAGCCATGACTAGTGGCAAGATATGTGGAAGAGATTCCTTAACATGTGGATGTAAAAGGACGGATGTAAAAGATGTGCATGGAAAACATGTTGGACATGACTTAGACTACACTGGAGGACCTAACCTTCAATACATCCTCCTATCTGTTCAAGCTTTATGATCTATTCTTCGGTACATCTTATTTAGTGAGGCTGTGCTCCCAACAGCATCAGCTGTTTCAGCAAGTGCACAAAAACAACATGTTTACATGTCAGATGACGTTATTATAGAACCACAAAGTCCACATAGGGAGGAGGTGGATGTGGATGGTTGGGTCAACAAACAGTTTGACGTTATAACCATTGTTTGTTGCCCATTTTCTACCCAACATCAACTCTTTTAACCAAGACAATACTCCTATCCCTAACCAAATTGCTATTATTATAACCATGACAACAAAGGTCTTGTAACCTTGACAAAATACTTATTTTAACCCAAATCATGATCTTTTTCTAACCACATTGTTTTTGTAACAAACCTAATCAAACCTAACCATAGCGTCGCAAGATCAGAAAAAGGTTTTATTTTGGAAACGTCAATGTCATTCTGCTGACAGTGGCATCAGATCAAAATACACACACACACACACACACACATGCTCACACATGCTGTATATAATGTACATAAATATACTGTGTGTATACTTAGATTGACATTTAGACATGTCACAGTAGGAAAACACAGGTGTGAATGTTGAAATGACGGATGGCTCAGGCTCCATATAGCTGCTTCGGTTTCAGGGTCCTGGCATTAGCTCGCTGTCACACTGTCACAGCTTAGTGGGATAGTTTAATATAACAGAGCCATTGTTGATGTTATTAATAACATTTGTGCTTTCCCTGCTGTGACAAGTCAAAATATCTGCTGTGCTATGCTGGCCTATGGTAATTGATTTATGTGACAAAACAGAAAGCTCTTACTTTCTGCCATCAGCAGCTGCTGGAAGCATTCATGATGCTAATGAAAAAAATGACTCTCCAACATGTTTGTCTGTTTAGTAAGCTGGCAGACATGAAGTAACATTCTTTCTGCAGAAGAAAACATGCAACTTTATTGGAGATTTGGTCTGTTTTAATAACCCTGAGTGACAAAGTCCATCACCTCTTGTGTGGTTTTATGTAGCCTGTTTATAATATATATCAATATGGCACTTGTCTTAAGGTTCAGTCACACCTGAAAGTGCTCCAACACAGTTCATGTGGCACACCCTTGTGAAACAGCCGGTGCTGGAGGCATAGTGGCTCCTCGACTGGTATGAGTAGTTGGTGAACTACTGTAACTAACAAGCTATTTGCTAACACACTAGCCTGCCACTAATGCTCTTGCTAACTGTCAATTAGCTCTGCCGCTAATAGGACGATAAGTTAACAGTAATTCTGCATTCAAATGAGGTCGTCCATCTGAGTGTCCTCCTCTTGAGTTATTCATAACCTTGTTAGTGAAAATCTTCTGGAAGCTAGAGTTCACGAGTTGTGATGTGTTAGCTGACGGTTTCAGAAATGGCAGAGACAATGGAAGTACATTTTATAGCAACCTTTTGAGTCCACTCTTTAGTTTACTAAAGCTAAAGTATTGCTCTCACTATTGATATTTAATAGCCTTTAATGGCTACATACAAAGAATTGGATTGCCAGATTTTAAGTTTAGGAAAACTTTCCTGCTATAGTGCAGCACATGTGATAAAGCTAACTGCCCTTTAATGTAGTACTTCTGGGGTCACTGCAGAAGCATAATGCTGCAGAAAATGAATAAATCAAAGCTGAATGTTCTGCGGCCAAACCACATTTCAAAAGTTTTCAACTCATGACACTTCACATGAAAAAAAACAGTTTTGTTCCAAGGCCACCCAGGCCACAATGACACATTTTATATTATTCTAGCGTTACTTTGCTACAGTCAAATCAAAGATGGGTATTCAACCAATAATGTCCCTGATCCCTCCCATTTTACCCACATGCTCCCCCACCTCCACCCGCAAGATTAACCAAATAACACTGCGGCCGCCAAGAATATCTCAACGAGCCATACACGGACTCACGTCTCTCCGAGGAGGAAAAAAAACCCCTGTTTAACAGTATGGTGCTTAAATTGGCAAAAGATTCATGACCTGTTAACACACTGGGGGGCAGAGGCAGATATGCCAGTGCATCCCATTAAAGCTCAGGACAGTGTGCATTAAGGAGCTGGCTCTCTTAAACATACCAATCAAAATATTAATGGTACGTTATAAACACTGTGCCTTTATCTGACAGTGATTTACTTTACAAAGACCTTAATCCAAGAGCGCGGAGCGGCTCTGCTCATTAGCAGTGGCCTTTAGCTCACACTCTGGGGTGACACACACAGGTGGACGCTGAGCCTGGACTCACTATTGTGTTTATGTTATCTTTTCATAAGCTCTGTTTGAAATTTGTCAAACTGCATCACTGTTTAAATATGTGCCAGTCAAAATTCACACTGCCAGATGGGTGCCTTTCTGCTAACCTTGCCCAAGGCTGCTCAGCCACACAGCACTTCTTTCTCCCTATCTTTCTCCTCTTTCTCCATACCTCTCCTTCAGTTTCCCTCCTGCGTCCCCAGCACTGCTAGCTCTGTCAAAAACTGACTATCATGACTCTAATTTACTTTTAAATGAAAGCGTGTGCCGGCTATGAAAAAAGGTGCATGTCGCTCATGATAACTGCAGACAAGCGACAACATAACAGTTACGAGCAGCAGAATTGTCGAGAACAGACGTCCTATTATAAAGTTATGTAGGTGTTAATGTTTATGGAAACAGCGAGGGAAAACTTTGACAGAAAACAACCCAGTAATTAGCTGCAATTTAGATTTAGCAATGGGACCCACCACACACACACACACACACACACACACACACACACACACACACACACACTGAGTGAAACAGAGCAGCTCAATCATGCGCTCCTTTCCTCGCCTGCATTAGGGAAACTTCTCAAAAACTTTTATTCATGACAAAAAAATTGGCCCTTTACTCAGAGGACCATACTGTACCAGTTCTGCCCATTAACCACTTCTACATCATTGTTCACTATTTTAACAAACCGTACTATTGTGTTTTACAAATGTGGCTGTCTTTTTCCTTCCACTTTCCATTAATTTCTAGGATTTACTTTAATTTCTATACAATCATTATTGCTCTTATTTATTAAATTTGTTGCCTTTATTTATATTCATATATCACACTGGAGCATATATATCAATTGGTGACATGTGTGAGACACTATTTTGTTTTTATATGGAGCATAAAAATGACAAATAAAGGAATCTGAATCTGAGTCTACAACTCAGTTAGATACTTACTTTATTCACTACAATTAATATCAAGTTTCTTGTTTCTTGTTAATGAGACTTTATTGTTGTGTGGTAATGCTATCTAAGCACTGACTGATCTGAAATGTGTGCACTGTTTTACTTCATAACCATAATGTAACATTCACAGAAATTCAGAAAAACAGACTTCATGTTCACTATATTGTATTATGCAGCTTAAAGGAACAGTCCGGCGATTTTCCATATTTGACTCAATGTCATTATGTCAGCTGCACTGACTGACATGTTTGTTCATTTGTTTGTTTGAGTGAGTTCACTAAAAACTGCAGAGCCAAGCTGTTTTAGGGATTTTTTAAGAAGTATTTTTAATTAAAATACAAATCTGTGACCCATTAATGAAGCTGTATGTCTACAATTTCGAACCAATGGCCCAGTGAAAGCCATAGACATGGAGGAGATGTCAGAAAGAATTAAAAGATGAACTAATTAATTGTTGGCTTTGGTCCCTTCATGGGATTTGTTGACAATGACAAAAATATACAATATGGCCATTCTCATCCTTTAAGCAAATTTCAGCAGGCTGCTATTTGATTCTCCTACCAAACAAAAGAGAAAAAAGAATGAATGGAAATCAATGGAGGGTTGAGACACTAGAAAAATACATGAAAATGTCTATAATTGTTTAGCTTGCATTTAAAAATAGTCAATTTTAAAATATCTACATGATTTATTGTTCATGCAAAACCCTGGTATGGTTGTTCGGGTCGTTCAGGACTACATTGTTTGGTTAAACTCTGGACCTTTCATCATTGATACATTACTTTGAACATTATATCCTTCATTAATGTTGGAGCCAAAATGGTGGTAGACTTTACAGATAATTGCCTACAAATTCCCTGCTCCAAGATTTATTAATGAGCTGAAACATGAATATTAAGCTCTGTGATTAGGTTCATCATTAGGATCACTCATCAGACTTGTAAGTTTCACAAATTAAAATATGATCAGGCCAAGTAGCCAAGAAAAATGCTCCTGTCACTTTGAAAAATCTCACTCAGATTTCAATGAAATTTGTATGTGAAATTTTTGAGATGCATTTATGGAAATACATTAATTTATACATTAACAGCTTCTGCAGTTTCCACTGTGTAGAATATATGCTATTTCTGTATTAAAAAAACAACCATAAATTGAGCATTGAACTGAACTGCCAAAGTGTTGTCCTCTATAGTCGTGCAGTTTTAGGAAAGTGTTTGAACACATGTAAGGCAGAGTGAGTCAAGAATCTGTTTTGAACAATCATCCAAAGATTAAGGACGTTAAAAGCCATTGCAGGGCTTTGTTTTGACAAGCTAAAAATGTTCCTCAAACCTAATATTTACAGCAGACAAGCATCTTCGCACTAGACACTAGACCAGTGGATGAGCTCCGTAAGTGCTCTGCATCAATTTAGCCAGCTAATGTCCAAGTTGGATTGTGAGCTGTACTCTTGTCATCAAATGCCATAAATAAGGCAAAATCTAATGTGTTTCTGTGTTGCCTTCTTCTCTGTTATTGTAAGCGTTGTTGGATCTAATGATAGAGAGGCCCAGCTGGCTCTATCAGCCTCAGCTCCCAATCTAAACACAATGACATAGTGCAGGTGTCCACCGCCTCCCCTGGCACCTCGGTGGAAAACATTAGATTGGAGCAGGGCTTCCTTTATAGCTTTTAAATGGAGGTGCAGGTCAAGGGCTCCCATCCAAGGCCCCGATCAATACCATGACCTACTCCAGTCAGCCTACTCCGGCCTGGAACAGAGAGAGAGGTGTAAACCAGACGCTGACCGATGACCCTCCTGCCAAACTACCTGCACCTACAAAGGAAGCCTCTGATGGATGGCGGCTGAAGATTGCTCTAAAGGCATGTTTGTATGTAAGAATTTCCCAGCTGCTTCTTGCCTTCTTAGTACTAAGGAAGAGTATTAGGGCCAGGCATAAGGGGAAAAAATGAAAGGAGGAAGATTTTTTTTTATTTTGCATTACAAGAATAAAGTAGAAATGTTGAGAATAAAGTCAACGTGTCAAATGTGAGGCAGAAATGACGAGACACCCACTAACGAGTCAAAATGTCGAAAATACAGATGAAATGTCTAAAAAAAGTTTAAGTGTTGACAATAAAGTCGAAATGTCAAAAATGAAGTTGAAATTTCTAGAAAAAAAGAAATGTAAAAAATAAAGTCTGAATGTTGAGAATAAAGTAAAAATGTCAAGAATAAAGTCAAACTTTTCATATTAGTGCCAAGCGTAAGAAAAAATAATAATATAGGAGGAAGCTTTTTTCTTTCTTTTTTTTTCTTGGCATTTTGAGAATAAAGTTGAAATGTCCAGAATGCACTTTACAATGCAAGATGAAAGTCGAACTTTTGAGACTAAATCAAACAACTGTGGCTACTTCCACAAAATGCCTTGTATAGATGATATTGTAATCTGTTTTAGTAACATTGAAATATTTATCTTTTTGTGCACAAACAGTGTGGTAATAACTATTAGGACTTTCAAGAGATTGTGCTGAAATTTTCTCCTGTTCAGAAGGACATACCACATAAATCTGGTAGAGGTGGCTGCACCTAACTTTAATCCTGGCCCCAATACCCTTTTGAATAGTCAGAGCAGCTCCTGTCTGAGGGTTTTTTTCTAGTTAGAGCAAATTCAAACCAACATGCAACCTTTGCAAATTAAAGCAACCATGCAGCCCAATCCAAAACTACGAACTAACAGAAGTTCACAGAAGTAACAGAAATTGTTTTGTTCATTCACGGTGCCTTTGCTGTCTCACTGAGTGACAAGCTAACGTAAACAGGCATTAGCATTTTACGTCAGCTTTACATTTATCCATGATTTTTCCATGTGTGCTGTTGGATCTAAAATGCTTCCACACATCATTTTTCAGATAGTTTCATGACTACCTGTTCAGCATTGCTCACTTATTTCCATTTTTGGTTTGCAAAGACAACATGAGCCTAGTGGGGGGCCTGGGCATGCAATGGGTCAGATAGCAAGTGCATTTAAGGATTCTAAATTTGAACAGATCACATTTTACGTTTTCAATTCCCATTCAAAGAGTAGTTTGAGTTTGGATAAAAAGTATCAGCATAATGTAACGGCCCTTAAAGTAACCACTTCCTCCTGTTGTACTGGAATTAATAAGCGCTGATTTGTATGTAATGCTCTGTTGCTTCTCAATTACATCAGACAGAGTGGTTCAGGTTGGCTGTCATGAGTAACAGCCCTGCTGATACAGTTGATTTTCACATTTTTGCCAAACAGCACGCAAAAGTGTGACAGATTGCATCAAATTCACTGAAAGGTTGTGGAAAGGAAAATAGGAGATATTAGTGACATTATTTTTTATTTTTCATTAACCCTGTTAATGTTTCCAGAGACAAGGCCGTTCATGCTACAATGCTAAAAGTTGTTAATGGTCATTCAAGATGGCAAAGCAGCATTTCCATATAATAAGTCCAGTCAGGTTTGGCTCTGCGTCATCAAGTTTCACTGAATGAATCTTGGACGTAATTCATCAGAAGTTCATACCTTTCAATAAGACATTTGTCGCCATCTGTCAAAGTCATAAACTGAGACATTTTCCATGTCTTCAGCTTGATCACCAGAGGGATTAGCATCACAGCAGCTGCACTCCAATAAAAGAGGATTGATTGAATATAACAATAGAATACATTTACTCAAGTACTTTTCTTGAATTTGCTTGAAATTTTGAAGTACAGAACTAACATTTGAATTATTAATCCACTACATGTATCTGAAAGCTAAAAACATGGTTATGTAGTTAAAATCAGCTCCTTCTTGACCAGCTACATCATTAAATTGCTGCTTACACAGATATGCATCAATTGTAATCATACATTACTATTATGCATATACATAATGTAACCTTGACAGGGGCCGATCTGATTCATAATGAGTACTTTTAATGCTTTAAGTCCATTTTGCCAATATACCTCTGTGTGTTTACTTAAGTAAAGGATCTGAATACTTCCTCCACCACTGATTATTGTATAATCTTTCATTGTGAGTGTGACTCTATATTTTTAATCTGAAAATATTTTTTAACTACAAATAATTGCACTGTAGAAGAAAACAGTTACTATATGTGTTAAAGGGACAATTCAACGCCAAACTTAAAAATACGTATTTTTCCTCTTACCTTTGGTGCTATTTATCAATCTAGATGGATTTAGTGTGAGTTGTAAAGTGTTGGAGATATCGGCTGTAGAGATGTCTGCTTTCTCTCAAATATAATGGAACTAAATGGCACTCAGCTTGTGGTGCTCAAAGCACAATAATAATAATAATTTAAAAAAAGAAAACATTCGGAAGCCTCAATAGCAATGTCTCCTTCCAGAAATCATGACCTGTTTCCACAGACCTTGTTGTGAGCACTTTCATGTAGGAACTATTTTCGTTCTACCAAACTACACCTGCTGACCATGTCACTGCACAGACGGAAGTGTGTATGTATTCATAGACAAGAGGCTCGTGCTTGTGACAGTGCAAGATGTAAACATCAATAGCGTCGTTCTCAGCTGAGCTGTTATGTTAGCTAGCTCAACAGTGCCAGCAGTATTAAAAAAGTTCTAACATTCTGTGTGGTGATACAGGTTAGTGGGTGTAGTTTGGTAGAAAGAAAATAGTTTCTACACAAAATTGCTCACAACAAAGTCAGTGGATTATCTTGAGTAACCAGGTCATGATTTCTGGAAAGAGACATTGCTGTTGAGTTTTTCAAATGTATTTTTTTGTGCTTTTAGCACCACAAGCTGAGTGCCATCTAGTATCACTATATTAGAGAGAAGGCAGACATCTCTACGGCCAATATCTCCAACACTCGGCAACTCACACCAAAACAATCTAAACGGATAAACAGCACTACAGGTAAGAGGGAAAATGTGTATTTTTGATTTGGGGGTGAACTGTCCCTTTAAGATTCTAAATTTAGTTCAATGTAATCACAGTGCTATTCATGCTTTAGTATTTTCTGCAGAGCGTCATTTTGTTGATCACAATGGAATTTAGGTAATGGAATAAATACCAGGCTGTAATGACACAAGGCCACACACAGATCTGATGCATACTTTGTGTTTTGTCTTCCATACTAATCACCACTGTGATCTCTTTGCATTTGTAATTGTGTGCTCTGCAGTCATTAGGAACGAAATGCAATATTTCACAGTGCTGTTATGATAGCCTAATTCCTCTGCTCTGCCCTCGGCCTGTGAAACGCAGCATAAACTGACATACAAGTGCAAACAGCGGAGAAAACCGCAGGTGTTAAAACAGTATATTGAGCGCGGGGTAATTTTGACATGTTTTTGTTTCATTAACACTGTATTAATCCAACTGAGCGTCCAGTACACCTGTGCTGTGAACACAGATACTGTAGCATTCCTCAGTGACAGCTAGACCTGTCACGCCTCTCCTTCTCCATGTCCCCACCTGTGGTAGTCACAACAATTTATCCCCCCCACTTCTCCATCCTAACACCCACCTCCGCCTGACTCAACCATGTTGTTTTGACAGACATTGTGGAAGAAACAGCTGCTGGAAGTGTATGGCAAAGCTTCAACCGCCATGTAAAAGGTCGCTCAAGTGTTGGCTGACACAATCAAAATGCAATCCATTAAGAGCTCTGGGATGATAGCAGCAGCAGTTTGTAACTCACCAGCTTTGTTAATGGCCTGTCTTAATGTGCACTGTTAGCTGATGTCATGGCACGCCAGTTGAGCCTGAATACATAAGTAGGAATGTGTTCTGTCGTGACACGCAGTGATTACAGCAAAAGGGATCATTTTATTATCACGTCTCAGTGACTCACTTGAATGTGCCTCATAAGGTTTGAAGTAAGAATTGACAACTGAGATAAATAGGCTGGCACCTCTAAGTGTTTCTACATGGGTCAGGAGCTCTGAAACTAATTTACACTCACATTTTTTTCTGATTGAAGAATGTAATTATTGGTGTGTGGCCATAAAAGTAAAAGAGCTTATATAATATCTTACTGAAAAATCACAAAAATAAAAGAAAAAAAGCTGAAAAAAGTGAATTAAAAAACAATGTCGTGTCCCATGACCCTGAGGTTGAGTAGGAGGAATGTATAATATGGCTCTAATGAAATATTATTTTGAAATATATGCCATTATTCATTCTTTTTTTTTTTTTTTAGCTACTAGCAGCTAACAACTAAGGAGGCTATATCTACCTACACTCCAGGTTACATTTGAGCTAATCTCTCCTAACATATATTTGCATATGTATGCAGAATCTGTAGGCACAAGATGTTGGTGTCAGAAGCCTTCTGGTTTCTGTTTATAGTACAAGTAATCTTGACCAGTCACATGTGAATTATGCGATTTAGCTTTTTATTAAGATTTTTAAAAATCCATCTGCATTCATATGCATATGTTTGTACATAGAGATTAGCAGAAATGACCGACACAGACGAAAAAGTCTTGGCCCAGATAGGCCCATTCGCTGGCTACACTGAAACCTCTGAAATACTGGCCATCGCTCCCAGAGGCTTTATGGTTGTCAGAGGGATAGCGGATGGGTTCCAAGACTGCAGATGAGCCAGTAGTGGAAATTATCCAAACTGGCACTGCAACCCATAGCTGATACTTTTCTTACTTGTATACATTTAAAAGATAAAAGTTTGTAATTGGGCTGCTCATGTTAGTTTATACCTTTGCCTCTGAATAGGAAAAGCTAAAATACAAAATACATCAACAGCTGAAAAGTAGTTAAACATGAACACAGTGCCAGTGCAGTGTCTGATGAACAGTCACTGTTTCAAATCATTTGAAACTGTCACAGTTTGGTTAGATTCAGGGAGGGAAAAGCACTTTGTTAGGGTAAGAGAACAAAAAAAATTCTTAAGTTTAGCAAAAGATTGAGGTTTTGGTTAAAATGACTACAAATGGGACCTAAGTGGCGTAAATCTGTGTACTTTGTGTAGTTACATAAAGTACCGATGTAAAGTACTTTGTGTCATGACATAAAGTGCGTAAGGTCACATAACTACTCAACTTGTGGTTTCACACAGGACACAAACAGCGGTCTCCTGAGTGAAAGTCCATGTTTGTTTAACCCACCACCACTTCCAGCATCCCTATGTGGACTTTCTCACTCTTAATACTGAATTTGTGTGCTCACTACGACAAAAGATTTTCATTGCACAAGTATTGTCTTCATGTTGCCAGCACGTAATGTTAACATATTTCGTGCCCGCCACAATGTAATGCATTGTTAAGAGGTCCTGTCGAAAAAAATATGACAAAAAACCATGGTAACCTAAACAATATACACTAAGCATTATTGTTACCTGAAAAAGATAATACAAAACTGAAGAAATAGAAAGGTGTGATGTGGCCAGTGGTGGACATACTATTACTCATGTAGCTGCTTATTCTTTACTTAAGTATTTCATGCTACAATAAACTGTACTTCTACATTTCAGAGGAAATGTAATTTTAACTTTGCTACATTTACTTGACAACTATGGTTAACGGTTAATTTTCGTATTATAATTTTTCATGTAAAACATCTTATCAGTTTCTAATATATGCTAATTTTCTTGTAGAAGAAATGACTCAGCCGTATATGAGGTTGTTAAAAAATACCTTTAATTTTAAAATGCTGCCAACTAGTTCATGCATCAAAATAGTAACCCATTTAACTTTTTAATTTTAATTTCTAATTTAATTTTTCAGAAAATACTTCTGTTGAGCACAATTTGAATATAATGCTTTTACTTGTAACAGGGTATTTTTACATTGTGGTAATACTACTTTCTCTTAGGTAAAGGATCCCAGTGCTTCTTTCACAACCGGGCGATTCTGTTTTAGCTTGTAGTAAATGAGCAAACAATTTCAAAGTTACATTGCAAAATAGAGCCATCACTTTTAATAGCCTGTAATGTGATATGTGTGGTTAGAGCAAATTACCCTGAGAATATGTTGCACAAAAAGCTATTCAGTCACAGTAATGACAGTGAACGCAGCCTAATGTGTTGCTTCCACCAGTGCAAAGAAAGATGCACATTCGTTTGAAATAAAGCTCTCCTCGTGTCTTGTGTGTTATTGTGTCAGTATCATAGCAATGAGGCCGTATTTGGCTTTGGGAGGTTCAGCCGTGGCGGCTGAGTGACGTGAACCCTCGTTGGCCCCTCTTAGAGAGGACATGCTGATTAGGTAATCACCTGTGTACACAAAGCCTGCGCGCTCCTCTCCCTCCATATCCTCTCTGACAGACATGAGGGGACGACACAGTTCTGCTTTCACACCCCTTTTCATCACAGTGTGGATAACAGCTTTGCTGCAGCCTGCGAGATGGTAAAACATATTTACCGTTTCAACAGAGAGTCACCAGGTGAGGTCTGGCCTGCTCTATTGTACAATCAGGGGAAAAAAGGAAATGATGAAAAGTTAATCTTTTAATGCAAGCCAGGTAGAGGCTTATTACCGGCTCAGCTCTGGATCCTGAACCTAAAGTGACTTTACTCTGCCACTACAAGACAGGATTATAAAAAACGATTTTATTATAGTTCATAAAAAGTTACATATAGGTTTCTTTTCTTCTACCATATAGGGGACAAAACATTCATTGTTCGTATATTAGTTCATTTTCATTTCGGAAGTTTATTTATCATTGTTGCAACAAACTGCTGTTCACAAATGTTATCTCAGGGCACACGCTGCCTTCATGAAACACTGTCCTAATTAGCTAAGCACCGCTAACAGATGAGTTGGTCCGTTAAGAAGAGAAGGGCCCGGGTGGACCGGCTGGCCTCGGAGGCCTGATGTGGTTCAGACCTGTCACTGCTCAGCAAATTGATTCAGTGGCACGCTCCGCTCTGAATAAAAGAGCAGTGGGTGGGGGTAGTGAGAGACTAGCAGTCCATTCATTAATCACTGAGGTAAACAGGCCATCCAGTGACACCTGGTCGGGTTAATGCCCAGGACCCCAGAGTAATTACCACTCCCCTCCCTAGCCGGCCCCGGCCAGCCACTCACATGAAAGCTTGTGATTATAAAGGAAATGGGAATTAGCAGAAACATTTCAGAAAGGCGGTCTTCAGTTCACTGGTAGCGGAGAGGGCTCGCAAAAGAAGAGGGAGGAGGAAAAAAAAAGTTGGTGGAGATGTGGGCTGATTGGAGTTTTCCCCACGGGGCATAAGGGGGGGAGGAGGGGAGGGGGGTGGGCAGGGGTCAGGCCCACACCAAATTAGTAGTGTCTGTTATTTGAAACCAAAATAAAGCAGGAGCAGCAGTAAATGATTTCCCCAATGCTGGAGTGCCTTTCTGGGCTCTCTGTTGAAATTACCGAGAGGCCACGTCGCAATTAGTGGTTTGTTTCTTTTAGACTGAAATATGGCCATAATTCATAGCTTTCAACCCATTTCATTGGGAAGATGTATTGGCTGGCCAAACTGAGGAGGTAATTGTAACACATGATATGGCAATTTGTTACCCAAGCAGCAAGTACACAAAGTATTTGCATGGACATGCATAATACTGCGTTGGTATTCCGAAGTATAAAAGCCATTTGTTTCCAATAGGGTGTAATTGAAAACTGCCTGTTGGAGTTATTATTACACATCTATTCATTAAAGAGGTATGAGGCACAACACTCCAGTGTGTTACTCAGCTTGTAATGGTTCCAGTTAGTGTCTTTAATGTCAAAATGAGCTGGGACGGAACATAGCTTACATTTCCTCTTAAGTGAATGTTCTCCAGAGCTTTGGCACAGTCAAAGCGAAGGCCTCGTCAACGCTTTGTTTTCTGTGAAACAAAAAAAAAAACAGGTATCAGTTACCCTGTGTTTACAATAGCAAGCATGAAACATTATTTGATAATTCTGGATGTTTTTCTGCACGCTCCGTGTCCTCCAGGTCCTTTGTTTCCTGGAGATTAGCGGGCTAATCTTCTTGCAATGACTCATTACGCTCTGTATGTAATAATTACTGTGTGAAGTAATGATCTAAATACAAGTGTTTCCACTCATAATGACTCTTTCATTTTCCAGAATGTTGACCTGGCTCGGCAGCGCTCAAGTCTTTTGCCAAAGTGGATGCAGAACATTAAACCCCTTTTTCCTCCTTTTTTTCCCCCCGCCGTCACAACATTTACAGTAAAACTTCATACTTCCCCAGTGATTGTACAGAGTTCAGATTTTTTACTCAGTTCTGGGCAGACACCACAATGGAAGTGAGTGTGTGGCTTTAACGCAGCTTCATATAGAGATATGATGTTGTAATAACCTGCAGATTAACAAGTAGAGCATAGTGTAGTTTGACTGCAGCAGACGCTGAGCTGGATTTCTCTCCAGTCCTCCACCAGCACCAGAGGGGCTATTACACAAGTCCCTTAATGACACTTAATGATTTAATTGTGTAGAAATCATGGAAACAAAGTGATACATGACTTACTCATGTTGACATTTAGCAGACCCAAATCCATGTGTTCTCTCATTGAAGGGAGGTGCTCCCCCACTCTGTCTGTCTGTCCCTCTCACCTATCTTCTGCCATTTCATACATGTAAATCAAACTTAACTTAGATGAGTTCTTCCTCTAGAATGCAGAATAGGTGTCCCTGACCTTCACTACACTGTAAACCTTTGGTAATAACCCCTCAAAGTGAAAGCCAAAGCTGTCAAATTAGAAGACTTGAACCATAATGTGATATCTAGAACATGTTTATGCCCATTTATGTTGTCACCGAGCCTCTTTCTGCATGCTCCACTTGCTTCTGGTGGTCTACGTAAGATGTTCAAGAACTCCGGATTTGCCGGACGAATCATCCCAAAGCACAACTGGTTAAAATGGTAAGCAGATTAGCAATTAATCGCATCATTGGAATTCTTAAGGATGAGAGTGCTCTCTCGCTAATGTCTTCAGAGAAAGTCTGCTCTGGCTGGGCTCGATCCTGCGCACATCTGCCTGGCTGCTCCCCAGCCATTGATAAATGGAAAACTACACTTAACATCCTCAATAGGCGCACGCTTTTTTTTTCTTCTTCTTTTGGAAATGGGAAAGTTTACAAGTGCTCTGCAATAAATGAGGCCTCAAGTGCACTTAAAGTGACAGCAAGTGTGGATTTAAACGTCTGCGCTGCTTTGAGCTTGGGTAGCTGCTGAAGAACTACAACCAGTAACTGTAGCTTGTGCTCAGACGGAGCCTTAATGGTGGCGCTAAATCCTCAATCTGGACCCGTATCAACAGCGCAGTATCAACAAATGACTTTTTAATTCAAACAATGCTGAAAAGCTGGAATGGTAAATATGTTAGCTGAAAAGGACAGGTGATTGAGCACAACAGCATTACTGACTGACACGTTACACTCATGTTATTACTTTCCTCAGTAATGATGTGTATCAAAACATCAGCACCCATTGTTTTCTATGAGCCCGCACACTAGCTGCACCACTTCAAGTTGACACGTGTCAGAATATACCACTGTCCTACTTCCCAGTGTCAGTTTGCTCACCACCAATCCTGGTAGTAAATGTAATACCATATCATGACCATAACTACTACACTATTATTTCTGTCTGCTTGTGCATCTAGTGTGTGCTACTAGAGTCAAATGACTTGACTCTACGCCACACAACAGGTGTGTGTTGCACTCAGAGGGTAACTACACGCTAAAATCCTGATAGAAAACTTGCTTCCAGCATATTTACAACCTGCAACAGAGGAGTGAGGGATCAATCACTACAGGACGCCTAGTGGCTACATAGTGTGTGACGTGGAGGGTGAGGGGACAGTGGGAAGACTAACTGACCACTGCTCAGTCAGTTTGTTCTATTGCACTCATACATTGTTGGAAAGTTTTCCTATGAAAATTAATGCCCCAAAATCCGTACAGGAAGGCTGCAGAAAGCTGTGATCATGTGACGAATGCATTGACAGAATAAAGACAGAAGCTGTCCTCTAAGGTACGAAGTTGGGGTGGTGGACGGGTCACAATACACAGGACTTTCCCCTGGAGACTGATGTTAAGAATTGTGGGAACTTTGAGTCATTTTAATGTACGTTGTCATCATGTATCTTTTCCCAAACCACCAGAAACTTAACTTTCCTAAACCTTGCCTCTGTAACTTTACGTTAAGTATGTAACATCATTTGTAGGGGTCTAATCCATAGGATGTCATACAAATTGTTGTTTGAGAAAATGTTGGCTCAGTAGTTGTGTTTCCAAAAATGTATCTTTATGTACATTTTGTACTATCACATCAGAAAAGCTGTATGGAAACGTCAAAATTCGATAAAACCTCCTACAAAACAAAAAGTTTTGATACTTGCTTGAGGTGATTTGTGCCTTTGTTATAAAAGAGTTAATGGCTAAATGGGATATGGAAACACCTTTGCCAAATAAGTCAGGACATTGCGAACATTTAACTCACAGGACAGATCAGCTGTTTCTGCTGTTGGCTTCTTCCTGGATACTCCCATTACGACATAATTTGTCTTAGTCTCCAGAGAACATGAAATGTGGCCAACACTATGGTACCTGACATGAAAGAACAATTAAAAGTTGCCAAGCTGAAACATAGTCCTAATGAACCATCTCCTTTTTTCCTCTTGTTGATTGGTTAGACGGCCAAGGCGACTGTTTCCAGTTCGCAACTTCAACTTCTCCTACTTTGTTTATTGGCTGATTACAGCCATGTGTAAAGCATAAGCTATTCCGCCAATTTCTGATGTAACTACGCTTTGCGTAGCCCAGTTTATTTGCTCCAAACCAGTTGATGGAAACGTGCCTAATCTGCATTTCTTTCATGTGACATTTCAAAAGCTTTTTTAAAATTTGTTTGACAATTGAATCAACTATTTTAGCATGCAGAGATGTAGGGCTAACCAGCCCTGAGAAGCGCTCTGTGTCTTTGCTGGAAAGACAGGAATTCTTGTGGAGCTTTGACCCTCAATAAAAGCTCATTTAGATTTAGAGGGTTGGCTGTGGCGGCTGTGACTCAGGAGGCTGTGGTGGCTCTGGTTTGATCCCTGGCCCTTGCAGTCTCCATGTTGAAGTGTCGTTTGGCAAAATAGGCTATTGAACCCAAAACTACTGTGGCATCAGTGTGAGTGCATGTGATGAGCAGGTTGCAACTTGTGTAGTAGCCTCAGCCATCAGTGTTTGAATGGTGGCGTGGTCACTAAGAGGTTGCTAAATCTCTTTGTCACTGTGTGGGTACCTGAGTTGTAGTTGAGCTAGGAGCTCTGATAAGAGAGGTGTCTTTGGTTCGTGTCTTGGTATGTAGGTGAGCGTCGGTACATAGCCATAGCCCGTTTGTTTATCACAGCTCACAATCACTGAAGAGGAATAAATCTGATTCATGTACGACATTACTCTGCCAGTGTTTATCAGGCTTGCTAATGCTAACGCTATGAGCAGCTACGTGTGAGAGGAACAGTCAGCCAGTGTTCTATTTATGCTTAATTCACAGTTGGTGTGACAAACACATGTAAATTACCTTTAAGTCTTGCCTGTCTCGTCACAGTTAGGGAGGGCCAAGATAATTTGACTAAACTAAACTTTAAAATCCAAGCAGGCAGATACAGGCTCATTTTGAGCAGAAAAAAATCCCCTGAATTAACATGTCAAGATCTATGTGCTTATGTGTAGGCTACAGCATAAAAAAGTTAATTTAATAGGTTGAGTGTGATTACAATTTGAAATTTAGTCAGTAGCGCTCTATTACTTTGACAGTTTAGGGGCGAGGATGTTTGCTGTGTGGTTGGGAGAGTTAGCTTGTTGATGCGCACCATTTATTTTCAGCCTGAAGCTAACATGCTAACAGGTCCCAGGCCAGCCTCTGTTTCGACCAAAACTAATCAGAGATGTACAAAAGCCTTTTCAAATGGTGCTTATTTTTGTTTTTGTGGACAACCCACATAATCAGCATTCAACTCCCTGAAAACTCCAACATTCAATTTCACCATAGACCTTGCAACACTTTTGCTCTGTGCGCTCCCAGGGTTTCTTTAGCGGTGGAGTTGCTTTTGGCCAACTCAACCAGCAAAATAAACTTGGAGGAATTCCCCCTGGTAAACTGAGCCGCTATGAGTTGAGGCATAGAGGTAGAAGGGCAAAGGCCTCTGGCTGGTACACATGGTCAGGGCAAAAGCATGCAATGGTCATAGAGCAGCTAATAGACTCTAATCTCACACTAATATAACACTGTTGTTTTATCATTTTGTGTCTTTAAAGTGTTATTCAGAGAGCTGAAGCTCCGTTATTTGTTGGTGTAGGATACTTATGCTCACATGATTTTATATAGACTGATGATTCTACTATTTTTTAAGTGTTTTAACATGCAAAGTCACTTTAACATCAGGAAGAAGTTTTTGTCAGACGTCCATGACTACACAGCAAAAACAGGTAACTTTACCCCCCTGTCCCACTGCCTCCATACTCCTCTGTGCCTCATCTTAGCTAAATTTTGACTCCAATCATTCATAGTTTGATTGAAGGTATTTCATTTTGCCTGTGCTATTTCCTGCACAGCATGACGGATCTCCATTACCACCAAAATGAGATTTAAGGGCAACAATTTTCACTTTAAAACGTTAAGCACAAAAGCACAGTGTCTTGCAGTTAAAATGTTTTGAAATCATCACACTTGGCTCTTCCAGCTCTATTTGAAGATGGATGAAATGGCTTTTAAAGAGTCGGAGTGAAGAAGTGCAGATACCTTGATGAAATATGTCTTGTATACAAAAGAGATTTTATTACTCCATCGTTCAGACAAAGCCATCAGCACTGTGCACTTTTCCACTGGGTGCCTAATGT
Organism: Cephalopholis sonnerati; assembly: GCA_019142605.1. Taxonomy (NCBI): domain Eukaryota; kingdom Metazoa; phylum Chordata; class Actinopteri; order Perciformes; family Serranidae; genus Cephalopholis; species Cephalopholis sonnerati. Next base: position 37,771,374 of record JAGQAX010000002.1, read on the forward strand.
AAATTCCTGCTCAGTGTTTATAATTTCCACAGCAGGTGATTCACTCAATCAAAGAGGGAGCTCCAGTTTCCACAGACCCCGGACTAAATCTGGAATTACATGCAGCATCACAAAGATACAAGCTCAACGCTGGTATTCTGGAGCATAAAAATCATACCTCACACAATCATGATCATTACTCATTTTTATCCCTAAATAAACTTGATTTCATCAGAATGAGGTTAAAGCAGTTATCCAGCTGCAGAGAGCGCACAGCCTTGTAAATGCTGAATTAACAAAGGTTTCTGCATCGATAATCGTCAATCCTCCATGTCAGGAGAGGGTCCTCAGTGCAGGTCAGAGGCTGCCATATGTAATCAGGGAAGATCAGAAAGTCTCCAGGGGAACTTGGAGGGACTCTTACCAATCCCAGATGGGATCGGACTCGCCCTCGCCGTGGCACGTGGACGTCAGGCATTACCTCAGCCGCTCACAGCAACACGCAAAAGACAGCAGAGTTAGCAAACACACTGCAACAGTCTGCATGGCCTTCAACAGCAAACTACAGGCTGTAATGCTCCAGATGAGACAATCATGATGTACAAAACATTCAGGCATTTCCTGCGTGATCTCAGAGTTCTGAGGCCAAAAAAGCTTATAGTGACATTTTACATGAGGAAAATCTAATGATAACCATACATTTGAATTGAATTTTGAATTTGAATTTATTGATAAGGCACAGAGGAAAATTAGGACCACAGATGAAAAATTAACTTAACTAAACATTCCATGTTTAAACCTAAAATAACTCAAATATTTTTTTTACACACGGCCCTAATACTTTTCTGTGGCGAGGGGCTTGTATTTTATTCATTTTAGTCTATCTGTTGTTTAGATTTTTTTTAACATATCTTTATATCTACACAATATACCCATGGTCCAGCCTTCCTTAATTCTGCAGTCACATATGTTTACAATAAATGAGCAATTGTTTTCTTGACTCCACTATATCCATCTTATTTATAGGACTGTATTATGCAACTGTTTTGTACTGTGTATGCTGCATCCTGCTGCTTTCACTTTGACTTATGCTATCAAAAAAATGTACATGTTTAAGTGGTTTATGTTATCCCCATATACAGCACTGATTTCCTCTGTGTAAATTCAGTGTGTCTTTGCTGTATCCTGTTACTGTTCCCGCTGCAACGATCCCTTTTCCTCATGGGGGTCATTAAAAATGAATCGAAATGCTGTTTTACAGTATAATAATTTTCTTATTCAGGCAGTAAATACAGGCAGAAGTTATTGTCATCGTTTTCTTTCATGTTATTTTGTATACATGAATAGGTCACAACAAAAAGCCGTTTCAATGTAATTAAAAAAAGAAGTAGAAACATTAGGAACTTTAATGATACAGTGAGCGGCTATTAATTATATGCCTTTTAACAGAGGTGGCAGTAGTATTTATATCTTTTCTTAAAGCAAAAGTAGCAATGCAAACATACCACTGTACATGACAAGTCTTGCATTTATGTTTTATGGCTGCTTTCAGAATAATATATTATTGTATATTGTATATTAATACTGAAGCATAAAGCAGCATTTTTATTTACAATAGGTTTAGTTGATTAACAGGAATTCATCAACAACAACTGTGGTAATCACTTAATTGACTAGTTTATCAAAAGCATTCTCATATTCATGGTAAATAGATTTTCTTTGGGTTTGGAATTGTTGGTTTAAAAAAAATATTTGAAGACGTTTCCTTATGACAGATATTTTTTAGTATTTTATTTATTTATTTAATGATTTTTTTAGTCATTTGATGGACTTACTGTTAATCTATTACATGGAAATATGACCCACAGGTTACACAATAATGAAGATAGTCTTTAGCTGCAGCCCCAACATATAACATATGTAAACTCTTGATGTGCAATGTCACTAGCTGTCTAATAAGTGTATTGAGGTAAGAAGTACTATATTTGTCTCTGAAATGAAGCATCCTATGAAACTGCAGATACTTAAGTAAAGCACAGTTACATAAAATCATATTGTGTTTACATGTACTGTACACTGTTAGAAACTAAAAATCTGTGTTAGATTTATGCATATGGTTGAACCATGTACATCAAATAATTATTACAAAGCACAGAAAAGCTCATTAGAAACTGTTGATATCACTCAAAACTTTAATGCACATCAACACATACAATATTAATCTTATCACCTGTACAAATAAATAACTGAGTGACCTCAGATTATTGAAGCATAATTACACTGTAAAAAGACTTGTCTGTGGACGTGTGTACTGCAAAAAAATTCAATTATATTCCCACTTTGACTTTGCTGTAATTTTATGCCCAACTTTGTAACACAAACACATTTTCCGAGCGCCTCATTACACTGTAGCCTGTGCCTGTAATCTAGAGACACATTAGATCAAAACAAATATACGGTTGTTTTAAGTCTGCATGGCATACAGATTTATGACATGTTTTGGAATATTGTGTCTCAAATTGTTTCAGTGCGTGTGAAATACTCAGCATTTACTTACAAGAGTAACTTATCACTGTGCAGCCATTAATTCTCCTCCACTTGCCCTCAAAAATGAAAACAAATGTACCGCTGCCAGCTACACTCTGAAGTATGAGGGTTCCACACAGGGTCCTTGTGATGTGGATGTAAACTCAACAACCACGTCCACAGTGTGTGAAAACATGAGCTGACATGCATTGATTTTCTGCACATTTTATGAGGATTTGTTGAACTCTACCTCATCAGTGCTACATGAGCTGTGGTGCCAGTTATGATTCATAATAACTGAAGAACAAATTCATAAAGGATAAAACAGCCCATAAAAACCTTATGCTTTTTGGAAATGTACTGGAAATTAATTTATTGGAAATTACTTTTTTCTTCTTTTTACTTCTTTTTCTCTCGATCTGGGGAAAGTGTCAAAAATAAAACATCTAAAAAACTTTTTAAAAAATAACCAAATAATTAAAGCTGATCAGTTATTCAGTGAAAATCAAATAAATCCATTAAAGTAATGTTCTTAAATTGAATTTTCAATAAAAAAAAGATCTGAATTAAACTGCTATTAAGTCAAACATTTACACCCCTACTGCCAATTCGATTGAAATATCAATGTTGAAACTAGTGGTTTCAGTTTCAACACATTTTCCAAACTAAACAATCAAATATATTTTACGTCATTACCTTTAGAATGAAGCAATAGGTACAAAATGACTTGGTTAAGGCGAGGAGAAGACTGTGGAAAGAAACCAAAATAGACTATTGGTAGGAAATGGAAAATTAAAGGTCTGACCCATCCACTCTGACCTCCTGCTTAATGTCAGAAAGTAAGTAAAATTTTATTTCACCATGAGAGTTGAGAGTTGGTTACAATATTAATAAAAAGTGTGCAACACATACAGTGATAAAAGCACAACACTTGGCGCAACATTCAGTGTCTGGCTGATCTAAGTGGGCTTTTCTATCTTCATTGTGATGTATTCTGATGGACATAAAGCTCAGCAGACAGTAGCTAAAGGAGCAACAGTTATGAAACCAGCACCTTTCTAAAAAGTTCAGGGTTCTTCAGCTTGAAGTGCTCAGTGCAGCCACACAAAAAAAGTTGGAGTGCTCTGAAGATCTAGCTGCACAGGAAAATCAGTCATGATTTAAATGTGTGTTCACACAGAAAGCAAAGCAAATTTATGCTTTATTCAGACGCTGGACTGTTGTCTGCCTGAAACAGCTAATGTTCTCACTATACTGACATTAGCTGATACTGACTGTATGTGTGAGGGTGTGCCTGTGTGTTTATGGGACAGATCAACCACTGACTGATCTCAGAGGTCATCAGGAACTCTGTGTCTTCCTGCTATTGTCCTCCAGTCTCTCTCCATCTTTATCTATTTGTTTATGAAGTTAAATAATAAGAGCCATTAATTCAATTAAGATCACTTTCACCAAGTAAGATTCACGTAGCACTCTGTCAAAAAACACCCTAAGATACTTTGCGGTGCTCATAACATCAAGCTACTGTACATCCGCCTTTGTTCAAGAGTCAAGCATAGGTCATGTTAGGTATTGTATTTTTTTCTTGTGAGAAAAAGTCTTACGCAGCTGTAGATAATATGGATAAGACAATGTCATGAAAATGGCCAGAAGGGCAGCACAGTGAGCACGCATGAATCCAGGAAGGTTTAACAACAGAGCTCTGAGGCTGGAAATCAGGATATGACTATGAGAAGTAAGGGATGGAGGTTAACATGTCAATGTATGAACTTGTCAGAATTAACATTTGTGAATATTTCTGTCCATCTGCTATCTTATGCAGGTGAAGAAACATCAAATTGTAATTCTCAGCGTCTTTTTCATGATTAGAATGTAATTGGCAAGGGGAAGTTAAAATTGATTTTGCCGTACAACATCCAATTCCAGAACAAGTCTCCTCACAGCTCTCTGTCATTTTTTTTAAGACACAGTAAATTTGAAAATATCAGTGGTGAGTCAAGAGAAAATCATAGTGTTTGACTACTAAACAAAATTTGGGAATGCACCTTTATGATCAATCTGACCTACTTAAAAAGTGCGTTGGCAGTTAACAAGGTTCAGTTTCAGTTGGCAAACTTAGCTTGCATGACTTTTCTCGCTGTCATCTCATGATCACAAATTAATTACCCTGTTATCTTGATATCAAAATGCATTTTCCTTTTTGAAAGACAAGCGTAACGAGCCTGACAATAGAGCCGAAGGCTAAAGTCGCTCAGGTGGAACTGACAATCAGAAGAAAAGATGATGAGTGATCAACATCAAAGAGGTACCTGATGAGGGTTTGATCTTTTTCATGTCTCAAGATAAATGTAATAAAATTAAATGAAGCTGCAATTCTGTTCTGTTTAGCTGCCAAATCTATTTAAACTGAATCTTTATGAGCTTATTATTAACGTGCGGCAAACTCTTGAGCTTCACAGGTGAGTGAAGTGCACATCAGCTCTTCTTCAGTGTGCAATGAAGAAAGACATGAATCACTAGTTGAGTTCATGTTACAAGTTGTGTAAAAACTTATTTTTCACCAAAATGTGCCAAACTATATATTCACAGAGAAAATAGGACTATTTAAAGTAGTTTCAATTTCAGCTGCACTGTTGATGCTGTGAGCACCACAAACTAAACATCATTTACTTCCACTGTTTTGTGGTGAAAGCAGAAATCCCAGAGACAGATATTTTTTTTGTTAAAGAGTAACTACATGCACCCTCAAATCCTGCTTTAAAACTTAGTCCAGCATATTGAGAAAAAAAACAACAAAGATAGGTGTCACTATGCACTATGAGAGGTGAGGGGACCAGGCAGCCTGTTCTCATACCCAGAACATCAGAAACAGCAGCTTGGTCAGCAGCCGTCGGTGTCTGATATTGCCTTATCAGGCTCTCTCTGGCATCTGTATGACACGCACTGGGCTTTCAACTAACTCCAGTGTACACCCATCCACGGCAATAACAAAGTATGAAGCGTGAGTAAGTGTGTGTAGGGAGGAGGTTGTGATGGTAAGTGGATGAAATAAACACAGAGATTTCACCAAGGAGACCGGTGCTCATGCTCAAGTTTTGTAGTTTACTCCACATACAGTACATCACATACTCAATAACTTAATTACAAAGTAAAGTCACAAATGAAACGTACTTATTTTAACCCAAACCATAACTTTTTCCTTCTAAACCTAACCAAGTAGTTTTGTTGCCTAAACCTACAGTTGTTTTGGTGATGAAACCTACGTTTCCTGTGAACACAAATGTTTATCTTAAAAAGACACTCTGCGTGTAACGAGCGAAAAAAAATGACACACTATCCCTGGGAGTCCAAAACTGATGCTAGAGGTGTACCCTTAGACTGTTTAAAATACCAAATATAGCTACCGCAACATCACCCATTGGTTTGTGGATTCCCATTTGAAGCTTCTTGTTTGGCATTTTGGCCATCGCCATCTTGGTTTTTGGAGCCAGAAGTGACCATAATTGGACTAGGGAGGGTAGAGCTGTAGAGAAGTAGCAGGTTGTCATAAACATTTTTTTTGTACCAGGCTGTAAACATGTTGGTTTCTGCTACAAATTTGGGAATTTTGCCCACTATCATAAATGGGGATTTACCTGCTTCTGGAGCCAGCCTCAAGTGGCAATTGAAGGAACTGCAGTTTTGGGTACTTTCACGTTGCCTGCATTTTTTCAGCCTCTGAGGATAACGATGATACCAAGTGTGTCATTATTTGAAGTGTAGGGCTATAGACCAAGCTGCTGTGTTTGACAGGGGGGAGGGAGACTGACCACTGTTCAGTGTTGCATGGACAGAGACATAGAACTAACTAGCCTTGAGAAGCTCTTGAGAAACACATTTATGTCCCTTTGAGAGAGTCACTGTGTCTGTACCTGAGTATTGCTGAGCCAGCAGCTCTACTATGAGAGGCTCTCTGATTTTAAATATGCTCGGAGGGCTCAAGCAGAATCTGAGGGTGTTGTTGTTGTTTATTTAGTCATTAATAAATGTTATAATTAATTTCAATTATAAGTGCCACATCATAAGCAACTGGACTTGCTTGAGTTTCTTGAAGATGTTTCGCCTCTCGTCCAAGAGGCTTCTTCATGTCAGATCATGATTACCATGACCTGGATGACTAAAAATCTTCACAGACAAATTAATTTAATTGTTATAAGGAATGTTTATTTGATCAGAAACCAAGTCAATAAGCATTCATCATTTTCTTATCATTGTCATTAATTTTAGGTTTGCCTAATATTTCTGTTCTGTGTGTGTTTTGTTTCTGTCTCTAAATTGCAGGAAGGACCCGTCTTGTTTTCTCATCTGTGGTGTAGTCATGTGGACTTACCAACATATACACACAGGTTTTGAATCAAAAATCTGTGAGCACACTAGGTGTGAAGCAGATCTACTTGTAATGATGATAAGGATGTTGCTACAGGAGCAAGAACCCACAGAGGCTCTGAGGTGTTCCTCTTTTTATCTGAGTGTGAAGAGCAAACATTGCTATGGCTACAGAAACTCTAGTCACGCTAAATGAACTAGCCTGACAATCACACAGCTTCATGTCTGACTTACAGCATCCACATAATTCTCTAGTTGACTTTGGGTCATACGTTTAAAAAGGCAGAAAGATTGATATTGATAAGCCAGCACATGTCAGATGGGCAGCAGCTTGTCTCAGACTGTACGTCCAACAACTGAAATCATTGTGTGTGAGTGTTTGTTGAGTGGAGCTGGGTGGAGTTTGAGTCGGAGCATTCCACAACGCCAAGGCCTGATGAGACATTTGTTAGACTCGACATATTTTCAAAGTGATATCATTCTTTGGTTTTATATTGATGCTCAGTTTGAGTCCCAGTTGTGAAAAATGTGCCCTATCACCCCAGGTTAAATAATGATGTCAGGTTATGGACGCTCCTCTTGTTCTTTATCTGTGATTAAATCATCACAGACCTGCTGGGTGGATAAAAATGAGCACGCTGTATGCAGCTTACAGGATTTGAGGGTAAAGAGGTTCATAAAACGAAGAAAAGCAGAGTTTAGATATTTTACTAACGTCATGGACAGCTCACGTCTTGTATATGTATTTTATGCATTTCACTTTTTTTGTCATTTAAGGCAGGACTTTGCAACGTTTGCTGTCATTGTGGATGTCAGACTTATCAAGGCCTCATTGTTGGTCCAAGCAAAGAACTCTCTAGTCTTTTTTTTCGCAGCCTCTGTAATATCTTCTGTAACTAAGCAACCAACTGCAGAGTAGACAATCTGCTTCCTGTTTACAATGGCACACACATGTTCAATGTACGTGAATGGTCATGTAATATGTGTTTTCAAGCATTAGCATTATTTGTTAAACACTTGTGTGTACAGAGATCATTTTCATTTTTTAAATGCAATTTTTTTTTTATGTCACCTGCACCTTAACCAAAAAAAAAAAACATGATCACACCACAAAGACTATGACCAACAGCCAACAAGCACATGTGTTATGTGCCTGCATGAGAAGAAATAACTTTCCGTAGAGACAGAGCGCATTTAAGTCCCGACCTCACTGGAGGACAGAACAATTCATCACTCTCCATAGACTTTTTCTTGCTTCATTTACGTCTGCTAGCAAACAACACAAAAATGCCTAAAAGCTGCTTTGTGGTTGGATGCACTACCAACATGGTAGAGAATCCATAAATAAGTTTTTACAGCTGTTGAACCGAAAAACTGAGCTTTTAAGCAATAAGACATGAGACATCAACAGAAAGACATAAGAAAGCTGTGAGCTCCAGATACTCAGTATGCCTGTGTGCAGAATTTTGCTAATTTGACAAGACAAACTGTAGAGGTTTAAGTTAACTAAGGCTAAGGTGTGTAATGACTGGTTTTGATCTTTGTTAGCTTAAATGATGATGTTACCTGGTAATTCGATCAAATAGTTGTTAAAAATGTGGTGGTTCAGAGGGATCACTTCTGCAAGATAAACAAGATAAGGAGAAGAGACACTGAGATAGACCGACAATATTGAGTTTGTTGGTGTAACTTTTTCTCTCTGGCAGACAGCAGGTGCTAAAATAATCCTTTGATATGCTGATATCTAATGTTTTTAGCTAGCTACATGCATTTTGTTAGCGTTTCAGCCCTTAGTTGCATATTGTGGTGCCGCTTGTTCCCCCCTCCAGTGGACATGATTTTCACAGTGTGATGTGTTGAGATTTGTCTCTATAACATCAGACAGCAGGAGTCTGCATTCATTATTCAAAAAGGGAAACTGGAAGGCTGTCTTGACGTTGGTTCACCAGTTAGCACATTACCTGATAAAATCCAATGTTGAAAAGAACATTTACAGTGCAACAGTGAACAATAACACAAACCATCAGGAAATGTTTCTGCTAAAGAGCTCAATGGCTAAGGAAAAATAATCTTACCGTACATAACAACTTTGCTTTGGTCTCACTCCCTCTCAACTTCAGCTTTTTGGTTACTTTCCTCACTTCCATTTTTCTTCTTGTGCACTGAACTGAACTGCCCATCAGAGTGATTTCATTCATTGACAGGCTTTGCCGTCTCTGATGCAGATTCAACATGCTAAATCCGGTGCTCCAGGTTTCCTCCCACCATTAAAGACATGTATGTTAGGCGGTCCTGTCAGTGACATTGACCTCCACTGGCAAAACAACTGGAGTTGGTCCCCGGGCGCCTGCACTGCGGCTGCCCACTGCTCTTAATACTAGGATGGGTTAAATGCAGAGAACAAATTTCACTGTACTGTACTGTATATGTGACTAAATAAAGCACCTTTACCTAAATCAGATTGAATAAAACCAACGAGGGGAAATGGTACAGGACACACTACACCTTTAGGGACGATAGACAGTAACCGATGGCCCAACTCTGACCAATGGCCGGTTGACAGCTTGGTGTGTCAGGGCCTTAAGACTAAAGATATGTTAACTGACTTTAGAAGGAGACCCACTTCTCTTGCTTCTACCTTTATTAAAAGGCAGCATGTGACTGTAGTGCAGGCTCTCCTGGGAACTATACTAGATGGCAGACTTACCTTTGATGCCAACACTGATTTAAGGAAGCTCAGAAATAGCAATGTTCATAGATCTCTGTTTAAAGTGTTTTATACTTCTTTTATTAAGTCAGTTTTAACATTTGTTTTGATGTTGTGGAAAACAAAACTTGTTGGAAAATTGTGAATGTGTTCTGTAAAGTCACCCTTGTAAATTTAGATAATCTTTGCCACCTGTATAAAGTCACAGACACACACTCCCAGCACCATTTATATCAAGAGTTTTGATGGTTGAGTGTCAGTTTGGAGAGCCAGCATATGATTGAGGGCCACACAGGTTGAGGACATATGATATGGATATGATGTAGGCCACTTTCACCAAGCAGTCCCTTACAGACCCATCATTACTGAACTGCTTACTACACTTAGCAATTTTGTGCTACAGCTTCACCACTTTTCACAAGAGCTGTCTGTTGGGCAGATAAGCCTGTTGAAACAGTTCAGACTTAGTTTTTCACCCATGGACTTGTCAGAGGATTTGTGATTACTCTCATAATGATGTTTAACTTTACCTCACCTGTTTGCAGAAAAGCCAGATCGCTTTGTCTGTCCCCTAAGGTCCGACCAAGACAGAGCTGATCCATTTTTCATGAAACCCTCTTTTCTCCTCAGTCGTACCATTTTTTTTTTGGTGCTGGCTTTTCTATTTCACTTCCACCAAACTCACTAACTTGAAACTGTGCAATTTGAGTCCACTTTTTACAGTCAGTCCCAAAGTTCAGCTTCGTCAGGCATCATTTGCTTGGCAGAGTACAGGAGGAGCAAGGATTGATTATGGCTTGATGACCTGCTCCCGACCAGCCATTGGACATGTGGATACATTTCTGACAAATTTTGTTTTGCCCCTCATCAGATTGAAGCAGAGCTATGAGTCTATTCCTCAAGGTCAGGACCTTTTTTTCTCACTGAACCTGCATGAAGTGGCAAACAGAGCATCTTAATGTGCCATGGCAACATGACGTGTCATGTGGATGGAAAATATGGAGGCTGATGTTTCCTTCTCCTCCAATCACGACTGATATTAACGAGAGGAACGTTAGCAATAATGCATTATCTAACTGTACTGATGTAATATCACCTCTGCGAGCAAACACATTTCTATCTGCCTCAGAGCTTTCAAACAAATCTTTATTGACATTTGTCAATAGCCATATACGGTCTGAGCACTCAGGTCATGGCTTGACTACTGGACCGTAAAGTAAGCTTTTAAATCGTAGTGTATGCCCAGCTATACCTAACACAACTGGCATTAAAGACAGAACATCATTTTCACGACACTCACAAGGTGCCACTAGTTGCAATACAATCGGTAGTTGTTAGGGGGTCGCTGTTTGACACAGTAGCCAAGTAGTGCATTAATTGTAAGCTAGTGAATGTGAAAGCATTGAAATGGATTATTAAAATATAATGAATGTATTTCATGTCATGTACAGGGGGCGCACAAAATGTTTCTAAGGGCTGGTATTAACCTGCAGGTGTTTAACAGCAGCAAAACTATATCAAAACATAACAATAACTCAATCCAAATAATTGAAGTCTCATTTATTTAAAACATTTTCTTCACAAATTCAAAGTAACACAACATGAAATATCGACATATATATGGTCATTTTGTGGTAAAACAGGGACATTGGCACCAACCTGTGGTCTTGTGTTTATTTGTATTTGTATGAACTGTATATATTTAAATATGCAAATATATTGCATGTATTGCTTTTCATTCATTACTGTATTTAATGTTGACTAATGCTGATTGCTGCTCGAAGCCAAATTGCCTCTTGGGACGTTAAAGTTACAATCTTAAACATCTCCATTTCGTTCTCTTTCACGGCACCAATGGCAATAAGCTGTAATTGCAGTGTGTTTGTTGGCAGACTGCTCAATTTATTTACATCAGCTTGTTTTTTGAGCCTTTCAGCTGTCGAGATGAAACGGTTACCACAGGCGGTGTGTGTGTATGTATGTTTCAGTGTGTGTGAGAGTGGATAATTAATGACTGTGCACCGCTTGCGAGTTTTTCCTTGAATGTCACCACACAGTTCATAATACTGTAAATGCAAGGGCTGAGTTTCATCAGTGGGCCATAGGCTCACTCACCATTGTTTTATCTAATTGAGCGATAGATAGTGATAAAACAGACATTTATTTTAATGAAAATCTTCCAAATTATTACTTTAAAGCTTTACTCAATTCTACTGTCCGTGGGCCCTTAGTCATTTTGACAGGGAAATTACTAAATTGTTCAGGAATTTCATTGGATTCCTCAAAAGTGGGTGTGACACAGCAGCAGGACTGCTCGTGTCCATATGGTAAAAGACGAGGGTCCAACCTTGCTCTTTTGAAAAGTTTTCTTGTTAACTTACATCCCCCAGTTTTAGGATATGAAGTCACAAATACCTTAATGTGTTATGAAAAGAGAAAAGACAGCAATTTTTTAATAAACATGTAATACATAGCATTAAGCAAAAGAGAGCAGACTAATAAACACAGGGTTACCAGACTGATTCCGAAATATCATCATCACACATGTATCACATGTATCTGTGTATTAAGATTAAAAGTAGACACTCACATACCCCTCCAGGACAGTGTAATAATATGATATGTATACTAGAAGCTGGTGTCTGCATGGCAGCACACCTGATGTGTGCAACATCAGTGGCAGTGCAATGATTTTTTTTTACCCACTGACCTCACTGACAAACACAATAAAATGTTTTAGTAGCAGACCTGTGATTGAAATGTGATTATATCCCCATTCATCACTGATGTGAAAGGTTTATCTAAGGGGAGGATACGTCCTATTCACTGGACATGATTCATAAAGACAGACAATACGCAGTCAGCTCAAGAATGATGGTGCTTGTGTGAAGCAAATGGCCCGAGGCGAAGTTCAAACACTGACGCTGGAATTAAACCAGTTTGTGGATGTGTCATAAATCTCTGAGACACCGTATGTGGTGACATTGTATCCACATTTCACACTTAGGACTTCACCGCCGCCAAATAGCTGGTTATCATTCACCCTGTAAAGCAATTAACTCGTTATTGGCTATGTTTACAGAAGCTCTGGTGTGAAGGAATTCCCTTGGAAATGGTGATTACTGCCTGATCTGGAAATCATTTGAAGAGGAACCAACACTTCAGAGAAGTTGTCTTACAATGTGATGATATTTTTTTCTTGCCCAAGTTGCCTATTTGTGATTTTAGCAGCCTTGCAGATATGCAAAACATTTCAGATGTGGCTTGAGCCTGCGTAGCATCCCACAGGGAGAGCAGTACAAACACAGCAATTACAACTGTTCCGGAGAATCAACATTACAGACCGTAGTCCCCACCATGTGAGCAGTGCCAGAGGTTATTGTGTTCCCAGGCTTAATTTTCCAAACCGCTGCTAAACTAAGCTGTAAAACATTTTGTCACTGAGATTTTAACTTATAAAGAACAAATCTGATGGTTGCATCTGTGTGCCTTGCTCCTATTACAGTGACTCCTGCGTAATAAGCTGAGTGGTGTAATGTGAAAACAATGAAGCCCTGGCTTTTCCCTGAAGGTGCTCTATGGTTACAAGCAGACCCTCTTTTGTAATTTCCTTAAATCATAAAATTGTATAACCACCGTTGATTAGTTGATCTAATCATGCATCACTGTGAATAACTGCATAAATGTTATATCTGCTTGTTTTTCTAAAGAATAACCCGTGGAGTTCTCCTAAAAAGTCTGACTGAGAGTTTTAGTGTGTGAGAGACCAGATGAGGTTACAGGCAAGTTTATGAATCAAGTCCGTCAAATGTAAAGCTGAGTGAAGCTGTCATTGCAGGGCAATTATTAGCATACAGCAAGCATCTTACTGCATGTTATTTTCCTGGTGGGTGGTCCCCGCTCTGCTAGCTGTGGAAACTGAATTAACGCCCGGCCAATTTTGCCTGCGATCTGGAAACATTCTTTACCTTCCAGAAATGAGCCTAATATAGAGCTGTAATAAAACACCTCCAGCCTCTGGCGTGTTGTTTTACCAAATAACATCTAACTGGCCATTACTCCCCATTAAGGCTAATGGTCACACTAATTAGGATAATTCCATAAAAGGCTCTGTGTTTAGACCAAACTGTGGACGAGCATTAACTTAATGACAAGACTGACCACTCTAAAACGCTGCCAGTGTGCACTTTTTTCGAGCAGGCTATTAGTCTGCAGCCTTTTGGATATTGCAGTGTTGAGAAGTGCTCTCTCAGCGGTATCGCCTGCAGTTTAGCTGGTTATGAGGTCATGTTACGCTTCATTTCTCTTCATAATGTAACGCTCAATTAAATTGGTTTCAAGCGATAATGATGTTGGGGTAAACAGTGGGTATATTTAGGGTCCTGTTGAAGTGATAACATGTATGAGAACTGTTACTCCACTGAGTCAGAGCAACTTCAGCTGCACTAATCAATATTTTCTGATGAATATGTGTAGTATGAAAGGGGTCACTTGTAGTGATGAGAACCCAGAGAAACAGAGAATTCATGTTTACGATGCTTCTCAGCTCCACAGCATGTTTTAGCCTCTTTCAGCTCTTTGTTTTGGTTTCACAGCCCGCAATTTTACTGGTTTGGTTCTTCTTTTTTCCACCAGCAGCTGGCAGCGGTTTACAGTGAAAAAACTCAACAAACCCGCTGCATGTTACCTGCTCAGCACCAAACAGCAGAGAGACACAGTAAGAGACTAGCCAGTGAGTGAACCAAGCGGGAAACTCTTGGGCTGTAAAATGAAATCAGCACCAAAGTGCCAAAAACTGCAGTACCTCAAATGACCACATGAGGCTGGCTCCAAAAGCAGACTCCCATGTTAAAATGCTTTTACAGCAGAAACAAATATGTTCACAGCCTAGTACAAAAAAAGGGATTTGGTCTCTATAAGAATGAGAATGTCCACAAATTAGGGAGACGGTGATGTCTGGGAACTCCTTCCTTCAGACACCATATAACAGGGATGGTAAATGATTGTTACTGTCATGTTATACCTTTGGTATTGTTTTTAAAAGCACTGCCCAAAAACCTCTTTTACTTCCAGAACACCAGCATGCTATCTAAACTCGTGCACTGGGGCGGCATGATGTCTGCTTTGTTCTGTGGTCCTATTGCAGGATTTCAATGTAAAAAAAGGCACTTCTCGCTCCTCTCCAGCTTCACTCTCTCGTCCAGATACGGTCGCTTCTGGCTTCAAAAATCCAAGATAGCAACCAAAATGTCTATCTCAACACCTCAAAATGGTAGTGCACAAACCTATGGGTGACGTCATGGTGGCCACGTCAATTATTTTATACATTCTATGTGGTGAACATAATATAGAAGAGCATTTAGCAGCTAAAGAGACAGGTATTTCCCTCAGGCGTTGGTGGGGACCAAAACAGAGCTTAAAGAGAGTGAATATTGGAATTACATTAGCCAGGTGGCCAGAAACAGAACTCCAAATGAATGTAATGTAGCTCTATGTCTGTTTGTAAACATGCAACTGCTTGCTAGCATGTTAGCTGTAACATTATATCCTGTAATAACTCATGATACAAATTTGTCTTTTGTGGTTTTGTCCATTGTCAGACTACTTTCAAGTCAGTTAATATACCAAATTTAAAAAAAAAAAGGTCAGTGTTTTCCCAGATTTCAGCAATTACCCTGGTGAGTATGTTATCATGATTGATTTAAATGATCCCAAACTATGAAAATTAGAATCATCCTGTAAGTTGCTGCCAACATCTTCACTGGCAGCTAAAAGTGAAATGAGTCAAGGATGCCTCTGACTGAAATCCTCCCGAGCAATGTCAAGTGACACTGAACAAATTCCAGAGGACATGTTTTGTCTGACTGAAACACAAGAAAATAATTGACTGCAGTGGAGCAAAGAATGCTTTTAAAGCGGCTTGTTTTTTTTCCCCTCTTTCATCCAGTTCCCATGCAAAGTCTTTGAAATCCTTTTAGCAATCAGGACGATTTTCTCTGGATGTATCGCACAGCTTCTCCCAAATGTTTAGAGCAGTTTAACGCTGTAATTTTTTGTTTTTATAAGTGAGGCGGCATGCCTGCATAGAGAGCCAGCATACCGTATTAATTGTATTCTTGTGGGTACCGCTGATTGCCAGTCTGCATTGCTGCTGATTAACACCGGCTCTGGAACTGCCGCTGTTGTCCCAGGTGCTCTGTGTTTGGAGAGAGAAAGCTTCCAACATTAAATACTTCACAGAGGAAGTCTCTCCCAGGGCCAAGGCTACGCAGCCAGACCACATTGAAACACTTTCTGTGTGCTTTTACTTCCTCCGCTTTGTGTTGTTAAATGTTAGGATTTATGTAACGGTGATCACAGCGAGCAGCGAGCAGGGCTGAAGTCACAAAATGAATTTGCAGGCTTACTCAGAGCTGAAATCACCAGGCAAGTCAGAACAATTAGCATTGTTTTCTTTACCAGAGCATCCAGAGGTAGGCAAGGCAAAGCCTGCTCCAGACATTTGTTTGGATCACTGCTGCGTAGCTTTCAACATGCAAGATTAACCTGAATTGTTGTCATCTGAGTGAATGGAAATTGGCGGATTAGTGCCATGTTGTTTAGACTGGAATTGTCACATACAATAGACACAACAGCTGCTGCAGAGTAACAGATCCAGGAGAATAATGTGGCACTTCCCTCTCCTGCTGCATTATCGCATTTTGCTTCGTTTTATGCTCTGCTCTGAGCCAGAAATTAGCGGATGATTTGTATGAATCTTTAACAGCCCCTCAGCTCACCACCTCCACGCCTGCATTCTCGTCAACATGTGTTCCAACGGGCCTAATAAAATAAGTGTTATTATTTCTGACTGGACTTTTGAATGGTGGCCTGAGCCCACAGCACCCAGTCTGTGTAAGTGTGTGTGTTCAGTAGGCAGTGTGGCGCAGCCCCTCGCCGGTGGAGGAGCTGCTAAACGGAGTTGATTAGCGCAATTGGAGTATTCAAGAACAGAGCAGCTGCTTTGATTCTGCCTGATTGCTGTTTGAAGGAAATGGCCGAGAGAGGCACTGTTCTGTCAGGAACTGTTTGGCAGACTCCAGATGCCCCTCCCCTACTCACACACACACACACAAGGGCGCACACACCACTCACAGACCTCCCACTCGCATATTTTCACTTCATATTCCTCGGCCTGCTCATTTCAACTCCTGCCATCAGAATATTAGCCGTGTGTCAAACTAACCATGAAATAATGAAAGTTATGCTCCTGACATTAGTGATGTGACTCATGCTGGCTCTGAGCACTCAGCAACCAAAATGGCACCCAGAAAACTTGAACACACAAGTGAGGCTTTTGGAGCCGAGATGTACTGTACTGTTAGGACAAAACCAAATTGTTTCCGTTTCAGATGGGAAAGGGGATACAAACATTTGGATGCTTGGCTTGGGAGTCTGGCAGTGATCGCTCGGTTGTCAGCGTGTTAATGACGGGCTTTGTGTTCTCATACGGTCTCCGAGAGCGATGAGCCGTCCACGCCGAGCTGCAGCACAACCAGCTGCCTGCAGCCGGAGCAGCTGGAATGAATACAGCGGTGGCCCTCTCAGGGCTGCGTTTTCCGCCCAGGACCAGAGCAGATCTGTGCCAGTGAGGTTGAGTGATATCAGTCAGGGACTCTGGATAATGATAATGATCGCCTTCCAGGTCTGCAGGGTTTCTGCTCACTGGAAAGCCTGTTTTTCCGCTTTCTCGCTGGCGCTAATTCTGAGGTGATGAATGCTATGTCCCCGATAAGCCTTTTCAAAAGAAATGATCCAAGGAGAGGGTGAAATGAATCAGATTCTGCTAAATTCAGGTGTGGCTACTTAAATTTCCCACCCACTGTTTTCTCAATCTTTGAAAAACATGCCATCAAAGACACATAAATTCATATCCTGTGATGATTTTGTCACACAAAACTGCTGCTCGGGTGTTTCAGCAAATAGCCGCAGCCCTGCAGGACCAGCGGTGTAGCTGTGGAGCTCCAGTACTGTATGTACTTTGTTCTGGCAGTCACTCACTGAGTTGAAACACATTATTTCTCCTCCCATGCCAGCTCCGCAGTAATGAATGTACATACATGCTGCTGTTTCCTCTACCTCCCCCGCTGCTGCTGAAACATGAATGACTCAAAAGCAGTTCAGGACATATTTCACAAAACTGTCTTCTCCCCTCAGAACCACTCAATCAAATGCCATTTACGTAGCAGGGTAACATATGGTGAGGTGAATGCAGTGTTATTGTGTAATTTCGCTCACTTTTATTTGGAAATTACCTTCCCGCCCTTCAGTGAAGAAAATGTCAAGGGAGGAAACAGATTTTATACTACAGAACTGACACTAATTTGCACCTAATAACAAAATATCCATTATTTCTTTTTCCGTTTTTTAGAGGGTCAAGTAAGAAAAGCCTTCTTGTTCATATAAATTCTTTCTGAAAGGAAAAATACACAAGGAGAAGTTTAAAGGGAGATGAATTCTTGGACTACAACCATTAATAGGCCCTTCTACTTATTCACTTCTGCCACGGCTCCTCTAAATACGAGGCCATTTCCAGCCCATTGCCAGCGACAGGAGGTATTGTTAGGTTAAATATGTCTTCCTCTGCACTCATACATACATGTCAGGCAACAGGACCTGCCTCCAATTTGCATCATTAGGCCTGAAATTATTGCTTCCTTCAGTCATGGCAGGAACATGATCTAGCAGCAAAAAAACAATTTTCATGCCCAGAATCAAAGAGAGAAAGCGACTCGTTGATGTCTTTTCATTGGTTGCTGACAAGATTTTTTTAACTTGATAGAACTGTACGTTTGTGACGATACTTATGTGACCAGGAAAAAAAAATAATTCGGACTGAAAATGTGCGCTTAAAGACGGATCAGTTGTGCCTCACTCCACTGTATGGTTCAGCTCAACTTGACTCATCTCACTTTTGGTACCAGGCCCTTTTTTCTCTTTCATTTTACACTGTGGATAGTACCCTCTCATTGTAGTTGGGACTCTTGGCTGATCACCATAGCAATGCCACATGAAACTGCCTTTACATTCACTGGATCTTTTCACTGGCAACCAAACAGAGGAACATCAGCACTTCATCAGTCGTTCGGCTTAGTGTATGTACGATGTAGTGTACGCAGTGGTATACACGTAGTGCATGATGTACTTGATGGCGAGTGTATGCAGCATACCACATAGTGTACGATGTAATATGCGACAGTGTACAACTGGTGTTCGGCATAGTGTGCATAGTGTATGACATGTATGATGTAATGTACGCAGTAGTATGCAGGGTAGTGTACAGTGTAGTTTATAGTGCAGTGTATGAGGTAGTGTGTGATATAGTGTCAAAGTGTACAACATTGTGTATGACATAGTGTACGATGCTTTGCACAACGTAGTGTATGATGCAGTGTACGCAGTAGTAGACAGGTTAGTGTATGGTGTAGTGTATGGTGTAGATTATGGTGTATTGTATGATGTAGTGTATGATGTAGTATACAGTGTAGTTTACGTAATGTACAACGGAGTGTCTGGCGTAGTGTACAACATACTGTTAAGTGTAGTGTACATAGTGTATGAAGTAGTGTACGTAGTATATGGTGTAGAGTCCATAGTGTATGACATTGTGTCTGTAGTTTACAGCATAGTGTACGGTGTAGTGTGCAGTGTAGTGTACGTAGTGTACAGCACAGTGTACGTCATAGTGTACATAGTGTATGACGTAGTGTATGTAGTGTACGGCGTGGTGTATGTCGTAGTGTACGTAGTGTATGAGGTAGTGTATGCAGTGTATGGCGAAGTGTATAGCGAAGTTTTGTGAGCTGCCATTTTTTAAAGTCTAAGTTAAGTGAATGAAGAAACTGCTGTTGCTATTGATCACAGCTTGGCTTAAAATGACAGGTCTGCGCAGAACGTCCCATGTCGCACAAGTGGTGATTCTATCTGGCCAATCAGTGGTCTGCAGGGTTTTAACTTTATCTGCTCAGCTTACTTGGAACCTCAACTGAGGTGGTACCAAAAACCTGGTACCAGGTTTTATCCACAATTTTGCTACTGCAAAACAAAAAAAAGAGCAGGTCAAGTAGAGCCGTCCCATTCAGTGGAAATGCAGCATAAGTGTGTCAACAGAAAGGCAAAGGAGGGCCAGGCCATTGGGGGCGGACCGGAGGTAAATGAGGGCAGGACTGAAAAAGGGTGGGGTGGTGGGGGTTTGTTGGTGGGTGGTTGGCTGTGGGGAGGACGGGGGGGCCACATCTGAGAGCAATCGCACTGGTGTGACAAAATGCAGACATAACAGTCTGCCCCGACACTTGTTACCAGCACATAAACACTTGCCTGAGTGAGATAGCGGGAGAGGACTACAGCGATCTGTCGTTTATCAACTGCTAATTAACTGTTAATTTGCCAACCTTTGGGTTCAAGCATGCAGCCAATTCATCACGCCGAACAAACAGCATGTCCCACTGCTCCCGAGGGGTGGTCCCGCCACCCTCTCACACCATCCATCTGACGCCCTGGCCAAGCCCCGCGCTGACTGCATGAATCATCTGCTCCCTTTGTTCGGCTGCGCCGTGATCTTTCCAAAGATGGAGGTGACCCTCCTAACAGGAAGTTGTAAAGACTGATATGCTTGTGTTTGTTATTATTGCTACTCAACACATTTAGAGCACAGACATTTTTCTTCAAAGCATATAGCATATATCATAACACAGAGAGTATACATGAAGTTAGACTGATGTATCACTTTGCTGATGTACTGTATAGCATACAGTTTATACAACTTATGTAGAATGGATTATTCATATTTTTATGGCTGCACCATTAAGTTTTGTGTTTTTATCCCATGTGGGCTGTGCACTTCTGGCTGTATGCCACTTGAATAAAAATATTCATTCACTGAAATCTAAATAAACTATAAGGTGTCTTGTTTATAATTTTACACATATTTCCCCTAAATTCCCCACGACATATTTAAGATTTCAGTAAAAATGCGATACTGTGGCTTCAAATATGTTAAAGAAGCTCTTATTCATGTAGTCCTGCCTGCAGTTGACATGCTATCCTGCATTCATCTGGTGTTGGAATAATCTGCATTCTGGACTGGAAAATTTCACATGACCGCACCCTCAAGTCAGAACAACAACTCACACAAGTTGCTGAGCTGACGCAGAGTCGATGCAGAAACATGGCGGACAAAAATAAATGTTCATTTGATGGTAATAAACTATTAATTCACATAATACATGTCAATTTTTTGCTCACATATAATCTGTAATATAGTATTAGGTTGTAGAGAAGTTATTTATTAGCTTTAGTCTGGTAAATCAATATTATAGTAGTTTTAGAGGATGTGATGGTGCAGCGACAAATCTGGGACAAAATCACTTTGTAATATAAAGCCTCAAACTGTTATCAGCATGTTGTTTAAAGGCTCTGAGCAACATATTTTCTTTGTAGCATCCACATTGTTTTCACGTTACGACTTAACACTCGTGAGCACACCAAAGTTGGAGGAACGACTTCCCAACTTGTGAAATGGGACCATCTGAAGAGCATGTGAATGCAATACTAGTGTGTAAACTGTGTACATACAGGTTGTACACTGTAGGCCACATGTTAATATGCTAACACCCTCATACCCATGATGCTAACAGTAATGTTTATCATTGTAGATGATTAATATGTTAACATACTAACTTAGCAAGTTACATTTGGCATGTTTTTAATGTATGTTAACTTATGCACCGTTAGCAATGGTATACTATATCTAGTATGTAAGTGTAGCATGCTCGCGTTAATGTTAACGTGCAAATATTTCTATGTGCTTTGAACGTACTCAGATCTCCTACTGCACTTAGCTTGGTTTTGATGCTCCCATAGACTTGTCCTAATGCTTTTCTGTTTTGTCTTACAGCTTTTCAGTTTTATACTCTGATCCTGAAGAAACATTTTTTCAGTTGTTTTTAGTTTAGCATGTGGCTATCTCAGTATTAACTTCAAATCTGAGGTGGATTTCCCGTCTTTTCGGTGCAAAAAGAAAAATCAGGTTGTCGCCATAGGGGCCCATTCATTTCTGTACAAAACTCCAGGCAATTGTTTCAGTTGTGGAAGTTGTTGTTTGGATATTTTGGAACAAAGTCAGATAGCTGCCAAACTGATGGACATTGTCACACCTAAAGCCACACCGCTAACAGAGCAAAAACTTGTCATCACTTGTACATCACCGTGTTTAGTTGAGGCCATTGTGTCCCGTGTTGGTCAGCAGACTTTCCCACCTGGTTAACAGCAGTATTTTAAGGTAAAAACCCTAAGTGCTTGGATTTTTATTATGTAAATGTCCACGTACAAAGACACTGGAAATTCAGCACAAGATATCAGCAATTGGCAACTTCAGTCCAGTCTATCCATATTAGCAAAAGGCAAATGCGCTGTGCGTGGCGGCAAAGACAACACACACTTACCACTCAAAAATGATATGTGAGGAAAAATGTCTCCGACTTCAGAGCCAAGTCGTTAAGTTATTCCGGTGAAAAGCTGTCAACGACTGAAATATTCCTAATCCGGTATATCCTGATCGTTTTCTTGGCAGACAACAGGGGTGTGTGTTGGAGATATCTGATAGTGGGTGTTCTCCTGAGTGTGTGTGCCATTGCAAGGGAGTAAAACAAACGTGTGTGTGCGTGTGTGTGTGTGTGTGTGTGTCTGTCTGTGTGTACTGACAGCAGTGGCTGTTAGCGGGCAGATGGAAGTGTCTACCACACTGAGGTGACAGCACATGTCAGAGCGGCAGAGGAAATGCCCCCATAAAGCATCACTGTTGACAGCTACAACTCGGTCTGCCTGACACTCAACATGAAGCTCTGTGCTTGGCCGGGTCACGTCTGCTAACACACACACACACACACACACACACACACACACACACACACACACACACACACACAGATCAAACCATTCAACTAGCCAGGGACAACTCAACAGGTCGCCTCTTCACGAGCTCAGTACCAACACAAAAGCTCAGCCTTCAGTCTCTGCAGCCAGGTTGGTATTAGCTTCAGCACATACATCATACTTGACAGCAGGCCAACGGTAACATCCTCATTTTCTCCACTGACAACAAGAAGAGGGAGATTACACTCTTGCTTGTTGTGCAAAAGGCAAATAATTCCAATAATGAAACCAATTTTCCAAACCAATCTGTTGCTGTGCATGCTCCACTTAAGCACAATTACTCTGAAACAGAATGCGTGGGGCTAATCCATTTAAAATTAATCACAAATTCTATGATAAATCTCAAGCTAACGTAAATAGAGCAGCCCAATTAGGGCTATTTGAAATCCTAACTTCCCTGCCTAATCACCTCTCGGAGCAAACACAGAGCGGGTTTGATTTCAGTCGTAGTTGTTATTAGAGGAAGGAATGCCCAGAGATAGCAAACCTAAAGCTGGACCCCCACCCCACCTCCGCCCCCACCACCCCAACCCCCACCCCTCCAGCAATTACGCTCACTCAAGCATACAAGTTGAAGCCTGGTGCCAAATGAGGTCGTTTTGCAGCAATTTCACTTCCTTGAGCAAATCTCCGAGGTCCTTTTGAGAAAGGACAGACTGTTTACAAACAGTCTCTGATTGCATGTGTTAGTCTATGAGGGAGAGGAGCAGCACACCTGTCAGACAGCTCACACACACACACACACACACACACACACACACTGAAACTGACCTGAAAGGATGCAGACTTTAATAAATCCTCTTTACCGTGTGAATGACAGGAAATCTAGCTGTGTGACACTGACTGAAAAGGAGCTCATAAAAAGGCAGCTTTATCCTCTCTGTCAGCTCCTAGATGAAGGCGGTGGGTCCTTATTTGCTGCTGCCTCACACTGCTATTTGATGATTAACACCCTGCATAAGTAATTAATCCTCGTTACATAGAATATTTGTGAAATAGGTAAATGAAGCCTCTTTTTCCAATTTGCCTAACATATTTATATTAGGATTAAAGCAGCAGCGTTTAGCGGCTGCTGAAATACTGCCTCAGTGTGCTCTGCCTGCAGCTGCATGCTCCACAGCCGGGGCCTGCTCAGTCTAATGTGCTCTGATAGTCCCACCAGAGGATTTCCTTACACCAACTCCCGGCCGCCGCTCGCTTGATCAGGCCCAGGCCTCAGTGCGCTCATTCATCCCGCGGCCCCCCGAGCATGTGTGTGTGTCAGTGTGTGTGTGGGTCGGCGTGTGAGAGCTCACCTCGGCGGTAATGACAGCCCACTGAAAGGGGACCTGTGGTGAGCCCGAGCCAGCCAGATCTTTTCAAGATGCCTGCAATCAGGCGCTCAGGACCGTGTCATTGCTCTGCCCTTCGCGCTCGCACACACGCCGGTTCGAGCCCGCTGATGAGCGAGGTTTCCTCAGACTTCAACTGTGCCATGGTGAAAATATATGAGAGTGTGTGGCCCTGCTGATGGGGATTCAAAGTGAACATGTCCTTATTCTACTCCTGGATGCTTTCTGGCCTCTTTGCAGAACTCCCACTTTGCATACTGTTCACATTCAGCTTAATCATAACTGAGAGCTGCTGGTTATTGCTTTTTTGAGCGTTCAAAGCTTCAAACACTAACAGTTATAAACATCAAAACCATTAAATCTGCTTGACATAATCTGACTCAGGGCAACGGTGAGGCATATCTCTCTGAAGTTTATTTCCTGTAACACATCATTTAAGGCCCAGTGTTCCCAACAGGTCATTAAAATCCCTATAAAAGGACAAAACTGCAAATGTTTGTGCCACAGGCTGGAAAAACAGCATTCAATCAAAGCACTTTAATTTTAATCATTCGTGTTTCCTTTGCAGTTTGGTGCCCACGCTTTGAAACCCAAGAAACAAAAAATAAACACGCTGCTCCTGGTAAAGAAAACATGGACGAATTTACCCCGCTTTGTCTTTTCTGTCTGGGTTTGTCCTACATTTCCCCCCCGCAGAAACACACCACTCACCCACACATACAGATCAGGTAGGGGGGGTAAAACGTGTAATAAAGGTTACATGTAATGAAAAAAAAGTACAAAAATCTTATGTACATTTTGTTAAACACATGTTGATTATATATCTACTCTTTTCACTCTGTAGCCAGGTCTGCCATGTGAGGTGTTGCTGCGAGACTCTGGCCATGTGTGGACACTGTGCAGGCCGGTCTGCGGCCCGGCCACTCTGCAGCCCTCTCTGTATTATTACAGCTGTAAGTGTGCCAGCCAGGGGAAATTTGTCTGCAATTCACCTGAATTAGAAGCGCTAACCCAGCTCTCCCGTGGCACGGCGTAATGGTTTGTTTATTTTTGAGGTTTTGCTTTTAGCAAATCATTCCTTATCTGTCATTTGCTTATTGTCCCACTGAGTAGCTCCAAAAAGGGGTTGTGGGGAGGAGGTCGCTGCCACATGGCCCTGGAAAGTCCCACCTTTACACTCTTTAGTTAAACAGTCCAACTTTGTGCAGGTAACACATCCATCCAAGTCCCTGTGTGATGTGTTTTCTGCTCCGCTTGCTCTGGCCTTTTGTTTATCTGTCTTGTTTAAGATTTCCAACAAAGAGAGACTTTGAACAAATGCCACAGTTATTCTAAATGAAAGATCCAAAATGCCTAAAAATAGCCCTTGATTATAAAGAGTTTCTCTGTGCTCACGCTCCCTGCAGTACACATTGTTTTAACAGCACAACTCGCTCTGTAATCAGCGCGGCGGGCTCTGCAAATCCTCCTCAGTAAGCCACATGAATGAGGCCAACAAGATGTAAATTATCACATGATTGTCTATAAATCATGTCATATGGTGCACAAATATGGTAATGTGGTGAACATCTCGAGTCACCCAAATGCTACATTTTCTTCAGACGTCTCAAATGAGCATGGGATAATGTTATGCTTATCAATTTTCCATTACGCATTTTATTTTTTTCACGTCAGTCAGAATTTGCTTGTTTTCCGTAAACAACTTAAAAGCGTTCAGAGAGTCAGCGGAGACGAAGGTGAAGAAAAAAAATCTTGAAGATGTCTAAAACTGCCCAAAGGGGAAAAGATCATTAAGAGACAAACAAATAGCCATTTGGAGGGAAGTTTAGCAGGAGTGGCACAGCGGCCAAGTGTTCCTTGATGTGCGGCTAAGTGTGCGTAATGGCCCTGCAGATGTCTTTAGCGTTCCTCCCCATTGAGATGTGGTCGGTGTGGGATGTGGAGTGGGCTTTTTTTTGTTGCTGGGCAGCCTTAGCGTTCTAAATCAGCCCGTCACACACCACTGCCTCCCTGTCAGAGGCCTATCTGCTACCACTTACTCAGAAATGCAACAAATTTACTTATAATTACTTAAAATTTTGTCGTGCTTGTAAATACTTGTGCTCTGACAGTTCATTTATTTTGTTTGATTGCTGCCGACTATTTATAGTGGAGGGCTGCCTGCATGCAGATTCCATGTGTCCTCTAGATTCTGCAATAAGACAAAAGTGGCTGTGGTGATTATCCACTAGTTTCGGGGTGTTTATTTACTCACTGAGGTCGAGCAGAATGTGGCTGTAATTGACGTGCATTCAAGCTTAGGATGGCAATCCTCAGGCTCTGTATATATGGGAGTGTCTGACAGCGGCTAAAAAGGTTCATTATCTTACTAACCTGCAGAGAGATTGCTTCCCATCGTTTTCTGCTGTCGTTCGATGTCTAAAGAGAGCAGGTTTCTGGGAGCTGCTGCATGAACCCAAACCAATGGAACATTTCAGACACAGAGTAGGTGTTAACCGCTCAGCAGTGAAGATTTAGCTTCATGGAAAGAGTCTTATAACACTTTTGGAGCCTGTTGTCCGCACTGTACAAATATCTCAGTCTTAGCAGCTCATTGAGTCCATTTGTTTCCGTCATTTCTTTTTCTGGTAAGCCCTTCATACAAAGCCATGTCTGTAGTAAATGTAACCATTTGTCACAAGTTGCATTAAAGCTGCACTAACCAATATTCTTATGTTAACAATGATCTAATAAGTATGTGTAATATGAAAGGGGTCACTTACAATGACAAACCCATCAAGCAGTATCACCAGAGTGCAGTTTCTCTCAGCTTCATGGAGCATTTTAGCATCTTTTAGCTCATTCTTCTCATAGCCCGTATGTTTTCCGACATAACACACCCAAATTCAAACATATTCACACATAATGATGAGCCAGTAATTCATGCATAATCAATGTATTTTGGAAAGTGGTGATCATATGACCAATGAGCTGATAGGAGTTAATAAGGAGGCAGGTTGAGGCGATCACAAAACACAGGTCCCCTAGGGACTTTCCTCAGAGGCAAATGTCATTTTAAGGTACGTCCTCATCATGTTTCTTTTCCCTAAACCTATCAACAGTAACTTTACTTGCCTAAATCTAGCTTTGCGTTTATTAAGTAATGTCATAAGTAATTCGTGTGGATATCTGCATTGATATCCGAACCGTTTTGTGAGGATATGTTGATTTTAATGTCTACAACTTTACTGTTTTGGTTGAGTCTCACAGCTCTCATCAACCTCATTTTTGCCTGGCAGCTGTTTTTAATAAAGAGATGTGATAAACTGTACACTGTACACTACCTGCCAAGCACCAAATGGCAAAGGAGAAAGGTAGCAACTAGCTATCAGAGCATTTCACTGCCGAAGAGCCGGACATTTTCCTCAAGAGTCAGTGGCGACCAAAACAGAGCTTAAAAAAGAGCAAATTTTGCACTAACATTGTTCAAGTGACCAGAATCACAACTCTGAATGAATGTTTATGTTGTTGTGTCTCTACTGGATGTGTTTGTAGACGATGGATTGCTAACATGCTTGCCATAAAAAAGGTTATATGATGGTAATGTGTCAGCTGGTAGATGTTAAAAACTCAGTTCATTCTAGCTTTAAAGAGTGACTTCTTTGATCTTTTTAGATTTATCCATTTGAAAAATTTGAGAAGCCTTTTAAACTTCCACACAATATACAGTGAGTACCAGTGCTGTGACCATCTAAACCGAGACCAAGTCACAACAAGGATCAGAGTGCATCAAGTCTGAGTCAAGACCAAGACCTGACCAGTGCGAGCCCCACACAGCATGACACAGTTACAATAAAATGTGGGTCATGCAAACCAAAGGCACCACTTAAACTGATCTGAAAAATCCAAATTCCCCCCAAAAAACCCACAGAAAACAACTGAAGATTCCTCTTCAATCACCTCTTTTATACCATACACTGTGTATATGAGTGTATGTATAAGTGCACCATTAGAAAAGTCTTGAAAAAATGATCAACAGGCATAGCAAAGGTTAATTTTATACGTGGGAGTTTTCATTTGTTTTCTATCAGCAACACTTAACCATCTTTATTCAGCACTCCTTTTTCACACAGGCAGGTGTGGTCTTGACAGGTCTTAAAATAAAATCTAGAGTCTTCTTTGTCTGAGACTGAGACAAGACTAGTGAAAAATTGCCGGTGAGTCTGAAGACTGAAACCTTCGAAAAGTAGTCTTGAGACCAAGCCTGATCTTGAATACTACAGCAGGTAAGAACAAGAAAATTCCAAAACTATATATAATTTCATGTGGAAGGTTTTTTTTTTCCTTGTTTGGTTATACGTTAATCAAAACTCAATCTATTATTAGATCAGAATTTTTTTTTTTTTACCAGTTTTCAATTGAAACAAAAGTATTTCAACAGGTTTTCAAGATTTACAACAGTCTTGATACCCCTCGTTCTGTCTTGTTTTAATACACTCATTTCTAGGCAATACCTAAAACAGAAGAAACTGGAATCACATGGAATATTCTTCTTAACAAGTGCAGCAAGATGAATCTAAGGCTAATTGACTTAAAAAAGAAAAGTAGACCTTCCTCTCTCTGTCTGCTCTGCGACACTTCTCATCACTGACAACTACTGCAGCCTGGTCCCTCACATCTCCGCTCCTCCAGCACATGGACAATTAAGCACAAAGGGGTGACAATGTGGCTGCTGTCCATCTCCTGAGAGCCTCCAGCGGCTGCCACGCTCCATTTCAGCTCCACAAACACACAGCGATGTTTTACTGATTAAAGGCCTGATAGCGAGGCTGTGGATGAACAGCGGCTGCTCAGCAGTCAAACAGGGTCACCGGTGCTGTGGGAGGCATGAAGGAAAGATGAGGCAAAGATTGCTTTAACTAGATAACTTCCAATTTAACTGCCACAATCAAAATATTAAAAGACGCTTCACTGATTGCATTCTGCGATTTCAAAGCCACAATTGCCTTTGAAAAGACAGGCGTGTCGGAGAGATTCGACACCAGCTAGTCGTAATTTGTCATGAGTGATTTTGGCGTGCACTCCAGTTTGGATTGCACAGGACCGCACTGATAAAGTACACAAACTCACAGATTTGAAGACAGAAAAAAAAAGTCTCACACCACAGTCTAATAATTTCCAGTTTCAAGTCAGCGGGTTCACACAAACTTTCTGTAAAAATCATTTGAATATTTCAGCACTGATGATTTGGATTACCATCGTGCACAGAGGTTGCATGGTAACTGCTTCTTTCACCATGGTGGCCTTTAAACTTCACTCTGTCTTGTATTAAAGCCCAATGTCTGCAAGATAACTGCACAACATTCATCTTCATAATAGAGCCTGGCTGGATTTGTCCCCCATAAGGAGCCCAACTTAGCTGGGTTAAAGGAAAGCATTACAGCCAGCAGGCATGTGACCGCATAATTTCAGCCAGAGAGGCCTATGCTTCCTCTGTTTGCTGTCATTATGCCCTCAGTAAGCCACATAAAGGCCCAGCCATCCTGCGGAGATCACTGCACTCCTCGCCGCTCCGCCTGATTGGCTATTATCTAAATGAACCAATGTTCTATATCAGGGCTTTTGACTACATAACTACCCTGTTAATATTCAGAGGAAGTGCTGGAGGTCAGGGAGCTCTCAGCCGCTTGACCTCGGGGTCACAGGAACCTGAGCCGCAGAGTGGCACATGGCAATGAATGAGCCCTAATGATTTAGATGGTATCTGTTACACAGCCCGGAGAAAGCCAATCTCTCCGGGCAATCTGGCCGTGGAGAAAAGGCAGAGGTTCGAAAATAAACCCCACTTGTTTCAGAGAGGGGTAATGCTGCCTCACCAGCGCAGCACGTCATTGGAATTCCCATGTATGAATAATTACACACAGATGACCACACAGCAGCTTTGGACGCACCGCCGGTAGATGCATCGTGCGTGCAGTTGTTTAGGAAACTGAGTCCAGGAAATGCAGCGAATGATTTGGATTGTTTGTTTGTTTACTCGGTGCTTAAGTGACTTCAGCACCTTGTTAAAGAGGCCTCACGCAGCCCTTGACGGCGGGACCCGTCACAGGAGCCTCTCCAGAGGATTAGGTGAGCATTTGCCTCAGTCAGACTAAAAACGGGCCCTTTGTGCAGCCGTTTAAGACACTTGTTGATGCGTGGCGTGGCTTTGAGTTTCCTTAAAATACTCGGGTAAACATTGGGCTTATGCACAGCAACAAAACCATGACCTTAAAGAGCGCTTTCAAAAGCAATTTCCCTCCCCTACTACTGCATGTAAACAGAGTAATTGTACTTGGGAGACTCCCAGTGCCAGCTGAGTGTAATTTATTTCCACGTCATCCACAATGAAATCAGAGCCACTATGATAACTGTTATGACAGCAATGCAAGCAACATTTCTTACAGATAACTCTCTTTATCATTACTACTAATAACACTAATGCTATTATTTTGCTGTTTGTGCATGTGTGTGGGTATTTCAGGCCTGTGTGTATGAATAAAAAACAGAGTGAAAATTTGGAATTTCCCCTCGCGGGACTATTAAGGGTATATAAAATTTAAAAAAAATTAAAATTAAAAATTATTACAATACAACTGACAATGGATTTTTTGGGGAAATATAGTAATACTTGAAAGTTTACAAAAATTTGATAAATATATTTTGGCTGATTTTTTAAAATACATTGTTTAATTAGGAGCACAAAACAAAAACAAATAATTTTGATAAGAATCTCTCAGATTTGGTGATTAGAATCTAACCATCCATAAACATGCAGCAAGATATTTTAAAGCTGAAAAAATATAAATATGTAACACTTGCATACAGCAGTAAATGAAACCGTCAACTATACTAACTAAAGTTGATTAATAAATTATTGATAACAACAAAAAATTGAGATAAGAAAAACAGGACTCATAATATATATAAAGTCAGCTCATTAAACACTTTAAAAGAACTAAACTTTGAAGTGTAATAAACATTAAAAGAATGAAATGAATTCTTTAACAGTTAAAGCAGCATATTCGTCATGACATACTAGTCTAATTTAAACCTATTGTACAGGTACTGTGTTTCTGTTTATGTGATGCAAACAACAGAGAAGCTTTTTCCAGCCATGATTAATGTCAACAGACTCCAGTCAAAAATAAAAACATATTTTATGCTCTACAATTTCCTAGTTGTGACAGTTAGTAGTGACATATGCAGATTGCAAAATATCTGTGACAACATCAAATTAGCAAAACCACTGCACTGATTGAATTTAATTATCATCATTACCACTACTACCATCTACTCTAATAGCACATCTAAAATGATATGTCACCATCCTCTCACAGCTATCGCCACTGTCGCTTCTGCTACAAGCCACACCAGCACTAATGTCAGTATAGGCCTACCAAGAGATTTACTGTTACCAATCTACTGTATTCTGCTTGAGCTGGTTCCTATAAACAAAAATCCTCTAAAAATAACTGCTCAACTATGCTAACAGATGTTTGCATTTGTGCGTTGCAGAGTTAAATATGTTGCATCTGTTGTTTAGCTTCTCTGTTTACAGAGATCTATCACAAAGTGCACATCATAGATGTTTATGTCCGGAGGCCTTGGTGCAATGACAGTGTAAAACACTTCACTCACTCATTTTCTCTTTCCCCTGACTAACACACACTCTCTCAAAAACAACTCTGTGTTCAACTATGAAATGATCGCATTTATTTACGGTGTGCAGCTACATGTGTCCTGAGGTTGAGCCAGCGGTTGGAGCTGGATACTAAAATACAAATAATGTGAAAAGAAAAAGATGCAGGAGGTCTGTTCATTAGAAAGGAAAAGGAAATGAAAGAGTCATTTACAGTCAAGGTTCTGTGGAAAGATGTTAATGTGCTGCAGCTATAAAAATATGTATTAAACGTGGTGTCCTTTTGAACTAGTTTTTGCTTGTTAGGAAGTTAATATTGATTAAATGTATCTTTGTTTTGCTGTCTGTCTGTCTACCATTTGCAAAACTGACAAATAATAGGCTGCTGATACAGATAGATAAATGCATTTATGCATTTTAAATGTGTATTGTATACTCCAAGGGAGTCAAAAGATAAGATTACAGTTAAGTTGATTTATTCATCTATATAGTCTGGATATAATTTGCCTTGCCGGACTTTACAATCTATACAGCGTATAAAAAAGTGTATGCCAGTTACTGAGTAACTGAAACATTCAATTTAAGTGTGAAACATCCTTGGTTGCTGTTGTTATTTATCATTATTAGCCATTAAAATTTAAGGTGAGTGGCTGATAATAGTTTTAAAATGGTTGTTTTAAAATGTTTTATTTGTGCTTAGTGAGAGGCTGCCAAAAACACAACACCAGCTAAGCTAGTCCTGCTAGCTTGTCTGCCACTTATTTATACATGGTTGAACGTCAGTGATATTAGGAATTGGACAGCTTTGTTCACCTACTGTCTTTCAAACTTGGAGAGCACTACACAAGTGTCAACAAACTGGCAGCAAAATGGCTGCAAAGCCAACATCTCTGACAGTCACGTCAAAATAAAATGCTAAAATAACTCATATTCAGTCAATTCAGCGACTGCAGCTAAACACCACTGATTTAAATCTGGTAAAACAGATGTATTTTCAGGTGAAAAAAATGGTGGGGCAGCAACTTTGGACTAATACTTTGGTCCTATTTCATATTTCCTACACAGCTAAACCCAGGTGATAATAGCACATACATGTTCTCTTCAACATGCTGTTATACAGCTCAGTCCCCCCTGTGCAGATATGTTTGTTCTGCAGATCATGGCCGCTTTTACCGTGTTGTCCTGCTTGTTCACATTTGGTAATCCTCTCGAAAAGTTGTTTGGTGGCCTGTTCTTGACCAGGTACTGTCACCTCTGAATAACACACACAAAGCAAAGAAGACTGTTCTCAACAAGCTTAGCAGTTAGCTAGTTTTTCCTGGAGAACCACTGCACATTAAATCTAATTAATTTTACGAGCAGTTTGGTCTATAATAATATCCTGCAGCTGGTGGGCACCGAGGTGTATAGTTTTCCTATACAAATAAAACAAATAAAAAAAATGTGCTCTCTCTCTCTTGCTATCTTCTGTAAAAGAAATACTACCTTCTACCAATTACAAGCAAACGAGTACAGCAGTGCTCAGCAAATAGCCAATCAAATTGCAGAGAGGCAGCAGGCAATCAGCCCCACATGGCACCAAAACTGTGCCATCTGCTTTCATTGCTAAAGGCTTTGGGCATGCAATTCTTATTTCCTCACAGTTGGGGCACTTGAAATTGTGAATGTAGGGCACATTTAAAACACCATTTTAAAACTACTCTGTTGGCATCTGAACTTAAAATGTAGCCTATGATAATGATAAAGCAGCAGCCGAGGATGTTTTATGTCAGTCATTAAGCCATAATTATTTTTTAATTTTTTACTCAGTTCCACTAAAATACACTTATATCTGCAGCCAGCAGGTGGGCCTTTGCCCCAAATGACTCGTCACCTCCAGGTGTAACATGTTAGCAATCTGCTAAAATATATAATACACCAAAAAGGCTAATTTAGGCTATTTATTCAGTTTAAGCAGTGAGTGTAACAAACTTGGAATAATGCATGAATTTAAGTAGGAATAATGTGAAGTTTTTCGGTTCCCATGAACGCATCGTCACAGAGCCTTAATGCAGTGAATGAGGTTAGGCTTGGTTTTTAATTCCCCTTTGGAGTTAGAGCAAATTTCACAAGCTGTTTTTCATGGAAATTATACACTTCTATGGTTTATTTTCATGTGGTAAGACAAATGTCAAGGACATGTATTTAATCATGAATATGTAAGTAGAGCATTTGCATTGCAGGGCAGAATAGTCTTTATTCCACCATAAAACCATGGTGAACGTCTCAATGTTTAATAAATACATAACAAAACTTTGGTGCGTTATTGATATATAAATTAAGCACAAATCATGTCTGCTCTGACTGCTCCAGCTGTCCCTGTGAGCAGTCAGTGTATAAAACAACCTTTCCACCGAGGCCTTGATCACGCTCACATTAATAATACTCTCATTTGGGTGGGCTCTCACGTCACTCGTGACAGTCGTTTCCTTGATGGGCGTCAAAAATTAACGATGAAGTGTTGTTTTCCAGTTCCAAAATTTCAGGCCTGCCAAAGGTTAAGGAAACACGGCACCATAAAACAGAGCCTCTGTGTTTGTCTTGAAACCGGGCAGCGTTTACTTGCACTTCTCAAGCTGTCGGACGTTCATTTTTATGCTGAGGCAACTCTGTGTTTTGTTTGACAACGCTTTTTAAGTTTTAGCTTCCTCTCACTCCATTACTGAAGGATCTTTAAGCCCTCAAATAGAGAACTTTCAGAAAATTAACCCTTTGTACACTTAGAGGAGCAGCAGCATGTCTCGGAAGTTAAACTGTGGCCAGAAGGTCTCAAGTTTGATCCCAGTACAATTCACCTGTTCAGGCAACACTGAAATCCTACCTGCTGACTCAAATGTAATATGCACCATGATAATAACCTGTCTAATACATTAAAAGTCATTGTATGAGTAATTTCATTGATACTTTTTAGGAAGCAAACCAAAACACACAGGAAAAAGTGTGTCTATGTGTGTGTGTTTGTATGTCGGCAGAGGCCAAATGTCTCTCTGCACTTTTGAGCTCTTGGTGAAACACCAGCAGAGGAGTTCCTGTTGGCTGACAGAGCAGTTAATCCACGCAGAGGGGAGCAGCTCCAAACAACTGCAGAGAAACACAAGCTACAGGT
Organism: Cephalopholis sonnerati; assembly: GCA_019142605.1. Classification (NCBI taxonomy): domain Eukaryota; kingdom Metazoa; phylum Chordata; class Actinopteri; order Perciformes; family Serranidae; genus Cephalopholis; species Cephalopholis sonnerati. The sequence continues at coordinate 37,806,059 of JAGQAX010000002.1, forward strand.
CTGCCACTTTTCATCACCGCCACAAAAACAGGCAGCCTGAGCCTCTTTGTGAGCAGATCGCTCCAGGGCCGGTACACTGTTGCAGATCTCTATGGCTTTACCAATCTGTTGGCAGAAGAATCACCATGCATTATTACTAATGACAGCTCTGAACTCAGAAGAATTGGAAGAATAAAAGGCAGAGCAAAGGGGGCGTTAAAAAAAAATCTTTTAACAACTTGCATCATTGCACGGCCACACAAAGGCAAAGCTTAACCTGACATTCCTGTGTAATTAAGACATCTCTCACATGGCACGTTTCTCCTGACCACTTGGGACTCTCGTACAGGACCGGAGGGTTTTCAAAGCAAGCGAGGGCAGCCCATTCACATCTGTGATCACTAAGCCGGTGCAGCGTGGCCATGAATGCAGTTAGACTGTAACACTCTGCAGGCATTGTTTTTAATACACTGACATTTAAATTGTGATCCCACTTGCCCTTTCGAGGGGACCAACTGCACTGGTGGAACTGACAAAGAGACGAGGAGGGAGGGGAGACAGTGTTCAGGGGCAACAACTTTGAGGAGTAAAGAGGATATGTTGTGCGCTTTTCCACATTTCTAAAATTCTACATTACTACAAAAAAAATCTCTTTAAAATATTTTTTTTCTTTCTTACAGGTGTAAAATTTCTGCCAGTGCAGTCAGATTATTATTATTATTATTTTATTATATTTTAACCAGTTTCTAATGTATTAAAAAAAATCCAGTCAACTGTTTTTAAAATTTGGCAAATTAATTTGCATTTAGAAAAGACTGAAATATTCCTTCTGTGCTTCATATAAATTTGTTTTTGTAGGCCTCTGATATAGACAGAAATTATTAGATGAAATGGAGACAGTTTTTGCACTAAACTGACTTTGACTTTACTTTTGTGTGTACTCCATATGTATGTATTATATTAGTATCTAATATTAGGAAATGAAATATACAAGTACAAGACAAATAAAAAGTAAATTTTCGCCTACTTGTGCCTCAGCTGTAGCTTCCTGCCAGCTTTAGATTTTCATCTTTAATTGCACTGAAAACAGACTCAGTGTAAACCCATCTAAGTCAGCCTGCTGCAGTGAGAGTGTGAGTTTGCTTTCATGTCGGTGTGTGAAAATGATCCTGCGAGGGCTAATTATGTGATTGTTTCATTTGCTGATGTCGGAGCACTTCACGTTCTTGTGTGTTAACAATTAGCTAACCATAACAACTCACTTTGATGCTAACCAGGGTGGAAACGGGGTCACGACCTTTAACAGCCGCGCGGCTACGCTGCACGCCCGCGCTTCATTCACACACACTCATATCTGATTGAGAAATTCAATAAAACATCAACATAGGGAGATGCAGACTCCCATGAAGATCACTGTGCGTGTTTTTTGTGTGAAATCAATTGTGTCCAGATGTGTTATAAGGCCAGCATTAAAACATAATGTATGAAGGCTTCACATAACTTCCCTATTGATGTAATCAGTCTGTAATTACACAGAGTGAAAGTTAATTGACTTATTTTTGTTGGAGACACTCATTGATCCTCATTGATGTTCACATCCCGTCTTCAAAAGTTGTTTTCCTTTCTTTTCTGTAATTGTGCTGATAAAATCTGGATCTAAATGTGTATTAAAAGCTTACTGAATGGTCAGACCTTTCAGTCTAAATATGCAGCTCATACTAAAACACAGCCGCTCTGCACTGGCTGCAGCCCGCATTTGTGGTCTGCTTGAACATTACTGCACTGAGATGATTTCAAAACATGCATCAGATGCTGTATTCATATATTTTTTTGACTCCATCTAGTGGCGTAGACTTGCTGTTGCTTTAGTGTTTGACACTAACACTGGTTGCCTGACCACAGATTTAAGAACAAAATCAAATCTTGCGAGGCGGTTAAAGTAAACACCAGGAAATATGTTTTCCTGACTGAGCAGAATCCTGTATGAGTTTCAGTGTGCGTTCTCTTTAAACACAGCGACACCTGCTCAGGATGGTGAAAGGGCGTCCTCCAGTAAAAAGAGTCTGACTACTTGAGAGCACTTTCACGTTAATACATTTTTAATGGTGTTGACTTTGGCTTGGTTTTAATTAATGACTTGGCTAAAGCAGCTGCTCAAGCTCCGGGAGGCAAGATCCTAAACTGAGTCCAGAAGCTAAAAGCTCGGCCTGAATTTTTAGTTAAAAAGAACAAAAAAAAAAAAAATCAGTCTGTGATCAGTGTGATGCTGGATTTGATGCAACTTCAAAGCATGACAATGTGAAGCAGGAAAAACATGTTTAGTCGTCACCACAGAAGCTGTCACATTGCGAGTGGGAGAGGAACACATTACAAAGGAGGTTTTCCACAGTAACTGTATTGCAAAAGTAAACAAGGCGGACAATCATATCATTCAACAACAATATGCTTGTTCCTCGGAGTTTGCCATTTCTCGATGTCTTAAAAAAGTGAGCCATGATCTCAAACAGAATCGTCTAAATACAGAAAAATATAGATTCAGGTCAAAAAGGATTGTAAATACTTACTAGTACTGCAAATAACAGTAAGGGAAGACAGCTACAACAGGTATCATTCACTGTCCTGGCACAGTGGATGCATTTAATAGGTCGGACATACAAAAATAAACCACAACAAAGCAATACACATATTGTACAAATAAAAACCTGAAAATATGTCCCACTGACAGTTTGATCGGAGCGCATCTCATTTCTGAGAAGTGGACGCATGGTTTACATCTGTGACTAAAACACTGCTGCTATAGAGTATAGCTCATTAAACGTTCAAAATGTCCGGACCAAAATAAAACGGTGTGATGGAGGCGTGGACGCAGCTGCTTATAACTATAATATTAACAATAATAATAATAACAATAATAACATGTCAGGCTGGAAATGTTTCCCATGATAACATTGACATTGAGTGAAGACAGGATGGAGATTTAAAAGAAAAATAAATTGCTAACGTATATTCTAGTGTGTAAAATGTTTGTGATGTCCCCCAAACACACACACATCCAACAGAAAAACAAAAAAAAAAGAAAAAGAAAAAAAAGGGGAAAACAATAATCGTCTGCTAAGGGTAATTTTCACAAGTCGATGAAATATTCAAAAACAAAAACTCTTAAGAATTGTACAAGTATAAAAAAGCTACAAACATTAATAAATTACATCACTGACACATAAACACTTCACAAGGTGCTAGTAAAATAATTCCGAAACCCTTCAGGATACTAGAACTCGAACAAGAGGCTGGTCATAGAAACTTTAAGTGTTTTTTTTTTCCTTTTATATCATTTTTCCTCAAAGCTTCGTCTCTTGTTCAAACAGAATCACAATACAATTAGCTTTGTGTATGTAAGGCCATATGACAATAAAATGTATTATTTCTTCAGTTGTTTTCCAGGCAACACCTTTAAATCTAACGCAAAAAAAAAAAAAAAATCTCTGCTGTTCAAAAAAAAAAGTTCAGAAATCAGGACTATACTGTATATTCATATATATATTTTTATTCATTTATTCATAATTAGCAAAACCAGTAAAAATGTAGAATTAAGCCTTAAGGGGAAAGGATACAAAAAGTAGTAATTTAAAAGGCTATGTACAAGCTACATTCTATATACTGAACTGTGTGAAGCCATAAAAACGCAGAGATGAGTCGGTGCTGCCTGTGAAAGCAAAAGAAGAGAGAAAGTATCCCCATGTAACTGCAAACCTGACATGGATGAGGCTTATCATGAGCCACAGGTCCCACGTAGTGTCAGAAATCCTATGATTTTCATGTTTGCCACTTCGTCCTATGTTAGCCTAACTGCTGCTGTTTCATACACAGCCGTATTCACGATTCACTTTGTGCTTTACAGTTGTTCCTTTAAGTCCAACTTCCTATCTACGCCTCGACACCAATAAATAAATATCACCGCTGATAGTGCTCTGCAAACGTTAAGTGTTAACATAAAGAGATAAATGCTCGAGTTGACTCCAATTGCTCCACCGTACACGGAGAATCTGGGAGGGAAGAAAGGAGCTGTTTTTTTTGTTTCCACCCGTTGATCATCAGTGTGGCTGAATGATAAGCTGCATCCATATAGTAGGAATTAACGTGTAAAATCCCCGAACCCTGACCCAAGCGCACATGCAACTGAATACATGCAAGGGATACTTTCAAAAATCTTGGAATGACTGCAATGTACTTCTACTTCATGTTTTAGCAACCCCTGATAAACTGACAGCTGTAGTAAAATGAGACATGTTCTCTTAAAAAATATTTATAGTAGGTTCTGTACACTTTAATATCTGAAAGTTATAAAGTATAAGTAGAGGCAAAAACCTATTTGAGTGATGTTCTTCTTAGAAATTGAAAAATGCATGATTTTCTTTCTTTTTTTTTTCATTTTCTCTCCATTGTTGGCTTTAATCAGTGAACAGGGGGTGAGGTTGGGATGGGACCCAGCTCATGAATTCCCAGTCCGACAGCAGTCTGCTGCATGCTACAGGAGGAGCTTTCCATTTCGATGGATCTTTAAAATCTTTCCAAGTCTCTGTTTGGCTGTTGCCATGCCTTTCTTTAGCCGCTTAGCTGCGAAAAGAACAAGAAAAGACAGGAGATGAGACAGGACGCCCAGCTGCAGTGTGAATGTTCCTGCTGCAGTAATAAGTTAAAACAGGGTTTTTTTCATAGGTAAAAATTTTACTCCCTTATGAAACAAAATACTAAAACCTGCCATGCCTATAATCATGCTTTCTAGCTTATAGAGTCTTCTTTGTCCGTGCCTTCATACTGGAGCATGGGTTTGTTTCTTAGCCCATTAATGCCACCAACTGTCCATCAGTGGAATAACAAACTGTTGGCAGGACTGCATATGGCCCTGTTTACACCTGGTGTTAACAGGCGCCTCAGGTGATTGGATCACAAGTGAGCAGCCCTAAGTTCAGGTGTGTATGCACCCAATGTGTCCTTAACCACATTCAGAGGTGGTCTGGGCTGCATATGGCCACATTCTTTCAGCTAATGTGTCCTAGGCAACATTGAAGGATGGCCTACAGCTGGAGTCCTTGCTCATATGGCGTCTCAGCACTTGAGCGAAATTTCTGTTGTTGCCGTTACACAGCTTAGTGTCAAAGGACTCACTCCAGAGTCGTTCTCCTTCTGGCGACTGGTCAGTTCAGCGTCTGCGTGGTTAACACGAGCTAACACAGCAGCAGCGGCTTACATCTGGCACAGAGCCATTAAATGATCCCAACTTACTCACATTACTCACACACTGAGACTGCTAAAGTCGTGAGGTAAAGTTAGCCGTGTTAAGTTAGAACCAGCAATGTGGGTGAAGCCTCCGGATGAAGCTCACACTGCAGCTCAATGTACAGAAAACACTGCACAGTCTCCTGCATTCTGTGTCCTCGAGGTAAACTAATAATTTAGCGCTGAATTGTGCATATAGCACTTCAAACCTCCTGCCGGTCACATGTGGTCAATCAAGACGCACGGAGATGCACTCTGATGCTAGGTGTCAACAGACAGACAGAGCTGTCCACTTGTGATCCAGTCATCCAAGACGCATGTTAATACCAGGTGTCAACAGGTTCGACATGTCTCCTGCGTGTTGCTTTGGGACCCACTCATAAAAACATTGTAATCATTATTTTAGGTAAGTTCATGTTTGATTATAAAAACAGGTCATTCATTACATGTAATGTGAAGATGCATTTATGAAATGCTTTCACCTGGTCAGCTTTAGTTCAGGTTCAGAGACTTTGTCAGAGTACCCCCGAAACCTTGAAAACAAGGTGAGGGAGTAACACAGTGTTTTTACGAAGAGTTGCATTGTCTGCATCCATCGCAGCACCAATCATTTACACATGACAACACAAAGATGAGTGTACTTTTACATACAGTAAAGGTAGCAGCTACTAAACCAAACTATTTATTGCTAATCATGACTGATTACACATTTCTTCCCAGTTTAATTTTACAAGCATGTGACTTTCTATGAATTCCATTAGAAGAAGTTTCCTAAGAAGAATGTCATCTGTGCCAAAATCAGGGAAATAAATAGTTTACTTGAAAGAACGCTCCAATTTATCCCATTTAAATATTCATTTGTGATTGGAAACTTCATTCTCCATTAATATATTTAACATATATTTAACCGTATTCTTGTCTGTAAACAAATCTGATCTGCTCTGCACTGACTTTAAGACTCTCTCTGTTATGCAAGCAGTTGCATGAAATTAATTAATAGCAGGCAAAACAACTGAAAACAGTTCTTTCCAATAAACTTCCTGATAAATTATTAGGACAGTCTTCCCTGTGTTAAAATGTTTCTTAAATGAGATCCACAGCCATCGTTAGCATGCTAATTTTTGCTAATAAGTACTAAGTTCAGAGTGTGGCTGAGGCTGGTAGTCTTTTTATTTGCAGGCAGATGGTCTAAAACCAGAAACATTTTAAACCTGACGGTGACCCTAGGTGACAAGTCAGGGTACACCAGAGTTATTACAATTTATCATGTGGACAACATGAACATCGCTACCAAATCCAAGGATAATCCACCCATTAGTTGTTGACATATTTAAGTTTGGGCTGACTGACATTACCATCCCCACCAACAATCCTTGGCCTAGCAGATTTAAACTTGATACTGTTTCAGCACAAATCAAACAAATCTCCAATTAAAGTACGAAGCAGTCTAAGCAGCCTAATGTTGCTTTCATTATGACTCACCTTTGGCGTCTGCTGACACCACACGATCCCCCTTCGCCATGCTGCTGCTGTTGGTGCTCGTGGAGTTGGTGCTGTTGTTGGGAGAAGACATTGACGGTCGCCTCTGGCTGAGAAAAACCCCCGGCGCCATGGGCTGTGGCCCTCCCGGCGACTTGACTGTTCCAGTGTTGAATTCGTGGTCTGTCAGGCTGCCATCCTGGGAGTCCAGATTGTGCTCCGGCGAGCTACTGTCCTGAGAGATTTTCGGGGGCTCCTCAATTACTATTGCCTTCTTTTTGGTGCTTTTCTTCTTCTTCTTAGTTTTCTGCTGCTCCTCCTATTGACACACATTTCTTTGTTTAGCAATATTCACAAAAATAATTACCATTATTCTGCAAAAAACACATTGCCCCGAGATACCTGGTGAGACAGCTTTGCTGCAGCTGCGGCCAGTCCTGTTTCTATTGAGGCCACTCGGGCTCCGTCTCTCGCCGGCCGCTCCTGCCGAGGAACTGAGGGTCCTACACGGGCTGTGATGATATCAATGTCCAGGTTTAGAACACGTTTACTTCATAAAAGTGTAATTCTTTCATTAGTAATGCAACTATTTACCTGTCGGGCTGTACGGAGTGTCGTCACTGCTTTTCCTTTTTTTCGATCTGGATTTGAACACAGGGTTATCCTCTTCAGACTCCAACGAGGGGTACACTAAAATCAAAAGATGTAACCGATTACTAACATGTCAGGCATGTAAGGTCTTCAATGAGAGGAAAATTAAACATTACCGGCCAATTATTGTCACATATGTAAAGCATAGAATGTAACTTAAGTGCACTTATTTCTGCTTTCCGTGCATCTAAAATGGTGGAAGTTTCCAGTGACAGCATGTGGGACAGCTGTGAGACAGCTGTTGACTGCCCCCTTCTCTCTGCCTGCTCACAGCACAACCATTCCACCCAGATGCTTAATATCTGATAATTAAATGATCAACGTAAAAAAAAAACAGCCCGTTTACAACAGAAGAAAAGAATGCCAGTGTGTGAGAAAGGCTTCACCCTGGCATGAAGACATCCGAGCGAGAATGTGCGTGCTATGAACAACTAATTAGACACTAATTAGAAGTTCAAAAAGCATGTAAAATAACAATTCGCAACTCGTGATAATGGCTTATTAACAAGCTGGGAGGGTCCAAACAGCTGTGTTTGGACCGGGTTCACAAAGAAACGTTCCAAAGGAAAAAAAAAATCACAAATTAGAGCAACACAAAAGGGCGGATTTGGAAAGGAGTCACGCAAAAATAAACACAAACCCTATCATCTACTTCTAATGAAAAGGCCAAATTTATAATTAGAGACACACATGTTGAGCCAACACAGGTCAATCTGTTTTTAACAGCACCTGTTAGCAGCAGCAAGAATCAGGCATGGCAGATAATTATTTTCTCATTCATTTGCTCAAAAAATAACCCTGTGACAGAGGCCTGACCTCAGCGAGCTCCACTCATCTGGCCTGTTTTTAACATTCTAATAAAACAGAAACAAGAGGAATGAGTCAGCTCTTGGCGCTTACCATAATCGGAGTCCTTGAAACACGCGTCCATGTGGTCCTGGTCGTCATCGTAATCCAGACTCTCAATGCTGCTGCTTTTCCTGGGTTTCTTCGGGAGCCGTTTGGTGGGCCGCTTGCTGTTGTTGCTGCCGCCGCTTCCTCCTCCGCTGGCCTTCTTGCCGGCCTGCGTGCTGTGTGAGTTGCTCTTCGACTGGCTATTGTTTTTGGACTGGCTGTTGCTCCACGGCTGCTGCAAGCTGTCTGAAGACGACAGGTTGGCCATGGACAGCATGCCCTGAATGGCCTCCTGTGTGCTGGGAGATGCAGGTGGCTGACTGTAAGTACGTCAATAAAAAATACACAACAACACAGCCATTACACAGCAGTCGACACGCTGGCAGAGTGACTGAGAGAAATGATTGAAAAAAGGCTTTGAAGTCCATGTAAATGTCACCAGTTGTGCTATTAAGCATCATTATCATTTGACACCGGAAAAATATTAAAAACTGTACCGAATCTGGGAGAGCAAAGCAAAACTGTCAAACCTAAATACTCTCCACAGACCTGTGATTACTTTAAGAAGCAGCTATGGAAATAAATATAGTCACACACCTATTAAGCTATTAGCTGCTGAGCTGCAACAATGAGCAAAGCGACTGTCAAACACTGCTGTAATTAACCGCGGTCACTTCATTTCCCGCCCTCACCACACTCCCTCTTCAAAGCACCAAAACAATTTGAGAAATTAACATATTTCAGCTGATGTTTCTTTCTTTCTTTCATTGCTCATTTGTAGCTTTCAATGTGGTGGAAACAGACCATCAAGAGCTGAACAAAACAGCAAACAGCAGAAGGCGGGAGGGAAGAGCCTGGAGCCACGCAGCACTTTGATAGATTAAGGCGGGATGAAACAAACATTGACTTAACACAAACCGCTGACAGAATCTGCATAAATTGTTGCTTCAGTCGTTAGTTGATTTTTCAGCTCTGAGCGGAATTATAAAATTCAGCTTTTTCATCCAATTATATGGTCGCTGTGCTGCCCATTTGTTTGTCAGTGGCTCGCCCCATTAAGGAGAGTAAGACCTAAAATTCATTTACTGAGAGGAAAAAAGGGCCCCACGGGAGCCACTCAGAGACTAACGCTGTGCATGTTACTGTAACCCAAGTGTGTTTGGATGTAAAAGTTCCAGTGGTGTTGAAGGAGCAGAGCGACGTCAGGGGAGGTCAGTCTACCTGTTGGTGCTGTAGTCAATCCCTCCCACTTGCTTGCTCGCCTGCAGCAGGTCAAGGATCCCTGCTGCGCTGCCGCCCTTTTTCTTGACCTTAGAGTTGCGACTTTTGACCTCAGGCTTGGCCTCCGTGTCGATGTGTAGAGTCTCTTCATCTGAGGAGTCCACACTCTGAGTTTGGACAAAGGGGACAGAGCAGAAACAGACATGAGATGCACGGAGGAATATGGTGTTGCTGGCAGTGTTCTTGTTTTGAAGGTGACTGCTTTGGATTTGAGCGTTTTGGGTCCCAAAACTTTCTACTTTGAACGTTTTCCCTCAGTTTCATTGTTTATTATGTGACCTTGGCCAGAATAACCAGCAGTGGAATGGAACTAAGTACATTTACTAAAGTACTGTACTTAAGTATTTTCATTTTATGCTACTTTATACTTCTACTCCACTAAATCTCAGACAGAAGAACTGTACCTTTACTCATTTATTTGATAACTTAAGTTACTTAGCAGATTCAGATTATTAATATAACATATAAATCAGTTAATAAATTACATGATTACAGATTAATAGTAGTGCCAGTGATAGTCTAGGACTGAAACGTCAGCTGCTGTTTTTACTCACACTTTATCATTTTTTTTGCATTTTCAGCACCTTTTTGTGACTATTTTTGCACTGATCTCAGCCTGTGGACCTTCTTGTAGCTTTCTAGCCCAGTTACAGTGGGTATCTCCTTCCCCATCCTTTCTTATTATAGATTAAACCACCCAGCAGTTAATTAAGTTATTTGAATGTGTCCCACCTTTACCAGCTGCGACATAATTTTTTTTAATGGGCTATTCTGCATTATGAGTACTTTTACTTTTAATTGTCAAGGATATTCTGATGCTAATACTTTTGTACTTTTACTTAAAATGCATGTTAATGCAGGATCTTTACTTGTAACCAAGTATTTCAACACTTTGGTATTATCAGTTTTACTGCGGTAAAAGATCTGAGCACTTCTTCCACCGCTGAGAATAACCCACTAGGGGGCCTCTGGACAAAAAATTGCTATGGACCTCTACTGACCCCCTCACTGTGTCTATTTACATTAACACACATTTATTTTGAAATGTGCATCATTTAAATTTGACATATGTAGACAAAAGAGGTAATAATACAGCTGCCTTAAGGCCTTCCTAATTTTATTTGATATTCCCAAACTCTTTAGCATTTAATAAAATGACCACAAAATAAGAGATGCACAATAAATCTGGGGTTTCTGTGACCCCAGACAAGGCGGGATTTTCGCCCAGTTGTGCTACTTTTGCTTTCATTGGACAGGGAAAAATAGCATTGGGCTCATAGATGGAATTTGGGCTGCTTTTGTCAACATTTAGCAAGGTTTTGAAGATATTGTGAAAACACTATAAAGGCACGATCTGGTTCAAAGCAAGATCAAAGATGACCAAAAATGCTGTGAACTTATGATTCCAGCTATGTTGCCTGCCACACGTCCATCAGTACCGTGGAAGACTTGTCAGATATTCAACAAGATGAGATGGGGGCATTCAGAATGCACAGGACCAAGTGTACGGCAGTTATAAAGCCTGTCCTGGGACCAGACTTGAAAGGGGACTTAAAGGAAGTTATTGGTAAAAATAAGAAGACAAAGAAGACTCAGTAAATTTAAATGGCATTAATTGCACCAAAGACAATATTAAAAATAAATGTAGGCATTAATTAATTGATAAAATGCGACATAACTTGATATATTCAGTTTTAATTTGCTTGTGTATTAATTCTATTTATTTACTTTCCCACTGAATTTTCCAGTTTATTTTTTAAATTTAAATTTACATTTTTAAATTTATTTATTTATGTGTTGTATTTCTGATTTATTTACCCTGTGTATTTCCCCCCTCTTTATTTCCACAGATTTATTTATTTATTTACTTTCATTTTACATTTCTTAAACAGAAAAATCTATTTATGGCACATTTTATTAATTAATTATTGTCTACATTAGTTTAGATATTTGGTGCTTTTATCTTTATTGAGTCATATATTTATTTTTCCTTTGGCTGTTTTGGTCCTCCATAATCATAAAGTTTGTAAATAGGTTTAATTTTGGTGGGATTTTTCTTCATGGCAGTATGTGATCACTTTATTTTGAGTGTCCTAAACACCAAGGGTGCATTTTGCGATGTATGTATTCAGTTGCCTGTCTGCACTCTTTACGGATTGAAATAGCCTGTTTATCTAACATTTTATCTTCGGTTACTTGATGTGGATAAGAAGCTTTGTTTGCTTATGATGTGTATTATTGTGTATGTAATGGTTTTATGGTTTCACATGGGGTTTCTGGCAAGGTTTTGATTTATGCTGGATTTTATTAAACTGGATGGGTTTTAAGTTGTGATTGGGCTGGAAAGTGACAATCTGATCTGGCAACACTGACCCCAGAGGATCTGGATCCCTGGGGCGGTTAACTGAAGTTAACTCTGAGACAACGTTATGATATGGTTTCCAGTGGCTTCTCATTAGTAAACACAATAGAGTCTGGTAAAAGTCTGTTTCTTCCCCTTCCTCCGTTCATGCCGCAGCTATTTCCTTCATCAGTGTGTGGTGGTCCACAACTTAGAGAGCTTCTTCCTCTGATTCACCCACAATACATTTTTTTCTTTAACATTTTTTTCAATACTTTTAGTTTTATAGGAGCATCGCCACATGTTCTTATGCATAAAACCCCTGGATCACGATTAAATAAATTCAGATACATGGTGATACGTACCTTTGTCACCAAGGGTTGGAACTTTGGTTTCTTGGCTGGCTGAATAGGTTCTTTGATGTCCGACAAAACTGTGAAACAAAATGAATTCACCGTTAAGCAGCAGCTAGAACACAAGTTGTTAAATATATTTCATTGTAGATGGGAGGGCTGAACATGTTTGAACCTTTGGTGAGCATGTTCGAACTTTACCTGATAATTAGACTGAATTTCCATTTCTATCACTTTATTCATTCAGGGGGTTACTTTGCTTTTTTCTGTGTCAACTCAATTTTAGTTATACAGCCCAGTATCACAAATCACAAATTTGCCTTCAGGGATTTTACAATCTGTACAGCAAATGACACGCTCTGTCCTTTGAGCCTCGTTTCAGATCAAAGGACAGAAAAAACCCAGACAAAAACCTTTAACGGGAAAAAATGGAAGAAACCTCAGGAAGGACGTGAGGACGGGTCCCTCTCCCTGGACAGACATGCAATAGATGTCATGTGTACAGAATAACCAACATCATAAAATAACAATATAGACAATGACAAAATGACACACATAATGTATATGAAGAATATACAGTGGAAAAAACTGACTGATTGCTCCGTCTGTGTTGGGTGCTCTTGGAAAACAGGGAGAAAAACCAGGAAAAACATGAGGGCACTCCAAAATATGAGAAAAAAAATCGAGCAGGAAGGAAATATTATAAAGCCTTAATTGTAGTGGCTAAATCATTAAAAGAGCCAACATGTTTCGACCACTGTCAGGCTTCATCGGGGCTTTTAAAGATGTTTTTTTCAAAACCCTGTTGCTATTTTTTATGGGTGTAGCTAACAAGCTATGCTCCTCAGCCTCCTCTTTCTGCAAATACATCAAGAGATTACAGAGCTTTAGCAGATCCACCAGAGCAGCCCCAAGCGCAATTGTAAGATTCCATTCTGCAAAACATGTTTTGTTCAGACAGCTTTTTCTGTGAAGGGAACAAGTCCTGGAATTCACTACATAATCATTTAAAATCAGTTGCAAACTTTACCACTTTTAAAAGTGCAGCCAAATCCTGATTAGTTCAGCATAGAACCTGTACTTGAGTCTACTTTTTTAATATAATGTTGTTAATGTGTGCTTTAATTTGTCTGGCTGAATTCAGTTGACCCCCTTTTATTCTCACTGTTCTAATCTCTTAGTTTCATAAAAGCCCTTCAAGGGATGGGTGTTGGAGACTAGCACCCAATATAAACACTATGATACTTGAATCGGATAGCTGTTGTCAGTTTTTCCATATAAACTGGATCTGTCCATATCAAATAAACTGTAAATAAATAAATATGTTGCAAGATGGCAACTTAACTTTTAATTCTGCCGATAAAGCTTTGATGAGTTAATTGTTTTTCCAAACAGGAAAGAGCACAGCAGCAGACCTTGTAGCTGTATCCCTCTGTGAACCAGTCAAGCTTACAGTTTACAGTCATGATTGTGACAACATGGAAGGATCTATACAATCAGCTCAGTTTTTGCAGAATATTATGACGTCACAGTGGAGCAGATCTTTGACGTTTTGGATATAAAATGTCATGACTTCATCATTTTGTCTTTATGGACATTTGTGTGAAATTTTATCATAATTAGTTTAAGAATTCTTGAGTTATAGCCAAAAACATGTTTTGTGAGGTCACAGTGACCTTGACCTTTGTCCATTGACCACCAATTTCTAATCTCTAGTTCATCCTTGAGTACAAGTGAATGGTGGTGCCATATTTGAGGAACTTCCCTCAAGGCCTTCTTGAGATATCATGTTCACGAGAATGAGATGGACTCAGGGTCACAGTGACCTTGACCTTTGACCACCAAATTCTAACCAGTTCATCACTGAGTCCAATTGGACGCTTGCATTTTTGAGATATTGCGTTCACAAGAATGGAACTGACGAATGGTCGGACAACCTGAAACATAATGCTTGTGGCCGTGGCTATTGCCACTGTGGAGGCAAAACAATAACTTTACCAAAATAAAACATACACTATACATTTCAGCTGAATAAATTCCCTGATATAGACCAGGAAATATTGAATCAAAGAATGAGTAAATAATCGGACCAGTCATTTAACGCTGATTTTCAACACATTTTTAAACTCAATGTCACGTATACATTTAAGTCAATACTAACAAAAGTGTTGAGGCTGAGGTTTGATGGCTTAAATAAACTGAAACACGACACAAAATACTCACAGGACAGATCTCTCTTGACGGTGTTCTTTTTCCGCCTGATGGGGAATTCGTCAATCTTCAGCTCCCCCTCATCTGAGACGTACTCATACTCGTCTCTCACTGGCTTGGTTTTGTCCTCTTTTAGGTTTTGTAATGATCCAAAAACACTTGAGTTGGTCTGAGGTTTCAGCGTCTTGGAGCTGAAAAGGAAACCACAGGACAATAGTGGAGTGATGCGAGGCTCAGCCGGCCACTCACAGTGAGAAGTCCTTGAATTTGCTCTAATGGATATGGTGCTGATAGCCGCATAGCTCTATAATCACCGTAATACACCACATGAGACGGTTAACATGCTCTCCTCTCCAAAGACCTTTCATGAAACGTTTATATGGCAATCACGGCCATTCCATACATACCCAAGCATTTTCTTGTGAGACATAGTAAAGCTGAATCGGTCTTTATTGCCAGACAGCGGTGTTCTGTCAAATCTGCACTCTTCCTCCATTTTCAGCAGAGAATCTGGTTTACTGTTCTGTAAAGTTAAAAAGAAAATGTCAAATTAACATCACATCATTTAAAAAAATCACTTACAGCTGAACTTATCAGTATGTTTTTATATTTAACAGCTCAAATGACTGAGTGTTGCATAAAAGGGGACAAACCACAGAGAGTTCCCATCCAACTCTGCAGTTTCCCTCAGCTCTACAGAGCATTTTAGCCTCTTTAGCGCTTTGTTTATCCGCTCTTGTCAGCCTGGTTTCCAGCAGCAGCAGGCAGCTGTTTTTAGCCAAAAGCTCTGATCAAATATACTAAATGGAGAAAAAAACTACAGCATTCAGCAGCTAATGAGTCAAGCATTTTTCTCAGGTGGTGATAGAGACCAAAAACAGAGCTAAAAGGAGAGGGATAATGAACTTGGCCAGGTGGACAGAAACATGGCTCCAAATACTAGCTGCTCTGTGTCTGCCAAACATGTTAATAGGCAGGTGTTTGCCAACATGTTAGCCATAACAATTTTATAAGGTGATAATATGTCAATATTGTGTTTACAGCTTGTTCCACTGCCTAAAGTCGCCTAATAAAACAAATCAAATCAGTTATTGCAGCTTTAATGTTCAGAATACAGGCACGCCCATGTTACACATACTTTCTCTTATTAAAGCTTGGTAACGTTCATTTAACAGTTAAATGTTTAGATAATTTTTTTTGTTTTAAGATTCTTCTAAGATATAAGGGATCATTTTCTGTATGTTTCTGATTACTGTTTTCATTTCCAGTGACATAAACTCTTAAACATATACTGTTCCATTTTCTGTTAGTGTTTTTCACAGGTTTATTCTTTACAACAATTTAATCACCAAAAACATTATTAAAAACAAACATGGGATCAGATTTTTAAACTCTTACATATCCAATATTGCCAACCATTTAAATTTCTCCAATGTTTATTTTAGAATCTGCTTCTAACACATAATATTAAAGCATGATAAAATTCAGCACATTTCCTTCTTATTTGAGTTTTATGACTCCTCAAATATACTTAAAATAATCTCAAACAATTAGTATCTCCTCCCTTCAACACTGTGGATGCCTTCTACTTATTCTATTTTATTGGCCGTCATTAAACAATTGAACATTTCAAAAACCGTGCTAGAAATAAAGAAGAATACTGAAGCTGTCGACAAATGGCTACCGCGATGAATTAGCTGAGATCAAGGCACACCCACTGTGCAGACATAACATAACAAGTAAACACACTGAGGTCATTTTGTTTGGTTCAGGGTCCCCCACACATCGTCCAACAGCATGCGGCCAAATCAGGTGCCTCTCAGCTCAAGGACAGAGAATTTCCAAGGGAGAACAAAGGACCAGAGCACACTGATCAATTTACAGCCTTTAATAATGCAAACAGACCAACGTGTCAAGATCACTGTGTCTTCATCAGAGTCAAAGAGTCAGTTTGTTTGAACTTTAACGCCTCTTATTTGACTCAAAAATGAAAACTAAAAATCATATTATTAGTACTTGTCAGATCGACTCAGTTTAAGACGCACAATATAATCGCTGTGCTGTAAAATAGTAGAAGGGAGTAATTTGATTAAAATAAAAACACTGCTGTTAAAAAGACCGAAGTCATCATGATGTTAATCTCCACAGATGAATCTCATTTATGCCATTTTCTGACCCCTTTTAAACTAAACCAAATTTACTGAGAGGAATGCAAAACGGCTGCCATAAAAATCACCACTGAGCAGACTGTATAATTAAGTGAAATCCAAGAATATACATTTTCAAATATTCACTCCACAACCATTTTGACTCCTAAAATTAAAGGCATGTGACAAGGGGGTGTAACCTGAAACCCACACTTCACATTGTCTCATGCGTTCTTTTAATTCTTAATTGTATGGGCCTAATCGCCCTGCACACTACACAGAGGAGTTGTGAACTTCTACATGAATCAACAGTGATCGCACATGAAGACGTGGTCTCTGGTGACCTTGCTAAATATCTAACAGGGTCTCTGCTCCATCTGCAAATGTTTGGCCTGATGTGAAGGAGCAGTGGGATGGAGATCCTTGGAGGGACTGCAAGCATTCCACAGCAGTTTGGCATTGAATTTTCCATGAAACCAAAGCCATCGAACGTCTTCCGCTCAACAAAATTACACTTTTGCTCTAAAAAAAAAAAGGCCTCCCCCTGTTGTTCAGCAATAATGATACAACAAACTCTTTTATTTAAAAAAGATGAGGGCATATGTAAATACTTAGATGGAAGGAAGGCAGTGGATATGGACGTGGCGTAATTCCATTAGGTAAACTCTGGGAGGGTGGATGTTTCTGGAGCAGCTCTGATGAGCTGCAGGCCTCAAATGTGCGACTCGGGCCACATCATTATTTTTGCTGATTGCTTTGAAGTGAAGTGTGCAAATCACTTTTGGATGATCCTACATTTTTTCTGCCCAGCTGCTCAGCTTGTAACCTTCACGACTGTTTGAGTCTTCTTTACTAAAGGTTTATTTGAGCTTTTAAAGGATTGTGATATTATTTACTTTGGCCTGTAACAAGCAGCCATTAGTTTAAGTCAGCTGAAATGGTCTTACCTTATACTTCCATTTTGCTTCAGTCTTGTTTTTGTTCTGCTCTCTGATTTCAAACTTCTCCACGTTGTTCTGCTTTGTTATCTCCTTCTCTGACATACTCAGGACAGTCTTTACAGCCTGAAGAAAGACACGGTTATTAACAGAAAAATTCATCCCAGAGGAAGTATAGGCTGCTTTTACAGTGGTTACATTTGCATCTGCTGGTAGGGATGCAAAATGGCTCACACAGAGCAAAAACTAAAGATACAAATGTTCATTTCACAAAATGAGAACAGTTTAATTTACGCTAACATTGCCTTCCACTTACCTTTGTCTTTTTCGGCTGGTCCATTTTACTCAAGATGTCTTTTGCATGGGACTCGAGAGCTGGTAAGCTGGAGGGTTTAGGAGGCGGCGACGACTCTTTCGCTTTCTTCGCTTTCTTCTTACCTCCTTCCTTGACCTTCGGCACCTTCGGAGGCTTGGGGGCCTTGGGCATCTTTGGGGGTTTGGGAGGCTTGGGAGGTTTGGGGGGTTTGGAGGCTTTCTTTCTGGCTTTCTCTCTGCTGGGTGAGGGGACGTGTGCCGGGGAAACGGGCTCTTCAGGCTCGGAGTGGGTGGACGGGGGCTCCTCCACTGGTATCTTAATGCTGGGCTCACTCTTAATGGCTTTCGTTGCATTCTAGAAAAAGAGCAAGACATTATGAAGTGAGATATAATTTTGTAATTTGCAATTAAACCCCAATGAACTAGGGCTGAAATTATTAAGTGATCAATTAACTAATAATAAATAAATAAATCAGTGACAATTTTGACTATTAAATAAAGACATCATTTATTTTTTAAGTAAAAATTGCCAAATATTTGCTGATTTGATGACTGTTTTCATTTTTTCTTATGTTTAATGATTGGTCCTAAAACATAGATTAATCATGATTTTATTAATATCACGATAATAATAAAATTAAAATATATTAAACTTAAGTTGGAGACCTCATGCCTAGGAACGTCCAGTTTGTGAACCAATAGGAAGAAAGTGGACCCTCTGGGAGTGAGCTGACAGTTTAACTGACTCTACGTAGTGTTAAGATCAAACTTTTGTTATGAAATAGTCAAGAATCATTCAGCCAGCTAAATGCAAGCAGCAGCCTCCAGGGCTGAAAATTGTGGCCAATACACGAGTGCCAAAAACTGCAGTTCCTCTAATGGCCACTAGAGGCTGGCTCCAGGAGTGAGTCAATCCCCATAGACCCTGATGTTGGGGGTTGAATGTTGAATGTTAAGCTATGCATAATTACGGGCCTGGCCACTTTGAGTGACAGGTGGGTGCAAGTCACTACCACAGCGACAACGTTGGTAAGGTAACGTAACCATAGGCGTAACCCAAAATTCACAGAGTTTGGATGTGGTCGTAGCTGTCACTATTTCAGTGTGTTTCAGTACCAAAACACTCTCTAAGGAGTCTGATGTTCAGCTTTTCCAGTCAGAACATTTTGTTTAATGGTTTAAACCTTTTCTTTTTTTTACTTGCAAAAATTTGCAATAGCATTGTCACACTTAACCATAACTGTCAATGCACCATGCTAACTAAGCTAGCAGCTAGCATTAGGGTTATGTCCACCCTCTTGTCCAAATATGGTCACTTCTGGCTCCAAAAAAACAAGATGGCGGCGTTCAAAATGCCGTACCTGAGGCTTCAAACCAATAAGTGATGTCACAGAGGCAACATCCATTATTTTATACAGTCTATGGCTAATATTGTTTTTTGCATTGTTTTTGTTTTGCAAAAAAATACTGACTTAGCTGAAAAATAAGGCTAACCTGGATGACTTAAGCTTAGGTGTAGTGTTATGTAAGACTGCTGGAGGAGCTAACATTAATTTTACTCCAGGACTATGAAACCACATGTCACAGATTATTTATACTAATTCCTCTGGAATAAAACTGACAATATGAAACTTTCATGTTTCACTTTTTAATGACTTTCATTTCCTTGCAACAGTACAGACATCCAAACAACATCACCATGCTAATGTAAAAATTGAAACCGTCACCAAAGTGTAAAACTACCTGAAACATTCAGGGAACGCCTGATCATGTCATGTTTATGCCAAATATAAATGAGAATACCTCTGACAGTCTGATCTCTTTGGCAAGATCCTTAATGAGCTGTGATGGTTTCATGTTCTCTGGAAGCTCATCTTCATGTTCCAAGAGGGCCTGTTACACGGAAAACAAACAAAAAACTGACATCACTTTTCATAACAGCTTGGAGGGACGACTGACACACATGTTCTTCTGTGTCCACACCTGTTTTTTAGTCCAAGCTCTGAAGGCTCCATTGATGATTTTGGCACCATGTATCAGGTATGGGGCTGGTTGCTTATTTGCTTTATGTAAACCTGCAGAAAAAGAAATGCAAATGTTATCATTGAATGAATCTTGACTTTTAAACTTTGAGAAGTCGAGGCCATAAACAACAGCGTTACATGCTCAGTGCAGCAGAGATTTAAGAGATGTAAGTGAATAAGCCTCTCACAAACACCAGGACAGATGAGCTGACAAAGAGACACCATGTGAGGTTAGTGGATTCTGTCAGCTCGGCGACTGTGTGTTTGGACAAACTGTCTTGTTACCAAAATGGACCAGAGCTGAGCAGCCAAACAGCCAAGTGACACGTTAGAGTCCTGGAGGTATACAATCAACATCTCCCTGCTCACTCACTCTGGATCACTGTGCGTCACCTCTGCTACAAAAATGTCAAATGTAACTACAGTGAGTCTACGACTGGACTCACAGTGACTCCTAACTGAAAACTCAGCTGTTTGCTGTACAATGAAATAAAGCTTCTTTAAACTATACTACATACTACTTCTATACCATGCAGTATACACTTCATATGTGACTATGTAGTTTGTATGTTTTTTGTCGAACTTCAGGCCTTTAGATGACAAATAAACAGCACCAAAATACAAAATATTCGTCCGCATGAAAACTATCATACTGGCAGTGATTTGATTTTGTGACAAATGCAACAGGTCGTGACGTATGGTCCACACAACATGACTGGCTGATGCTTTTATTCCTGATGTGAAAGCTCAGGAAAAATCGACCATGTTAAAACACAAAAATTGCTATGTTGCCGCGTGATATTTGTACTCTGTGTAGAAAGTATTCATGACAAAAAAAATGTTGGAAAAAATATACTGAGGTGTGAATTATTTGCACAGCGTGTAAATGACAATGACAGTGTCACTTTGTACGTGTTCAGCATGATGTACCGCACAAGAGTCTAATTTTAGATTTCGTGCACCATACAGAAATGACTGGAAACCAATGGCTGTGTGAAAGTGTAGGAAAAACAGATACACTTTGATTTCCTGAAAGCTTTCTGTATTTGTCATCAGCCACAACAGTGAACTGCATTTAACATGTACTTGCATGAAAAAGCAAACATCTGCCCTGTGCATTGATTTGAAAAGTCAGCAAAAAATGTAAAGAAAACATAATTTGTAGTTTAAAAGTCAAAGCTTATAAATTATAACCTGATCTATACCCGAGTTTTAAGGCTGATATAAATGTCTGATACATCTGTTAATATACTGGCAAATACTCGTTTTTGAAACAACAACAAATAAACATTACATACATACACATGTTGGATAGCGATCTATGGAAGCCAAAAATAGCCATATTTGCAATTACATTTTTAATGCTGTAATTATGAGATCACAAGTTAATTATTTTGTTACCTCGAGATAACAAAGCTTGTTTTTTCTTTATAACAGGTTAATTTATGTCTGTTCTTGAGAAAAGAAAAGGCTTATCTCTAAAGATAACAACATAATTTATCACAAGACAACGACTTTTTGTTTTCTGGAGATCACTGATAATTATGGAGAACTCAACAGTGAGTGTCTGGCACATTTAATCACACCTCATTTCAGCCTTTAAGATCACTGTCATGACTGTCGGGGAGGATTCATAACTGAACAGATGTCAAAGCATAAATGTGTAGTTTTGATTGCTGCAGTTACGTCATTAGAGCAGACGATGTTGTTCTATAGTTGCCAAAGATGAGAATCTGACCAACTCCCATCTCTCTGCTTCAGCCAGCAGCTGCTCAAATAAATCCTGAGAAGTTACAGCAGAGCCAGGACTGATCTGAATGTTATCTCTGACAGAAAGACAAAATGTAATTTCTGCTCGTTAGACCTTGATTGAAGTACAGTCTGATGCCTTGATCAATAATGGGTACTCTTTGATGTGACATTTTCAGCTTAAATCAGATGCTACAGTTGCCAAGACATCATGGATGCATGCTGGCATGGCAATCCTGATCTCTGATAAACATCGTGAGTCACCTAATTGGAGGAAACGACCTTTTGTTTTCTTATGATAACAACTCGATTATCTTATTATCTTGAGATAACAAAGCTTGTTTTCTTCAGATAACAGAATAATTAACTCGTAATCTCAAGAAAATGGCATTAAAAAAACAACATGGCCATTTTTGGGTTTTGTAGGAATCCCTTAAAAAAATGTTAAGTTTTTTTTTTATTAAAATACGTATAGAGTAGGGCATTTTGCAGGTGAAAAATAAACTGTCTCTGCTCTCTCTGAGACAAACTATATAATGGCTTCACTGTTTCTGCATGACCTCAAACTTATCTTTATTTGTTAGTGTACATATTTGCAGATAGCGATATATATCTGCAATATGCAAATATGGGCCAGGCTCCATTGCAAACTCCTGATATGTTCCTTTAAGTAAACCAAGCAAAGTCAGTTATTTACTGTCAGTGGCACCTCTCCACATCGTACCTCTTGATCATAATAATAATAACAATAAACTTTACTTATATAGAACCTTTCATACAGAAAATGCAGCACAAAGTGCTTAACAATAAGTATTGATGACTTAACTCGACTATTTTAGTTGTAACTTTTGGCAAAGATTCACCAGTCTAGATTCAACTACGACAACTACAGCTCTGATTCATGTGAAATTATACAAATGTAGCTCTAATGTGGATTTCCTCTTTAATTTCAGTTTATGGCAGCAAAAGCACAGTCTGAATGTCTAAGTAGCTCTATCAACTGAAAACAGGAAATTATTAATAACATCAAGGCAAAATACCAGCAGCGCTGAAGTGAGTCTTTTTCCTGCACCTTGAAGTTAATAAGAATAATGGTATATTAATGGCGAGGACTTGTGGGTTAGAAGTAGTGTGCACCACACACAATAACAGCAATCTGGCTTTAACACGCACACACATACACAGAAAATAGTGGAAACATAAACAATTGGCCCAAGCCAGCCGAGGGGAGTTTAAACACAGGCTTGTAATGGAGCAAGTGATTCTAGCTGGGCCAAACCTTTTGAAGCTAATCATCTGTGAACTCGGCGATTCACCGATTTAATGACTGAAATAATATTAGAGCATCCAGCTCGTCATCTGTGCAGCAGACATGCAGCCATACTCTGACAGTGTTTGTGTTTTCTCTGCTTTCGTGCATTCTTCTGTAGAAATGGTGAGTTAAATGAGGTTTTATGTTGACATTAAAATACCACATATTAGAGCAAAAAATTTTAATCTATAAATACATCAAACTGATTTAAGAGTTTACCTTTGAATCGCTCGAGGAGATGTCTTCCCACATACCAGCACGCCGTCTCAAAGTTGGGGAAGGGGGTGAGAGTTTTGACCTTTAGCCGCTTCTCGATTTCGTACGCTCTGAGGAGAATAAACCAAGATGTGTGAGCTAAACATTGTCATGCATTACCAACAGCTTTATTGCAACAAACTATGCAATTCACAAGGTATTTCCAAATGTGGAGAATTCATAAACAGATTGGTGGAATTTGGAGCTAAAAACAAGTCCTAAATGAGGACCCAGTGGAAACTACTGTGTAAGATCAGCCAAGGCCAAATACACCATGTCTTCAAGTCACACTAAATCCCCCAAATTAGGACCTGACTGTCTGTAGGAGGCACGGTGGATCACAGCATTTAGAATAAAAACAAGACGACGACATGGCAGCAAAAAGGAAGTGTGTGTGTAATATGACAGGTGTCCATACCTCATCTGCATCTCCACACTCAGGTTGTGGACGAAGTGTCCAGAGAACGCCAGGCAGTCGACCGGAGTCAGTATTGCATTGATCCAACCTGAGGAGACCATCGCATTTCAACCACAAAAATAACATCAAGTGACTGTAAATATTCATTCAATCAGTATTTTCAATGAAAAATGAAAAAAAAAAATCATTATTATTGCTATTTACTTTCAAGATGTAATCCATCTTCCCTCATACACTACATCACTCTACACCACTGTTTACCATTTACCTTTTATTTTTAAATACACTCACGATTATTACCATTATGTGAGATTTCTAAAGCTTTTTAATTTCATTTTTTGATTGTTTATTTGATTTATCAAGTGTCTTGTAGCATTTGGGACCAAGGCTTACAAAACAAAAGAACCAATGGGATCACATAATCCTGATGTACAGTTTAGCTGGCAATGTGACCCTGTGGTATGATATATTATATATATTGTATATTGTGTGAGCTCTCTCTTTAATATCCCTGCCTGCATTGGACCATTGTGGACATTGTTGCAAATCAATGAGCAGCACTTATTTATGGCAATTATGTTCTTTTATATGATGTTCACTCAGATCTGGCAATACAATACGTATCATGATACACAAGTTAAAATTAAAATTTTGAATATTGGGATACTTAAAGCAAGGCAAGATATTGTGATTTGTTTAAATCTAATTTTAGGAAAACGGTCATAGTATAAAGAACACACCACTACATGCATTAAAGGGTTTTTTGGGGGGAGTTTTTCCTTATCTGCTGTGAGGGTCCAAGGATAGAGGGATGTTGTATGCTGCAAAGCCGTCTGAGACAAATTGTGATTTGCGATATTGGGCTTTATGAATAAAATTGAACTGAATTAAGAGGATTGAATGCATAAAAAGTTTAATTTCTTTAAGCTGTCAGAACAGTGGGATCTGCATTTGTATTTACCACAATCCCTTTAACACACTAGTGATATGTTATTGTATATGTTGGAGTGGAAGAGTCAAATGGCTGAGGTTAAATTACATCACTGCTATCTCGCACTAGGTGGTTTAAACACTTAATGAACAACTGCCACAAATTTTTACATGTAAACTATCAATTAAAAATTAATACAGTGTTTTTGAGAATCCATACAGTCACAAAACACAATATCGCGATGCTCAAGTGTATAAATATTTTCTGACACCCCTAATTTTCACATCAATGGAATGTGGTACTTTGATTTATCAGGTATTTCATCTGCTGCATTGACCAAAAACAGGCGTTACTGTTTTGTTGTTTTATCCATAAATGAGTCTGTAAATTGATTTTGATATCACAACGTACAGTGTGACATAAAATTACATATAATATGATAGAGAGGTTTTTATTTTAGTTCCCATCCCGTAACATTCTTATAAATCCAAAACAGCTTTCTGTTAATTATCAGAGGGGAAAAGAAAAATACAGCATCAACAAATTAGGCAAAAAAAAATTTCAATTTTTTTTTTTGTTAACATTGTTAAGGTATTTAAATCTCTTAATCTCTTAACACCTGCTTTCTCTTGAATTTAGTAGATTAAAAGTTAGAAAATACACACTTTAATCTGTTAATGTATTTCTTTTAATTAATTGATTAGTCTCTAAAGTCAGAATATTGTGAACAAATGTCCAAAGTCTTTAAATACATTGCCTTGTCTGACCAACAGTCTAAAGCCAAAAGATATTCAATTCACAGTGGTATAAAAAACTTAATAGAGGGTGGAAGTATGTTTAACATTTTTGCTTGAAGAATAACGTCAATGATTAATTAATTCTCAACACTGAGAAGTCATAAATATTATATCAAATTAAATGAAAATACGCTAAACGTTTCCTTTGCCATTTTATGCACACTTGGTATGTTTGGACTCTCTCTGCTCTCCACTGTAATTTAAAATCACTTTGTAGGTCTGAATGATGCTTGGTTGGGTATAACAGACACAGCTATGGGTGCACTGCACCTGTAGAAAAACTAACGATGGAAATGAATCATTGATATTATTAAGGATAAACTATGTTCAGCTATACTCATCATGACCGGAGTGCAGCTCTGACCTGATGGGATGAACAGAGTCTGCCCTTGCTTCAGAGTACATTTGTAACACTTGTCCACCTGGTCAGCAAAGAACATTTCGCTGTGATTGGACGATGACCTCCAGCGCTCGTACAGAGACAGGTTGGCAGAGGTGGGCTTGATGAGGAAAAAGATCTTTTCTCCCTGCAAACACAAACACAATCACATTTTCTGGCGTCATCATCATCGTATGACAGAGTTTAATGCATCCCACATTTACTCTAAAGAATCACGTCAGAATAAAAGAAAATCCGAGCCGTATGAAGTGACATTTCTCATCATGTCAGAGGCAGATGACACTGACTGTCTGATACCTATTTTTGTTACAAAGCTGATCCTGACTCAACACACAGGTCTAACCAGAAGTGTGACGCACCTTTAGGACGTGGTACCAGACGGAGGCGCCAGCGCACTCGATGTGGAAGTCTGTGTAGCTGTCTTTGACACAGATGAGACAGTATTTGGTGACTTTTGGCTTCCCGAGCAGAGCGTCATCAGGCCAGTAGTTTTCTACCCAAGACAACCGCCGCACAATCTGTGGACTCTCCACTATACTGTTCATCCTGTCCCAGGAAAACAGAAAAAGAAATTAGTAGCAGAAGTTTTCCAGAGTGCCACCTTCAGCAGCCAAACCTCGCCTCATCTCAAACATCAGATACAGACTGTGTACCTTGCGTCAGAGAACTCCAGGTTGATGACATTTAACACTTTCTTTCTGTTTGTGCTGTAGTAATAGTCGACAAACTCTTTGAGCTTCATCTTGCTGTCTGTCTGTTTGGTGACGTCCACGACGTCCACGCCAACATCGGGACCTGAGACATTAACGGAGGACACAGAAGACACAATAAAACAAGATGAAGAAAAACTAACCACCTACAAGCTAAACATTTCCTCTAAACAGGAAACTTGTGAACTAAATATGTCTGTAGCAGGACGCTGTTGATGTGTAACAAGTGATCTCATCACTGAGCACCAGCGCACAGGGGACATAAAGAACAAATGCGCCCCCTATTGAAAAGGAAATGGTATAGTTCATTTTTAATCTTGTGTTTAAAGGTAAAATTAAATCAACTGGAGTCACTGACTAAAACGCAAACATTAGATGAGGCGTTATTTATAAGATAGCCATTACTTTGCACACAGACACTCAAGGTGTGCACACTGTATTTGTTGTTCCCTGTCCTATTGGTCGTGCTTTTATTTTGAAATCACTGCCCAGTTAGGCCTGCTTTGGAAATAAAGTTCTTATCATGGATATTTACAGTAAAGTACATAGCACAGTAGCCTTTGAAGTAGTAGTTGTGTAGTTACAGCAGTAATAGTTGTACTAAAATAGTAGCAGTAAAGCAGTAAAACTTATTTTGATAATACAGGGGTACTATTGTTACTGCAGCAGCAGCAGCAGTGGTATTATTAAAATTCATTAAAGTCATACTATAGTAGAACAGCTGTAGTATTAGTACAGTAGCAGCAGAAATATAAGTAGTTGCAGTAGAGGTAATGACTGCAGTGATAGTGTTAGTAGGATAGTAGCAGTAATTGTGGTGGTAGTAGTATTAAAACAAGTATTACAGTCAGCAGCAGTAGTTATAGTCGCAGCAGCAGTAGCAGGTGTAGGACAAATAATTATTGCAGTAATGCTGTAGCAGTTGAAGTTAGTTAGCCAGAAGAAAGCGGTAACAGCATCAGTAGTCACTGAGGTCCTTACCAACATAGTTCTCCACATCACTGATGTAGAAGGTGGGAGCAGGCATGGACATGCCCAGGCCGTCCTTCTTCGGAACCAGGATTGGTTCGTTGAAGCCGACCTCCTCCAGATACTCCATGGACAGCTGACTGCCGGACAGCTTCACCACTATGTCATCAGCACTGGAACACACACACACACAACCAGAGAGACCAGTGTGTTAAGTGTGTGTTGAAATGAAATGAGATGGGATTACTGTGCTGACAACATGTGAAACAATCTGAAGGCAGACTGTGAAAAGTTATCAGACAGTGCCCTCTAGTGGAGTTATTTATACAGTGAGGAATAATATTGACAAGAGGGCGATATTCAAGAGTCCCTAATGAAATTTCAAGAGGCCTAATCAGCATGAGGAATCATTTAATTTCATTATAATTGGATCCTTTAAATCTGATCCCAGTTAAAGGGTGTTAAGTCTATTTCAATTATAAAGAAGGTTTTTATCTTAATTATTACCTCATCTGTGGTGTTGACAGTTAAATGTGTCTAAGAAGTTTTTACCTTGGAAAGGTCCGACTGCGAAGCTCCTTTATGAAAACCTGGCTGCCATTCTGAACAGCTTTAATGTCTGTGCTTTGCCCCGTGTCATGTTTGCTCCAGTTCTTTTTCTTTTTCACTGAAGGACAAACAAACAGACAAACATTCAAACATTCAGAACGTAGCACCACACAGCAAGAATCAACTTCAGCAAATCAATTCATAAGGGAATATATTCTGTTTTCCTTCAAACAATCTGAACTGTTTGAGAGTTTTATGTCACATGACAGAAAGTTGAGAAGATGTAAAAGCACAGCAGCTGTTTCACTTTTTCTTTGTGAAGAGATATTAACACTTCAGTCACTACAACTTGGTACTCACACGTGGATTTGCCGTGGGTCTTCTCGCAGTTTGGACAGTGATATATGTCAATATCTGGAGCATCATCTTCATCCACCCCAACACAGCTGAAACAACACAAGAAACACTTCTTAAATGTTTAGGAATGTGACCTTAAAGGACCCATTTTCCAAAGCATGTACAAGTTTGTTCGGTTTTCTCTGGTTTCCCTTTATTTCCCTGCAGTATAACAGTCGACTTGACCTGAAAGAGACGTGATACTTCAGTTTCATAATCGGTCACAGTGGCATCATGTAGGCCTATGCTGTTATTTTTTTAAATGACAAGGTGGTCACTGCATTGACAGCAGGGCTGCAACTAACCATTATTGATATGATCACTTACTCTGACAATTTTTTCTCTATATCATTTGGTAAATGAAATGTCTGAAAATAATGAAGAACACTCCCTCTCTCCCACTGAGGAAATATGTTGAAAAATTGTCTGTCGATCAACTAATTGTTTCTGGCAGCTGTCATTAAAATTGCAAATGTATCTACATATATATAAAAAAATAAAATAAAATATCTCTACAAAGTGATTTGTGACAT
This sequence comes from Cephalopholis sonnerati, assembly GCA_019142605.1. Taxonomy (NCBI): domain Eukaryota; kingdom Metazoa; phylum Chordata; class Actinopteri; order Perciformes; family Serranidae; genus Cephalopholis; species Cephalopholis sonnerati. The sequence continues at coordinate 37,834,968 of JAGQAX010000002.1, forward strand.
GAACAGAAACCAGTGGTGGTCAGGAATAAAAAAAAAAAAACACTCACAATTAAAATCTAAAATACATCATGACCTTGAGCAAGTGTTTGTCATTTGTAGTAAAATAAAATATGGACATTGAAAAAAACACTGGAATAGTCCTTTAAAATGAGTCATGGCCCATAACAGAAGGGCATCCGGCTGTCATATACAGTTAAGTGCAGGACAAAGGGACAGGACGGTGGAGGACAGCACAGTGCGTACACCAGTCAACTATAAATACCCCTCTTCACTGTAAATGCATTAGCATTCTATATTTTAGTGCCGTGGTTTGCAGCTGCTGTGAAACAAGGGTTGGTTAAAGTGACATCTGTGTTTAGTTTTACAACTACATATTTCTTGTAAAGCTTCTTGTGACTCAAATGCAGTCACTGATGCAAAAGTCTCTTATATGAAAATGAGACTGCATGAGATATATGAAGTAAGGTTCGAGGCCCTTGACTGGAGAGAAACATGAATGTGTGACCACTATAGAACTGAAAGACTGAACTGTAGTGCTTCAGGTGGTAGAGTTTAGGGCTCGACTGAATGGCCTGTTTTTCCTTTCACATTCAGAGCTTCTATTGAGGTTTTTAAATGATGCTTCGGATGTTTGTTGTCACATTTTATTAAATCATCACCCTTAAAAAAGAACAAAAACAATCATAATTAATCCTGAAACAAAATCCTAAATTTGAATAAAGTGATTTTATCAGATTAAATTAGTTTGTCCTTTTTTAAATTAAATAGTCTTCTGAATTCAACTTGTCAGTTTCGTCAACATGAATACATGTAGGCAGCAGGCTAATCCAACAAAGGCACAAAATAATGATTAAATAATAATAACTGTATAATTAGGCTCATAGCAACATTATGCTACAACAGAAATGACAATAAAATAAATCAGAACATTTTTAAAAAAGTGCTTGGATTTTTTAAACTCAAAATCTAAATGCTCCCGGATAAAAGTTTGGTGTGACTGACACTGATTTGGGCAAAAAGGACAAGGGCTGTAACCTTGGCAACAATGTTGAAAAGTTTGGATCACATGATCTAGAAACAGTCCTCAGCAGCCACTACTGGAATCTAACTCTACAAATAATATAATATTAATAATATTAGTGACTCCTAATCTTCATCTGCAGTTATGCAGAAATACTGGGTTTAACAAAATAAATAGACATGCCAAAAAAAAAAAAAAAAATCCTGTTTATTTAGGCTGGTGTGAAAGCTGTCAGCTAACCCCTGAGGTGGACTAAACAACAGACTGAAAAGGTGTGGCGGGGGTTCATTTGTAGTGTGAAAGTAAACAAACCAACCACAGGATTTTAGAATCGCAGATCATGATTTTAGCGTGATTTCAAAAGATAATACCAATAATTAATCTAATAAATCCATCTGCTGATTGGGAAATCTGTCCACGATCTTATACTTACTCTGTATTATATGTAAATAACCTATTTACGCAAGTTATAGGTCAGAAGATGTTAAAACTGCTGTGCTTGTATCTGACATTGTAAACTTTGTCAGTTCCTTAAGTCCATAAAAAGTGTGCGACAGTGATGTCTCAGTAATTAACCTAAATTATTACTGTCTCTACCTGTCAGTCATTATTCATAACATGCTGTCAATCTGCAGTCTAATAACACTAATAATGCTTACAATCAGTTATTTTTTCATGAGCTCTTTGTGACACTAAAGAATATAAATAAACACGTCAGAAGCATTAAAGTGCTGCATAAACTTCTGTCAGTCACCAGGATTTGATTTCCCCATGTGGGCCCTGATGATGCAGGATGACTGCCAAAACTGTCAAGTCAACAAGTTACCGATCAGTTTGTGTAACTTTATGTTTACTCCTCTTGATTTGTTTGTAAAAAGTCGGTGTGAACAGTTACGGGAGCAGAACTTCTCCTTGTTTCACAACAACAACAACAACACACAACTGCTCCAAACTACGCATCTGAAAGCACCGTTAAATTTAGACAGTCAAAGATATGAATGAAATTGAAACTCCGAACTACTCAGTACAGCCTTAGTAAGGCTGTAATAATGTCTGATCTTTGTATGTACATTGAAAGCAACATAAGGCCAGAGTGCACACATGCATGTCAAATGAAGCTCATTCTGATTCTAATAACATACAAAAGCTTTAGCAGTGATGCAAAACACGACAACAACATTGCAGACAAGAGATAAACACGCACAAGAAGTCCGGTTGATTGATTTGAAAACAATGCGTTTGCCTTGTTTGAACCGATGACAGTGAATGCCCCGCTCTTCCCACTGTTCCAAACAGCAGCTGTCATGGTCTTGTGCACAAGCAAATTCCTCCCATTTGGAGCCGCTGCTCCCAAGCTCAAATAAACTGGGAGTTTCCCCAGAATGTGAACTCCACGGCTTTACTACACCGCCTACTCCCTTTCACTGAAGGCAAATACAACAGTCTGTGTGTGTGTGTGTGTGTGTGTGTGTGTGTGTGTGTGTGTGTGTGTTTGTGAGTGTGGACATAGTGGGAATGCCTGTTCATGACATCTTTAACTTGGTGGCTTGGAGGAAAACTCCTAAAGTTTGTCCTGAACATGAAATGCACAAACAGATGTTTACACACTTTCACTGTCAGCTTTTTGTGGTCGAAGAATTCATTCAGAGTTTATTGAGGTGTGGTCACTTCAGTTTTGTGCTAAGGAGCAGAGAAAGTACATGCAGTTTGAGACATGTTTATACCAACTTCTGAGTAAGTCAAACTTTCACTAACACTGAGAAATATACACGTCATCTTGACAGCTGTGGCACAGTTCCACATTAATTCTACTGACAAGTGTCTGAATGAGACCAAACACACATCGTAAGATCAGGTTTCCTCCACTTCAACTTAAACTGTATAGCTGCCATGTTGGTTTCAGAATTGATTTCGTGACTACAGGACTTATTTTTAAACCTGCGCCAGGTCTAAACCACATCTGAGTTCCTTCTTCACCTCATAAGCTGCAGTGCAGCACTGTCTTTGAACAAATGTGAAACTGACTTCAACCTTTTACGTTCCTCTGTGGGGGGGCAAGTGCAGCGACTCCCCCTCTGCAGAGACTGATAACATGTCATACGGTAAGTGTCTGTCATTCTTTATTTTAAGTGATAATATATAAAGGAATGTTATGTCTATCTCTGTTATACCAAGAACACTTGTAAAGATGTACATGTTTCATGTTTGTCATACACTTTAAAGCACCTGCTCTGTCATGAGTAAATTCAATCACTTAAAAAAGTTTAAACAAATTGAAACAAACACGCAATTTGTTTGAATGAATTTGAATGCCCCACTAGCCAACGTTTTTTAAATTACACTCTAGAATTGATGTTTTGCGGTGCCTATGTTACTGTTAGGCAGTAGCAAGTCATCAACAGAGTGACCTTAAAGGAAGAGTTCACCCATAAAATTAACATTTGCTCACTAGCAATTACTCACCTCGCGCTACCTTAAATTTGTGAATTCAAATGCCTCAATAGTGAACAAAAAGAATAAAATTCTTGATGAATTGGAGTTTAAAAAAAAGGATGCATTCAACAACAGCAAAACAATGTCGCCAGTTTCTTCACGAATTCAACGCAACACAGAGTGAGTAACTGATGAACAAATGGTCACTTGGGGGGTGAAGTATACCTTTAATTCACTATTTTTTCTTCCGCGGTGTCAAACCAAAATGCTTCCTCCTCACATTACAGATGCTTTGGCATCACTGTTATGATTTCAGTACAGCTCTCTGTTTCTTTTGCTTTCTCCTTGTTGCATTAGTGAATGTGGGAGAGTAGCGTCCGGTGGACAGTGCATTTTATGGACACCTGTCGCTGTAGTACAAGGCACGGTCTGTTTTACCTATTTTCAAACAGTGGTACTAATTTGGCACTAATTTAGCATACAATGCAAGACTGGTGTTATCATGGCTGTTAGACAGTATCTGGTGTCATTTAGACTAAAATAATTATAGTTAGGAACTATAAATACTTTAAAAAGTCTTGTGCTGATGATGTTTGGAGGACATCCATAGTGTTAATGCTATTACCATGAAGTCTATTAGAGACACACTGAAGTAAAGAGAGGCCGACAATGCTATTTAAAGGGGCAATCCACCAATTTAACACTTGAGGATCAGTTTAGTCGACACAGTTGAGACTACTCTCTGTGAAAACAGTTGTATATATCTTCTGTGGATCTGAAGGAGCTTTTTTGGATGAAAATACACTGATGATGTCATAATGATTTGATCAGGGTTATATTGACTCAAAGTTTGTGTCACAAACTGAGGGGTGTGAAGGTTGTATCATGCAGGGAGGGTTCAAAGAAAAATCACAAGTGAGATGCATTATGGGAAGTGTACAATCCAGCAATTTTGGAGCTTGATCCACACTAAAAGTCAGCACATCTCTCCCTCTGCTGCTTTGATTTTTATCATTCTTTTAAGCCTCTCTCTCAAAGTGCAAGTTACTGGGGTAGCCCTTTAACAGATTCACTGACACATCGGGTGCTCAGTAGCCTAATTACTAAAGGTCAGACTGTACTACATAGTGCAGGTCTGATCACAGCATACGGCAGGAGGTGGATTCAGACATCAAACTGAGATAGACATGATAGAAACAGTCATACATCCAGTCATGGGGCCTTCATTACAACTATTACTCCTCTTTCCCTGTCCATCATCGCTGCTTTTCTACCACCAACTCTCCGATGAATCACAGATGAATCAAATAAAAATGAAGAGCAATATGACCATCTCACTTAACTCTTAATTCCTGATTCAAGCATTTAGGAAATAATACTTGATTTGTATCAGTCCTGGGGTTCAGCCTTTTGCTCAAACTAAGCAAGGAGTTAAGAGTTAATAATCATAAGTAATAAATGCAATTAAATATAACTGGAAACATATATCATCACATAAATGTTGAAGTCCATGTAATACCAACAAACAAAAATAACATGTCTTGACCAAGTCAGGAGAGAAAAACACCAGAAAATTAGTTAACACCAGAGAAGTAAAGTGTTTTGGGTTTGAGAGGCTTGCGTTTCTTAAAAGCTATGACCATATATGTGTGGACCAGTGTGGTCACTATAATAACACTGACACACAACATGCACAACTCTCACCATATTTTGAGTATGCAGTGTGTTTATACTAGATAAAATAAAATGAAATGGATGCTCACAGCTGATAAAAACTAAAGCCTACTGTGGACAGTGTTGTGATATCTCCAGGGACGTCTCCACCAAAAATACATTAGACTGGCAAATGTCTGAACACAACTGAACACAACACAAGTAAACAGTGCGGAATTACATTAGCTCTGGTATATAACACCGCTGCTATGACATACAAGGTGAGGTTTACATGGCCAACATGCAGCCAAAGACATACTGGCTAGTTTTGGTAGTCTTAATAGCTCAGCTTCTTGTACTGTAATCAGCAGAGGAGCAACAACACAACTGTCATTGAAAATAATAATTTAATAAAACACTTAACTACTTTCCACAGCAAAAACTACACTCATGTTTGTTACACAACCTACAGTGTTTCTGTTCTTCTATGTCTATTTAGGTTTTACTTGTAAGCTACATGTAACAGATCCTTTAGCACAGTTTTAATTTCTATATTAACTTCTACTGTCACTGAATTTTCTTTTGTTGCTGTGTTCTTTTATTGAACCCACAACCAATGGTAATCTATAATCATTGCTCAAACAGCCAAATGTGACAGATAGCATGGTTCAGCCAGTGTGAGCACTGGTGCTAGCTCAGTGACTTCCTGTTGCACCTTACAGTCCCTCAAGACTCTCCCAGTGCCATTCTGGGAAGTTGTTTGCTTGTGTTAGCTAAAAGTGCTGTTATAGAACAGTCTGTGTTTCATGGGTGTGAATTCATGTAGTCAAGTTCTACTGTTTTTCAGTGTGAATGATGTTGTGAAGATGATGCTGTTTCAAAATGAGTAACTCAGCTAGTAGTGCTAGATAGTAACTGGCTTGTTTATTCCATAGCAAGCAAATGGTTTTTATTTTACTGTAACAAGCTGTTATTTGAGAGGCATAGGGCTGTCTCAGATACCAGTTTTTGGGCTCTCGAGCTTCGGTGAACATGACAAGGGAAGGACTCCAGACATTCCTCTGTTCTTGGCTGAGATAGACACATAGAGCTGTATCACGTGTCTTTCAGTTTAATTTTTAAGGATTCCTGTTATTCTACAGCGTTGCTGTTATTATTATGATTTGTTAATTGAAAAAAAACATTTACCAAAGGTTTGGTGTTTTATGCATGTTTGTAATCCAGAGGGGTTTGGTCGAGCGAGGTACTATCTGTGTATTTTTTGACATAACAGCATAACAATTTTTTTTCTTACAGATAAATTATAGAGTTAAATAAATGCTTATAACAGATGGGCTCAAAATCCGAAACTACTCCCGAATCCCCAAATTGTGCCAACAAATGAATATCCAAATAGTCAAATATTTGGTCCAGTTCTATAGACACACCAGGTCATGTCAGGTATTATGCATGTTACACACACAAATAGTATGGTTAACATGAGACATGCTATATTGTCTGAAGGTAAAATTAGTCAGGGGAAATCTGTCACTAATTAAAACAACAAATACATGTCTGTACTGGACATATTTTTGGAATCCTTAGGGTCACAGGATTCCTGTGGGATTCCCGCGGGATGGGATTCAATTTCACTAATCATCACATGGCTGGAATGGGACAGGGAAAAAAATTGAATGGGAGTGTGGGGCAGTAATTAAAATATAACACTGGGCTAACAATGTGAAGTCATCAGCTATTAGTTCATTTCCACAGAGCATATGGAAGTATATGCATGTAAAGTGAAATACATTGTCTGTTAAGATACAATATTGCAATGCTAATTTCCATTAGCACATTTATACAAATTCCCATTATGTGTTAGCATGTAGCTAACAGACTAAGCGCAAGTTATTTGCCACATGGCTGTAGGTTTTTGCTAACAATGAATTTGCCTTGGTGTTTGGTGCATACAATAAGCATATAGAGAGAAAGCAAAATTGAAGGCAAAGTACTGCAACAGTCAAAAACATAACTATAGGCCTAAAATAGAAATTTACAGCAAAAATATGAAGAAAAAAATATAGAAAAATATTATAACATAACAAAAATATACAATATAGCTGTTTCATCTGTTATGTTAGGAGTTATTTAAACATTACACTATACTGATTAAATATGCTTTGCTATATTTTTTTTCATATATGAATATGCAGTTTCAATATGAATACATACAAGTCTATTTATTTATTAAAAACACAACATAGGAACTGGATGGAAAAAGTGTCACTCTTCCAAGAATGGGCTAGGACAGGATTTTTTTCACACTGTCATGGGACTGGAACGGGACAGGAGTGTTTTGTGGCAGTGGGATGGTACAGGAGTGAAAATCCACTCCTGTGTCACCCTCTAGTCTGTACTCAATGCAAGGATAGGATCAATGTTGTTGAGACAGCCAATATGTACAACACTCTGCTGTTCTCACCTGTAATATCAAATATGGCTAAGACAGCACGTCACATAACCTGTGACATTTCCACTAAAGCTTGTTACTTGAAGCTTCAAGAATCACTGTTGTAAGGATCAGGAGAAATAATCATAGATAGTAGCTCCAGTGGAAACCCATTTACAGTGATTCCACTTTTTGTGGAAAGACAAGTTGCTTGTTTAAAATATTTTTTTTATGTAAACTGTCAGTGCCGTGAGCACAACCAATAAAATTCCGTTTACCTCCATTGCATCAGTGTGGCAAGAGAAATTTAGAGATATATCCCAAATCACGGAGCGAATAAAAAGCTACACGGCCTGATGCCACTAGGCTGTGACCATCAACACATTTTTACTACAGTAGCTGATTAACAGCCAGAACCAAAACACTGTGATGTCAGTGTGGTGAAAGCCCACAGCTAATCCACTGACAGTCAGGCTTTGTGGACTTCAAGTCAAGTCAAGACAGATTCATAAGTGCCTTTGACTAACAGGAACAGAAAGGAAAGGTACATAGTTTAGCTGATTTATTTTGCCAGCATGTCATTATGTGTAATATAGCTATGTATTGGTGCTATAATTCTCCTAATTACACATAGTTACAAGCTTAAACAATTTATGTTTTGGCTCAGTGTCTGTGCCAAATTTTGCATTATTTGTACTCTGAGTATATCTCCAGTATCTATCTATAAATCCTCAGGATAGTCCATACAGGTGAGTCACAGACTGCAGTGACGAGGGGCAGTTAGTACAGCGATAAAGGTACGTCTGCACTGATCCATGTCTATTACACCTGGAAGGAAATGCTGCCTGGCAGTATGAAGCTTATAACAGGAGGAAGGATACCTGTGGGATATGGGTGCCCAAAGTGGGGCCCGTGGTCCAAAGATAATCCATGATTATCTTTGATATGATCAACCACATTATAACTGAGATAAAAATAACAAGCCTCTCCATTCATGGTGCTTTTCATATGTAGGAATTAGAAACTGATGCGCTGTGTCCAGTGATAGTTCAAGGCCAAGAAAGTGTTACATCATCCTTAACAAGAACAGTGCCTCCATCGAGTGTCAGACACTATAAGTCTAGATCCTGTTTTCTGTCCCTGAAGGCAGTTCTGATGTGGATGTGCAACTATATGGGACCATGTTTACAATAAAAGTTCTTCATGATTTCTGCTGCTTCCATATTGACTGATGCTTAGTATTACAAAACTGATCATGATGTAATCAGAGCTCCTTATTTTAGTTTCAGTTCTTCAATTTCGGGATGTAGGGGTGCTTGGTTTTTAAAAATGAGTGAAAAGTGATGAAATCACTTTAACTTTAATTTTGTGATGAAACAAATATTTTAATTGCATAACAGATAGGACACTTTTTAGTAAACTTTTTTTTGGTGAAAAACAATATTTAAAAGTTGCGGTTTTTGAGATTGGTGTGTGTGCAGTCTGTTTTTGCAGAGTCTCTTTTATTGTTGGTTGCCCAGCAGACTCTTTGGGTGCTGCTGGACACATTCACAATTGTTACAATAATGGAAATTCACCACGATCAACTTATTGTGAGTGTTTTTTAATTTTTCTTTTTTATCGCAATTCAATGAAAGGTCAGATAGGATGCCACCCAAGGCCACATCTGACATTACCTGACCAAAAACAGCTGAGTCGACATTGTGGTGGACTGATCACTTCATTGTATGGTAGAGTAACTAGAGTACAGGTTGCAAAATCACGGTGTTCAGCTCTCAGTAGTTTTGTAGCTCCTGTGTAAGTTACTGGTTAGTATTGGTTGGGCATTTCACTTCTACTTTCCTGTTCTTACGTTCACTCACTGTTTCTGTTCTGTGCTATCAGAGCTGTAACAAAGTCTTGATGTCCTGTCGTTGCACGCTCAGCACTTCATCAGGGTCACCAGTGAACCACCAGAAGGCTTTTATTGTGAAGCAGCTGCAGGAAGTGTTGACTTAGGCCTATTTTATGGTTGGTAGCTCAACATTCGTTGACAACTGTTTCTCAACTGAAAATACTATGTCGGCCTACTGTGCACATTACCCTGCAGATACACCTCAGTGACAGTAGCTGCAATGTAAACCTGAATTAATCAATATTCAGTAATAGCACTGTGTAATGTGAAAGGCGTTGCTCATAGTAACAAATCCAAAGACAGTATTCATCCAACTCTGCAACCTCTTTTAGCTCACTGTTTTGGTTTTACAGCACATTTACGTTTTGGTTTAGTGTCACTGTTCTCCACAAAGTGGATGAGACATTCCCAGTGGGGCTTCTTGACACCAAAACAAGGATAATAGAATGTGAATACTGAAATTCCATTTGTCTGGTGGCCAGAACCTCAGGGCTCTGGAGGCCTAACTAGCCAACTCTTTGCTATGACGTCAACCGCTGCAACTTTATAAGGTGATAATACAGACTAGTGCTACTAGCCTCTGTAACTCAATCTCTCTCTGAGCATTTCTTCATTCCTCTTTGGCAGAATTGGCACATGATCTTCAGGTTTACTATCCACACTCTGAGTATCTACTGCAGCACGTTTATCGTAATTGCAGCAAAACTAAACAACAATTTCTTTTCTAGCATTCAGTTCCCCCTGCCGACAACGGACATCAATATGTCATCAGAAAGACGTTGGACTTTTACAGTGAACAGATGTTAACTTTTTGTTGAAATAAAATTTTAAACGTTTTATGACGTTTGAATGTCACGTTGTGTGGACTTTAACAATCTAAAGTGTTGCAGATGCTGGGTTTTGTTCTCCATAGCTTACAACCAAATGTTGTTATTCTACGTCAAGATGGCATTGACATAAAACATTCGGAAGTCGCAGGATTTTGGTTACTTAATGCAAGTAAACACCAACAAAACATCAACATCATCTAAAACCTAAATTCAACCAAATATCAAAGCTGCTGGAGGCCAGCTGGGCCCGTAACATTTTCCTAGCTCAGTCGCATACATGTCAGAACGTCATTATAACTATTTCTCATACATTTTTTTTGCTGTAATCTCTGCTGTCACAGACACACTGTGCAGTCTATTAGCTGTGTGGGCTGATGTTTCATGGCTTGGTAAAAGGGCCTATATACACTTGTAAGCTTATTCATATATTAGTTAGTACACATACTTAATGCACAGCAGCGAGAGCAGAGCAAAACTGTGGTGTTAATTAAAGCTTTTCAAGTAGACACAGTTACAGTATACTACATCTGAATGCAAAGATTGCTGAAGACTGGTTCAGATATTTAAGTAAGCAAGACAAGCTAAAAGTCTGTAATAACCTGTTTAAACTTCTGGGACTGGTTATCTCTGACAATCTACAGACATTTAAAGAATGTTAGATTTGAATGGGATTGGTGATCTGTGAAAAGTCAGGTATGTGACAGTGCGCAGGAACATACTGTAGAGTATTTGCTAGGTAGTAGATGGGTAATTGTCAAGAAATTATCAGTGATAATTGTAATAAAATCAAGTTGCAGCACCTACTGGCATCTGTAAAATGGGACAGTAACAAATTCTGTGTTTCACTGGTTTAATATTTGTGTTACACATGTCAAAAAAATTTAGGTGATGATACTCAGAGAAATGGTGCAGTTACTGAGGGACTTTTTGTGGTACCAACAAAAAAAGGACCACTTAAAACAAATTTTAAATGTCATAACTGTGCTGACTGACTGCGCAGAGGCCCGATGAGAAGAGAAACAGGACATCATTCTGAGAAAAATCAAGATCTTTATCAGTGTGTGCAGCACAGAGATATGTTTGGGCTGAGTTGAGCCTGGCTTAGCACAAAAACTGGAAGCTAGCTTTAACTTCGAGCTACATTTGTAATTTTTTCACCACTAGCGAGCAAAACAACCCAAAACAAACTGAGAGACACACAGTCTTGATATATCATTACTGCATAAAGGTAACGTTTTATACATCTGATAACAATATTCTCACCCTATTGGAGTCACGTTTCTGGCCAGTGCACTTTAGGTTGAGCTCGACAGATGCTGTTTTTTATGCTGATACTGATATTGATATGTGAGTTAATTATATATCAACCAACATTTACTTATGAATGCTAAAATAAGCATTTTCAGTTTTGTAATGAAAGGACTGTGACAAAGATAAATAGTTTCATTCTGCAGTAGAATATAAATGCTTAAACTATGTCAGTGACAACCTTTCCAAACTACCCCAAAACATATATTTGGCATTTCTGTACTTCAATGTTTTGCTCCTAATCAGCCAACAGAAGCCCATCATGACATATCTGTCACAGGCTAACATGGCAGATTATAATGTATCAGTCACCTAATTTATCAATAGGGCTCTAATGGTGAGTTCAATATTCACTCTCCCTTAGCTGTGTTTTGGTCTCCACCAACTCCTGAGATAAAATACAAGACTCTTTAGACCTGCAAGATGTCTGATTTCCTCGCCAGCTAGTTTAGCAGCTAACTGCATATAGTGGATTTATCAGAGCTTGTCTGCTGATAACGGCTGATTGCTGCTTTGGTAAAGAAGGGCTGATAAGAGAAGTGAGACTGAATCCTGCAGTGAATTGGGGGGAGCAGTAAATCAAAATAATGAGCTAAAAGAGGCTAAAAGGCTCAACAGAGCTGCAGAGTTGGGCAATAACCCTCTGTGGGTGTGTCATTACGAGTGACCCTTTTCACATTCCACACATTCATTTAATACAATATAAAACATATTGACTAAAGTTAGGAAATCGAACGACTTCAAAAGCTGACTTATGTGCATGTTGGACTGTTCAGTCCACATGGGCTGAAACAGAAATGTACAGTAAAAACAAGACATTGTGGTTTTAGGAGCAGTTAGAGTTTGAACTGCTTCCTGATCAACAACAGATGGGCACAACAACTGCAAGCAGCATCTCAAAAGCCCTCTCCTGAACACTGTTATGACTCAAACACGACGGAAACCAGGATGACTCTTTTAGATGTGAATAAGACAGAAGTTGTACGAAAGGGTTGTTGTTCAGTTTTGATGGAGCTGGGCTGAGAGCAACTCATACATGTCTTCTTCCCAGACTCTATCACAGCAACATGTTCCCCAAAATATTAGATTTTTACCTTATTCTGGAAATAAATTAAAATAACTACTACATGCTCACTACAACATACCTGTGTGTTGTTAGAACTAGTGTGATCACATTTCCACTCCACACAAACTATTCCCTTGATATTTTTCAGAGCTTGACAAAAAGCTTGGGCACTATCAGGGGAATCCTGAAGGTATGATTTTCAATACCGTCAAAAATACAGACGCTTCTCTTTCTTTTAAACTGATACAGAGATGCTGTATTGAGGTGATGTGATGATCCGGTCCTCCAACAAGAGTGGCGCTAATTTTCAGTCTATTCATTATTATATGGGCCATAGGTGTTTAAACAAGGCAAGACTTGTCTAAGTAGGCTAATTACACAAATACAGCATTGTAGGCAATGACTTCTACCCCCACACAACTCAGCTTTGACAATTTTTTTTACACACAAATAACATCATGTACCATATATCCCAGTGAAATGTCAGGAAGGTATGACGGTATGAAAAAATAGAAACCGCCCAAGCCTACTTGACAATGTAATTACCACTTATTACCTCTTCTTGCCATATGCATGTGTACAACATGTCAGATAACAAATGCTACCCTTTGCCACCTCCAAAGCAAATCTCCAGCTCATCACAACACAGTATTTAAACAGCTGAGGAGAGCCAAAGTGAGGTGCATAATGCTGTACATGGGATCCCACAGGGCTCCATTAATGGCTCCCTGCTTTTCAGTTTGCAGATGTTGCCATGTACCAAAACCGTAATTATGTTGATGTCACGTAGGACTAATAATACCGTAACATCCTCTACAGTGACTCCATCTCAGAACTGAGCACCACAGATCCAGTTCCTTTGATAACATAATAGGCGCGTAAAGTATTAGTTTTTTTCTTCGCTCTAAACGTACACAGCTATAGTGCTGTTTTTATTTCTGTTTGAGTTAAGTAACCTAATTTATCACTTAATAGAGGTCAGCTGAGGCCGGCTAAGGAGCCAGAATGATTTGATTTTATTACAGGCAGCAATCTCCTTATTTAACAGGGGACATAAACCTTTCAGATTTGAACTCATACAATTCCCAACTGTATATAAATAATAAAAGCAGCATCAAGCTTATATGGGAACATTTAGGGACTACATTTAAATAGGATTTTTTTTTCATTATACTGGTTGTTTGGCTCATGCTGATGCGTGACTGGAGGTCATGGCTTATCTCCAGCCTTTAATTCGCCCCTACATACAGTGATAAAGCTGCACACAGCGCAGGCAGCCAGGGGGAGCATTAAAGGGTTAACGTTCAGGCGCGTAAATACTGTTCATCGCTCTGAAGGGCTTGTTCACCAAAACGAAACACGATTAACAAATGATCTATTCCCAAAAAGACAAGCAGAGTGCAGCCGAACAGCATGAAACATGGCAAAACAAAGACGGGTGCAGGGACTGACTCGTGTAGCAACAACTACAACAACAGGAGGCAAATATAACATGATGATAACAGGGATCATTACAGCTTATGGACGGCGGGGAAAGTGATGAGCGGCGGCGGACGATACGTCTCCGTTTAAACGCAGTGAAACAAAACAGCAATTAGCCGAAGCTCAAAGAAGTGACAAAGCTGCTCTATGTGTGTGTGTGTGTTAATAAGTGTATTATTTCCCCCGCTGAAGCTTAAGGGCATCCAGTACGGGCTATTGTCAGCCATAGCTGCTGCCTGGCAGGAAGGCTGTACGGGGCTGAGCTCAGACTCGGGTCGTGATTTTCAGCCGTGCTCCGTGAAAACACTCGGTGAAAGCTCGGAGGACGGTTAAAGTGTGACAACATTTACAGACAATATATGCGAAATAACGCAGTGAAAGCGGCCATGAAGAGGGGAAATGGGAGACAAATGAGCAGCGAGACTGCCGAGGCTTCCCCCGCTGCCTCTGCCGCCCGCTCACTACAACGGGGACGGTTTAGTTTGGGGCTATGCGGGGATGTTAAATCCCCATTAAGTGCAATTAATAGACGAAAGCCACACCGAAATCACTCTATAAACCACCGTAACTTTTTATAAGAGCAATCTGTTTTGTGTTATTCGCGAAAAAATGTCACAACCCCGGTCGGCTATATTTAACTCCGCCTTCTTCTTCTTCTCCAAGCGGCCTCTCTTCAGATGTAGACGGGCGACTGAGAGCCACAAAGCTGTCAAACGCACCGAGACCTCGCCATTTTTGTTTGTTTAAAACAAATGCAAACCGCCACAAAAACACCACGGTGAGCAATCTGGCCTTACCTGCCGTGGAACCAGTCCTTGCAAGCATCGCACTCGATCATAAACTGGGTCACGTCGTAAGGTAATCTGCAGATGCAATATACTGGTACAGTCGCCATGTTCAATTCACAACTACGTCGGGATAGACTGGGGGGGCTGCAGGAGGAACAACGTCCTGCAAACAATATGATCCAATATGATCTTCCCCAGAAAAAAAGCCAGGGGCAGACCCGCCGGACACATGAACCTAAGCGCACATCTCCATCACACCACGGCCGTGTGGTGGAAACGATGGAGGCTCGTCGTAGCAGGCTTTCCTGAAATGCATTATTATTATTATTACTATGTGCATGCCCCCTGGTGACTGCACGGCACCGAGGCGGTCATATTAGGAGCCAGAAGAAAATGTAGCCTCGATGTCGTTGCGAAATAAATAAATAAATAAATGTGAAAGTTACGTCAGGGAGCAGGTTTAAATCAGCGGAGCTCAAATCAGATGAATGAATGTCCGGATCAATCAACACTGCAGCGATCAGCCCCCATCCAACACATACAGGCAAAATAAAAGCCTTTTATCAGCACTATCACTCTGCTTATTGTTAGCCGAGGAAAAAATAAGAGCACATTCTTATGCTATTACATAATTACGTTTACGTGATAACCAAATGAAATAACGTTATTTGAACAGTGCAAAATAATAAATTAAACAGTGTGATGATGTAAAGTATATCAAAATATATCAGATTTTATATCATTTATGCCTATTAGATTAAGAAATAAATAAGTGCATTATGTAATTACATTGGAAATAAAATAAAATAAAATAAAATAATCTGTTTTTATTTATATGGTAATTGCAGAAACCATTCATTGTTTAGTCATTTTTGTCAAATATTATGACAAAGAAATAAACAGAAAAAAATCTTTTTTTTTTTTTTGCCATTTTTTATTACTTTTGTACAGGGGTAGGGTCATAGGTACCAAACAGGTTATGGATCAGCAGTATTTGGACATCTATTTGTTATCCTAACAATACACACGATATAGATGTTGGGTTTTTTAGGCTAACTGTGAGGCTGGTTTTAGACTAAATGTTTTTAAAAATTGAGTTATTGTTGATAAAAAATAATAATAATAAATTAAAATCCACTCAAAAAATCCTAATTTTTTAAAAAAAAATCCAAATAAATAAAAATATCAAAATAAAGTTAAAAAAAATCAAAATAAATAAAAAAAATCTACATAATAATAAAAAATCCAAATTATGAAAAAAAATTGAGGTATTGCTGATTAAAAAAAAATAAAAAAATTAAAATAAATTAAAACCCACTCAAAAAATCCTAATAAATTTAAAAAAATCTACAAATAAATAAAAATATCAAAATAAAGTTAAAAAAAATCAAAATAAATAAAAAAAATCTACATAATAATAAGAAATCCAAATTGAGGTTTTGTTGGTTGAAAAAAAAAAAGTTAAAAATGATTAAAATGCACTCAGATATCTAATATCTAAATACCTGGCAATGTAAAGATTGAAAAAGCTTTTACACCATGACCTAGGAAAGTAAAACCTACAGAAAATATTTGTATTCTTTATATAGGTAAATTATTAAATCCAATTTACAATTTTGGTGTTGTTTAAGTGCTCTGAAAATTTTACAGTAGGTGTCTAATGACAGAAATGATTAGGTTGGTGGTGTTCTGCAGGAGGAATATGGACTTCCTGGCTACAGCTCTGTGCTGTATAGGGGACTGTATTGATTACTAGAGAATGATGGTCACATCCTTGGCTTCACAGTAATATTCACAAAATGAGTCCAATAGATCTTTTTACATGATTATATTCATTTGCAGAGGCACTGCAATATTGGAGAAATCATTTGACAGACTTTTCAATTAAATAATTGATTAGTCAAATAAATCATACGACTATCTCAGTGTGTCTTTGGTTGAGTGTCCTAGCCGTATTATATCTACTTGTATATGTATAGATTGTTTTCAGACATGTAATGTGTGTTTGTATTGATAATAGGTCTCATAATGATGCTGCAGGTCAAAGTTCACCCACTCCTGTCAGTTTAGAATTTAAAGTGTCTTTAATTGACACATGCAGTCATATGATAAGGGAGTAAACTGTGACAAGAATCTTTTAATACTATTGAGAGCTCTGTATATGCTGGGATTGTTTTGTCAATAAAACCACAGATTGAAGCAGGTAATGCATTTGTATATTTTTTATATCTCCTTCTCAACGGGTCGTTAAGATCGTTAGATAATCTTAAAATACACTTTCCATTTCCACAAGGCAAAACCCTTACAAGCCATGATTTTGTAATTTGGCCTGTTAGCATTCAGAGCAGATTTGCTCACTCTACTGCTTTTAAAAATGAATGCAGCGATTTAAATATGCAGAGTCAGTCAGTGAGCAGGGAAAAGGTGAAATATTAATGCCTACATGCTGTTACAGTATGATGGGATAAATAAACAAACGACCAACAACTTGTACTAAAAGAATATAGTTTTATTAAGCATCATAGCCTTCACATACACCACGCCACAATCCACCAGTGTTCCATCAAACCCCAACAGCAGTTCATTCTCTTACAATCCATGAGTTAAGAAACTGATCAACTTACATAGAAGGTAACCTATTTAGCTCTGGCGGGGGGGAATACACCATTTCTCTGATCACTAATGAAACATGAAAAGGAGAATCAAGTCAAAAGGTTAAATGATGACATTGGTGTGGAAGTAGTATGAGTGGAAAAACAACACTAAAGTAAATCTCAAAATTGATTACTGGCTGACGGCTAAAGTCTTAATCGGGAGTGGTTTAAGGATGTTGCTTTCAGCTACAAAAGAAGTGATTTCCATCAAAGCTTTTTATTTTTTCTCAGATATTTGACTAATGCAGAAAACAGCAACAGAGAACAATACTGTGTGAATACACTATTTCAGAGTGGGTAAATAACTTCCTGTTTTTTTTTTCGTTTTTTAATAAATGCAACAGAGGTCACAAAAGAATCAAGGTCAGAACAAACGTGTTACTAACAGTTAACACCTTTTATGGGCCATCACTGATATTAGCCATTCGTTAGTTTGCAAATGGGTACTTGTAAAGATGGAGGAAAAAGGACAACATGCATAATAATTACACACCTGTGAAACTGTGAACCATGCAGAAGGTTTTTATTGAAGCGGTAATACTACAGCTCTACGTCTGATTCAAGAAACCAAGTTGAGTTGATTTTTAGAGCCATTTCTTGAAATGTTACTTACAGCTTAATGACTGAAATGACACGGAGCTCATCCGAACTGATGAGCAGAGTTGCTTCAATATGACCAGAACCCAAAGTGGTGACCTAGGCGGATGTGTCGCATTGTGTTTTTCTTGTTATACGTTTGGTTTTCATTAAGCAGTTACCGGACAACACAAACTTGATAACAGTACTGTGGTGCCGTGGCGCCGAGTACAGCATCAAACTATAAGAACTAAAATATTTCCAAATTAAAGCTTCTTGGAGCTTTAATATTCTAATGAAAAGGAAAAGTATCATTCTCATTAACATGTGAAAATCTTGGTGATGAACAACTCCTTAAACTAGCAGTGTGTCGTGTATCTCATGTTTACTGAGAGGGATCCGAATTTCATCTCTTTTCTTTATCTGACAGGAAAAAGGTACATTGACTGTAGGCTTTCCAGATATCCTAACCCTGTTCCATCATTCATCCTTCACCCTCTCTAGAAAAATAGGCTTACTCTTCTTTTTTTAAGACAGCGGCCTCCAGACCTTCATCTCTATGGCAGCCGCTGTCTACATTTAGTGCATTTAAGTGAGGATTAGAATTGCACGTCTTGGAGTCACTGCTTAAGGCACTTTCAGGTTGGATGAGAGCCCTGCGTTCCTCTTTATCTCCATTCAGCTGGTCCGGCTCTTTGTCCTCCACGCCGTTCTCCGTGGTTGAGCCGTCGCACGGCGCGGCAAAGGATTTCCTCTCCTCTGGCTTGGCCTTCTTTCTCTCCTTCACTGCATCGTGTCCAGATGTATGAGCAGGCTTATGAGCAGGCTTGCTCTATTGCAAAGGACAGACAAAAAGGATTTTTAACGGATGCCAATGACAGTTACACTGCAGCAGTGACTGTGAGTGGTTCTTCTTAGACATGTGCAACACAGAGAAAATACAGATGTGGGCTGAAACTCCTGGTAACTAACAAAAAGACTGGAGAGTAATCGAGAAGTTAATTAGCAGTGAAATAAAAGGGTTTTAAACAGCACAAAGACGTGCTGAGGGGCTGTTTAGTTCCCACTCATCCAATGCTGAATGCTCCAACAATGGTTATGTATTCTGTTGTTGCACTGTAATTAAACAGAGGAAAGAGCAACAGCTGTATTTGGAGCTTTGTGAAGCACATACAGTCTATGTTGAAGCATAACCACCACTGATGTGATTATCCCACATTCCTAAAAACGGATATCAGAGGTTGTCTTTCCAGTTCTTGAGAAATTTACATTTCACCTACAGGTCCATAGGCCCTTTGATTAGATCCATTATAGAGGACCTGTTATGGTCATTTCAGGGTCTGTACTTGTATTTTGGGCTTCTACTAAAACATGTTTACATGTTTCAATAGTAAAAAAAACACTTCCTCATACTGCTTGTACAGGAACACCTGTATTCACCCTCTGTCTGAAATATCCTTTAACTCCCGTCTCTTTAAACCCCCTCCAAAAAAGCCCAGTCTGCTCCGATTGGTCAGCGTTTTCAGGTCTTCCATATATCAACATCTCTGTATTGTCATTACAGCCGAGTAATGATTGTAACAGAGAATAGCAGCTCTTTTTACAGAGAAAAATCAACAATAAAAGCTTCTAAACACAACCCGACATGTTCCAGCAGAAATATGATCCGAAATCCAGGGGAAATTAACAACATCAACAACCAAGATTACAAGTTTCCCTTATGTTAGCATGTAGCTACATGTATGTTAGCAGCGCACTTGCAGCCGGGGTATGAATGTAACATCAAACAGCTGCACTTTCTAACATGATAAATCACTAATAAAAGCCTCGAAACACAACCGGATGTGTTCCAGCAGGAATATGATCTGAAATCGGGGGAGAAATTTACAACATCCCTGACGTTAGCATGTAGCTTCATGCAGCAGTAACTCTTGCAGCAGCGTGCCAGGAGCAGATGATGATATAAAGAAATCAAGCACACTATGACGCTATACTGAATATTCAGAATAATGTAGAAAAAACTGTTGGAAGTGGAGTGTTCAAAACAGTAGGAAGCTGAGGTTTATGCTCACAGGAATTACTTTCACATATCTTTACCACATTATCTGAAACCTTAGTCACATTTAACATGACCATTCTTCAGTGTAGCACGATACAAGACACAAATTACAGAGAAGCATAATAGGTTCCCTTTAAATTTAAACACTGGAAGCTTAATATGATTAGTTGGTGAGATCATCTGCACACTAAGCATTCCTCCTAAACATGTCTGCCCCTCAAACTCATTTAGTTCAGAGCAAAACTGTAGGTGAGACTGCTGTGAAATCTGAAATGGACGATGATTTGCAGAGGACCATTTCTAATGATTCCAGCAACTCCCTGACATCTCCTCTACATATCCAATACCCACATTCCCATGACATTTGCTGTGGATATTTCTGATCCATAGTGCACCAGCCTGCATGTTTTCACCAGGCCAACACTGAGAGGCTCAGAGGAGCTTCTGCCCTCAGGCCACTACAATCCTAAATAAAGTAACCGCCCCAGACTGCCTTAATGTTACAAGGTGTTACTTTACGTAAAAGTGACCTGTGCACTTATTCAGACAGGAGACCAACATATAAAACTGCAATCACATTTATGAATTAAATTGTCTGAAAGGGGTTTTATTTCAGGTCTATGGGAAAACCTGCCAGAAATGCTGCTGGTATACTGACTTAAAGCTGAATCTGTCTTTGGAAATATGACATGCAACAAGAAAAGGACAACATTTTTAACCTTGGACCCAGCTCTCTGCTTGCGAAAAAATGATATGCATGAAGTGACAAGCTGCCAAACACTATTCTGCAACAGTGACACACAAACACAGAAGGTCAAAATGAAAAAAAAGTACACTCCCACTCTGTCTGAAATTAACGGTAACTTAATGTTGATCATTATGAGTGCTTTGTGAAGGCCCATGGCTTCCATGTTAAGAGTGATGCATCGCTAACTTACCAGGTACGCTACCTGACTCTTGAAGGCTCGAGCGTGGTACCTGCCTCCCCGACCAAATGTCCTTATGACAGGCGTGGAGATAACACCTCTGGGGCGACTACAGGAGACAGAAACAAGTCCTGTATGATTTTCAAATAAATAATAATAGAAAAAATTAGGGATGCACAATAATATCAGCACATCATCTGTACTGGTAGATAAAGGCTTTCAAATGAAATACTGTTATTGGCCCGAAATGAAGGTCTCTGCTTATATGACAGGCCGATAAGATGACTCTTTAATTATGCTACCTTAGTTACTTGAAATAGGCGAGATTTACCCTGCTTGTGGCTATTGTCAGGACTGTCTCAGGGAGTGCACCATCCAAGCCATTTCTTTTGAAAATGTTACATAAAGATAAATATGGTATCTTTTACATGTAACCTTATCAGCTGTAGTACTTTTCTTACTTTGCCCAGTGAATGTGCACATTTTGAAAATCATTGTATTTTATGTCTGCATCTGCCAGTAGACCATCACAATAAGAGTAGGCATAATAATATGTTCCATGACAGGAGAGACTCAATGTTCTCTAAAGTTAGCTGGAAAAAAGTATGTGCATGCATCGTTGTTAGCCAAACTGAACCAGAAAATATTGGCATATCAGCAAAAGTCCAATGTCATGCATCTTCTTTTTGTACTTACCCTCTATTAGGTCCCCCAACTGACACCACTTGAACGGAGAAGCCTCCTCTTCCTCTGCTGCGTCGAGTGCCAGCCCACTGACCCACCACAGTGCCAGCTATCTCCAGCTTCCCACCCTGTGACGAGATTCCTTGAAGGACAAAAAACGGTGTTAATCTGCGCAAGTGTATCCACAGTACTACACTATTCTCTCATGAGTGCTGAACTGCTTTAGTTCACATCTAGGTATCTGGCCAAGGACACAGCATAAGGAACACAAACACAAATTCAGGTAGGGCTTAGTTTAAGAGTCGCTGCACTCACCAGGCATCCCTCTGTCTCTCCCCTGAGGAGGCATCATAGGGGGTGGGGGGTAGAAGGAGCCAGAGAGAGGGTAAAAAGGCATCCCGTGAGGAGGTGGAGGTGGCGGTGGGGGGAATGGAGGAGGATGAGGTGGCCGAGTGAAGTTGAGACCTTCCAGGATGCTCTGACGCATCTTCTCCACCTTAGCAACCAGCTCAGTCTGAAAAGACAGAAAACTACTGTAAACAAAATGTTTGTTCTGTTGGTTAACAATTATGGCCATCCTTGTTGTGCCCAGTTTTCTGGCTTCCTGCTTGGCCAAAAATATTATCCACTAGTGCCAACACCAAAAACCAAGTTGTATTTGTTTGTAAAATTAGAATCAATCTGCAGTGTTTCACTTTGGCAGGACAGGGCAGCATGTTTTATTTGCTCTGAGACAGCTATATTTAGTTAAATATCTTGCTTAGCACAGCTTTAAGCTATTTTCATCTATAAATGCACAATTGGCCGTGGCATTGTATTCGTGACTAACATTCATGATAATTTGTTAGATTGTGAGTGAAAGATTACTGTAGTTCATTTAAAAGCTGGAGTGTGGAACTTTTGTCTCCCCCCTCTGGCAGTGAGAGTAATTACACAAACACTGTTGACTCGTGCTTATCATGTATACCTGCAGGTGAGCTCACATCTCCCCGCCCCCTGGAGCACTCTTTTCACTTAAACCTTCCTCTGAACACAGAGTTTTGTTTTTTATCTGGGGCATCCACTCTGGAAAAATTTCCTTTAAGGTCTTTTAGGATTTTTTCCCATGCTCCTAGCTGCTGTTCCTTCGTTAGGTGAGGGTCTCTCCCCCATTCCTGCCCAACCTTTAAGCTCTGGCTGGTTGATGTAAAACGCATCACCTCCAGTATGGTAGCGCGGAGAAGCCACCACAATTCCAGTATCCTGTGAAATACGGAGAGCTTTCCCTGGCGGCAGTAGGCTTTATCAGCATTGTTTGAACTTGTTTGGCAAGGGCTTGAATATATCAGGCATTCATCTGGATCTAAATGTTCTGCACTCTAGCTTTAATATAGAGTCAAATAAAAACGATATTTTCAGGTAAGTCAGTCACATAGCAGCTACAAAGTGTCTAATTAAAGGAATACTTCACCCATAAAATGACCATTTGTAAATCTATTAGTCATGCCATGTTAACTTGAATTCCTGAAGAGAATTTCTTTTGTTTTAGCATGCCTCCACGAGAAACTGCAAACAATTTGTTTTATTGACTGACTGGGAGACCATGTTTAACAACAGCAAAACTATATCAAAACATCTGTTTACAAACCCTGACATAGCTCGTGCAATATAATCCAAGTGTCATTTATCCAGTCGTATGCGCAGTACTTCCCAAACACTTTTGTGTTGTCCTTTTCTTGTTTGATATGGTTTTGCTGTTTTTAATTGTGTTCTCCAATCAATCAATGGAACAATCATATTTGAAGTCTGAAGTTGTCTGTGGAGGCATGCGAGGAAAACAAAGTTTTCTTCACGAATTCAAGGTAACACGTCATGACTAACTGCTTTCCAAATGGTAATTTAGTGAGTGAAGTTTTCCGTTAATGTTGGTCTTGTATCAGAAAAGTGTTATTCCTGTTTGTTTAAAAGTGCTGGAAACTCAAACTCATGAATTTGTAATATGTAATAAGTTTTAATTATGTATGTTGTGCTATCAGCTCTCAGAGAAGTCACAGGCTGCTGTAAACTGCTTCTATACATTACTATCTTTTTTAAGTTTTAGGCCTGTTTGGTCACAGATATGAAACACTGCTCGTCTCCTCTGAGGTGTGACTGACAGTCATCAGTCTAATTAGAGTTGACAGGAGGTGACTTCTGTCAAGTGTGCGTGACTGTTGCAGGTCAAATATACCTTTGGAGGATTTTTCACAATAAAACTACCACAGAGTTCATTCCAAGTGATAAAAAAAAAGAGATTCGTGTGTGGTGTGAATTTCAAGCAGAACTGGATACAAAACAAACTTGTTGATCTTGTTGCTCTACATATATTTGTTACATACGCTAACAGCTTGTTGCATCAGTAACTCAGCCCTCTCTCTTGCTCTGTGTAATGTAGATCTTGTTTTGGATTTTTTTTTGAGTTGCTGAGTGATCTGTTGGGATTACTGACAGTCAGTGTTCAGTACAAACAAACTTTTTTATTTGGTTTCTCGGGTTGAACTTGGTGAAGCTGTAGTGTTCTCATTTATGGTTGATGAGGACTATCCCGGTCTGACATACAGCTGATGGCCATGTATTGCCATAGCATATCATTGATTTTATTTGCATCTATCTGAAGCGTCCATACTCTTTTTGAGTCTAGACTTGTGACAAAAATCTGAACAACTGGTGAATTGTAGTCGTTTGATGTTTTCTGTAACTTAAAATTCTTGGCAGTAACGACATGTATTCTTCATAAAGACAAAGATATGGAAGGAACGTACTTCTTAATCAAGTTTACTGTCACTTTAACAGACTGCTATGTTTTTATTGCCGGAAAGGCCCTGATGAACAAGGAAATGTTCCAGCACGTTAATAGCTGTTTGATCAAATCAATATGGAATCAAGCCTTTATTTACCTTGTGAAACTTCTAGTTGTTTTACTGTTGTAAGGAAGCTTCATGAGCTCTGAGACAACAGGAGTCCAGCTCAAAGAGTGAGGGGGAAACCTACGTACATGTAGAAGTGTCGCTTCCTCAGTGTTTCTGTGTGTGTCCTCGAGGCCTATCAAATGTGTTGAATGCATTTCCTTCTTCAGAAAGCATTTCTAATGTAATGAATTTGTAATGAGTATTAAGCGCATTATTTACATCATCAGCAGTTGTTTTCTTCCCCACCTGCTGGCACATGTCTATGTTTCTTGGCGCAGTACCTACACTATTAAACAATCTGCAGGGATGTGTGTTGCCTCGAGTTCCATCTATTAAGTATCAATCAGCTGTAAAAAATAATAATTTAAACAACAATTTCAAAGAGCCCAACGGGCCCAGGGAGAGCTCTTCAACTCTTAAACCGAAAATGTTGTGATGTCAGCTCTTACGTTTGTCAATTTTTTGTCAACTCATGGACACATTAGGGAGGAATGAATGAATAAATCAAATCTCAGTACTGCAGTGTTAAATATCTTTGTGCAAACTAAAACTGCATATACGATCAGTGTGAAACAAAGGGCTCATTTATGCCCAGTGTTAGATATGGAGACAGAGAAGGATGGAGCCTTCTGTCCGTACTCTGCGCCTATGTTGTCTGAATTTGTGCACGTTTTCTGAAAGCTTACAGATACGAACGAAACAGAGCAGCACCCCTGAGATCATGGGGGCAGTGTAGTGTAGTTTAAGTGAGATATGACAGTAGGAGATGAAGAGGATATTTAAATAATTGCAGAACGGAACAAATCGGTAATAACGTGAAATTAATTCTTTGTACACATGTTGGGATGTATATAATGGTCATTCAGATCACCAAGCGACAACATTGCTGCCTCTGTTTAAAGGTAAAATATTACGACCTCCTCCAGCGTCACCTCGTTTGTTCTTGTCAGAAACTTTTGACTCTGCCCTCTAGTGCCATCTATTGGCTGTATCTATACCATCATAAGCAACGCTTGGAAGTATGAAGGTAGTGACATTTACAATGTTTGAAACAGATGTATCTATTTCGTACATAAAGGGAGCATAAATGAGCCTGTGACGGCCTCAGTTTGCTTTAAACAAACTGTTTGTTGGATTGTCTGTCAGCTTCGAAACCACCTCTGTGACAGTTGGGATCCCATCACCACACCCTTTGCTCAAGGTGTATGGCAATGCTTGAAAGTCTTTTTTTTTTTATTCTTCACATAACTACTTCTATCACTTGTCACGT
Organism: Cephalopholis sonnerati; assembly: GCA_019142605.1. Lineage (NCBI taxonomy): Eukaryota > Metazoa > Chordata > Actinopteri > Perciformes > Serranidae > Cephalopholis > Cephalopholis sonnerati. Next base: position 37,860,967 of record JAGQAX010000002.1, read on the forward strand.
GAACAAGTGTGACACAATGAAAGCCTTTTGAAGAGAGACAGTCCCAAAATGTGCACCCAATCTCCATTTGTACCTTTCATCACAGACAGGGAAGTGCTCAGATTCTATTTTGTCTTTTCACTTCCTGTCTACACTGTAAGTGGAAATGTGTCCTGTTGTGTAGGTAGACACCTGCTGCTTGTGACCACCTTGCACCTATATTTATCTAACCAGTTTTTGTTTATCCAGATTGTAAATAATGTAAATAACTTCATAACCTACATATAAGTTAAGCATCAGTGCTGTTCAATTTTTCACCATTTAAACATCAAAGTATCGTCTTGTTAGAACACACTGTAAGCTAGTTAACACAGAAATTTTAAATTCACCATCTGCAGCGAATGTTGTATCAGATTATTATAAATTCCCAGCTTTGAGAAATACAGCTGGTTGTGTAAAAGGATCAGGGTAGAAACTTCTGACTTGTATTTACTATAGCCAGCAATAAGAAGTTAAGAGACAAAACGAAAAAATCTAAATGGAAAAAAAGAAAAATAAAGACACGAAAGGACACACAATTGTTGGAGATTGGGAAGGCAGCGGGTCTGACAGCAGGCTTTTTGTGCCATCTTTTTAACCAAGTTTAAGAGTAATTTTTAGACTAATATTTTTTTTTCTAATTCAAGAAATGCAAGTCCCGTGCAGAGGTAGATTTTATACATTTTGCCAACAAGGAAGTGCAAGTAAAATGATTATGTTCAGTAGTGGTTTAAAGATTTCTAACATTAGAAATGAGGACTGTCACGCAGGAGCTTGACTAATTTTTACAAAAAGAAATTAAAATATATAAATTAGATATTAAATATAAAATAAAATAAATGAAATTAGATAAAATGTTTGTGGCAATTAAAACCTCATAGATTCAAAGTTCATATTTATAAAAGAAAATGTATGACATTTTGAGGACCAGCAGTCAACCATGGTTTAAATCACACTGTGGCCTTGTAAGTGGAGCTTGTTTTGCTGACTTGTGTGGGTGGTGTGGAAGAAGCTACCTGACCGTCACAGAGGTCAATGAGCTGGGCCTTCTCCCTGTTGGCCCTGATGAGTTTACTCTGAAGCAGCTTGCCGTCAAAGTACATCCAGGGACAGCAGTGCTCCCAGGGAATAGGCTGTCCACATGCGTCGTTGGCAAACAGAGCCATGTCCACTCCGCTCATGAACAGAGCAGCAAGCTGGACTCCTCGAGGGTCCAGGTTGTCGATCTGGAGAAGAGAAACATCAAGACTCAGAAAATATCCAGACGAAAAGAAATAAAGACAGTATGTTCCTCAACAGCCCCGCAGAGCATTCAGATTTATGGAGTGCAAAGCAACGCACAGAGCAAGCGAAAGCAGCCCATTCACTCCTGGCTGCTAAAATACAGCAGTACACAACCTAATCCAGCCAACACAAAAAGCCAGCACACACAACCTGGATGTTCTGGCACAGCGAGGAGCAGACAGGCCGACAGAGATACACACAGACAGACCACGAGGACCAAAGCTTGTGTGGATGGTTTACTTAAAGGCCAAATGAGAAGACAGCTCAGTCTGAGACATGGAGTTGAGAAACCATCCACACACTGACACAAGAACCCCTCTGAGTCACTCAAAGCTCTACAAAAATACATCTTTAGTGCAAAGCTACGGCTTCAAGAACAACATGCTCGTACAAAACAGTGTTTTGTCGAGGAGGTTGTTTAGTCTGCAGAATATGAGGAGTGTCAAGAGAAACACCACAACATGAACGCTTAAAGGATTCTCTCAATCAATGTGACATTAAGAGCCATTAAACACCTAAATATCAAGTAAGTGTTTGACAGGACGGCAGATTATGATCAGGACATTCATGACGTATGTGCATTTCTCAGACACTCCTCATATCATAAACACTACACAGTCACCTTCAGTTCCTGCAGCTGGTCAGGCTCATAAAGTTTAGGAGAAAGTGCTTGGGCTAGGAACGCGTCAAGTTCGTTACGACGCAAAATTCTTACTCCTGGCCAATGTAACATAAACCTGAAGCAAAACACAGAAGGTTAACAGTGTTACAAATACCAAGAACTGTCTGCAGAAATCCTCACTCCCTTTCAATTTACTTCACACTGGACTTGTCACCTAAACAGTGAAACCTACAGACTTAATCTGTGTGGATTTCAGCAGTCTACTCACCGCAGCACACAACAGAGCACCAAGAGGGGCGTGGGGACGTTGGCAGGGTTTAGCATGGCTGGAGTGTCAGAACGCATGCAGGCCAGGAACGCTCTCATCCTCCGGTTCTTGTCCTCCACGGCCTTCCCCAGCCACAGCTTCTTCAGGTTGGGACAGGTCCACTCCCTGAAGGGCAGAGCCTCCACCAGCTCTGGAGTGTGGGGAGACTTGCCTTTGTAGGCGGCCCACTCTTTGACCATGACGTGTGTATCTGGGGGACAACATTTGAAAAAGATCAGATTTGAATTTATCAAGCGTCCCAGGATCTGTCCTTGAAATTCAAGTAGGGAGGCCACAGTGACGAAATGTTCCCACTGGTTAATTGTAACAACACCAGTGTTATTAGTTACACTGAAATTTTACAAGAGAAGATCTTTGTTAATGACACTCAATATCTGTAGAGCACTTACTTTGAGCTTTATTGTTGGATCATTAGATCTTCCCTGTGTTTCAAACAAAACAGAACTCGGCCTTGGTCTCCTCCATATTCGGGTCATAGGCCCTCAATTATCAACCTAAAATATAAACCAGCGCAGATATCATCTGATGGTAGGGTTCATGTTCCAGTGTAGGAACTATAAGGCGATAAGTGTGATCGCTGACAACAGTCATCATTTAGCATCCCGTCCCAATATATTTTTAGTTAAGAGTTTACGACATGGAGAGGCATAATACGGCCAAGAAGCAAAACTTCTCAGATCTAGAAATGGAAACACTGATGTCCCAGGTTCAGTTTAACTGTCTGTTTCTATTTGGTAGCCGCAAAGTGGCATCAAAGGATGGCAAGAAAACGCAAAAATCACTACTGCGGTCAACAGCGTTGCAGTACACAATCGAACTCTAGCTGAGGTTGGAATATTTAAGTTATACAGCCATGATATCTACAGACCTATAGCATACATATATTAGCAATCATATAAGCCTATATACATAATATTGCCAGCCTATTCATATAAAAGCTAAGAATTGACACAGACCGAGGAGCATGTGGCAACGAATAGAAGTCTGCTTCCACTTCAGGCATAACAGGTGGCAGACGTGACACAGACGTACCACCTGTGTCAAAGCCAGACACCAGTAAGAACGGAACCCATAGGCTAGTTGTATTTATACAATTAAACTTTTGCAGAGTTTCTTTCTCTCTATTTGTTCTAACCATGGTTTTGTTTTGTCAGTGTTAAAGACATAAATAGTTAAGAGCTGGACACCAGGGGTGTTAGGCCTTTGGTCAGCCTGGGGCCAGTCCCACAGAGCCCATAGAAAGCATGCATCCATGTGGCAACTATACATCTGAAGTGATCAATATGTTGCTGCAAATCCTTCGATGCAGGGTCAGAATATGGTCTGATCATGACTCTTCACCTCAGCCAAATTCACTATGCTGCTCCGCATGTCCACTGCAAATTTGCGTACACAAGCCAAGGCCTGACGTGAGATTTGATCGTAGCCTCCACTCACATCCATGTAGATTAATGCCAAGCTTTGTTAAAAAATGACCATGCGCCCAGTTTTCAGTCGTACACTTGTCTCATAAATGAGGTCCATAGTCATCCTGGTAGCACAGGTCCATGAATGTTGTCAAGATCCAGGCTTGCGTCTGGCAAAGCTCTGTACTATAACTCTGCTGCTGTCTGTGGCAGACACTTTCATCACTTTATAATTGTAGTGCCTGTCATCCGACTAAGTACTCATAACACACTTAGTATTTTACAAATGTATTTATTAAAGTCTTTTTATGTGAAGAATGTGGGTGCTGAAATGCAAAAATGAACTTAATGGGTTTGATTTCTACTAAGAAAAGCAAAATGATGATGGGGGCGGTGGACGAGTAATGTCCAAACACCCTGTAACACCAGAACCACAGACTACTGCAGCACACCTAAGAGCATTTCTACCTCTGTGTAGTGAGAGCGGTGTATGAAACTTCCTACATTTACTTTGAGCAAGAGGGATTTCTCTTCTTAAAGTGTGACGCTGCTCTTTTGTGACACGCTTAGCTGCAAAGTTAAACTGATGATGTTGTGTTTGGAGTATTAAACAGTGGTAAAATGCAGAAAATTAAAACTGCAACAAAAGGCCCATCAGCTGATCAACATGATATTAATTGGAAACCAATGTGACAGTGAATTAATCATCAAATTTTAAGCTAAAATCACTGGAAAAGTTTCTCTGGCTCCAGCTTCACAAATGTATGCTGCTTGATGTTGGTTTACATCACTGCATACTGAATATCTTGGATCCTATGGACTGTTAGTCAGAAAAAACAAGACAAGTATAGTTGTCATTTTGGGCTCTTGGAAATTATAATGGACATTTTGCACTATTTTGTGGCATTGTGTAGACAGAATGATTAATCACTTCATCAAGAAAATAATCAGCTGAATAACTGGTAATGAAAATAATCATTTAGTTGCAGCCCTACTTAATGCAGAGGCTTTCTGTTTATACTGTCAGTAAATAATCTAGACATTCTTGTGAAAAACATAATGCCAACAATAATAAATAGCTAAAATCTCATAATGATATTTACTAATAAGCCACTGACACTATGCTCTGAGTAAAGTCTAAATGTTATGTATGTATCTTAAACAATAAATGTCAGTGTTGTACATGTCACTTTGGAAATAGTGATCTGACTTAGCTGGGTGACATCCTCATCAGTCCTAGTTATTCTTGTTGTTTTACAATTTCTAATGTGTATTAGCACTGCATCTTACAGGTATTGTATAATACGTATTATATTGTGTGATTAAATTTTGCTCATGTTAACTTGTGACCTTTTAAACGTGGGGAATTAAAATCTGTCATGTCACCCAGAGTTGAGACATTCAGTCTTAAATACAGCTCCGCCATCACTAAAATTACTCAATGAATGATTGAACAACCAACCACATGATTTGTAGAAATGCAGCCATGTTTTTCCATAACTTCACACTGAATGGTGAGCAACACCTGAGGAGCTGTACGAGTCAGGCGGAATTTATACTTGATCCGACGCCGTAACCGAGGCTGTAGCCTACGCACCTCCTCAGAAATGTAACTATACGTTGCGGCAACGCAGACCTTCTGTATATTTTTTGTAAGCTGAAACCATTCCCCTCAGTGGAAACGAAGCTTTTATTTATTTAAATTTCACAGATAAGAAACAATAAATTGTGAAGACAGCAAAGCCTCCACAAAAAATAGCATTTTAAGTCTTGTGTGTAATTTAGCCTTCAGGGATTTATACTTCAGGATTTATCCTGGCTTCATATGAGCAGAGGAAATCTCTGCTTGTCGCTAGGCTAATTTATACAATGTAAAATGCCATAGGCTTGTGCTAATAATGTTAGCACGTTATATTTGTTTGGAAAATGTGTTTAGTATAAGACAGTTGTTTTGTTGGTGAACCTTGTGAGTTGTAATGGAGCCAAATTATGAACTGTTACCTTTGTTAAATGTTACTGTTGTCCCTGGTTTTATTTGAGAAGAGGAAAAGATCGCTATCTGCTAGGCTAACCTATACAATGTATAATGCCATAGGCTTAAGCTAATAACATAAGCATGTTGTATTTGTGGGTAAAATGTGTCCAGATAAAGACAAGTGTTTGTCTGTGAATCCTGTGAGATATAGTGAAGCCAATTTGTGTACTTGTGTTTGAAATAGTCTCTATTAAGCCATGTTTAAAGTGTGTTTTGGGTGTGTTTTGAATAAACTAAACTTTACAGCACTTCACAGAAACTCTGCTGCCAACAACTGTTTTGGAGGTGTAACTGCAGAGTGACACAGACACACCAACGCACAAATATAAATGCTCAAAGCGGCATAGGCAATGTGCGTAGGGTCTACCGCACAACTAAATCCTGCTTAACCAACCCAAATCATTAGTGTTGGAAAGCTGCATCTTCCATCCTGCTGTGCTAGATAAGTTGTGTTTACATGCACTGTAGTAGCTGGATTACTGTAAATCTGTGTAACATGAGGTAGATCAGTAATCAGATCTCTCCCCTACCTTGGCCTTTATTTTAGAACCATGGCTTGCTGATTTTACCCGTTATCCTAAGTTAAGAAGGTTGATAGAACTAGTCCTAAAAGCAGGTCCCAAAATGCATCACAGAGAATTTTTGGCCTGTTAGGACTTCCTACTCTGAGACACTTGTTAAATACAGTCGCAAAAACCTCAGTACAGGATGTGATACAGTGACATAAAGGAGCTTTCTGACCACAGGACTCACATTCAGGGAGGCAGTTCTTCCTCATGGCGAGTCTCTCAGCCTTCTTCCTGGCCTCGGCCAGGCTGAAGAGCACTCCGTAAACATATTGACGGATAGGCCGAAACAGCTGCACTGCTGAAGGCAGGTCTTTGTTAGCTTCATCTTCGACGGTGACAGACAGCTTAATCTCTCCCTGCAAAGATACACTGTTACCTAAATGCTGCACATCGCCACAAATAGATACTTCAGATTCCACTCACTAATATGGTGTCTGTGTGAGCTAAGCATCACTTCTGATGAGACATGTGAGTACTTGTGCTTCCTGGGGGTGGATCTTTTCTTTAGTTTTGTGCAAACACAAATAAAAATGAAAGACTGTCATTTGAAAATAAAAGCTGCGAGCAGCTTAAATCCAAACATAATCAGGATGAGTCTGACCTTGGTGAGAGCGTGGTAGATGTAGGGGTACATAAGGCCCTTCTTGTGTCTGTGCTCGGCCACCCGCAGGACCTCGGGGGCCACGGCAGGGAGGGGTGGGATGGTGATGTCCATATGGGTTCTTGTGGGCATGGAGAGCAGGGAGGGGATCTGGACATTCAGACTCCCAGCAGGGGTCACACAGAGGTCAGCCTGAGGACAGACAGGACACAGCACTTTCACTTTAGTCACCCAGTGAGATTTCTAATCAGGGTCTCAAGTGTTCCTGAGTGTCTCACTCACTTTTGTTTGGTCCCCCAGGTCTCCCTCTGGTGTGTTTTCAGAATGTGGAGTCTGTCCGTTTCCGTCCCATCCTCCCTTATGGTCACTAACATGACTAAAGAAACAGCACACGTGATTCAGTTGTAGCAGAGTGGAGCCAATCACAGATCACCTTTGACTGGCAGTGGTCCATATAATAAAAGGAAACTTAATGTGTTCATACAGGAAAATAAAAATGTTTACAACGAGCACAGTGTCACTTTCTCGTATCAACAGGCAACAGCAGTTTGACAGCCTTTGAGAGCACGCCAACTCCTCTTTCATTTGAACATTACTGCCAGACCAGAAGCGGCATTCAGGCAGGTTTTCTGTATAAATCTACCTTTGTCTACAATCTAAAAAGACAAAGATGGACACCGACACAAAACACATTCAATTTTTGTGACATCTCAAAGTGACACCCTTTGTCCCAAATTAAATTATGGTGGTCATAGCTTTATCTACAGGAGGCAGGAAAATGAAACACAAACAGAAAACTGCTGGATGGACTCACCAGCATCCATCCCACCAAACTAAAACCAGTCTATGTTTAGCTCTTAGAAGAACAGTGTTATGATTTCTACACAACTACGTTAAATTAAAGGAGTTTGTTACAGATTTCAAGTTTTGCGTGGCACAAAATTTCAAACATCTTTCCTTCCACAGGTGGAAACAAACTTAATGTCATGTAATACACCCTGTGACCAGAAGAATAACAACCTTTGCTCAGTACTCTGTCTGGCCACTGTTGCATCTGTGAACGTAGCTTCACACTTGAGCCAATATTACTAAGAACTAAGGAGGGAAACTGCAACAACATGCTTGAGGCCCTCTGATTTCCATGATGCAGAAACATGGATGGAATCACAATTTGATATTAACCAGAATTACCGCCTCTTGGTTGTATGCCTCCATGAACCAATAAAGTTTACATCCATGTCTGTTCAGACTGATTTGTACCCATGATAGTAGACAAATGTCAAGTATAGATGTTGCTGCAGAGAAGCTACATGTTATAAACATAGATGCTTCACACACATCTTCAACCTGGCAGCACAGAAGATCTATACAATCAGCACAGTTTCAAGGTGGACACCAAAGATGTCTCCCCTTCTGTTCCTAAGTTATGGCGTTAAACAATGGCCAAAAAAGTGTTTTTGCAGAACATTATGATGTCACAGTGAAGTTGACCTTTGACTTTTTGAAAATAAAATGTTATCTCTTCATTATTTGAACCTATAAAACAATAGTGTCACATTTGTCATAATTATTGTATGAATTTTTGAGTTACAATTAAAAACATGTTTTATAAGGTCACAGTGACCCTGACCTTTGACTACCAAGCCAAATCAATAAATCATTTGAGTCCAAGTAGACGTTTGTGCCAAATTCGAGGAAACTCCCCCAGATATTGTGTTTACAAGAATGAGAAAGACGGGGTCACAGAAACCATGACCTTTCCCTTTGACCACCAAAATCTAAGGAGTACATCATTGAGTCTAAGTGGTTGTTTGTGCCAAATTTGAAGAAGTTCCCTCTATACGTTCTTGAGATATCACGTTCATGAGAATGGGACGGAGTTACAGACAGACAACCCGAAAAAAATACTGAAATCAACTGTAAAAGGCGGAATATGCAGATGGACTTTATAAAGATCAGGGTTTTTCCCGACCATTATTAGCAGTTGTTTCGCAGCACCTGCGCCATATGCACACACAACACTATGCCACTATGTTTTAGTATCATTTAAGGACACACTGCTTCTGTCCTCTGCTCCCTGTGTGTCTTACCAAGGCCGCGCTCAGCTTCTCCACCCACACCCAACATAAGACTTTGGAGATGTGAGTGACAGCCAGCTTGACCAAAGTTTTTTACTCGGTCAGACAAGCTGGATCAAATCCGTTCCTACTGTGCTCCTCAGTGGTCCAGAGGCAGCATCTGATGTTTGTACATGAAGCTAGCCATCACTCAACCATAAATGCACTGAAACGGCCCAGGATACACCTTTGACTGTGTCAAATTTTCAAAATAAGGAGATAAGAGTGTAACTACATATATGGAAATAAGATCAATCGGATTGAACTCACAGAAAATATAAAACACGTTACACGTTGCACGTTAAATTAATAAATCCCACTTATGTGTGAGGGAAATTACATTATTCTTTGATGTTGGGTTGCTGGAAAACCAATTCCTGACAATGAATGTTATTGTTGGACACTGCAGTCATGTGGAAGAGGCCCTCTGAGACGGCTAAGTCATAAATTCAGGCTAAATTTAGAGCAGAGCAATATGCAGCTCAGATGTGAAACACTTTATTTTACAAAAGGATGGTGTGTGTTGTGTTTTTTAACTGTACTGAGGAACTTTCTTTGACATAAATAGTGTAATGTTGTGTTATACTAAGTTCATTGATATTCATTTAATTTTCAACATTTTCTTATTGCATTGTTGATATTATATTCATCCACTACATGATTAGACACACTTTTAGTGCGCAAATCACAGAATTCAGAAAAACTGAAAATGTAAACACTGACATTTGAGGATTTAGCTGCAACCAGAATAACACACCTGAATCTTAGACTAAAGTGGCACTGCACTGCTGATAATCTCTAGAAACACATATCTGCATATGTATGCCAATCTGTAAATAATGGGACAAGATTTTGGTATCAGAAGCGTTCTGGTTTTCAATGGTAGTCACGTTTGAGCAGAAGGTAAACACTGCGTGTGGAGAGGCGGAATGCATTGGCCAAAATACAACCTTGGAACCCATCAGCTATCATCTGACAATGATATAGCTTTTTTAAATTGATCTGCATTCATCTGCAGATATCTGTTTATAAAGATTAGCCAAAATGGCCGTCACACAGACACGGAAGCCTTGGCCCAGATATCCACTTGCTGCGTGTGATCTCCCGAAATATTTGCTGTTACAGAGGCTTGAAGTCATCAGACCGATAGCTAATGGGTGGAGAGATTGCATTGTGGGTAACACAGGCACCAGGGTTTGACAAGGAAGAAGAATGTGTGAAATAAAAAAAATGATATCTGTCCAACAGTGTTATAGGAGTGCAATGCTAAATCAGGAGTACTTTTTTAAACCTGCTGTTTCTAAACGACTGGCAAAGACCTCTCCTATGCTTGTAGCTGACCATGAACACATCACTACTCCAGCTGCCTCCTTTCTTTGTTCATCTTGAACGATTTATTGGGCCTGAAATTGGTAGACTCTGCTGAGCAGCTCATAAAAACTTAATTTTAATTTGATTCTTGTTCTTTGGCAGGAAGCATCATCTTGTTGAAAGGGGTGCATGAATCGCTGCTGTCTGTATGATCACCTTAACACTGGAATGCTACAGGTCACAGAGCCACTGTGGCGGACAGCTGGGCAGGGTCGGACACAGTTCTGGATAAAGACGTCTGCTGTGTCTCAAATCACGTACTTCTGTACTTACACTTAATATTTTGAGTGCATAATTCACACTGAGAAGTATGGAAAAATGAAGTGCACTATGAGTACCCGGATGGTGCATTCAAAACGGTCAAGAAGTTGAGTGTGGAGCTATGGACACTTCTCGCCTTCAGTGGTCGCCATCTTGGCTACGTAGCAGAAGGGGAGGGACCACTTTTCAAACTGGAAATGGCTGCATTGTACAAATGTAAGTTATACATGTGTTTTTTGCACTAAGAACCACTACTGTTGTCGGATATAAGTCAGCAGTATGTTTATTGGGTTAATTTAGCAGTCTGTAAAGAACCGCAAATGATAATACAAATGCTAATCAGCTGCACATTTCCGGTCGTCATTTCTGGTAAGTGTACAACGGCTGTGTTTGGTTTGAGACATCACTACCCTGTCGAAATTCTTTATTTGTATTTATTTATTTTTTTATTTTATATACCCTTAATAGTCCCACAAGGGGAAATTCCAAGTTTTCACTCTGTTTTTACAAATACACACAGGCCTGAAACACACACATGCACAAACAGGGCCTTTTACATGCATCAAATGGAGAGGGGCTGCCCATGCCCATGGACGGGCGCCCCGAGCAGTTGGGTGCTACGCCAATAAGTACATAGTGCACATAGTATACTACATGGAAGTGTACAAACGGAAGTATGTGATTTGAGACACAGCATTCCATTTTTGTGGTTACGAAGTATAACCCCATGTTATAGATGCTTGTGTTTCTGCCCAGACAAATCTCTATTTACAAGTGTCAGGAGGTGTCATGTGTTCAATTCAGCCAAATGAGAGATGAACTCTTCATGACCTCACATTTCTTCCCATTCTTCTACAGAGCAGCAAAGCTTTCTTTCTACACCATCACTGACACTTAAAGGGACATTGTGTAACATTTTCTGTTGTTTACTGGCCAAAATCAATGTCTGCATTTATATTTGTGTTATCATTGGTGTATTATGACCTCCGCTAATAATCTGACACATTCTCCTAAGCGAAGAATTTTAGATTTGTTTATACATACGACGGGTAAGCCGGCGGGAAGCGCTATGACGGTCTGCCAAACTTGAAACTACAGCCGCCAGCAAGGGACAAATAGCACAAACGCAGAATAACTATGCGTTTTCCCTGCGAGCCAGTGCAGAGTAGGAATGACCTAAGTGATTGAGACGCCGGAGAAGAAGATCAGTGAGAGAGGCTTGCAACCCCGGCAAGTTTGAAAATCTGCACTACTACAGCATAATGCAGGACCATGCATATGCAGCAGCAGCACAGGAGACGGTTTCACCATCGCCAAGAAAGCGAAAAAGGGAACTTAAAAGGCAGCGAGACCGGAGCATTCAAAAAAAGAGGATTAACATCGGGCTAGCCTTCCCCAGGTGGAAGGAGCCCATGAAGGAGAAAGATTTTAAAAGGGACGCTGAAGTTGCCAGCTTTCTCCTCGACAAGTAAGTCAACTGTACTGCCTAAATTAGCCTAAAGCTAACTTTTTTCATTTGGTTTTGTCAGACAGTGTTGCTCGTTACCATAGGCAGCATAACAGTAGATCCTGCTAAAATACACCAGCCTCGTTGGTACAGAAGTGTATGTTTACGTAGTTTCAGTAGCTTTCAAAGTCGTGGTAAACGCCGGCTTTTTGTCACAGTAAATGGCAGCTTATAAAGCCTTCCCACCGGCTTTCAGTCCGGCTTTACCGCGACTATGAAAGCTACTGAAACCACGTAAACATACAGTTCCACCAGAGGAGTATAACCGGATTTCACTGTATGTGTAGTGTCTGTGTTGTTATATGTGTACTTATTGGATAGCAGAGGATGACATGATTTCATCAGTGTTGTCGAGGCTTTCTGATACATGGCGGCTACCGTTGTTGCAATACGCATTTGAAAAAGTGAGGCGCTAGAGTGCACTATTCGTTTGAATGCGATACACGATTTCAACATAAGATGGGAGTAATTCCTACACAATGTCCCTTTAAAGCACAACCGCAATGCCATCTAACCCTGTGAGCTGCTACACGTGAGACTTCATATCAGTATTTGTTAAAATCAACTTTGCGTGTCATGTGGAGATCTGTGTTCACAGGGACAACTGCTAAAATCAAGAACACAGAACATGTTTGCTGATAGAGACTAGATACAACACTGCAGTACAATCACTGTGTGCTGCAAAGTTATTGTACCAAACATTAGCTGAAGACATTTGCTGCAAGAAGTACCCATTACCTCACAGGCACTTTAACAAGTTAAAATCTTGTTGAGTGCTTTAATGGCTCTTATAAAAGTGTCAAAGTTTCTGGTAACAATGTCGGAAAAATACTAACAGGAGATGAGAACACAAAAGTACACCACAATGTATAGCCATCTCCTAAAACAAAACGTAAAACAAGTATGCTAACCAGTTTCAGTAGAAGCAGGGAGAACACAGTGTGTTGTCACTGATAAGGATGGTGATTACAAACAGGGTGAACCTGCTGTAATAAAGCAGGTTATATGGAGTGAAAGTATGGTAAAAGATCTTCACTGATGATAAAATTGTCCCTGTACTGACGGTGTTCCTGGAAAAGACAACTTATGACCTGTGGGATGATGACCATGACAGACTGATGATCTCCAAGAGCTAAGGATGAATGGAGACAGTAACAGAGAGGAAGTGTTCTGCTGAACTCACTTGGCAGTTGTGCCTGAGCTGTCTTCATTCTCCGAGGAGGAGGATGTGGAAGAGGCGTTGAAGAAAGCAGCCTCTGTGTGGTTGGGGCTGCCAGCCTGGCCCGGATTGATGGGAGAGGACCTCTCATACAGCGGTGTGTGCTTCCCTTCATGAGGAATGTTGCTGAAGCTGTTCTGCTCAGGGAGGCCTTTCTCCACCGAGTCCAGAGCCAGGCTGCGCTCTATCAGGGGCTCCGGGTATGAGTGCTGGACCTGGAGACAGTCAAGAAAAACATAAGCATGTCATTCTCACAGAGCTGAGGCACCTGCAGTGTTTCACTGTGGAGCACAGTGGATTTCACAGTCTTACCCCAGGTTTTACAGGCGGCGGCACCTGTGGAATGTTGAGCATTTTTGGAAACGGCATTGCAGCAGATACTCCCATTAGTTTTGGTCTTACTGCGAAACAGATACACAAAAAAATGTCAGCATATAGGACACAGAGAGGCTGGACCTGCTACACATTTAAAGTTCTATTTTCTTACGTGGGACTCAATATAAAGTAGGCTGGCTGAGGAGTGGTACTTTGCATATGAAGGTATCACAAACAGGTGCTCTTTGGATCCAAGGACATTTGTGACCACAAAAGGAGGGAGGTGTTAGACTTGTAAAGTGCTTTGTCAAAAAAAAACAAAAAAAAAAAAAAACCAAGGCACACTGTTTTGCAAAAGTTAGAAAGCCTTTTATAAATAGCCTTAGCGCCTCTTCATTTCAACTCACAGTCTTCATCAGGGCATGTTTTTTTAAATTGTGACTTACTGACAAAACAAATTAACCTCTCCCTGTGGGACTCAATATATCTAAAATATAGCCAGACCAAAACTGGATGTTTAGGGGCAACACCAATTTTGATATTTGGAAGTTGGAAGAAAAAAATCTAACTCCACAGTAATGTCTCTTTCCAGAAATCATGACCTGATTACTCAAGATATTCTGCAGAGATTGTTGTGAGCAGTTTCATGTAGGAACTATTTTCTTTCTACCAGACTACACCCTGCCAACTGTATCACTGCGCAGGAGGAGATGTGCATCTATCATGGAGGAGAGGCTTGTGCTTAGGACAGCACGAGACGTAAACACTGACTGTGTTCTCCTCGGCTGAGCTGTAACTTAAGCTAGCTCAGTGGTGCTCGGTGAGCTAGCAGTAGATGTACACTTCCTTCTGAGCAGTGATACACTGGTGTGATAGCTGTCAAATGCATGCTGGTGCGGCTTAAACAACCAAACTGAGACTGCCTGATAAGGTGGGTCTTGGTCCGCAATTCTGGTGCGGTTTGTTTGTGGTGTGAAAGCAAACACACCAACAAAATTTTATGATAGCAGATACATGATTTTAGTGTGATTTTAAAAGCTAAACTAATAATAAATCCATCTGGTGATCTTGAAATCTGTCTGTGATCTTATAATTGATCTCTATTATATGTATAACCTTTTCATAATAATCATTTGGTAACCATGGTAACATGTAAGCACATCACCGCAGGTGCATCCCCTGACTAACAGGTCAAAAGCTGTTAAACTGCTGTGCTTGTATCTGAATCTGTGCACTCAGTTCATGAAGTCCATTACAAAATATGTGACAGTGATTTGACATTAACAAGCCCCAATTCATTATTGTCTCTGCCTGTCATTATTTGCAGTCTATTAATGCTAATAATGTTTATAGTTTGTCATTTCTTTATGAGCTCTTTGGACACCAAAGAACATAAACACACACATCAAAAGCATACAAGTGTTGTTTAAACTTTGTTCAGTCACCAGCATTTGATTTCCCCATGTGGGTCCTAATGATGCAGGGTGATTACCAAAGCTCTCCAGTCAACGAGTTACCTGTGAGTCTGCAACTTTATGTTTACTTTTCTTGGTTTGTTTGTAAAAAGCCAGTTTGAACAGGAACAGGACCAGAACTAAAACACAACAATGTATAATTTTTTCCTCTCAGTCAGGACTTAAAAATTCTGCATTATCAGTAAATTCTGATGTTTAAGGGAATACAGACATTTTTGTCACATTCACACATTTTCACTTGTCACTGCAGGAAAAGCACAGGTGTTACTATTAATGTTAACAAAGCATCTGGCACTTGTGACCCACAATGCAGCCATGATTAAATAACTTACATCTGTGTTTGACAAGTGGGAAAGCTTATATTTGCTGTAGCCTATTTGTATTGGCATGCCCGGCAGTCTAAAGATACACCAAGGCACTTTTTGAACAAAGTGGAGTATCTGATGCCTGTTTACAGCAAAACAGGATCTGATCAATCAGTTTTCAGTTTCATATCTTTAGCTAACACATATAGTAGCCAGGTCAATGAAGACAAACCTGAGACCCTCCATCTCCTCTATACACAAACCAAAGCTGCTGATAAACACCACCAACAGTATTCAACCTCAAGACCTTCCAGCATCATTACACCGACACCCACCTAAATGTGGAGGGAAGTGAGGGGGTTTGCTGGCCACTGAGTAGTACTCCACTGCCTTCTTGAAGCGGATGACTTTGTCATCAGTGCACGTCTAAAAGAAAAACATGACATATGATACATATACACAGAGTAGACATAGGATAGCTCAATTATCTGTCCATAGAACAATATATAATTGTTATGCCCTGAACAGTGGGATCAGGCCACGTCATCAGTTTTCCTCTTTACAGAGGAGCGCATTCTAAAGCTGTCTGTGGAGTCTGTGGCAATACATTTCTCACTTCCACAATTCACTAAAATGGCTGAGGGAGCAAAAATGCAGCCACTAAAAAAACTGAAAATGTCCTGTTGCGGATAAAGGATTGCTGAATTCATATTTTATACCAAACTGTATACATTATGAACTGAGGCCTCCAACGAAGGTTTAAGTCAGGAGAGTTCTGAGGTGTAAATTCATAAATTCACTATCATCATCATCATTTCATTGATGCCCTTAAAAAATTAGGTGACATGGCAGTACTTTAAAAAACAAGATCAAACATGTAAAATTCAAAAACTAAATTTAAATCCAACCTCCTACCATTTTATCTTTTCTTTCTTTCCCACTGTGTAAAATTATTCTGCAGTGCTGTAAATATTTATATTTATATTCAGAGTTCTATTACAGCTCATCTCAGATGCGATGGGGCTCACTCACCTTGTTGAATCTAATATTTCAGCTGGATTCTGCTCAGGGCTTTGCACTTCTACGAACATGTTTTGAATGTGAATTTTATTCAACAAGAAGTATGTAATCAATCTGCATTACATCCACTGTCTCTCAAGAAGACAACAATAAGTGTAAATGCCACCTTGGCCCATCAGCACTGCTCTAACTTACACACCTGTGAATGCTTGAAGATGTCCTTAGCGATGGCCTCCAGGTCGGTGATGTCTGGGATGTTGCGGACGTAGTCAGCTACAGCCTTGATTACAACATCACAGGGTGGGAGCACAAGCTGGTGGGCACGCACCTAAAGAAGGATAACAGAAAGAGTTCACAACAAGACAACCACTCAAGTTTGAGGGGACAAATTCTAATAAAACTCTTTATGTCAGTGTATCCAGCAACATCATACAACTGGTACATCATAAGTAAGTTCACAAAAAAAAAAAAAGCAGTAAATCACCAAAGTAGCTCTGTGCTGACCAGACTGTTACACGTTGCTGCTGGTTTAACAACATGAAAATATGTCACAGCTTGGATCAAGCTAATCACTAAATTATCCATGCTGTCTAAAACTTTTATCAGACCCGCCTATGTCATCTCCATCACACATTTATCAGCTTCTGAATAGGCAATTAAAACTGTGTTTAACAAATGGGTCTAAAAATACTACAACACCCATGAGCCTTGGCCGACATTGCCATGAAGAAGAAGCCATTTTGGGGCGCAAACTAGACAGTAGTGAAATCGAAAAAACTTTGCCATGGCTACTGAATGAGTCCAGAAATTATCCAGAATTTAAAAGTGTATTCACTTAAGCTGTAGATTGTAAATCAGTTCTCTCAACAGCGTCATCTCTAGCCTCCACCTGCAATTAGCGGCACAACAACAGTTTTAAACTCAACAAGTTGATGTCATAATGCACTTTGGGAGTTGAAGTTAAAATCTCTCCTTAAGTTTTTATGTTCCTCTGCTTCAAAGAAACATATCCTCTAATGTAGTTGTTAATCTTTAATACTGTTGATCAAACTGAGAATGTTATGTCCATCCAAGTGCAGTACAACTACTCTGATTAAGATTCAGGCTGCACTGTCCATGGAAAAAAAAATTAATGGGACTTTCACTTTTACCAGAACCAGCCCAAAATACGTCCTCACATTTCACAACTCTAGGCGTCTGGTGAGAAACAATGCATGTACACATACAAGAAAACTCCACAGGGCAGCTTTAAAATGGAAGTGAAGTTGATGTGTCTTTATCTTCAGTAATGTGATGCATTTCTGAGATGGATATAAATCAAGTCCTTAACATCTGATTGGATCATTCAAAAGTGGGCGTGGTTCAGTGAATACAGTGTGATACAGAGGTTTAACTAATCTCCAGCCTTTGCTGTGACAACTCAAATTTAGCCAGTGCAACCCCCAGCTCTGGGGGTCACAGCACGCTGGTGGCCACAGCAGCACTGAGTCTAACCTGTGTAATGGCAGCAACAGAAAGTTTATTGATCCAGTGGAGAGTTGGAACAGTCTACATCAGCACTGCATTTGTGCTCGCTACTTTTTGAGAGGAGTAAATTTTATACTGTGTGTTTAATGTTTCACAGGAACAAAAAGAGGGATTTTTATATAATATACTCATAAATGATAGTTTTGTCATATGTATGGCATTTAACAAGACATAACTTAACAATTAATGCAGGGAAACAGAAATAGAACTTTATATTGTATTTTTTATTTCTCATTGAGTGTTTAAGTGTCTAGGCCACGTTTCTGCCAGCGAGCCATGATTTCAAATAAACTGTTTCCTTTTCTCTGCAGCCCTCCAGTTATGTTCCAGATGTTACTGAGTATCTAAAGCCACACTTGGCTTGGCAGGTGTGTTGGCTAAATGACAGAAAATGAGCAGCAATAAATTAATTGCCTTGGCCTTTACACACCAAGGGAGATAAACAACTGCCCATGAGACAGCAGCTGCAGAACGAACATAATGTAAAGTGCAGCTTCCTTTCATAATATTTGAGTGTATATGCAATAAAAATTAATTTTTCTCTGCTGAAGATGAAATTTTATGTCCTAGATTAACAAAGCAAAGTGAGATTTAAGTAATGTACATGTGAATTTGCATTTGTTTAAATATCTTTTAAAATATTCTTGTGCATATACCAGCAGTATTTTTATATTTCTTTGGTTAAAATCCCATGCTATTTTAAAGTTAATATGCCAGTATAACACGAGAGACTTGGGGAAAGATAAGTTCATATTTTTAAATCGTTTTTACTTTTTGACAAACTGACTGGGTGCCACTGATGGGAGCAAAGAAACAAAAGTAGAAACCAGTTGAGTCAGTCCTGCAGAGTGTAGTTTAGCAGTGGAATGTAATGTGTCAGTATGGTGGGTAGTTCAGCCTCAGTCGGGCTGCACATGTGAACCAGATGGCCTTCTGTTTAATCACAGCTAGTCATTTCAAAACTAACAGCTGAACCACTTACACACTGTGCCCTAAAACTGCCTGGCACTGCTGTCATACAACTGTTGGACTCAACCATTCACTGATCCATGAATATCCTATTTCTGTAACCTGTATCGCATTGGCCACGCATATAAATCTAGCCAAATCACCAAGTGCTGCTTGGTGGCAGCTCATAGTTGAGCTTACAGCATTCACTTCATTTACAACTTTGGCAGTACAGCAGCTAAAATTCAGTCCTTTTCTAAAATGACTTTCCACGAAAGCAAGTTTGTGTTCGAAGCCTAGTAGGTATCATTAAAGAAAACAAAAGATAGCATGTCCATGTCCAAATAAGCCTCCTTAAAGACATAATATGTATGCTTGTCAACACAAAATGCCTTAAAACGACTACACCAATCTTATATTTTGTTAAGTCGTGTACTTACATTATCTCAAACATTTCCAACAATGCTCAAACTGAGAGAACTCTGTCATTTTAATCAAGAACACAGTCTGTGTCCCTGTTGCCTGTCAGTGGCATCACATACTCTTTGCACGTGTCATGATTGAGGTTGTTTGCCAGGAGCTGTCATAAATCGAATTTTTATCCAGTTTTAAGCCACATTTTAATGATACCCTTTCTAGATCTTGGTCAATTTTGACTATACATTGTAACTGAATGAAGTATTTTCGTCAACGGATGTCTGACTCTTCAGTTATCAGAGAAACAAGCTGAGCAAACAATAGTGGCCGCTCAGCTCCAGCCCCTGCCATCGCAAACAGAGTCAGACAAGTCCTGATTTGTAACATGAAACAGCTTTATTCAGTGTTTTTACCAGTTTAAATTACCCGTTCCATTTGTTTTGGAGAGGAAGAGACCTCTGCGGATAATTTGGCTCCCAATAAAAAAAACTCCTGAACATCTGGATCTTAAATTATCAGAGAAAAAAAGGTGAGCACACATTAGCTGGTGCTTGGTTAGCAGCCCCTCTGCAATGAGCTGAACAGCAGCGGAAAAACACTGATTTTTAACGTGAAACTGCTCAGTGTTTATACCGGTTTTAATCATGTGGTCCATTTGTTTTGGCGAGGAAGTGACCTCTGCAAATAATTCTGCTCCCCCTGTAAACCTCCTTAACGATGACCACTGAAGGAACCCTAACAACTGGAAACTGACTGCAATGACGGCATTGCTCCATTTTTTGTTGTTTTGACTGAAAGACCCATAAAGGCAAAAAAATTACACATTGTACGTTCAACTGATGCAATGAAATCAGGTTTTTACTATTTTTTTAAAGACCCTAAAAGGCTTTTTTTTGTCATTAACTCTTTACTTTGAGTGATGGGCTGCTTTTCAGGCCAAGTTATGTTCCCCAAGGAGACCCCCACATTAAACATCGACGCCTGCTATAGCAGCACCACAAGCATAACCATTGCTGCTGTTCTCTAATGCAGCCATCAAGTTGTAAAAAGTATGATGGCCTTGAGAGCTCAACGCAATGTGAACAGAGAAAACAATAGAGGAAATAGAACAGAGAAAAAAATTGAATCTAATGGTGTGGGAAACGCTGCTTTGTGGGTGTGTGAAATTAGTTTTCCTTTAAAAACACTTTCGTACTTTCCACTGAAAAAGTGAATGACATCGGTGGTTTGCTGAGCAGTTCATTGATTCAGGAGGCACACTGCAGGAGCAATGCACTCACCTGTCACAAAAATATTCAAGCACAGTATGTGCTGATCCAAATGTTCCTCTCAGACTGTCATTCACTTACAAATCTCACAGTGCACTTCTATTACACTGGATTACCAGCCGTGTGATTATACAGAAATCCTTCAGATCTTTACCTTCAAAGATGCTAATGGATGCTCTGGACCAAGTAAGCTCCAGTGAAAGGCAGCCAAGTCTTCATCAGGCAGTATGTGATTTCCTATAAAACACACAAGAACCGAGTCGTGTCAGTCAGCCTCGTTTTAACTACAACTTTCACCTAAATTCTGCCCAGTAGTATCACACTCACCTAAAAGTGATGCAAAAATGACAAAACGATTTGGGTTGAGATCGAGCTGCCGAGCCACTTCGTGCATCAGGTACTGGCTGGTGGTGAGGCTTTTGCCGTTGCGGCTCAGTTTGAGGGCGTGGGCACTGAAGTAGTATGGGATGTTGCACAGAGCGTAGTCCGAGTCGTAGGCCACCAGGCCGTGGAAGCCGTTCTCCCTGCATAAGGCTATCACTTCCAGGTGGTGGTCTTCGATGCTCTGGACAACCTGAGAATTGGCAAAGCCAAGAGTTAAGCTTTAGATGGTTAAGCCTCAAAATAAACCTCTTACACAGACATGGTGTGTTAGGTACTTGAGAAAAGGCTCAGAAAAAGGATTACAAACAGGTGCAGTTTTGTTTGAGCTGCTCTTAGTGAATAAGCTCTACACAGCTGATTGGATACTCAAAGAAAGAGAGACAAATAATAGGCTATACTTCTAAAATGTCATCAAGAGTATATGAGAAAATAAACTGATCTTAAAACAGCATTATATGAATATTGTAACCACATATAGAACTGACCACATAACACGTCACCACTTTGTCACAATAATATCTTGTGACTTTTGAATGAAAGATCCTGATTCACATTTTACTTGGTTTGCAAGGATCCAACTTTTTCCTGATGCCTCCACTCAGATGATCACAAATACAAAATATGTATACCACACTGCATGGAACTTACTGGGAGGATTTTTATGTCAGGCAACATGACAAGTTGCCTGCCTGCCCTTACCTAATCAATGTTACTGACAGCAGAAACACAACATTTAAGGCCCAGTGTGCAAGGTTAATGGAGATACATCGGCAGGAATGGAATGTAATAGAAAGTATGTTTTCTTTGGTGTATAATCACCTGACAATAAAACTGCTGTGTTTTGGTCACTTTAGAATGAGCTGTTTATATCTATAGAGATCACCATGTTGCACCACCATGTTTCTACAGCAGCCCAGAATGGACAAATGAAAGACTGGCTCCAGATAAGGCCATTCACATTTTCACATCCCATACTTTGCAGCCCATCGGCAGCAAGCAATGTTGGAAAATACAGATTTTTGTTAACGTGAAACTGCTTTATTTAGTGCTTTTTTTACCTGGTCTGTTTAGTTTGGAGAGAAAGTGACCTTTGTGGGTAATTAGGCTCACAGTGAAAGCCTCCTGGACACACAACACTGAAGGAAGTTTAAACGGGAGAAGTTTCAACTGGTTTCAATCTGCAATCCTCACCACTAGATGCCACTAAATCCCCCTAAATAGTACACACTAGACCTTTAAATAATATTAATTAAATAATTTGTATTTAGAGAGTCTTTACCCGTTTGTGGATCAAGCATCTACCCAGTTTCCAGTCCACTTAATAAGGTCAGTATTAACCCTGTACCAATATAACATATCAGAGTATCCTTAATTTTTACACGCTAACAAATCATTTCTCTGTAAACCAATTCAAATGTGTGATAACAGCTCTACATTGCTGCATGCAGATTGAGGAGCAGCTTTACTTTTTTCTTTTACATGTTTAACTAAAATATGAATGACTTTCTGCATTTTGTAGTGTTCCTGCAGAAGTAACATTTAAAGTGGCTGTAACTAATTATTTGTCATATCGATTAATCCGTTAACTGTATTCTCCACTCATTATTTTGGTCTATACAATGTCAGAAAGTAGTGAAAGATGGCCGTCACAATTTTTCAAAGCTAAGGGGGACGTTTTAAAGTGTTTTGCCGACCAGCCCAGAGATACACTAGTCAATTCACTATCATAGACATGAATGGATTACTGAACAGGCCTGCCAGGCACAGGATAAGTGTCAAGGGGCCCTTTGGCCTTCCCCTGCAAAAGGTCACTTAAATTATCATGTACAGACCAAGAAGAGACTCAAAATGGCCACTAAGACATGCAAAGGAACTACAAAGAGACAAAATTACTACAGAAAGGGGTAAAACAACTAAATGGGGACACAAAATGACATCAAAGAGGCACAAAACGACTCCAAGGAGACAAACCACCAAAACATGCGTAACATCTACAAGAGATGCAAAACAACAACAAAAAAAGAGGCAAAACCATTACAAAATCTGTTTGTAATGCTCCTAGGTATGAGAGGTGGTGGGGCCCGTGACATATCTGTGCCCAGGGGCCCACTGTCTCATAATCCAGCCGTGATCATAGGTCAAGACAAAATTATTGACAAGGATTGGAGCAATGAATTTAAGGCATTTCCATTTAAAACACTTACTTAAATGTTTAATAATGATAGTTATAGTTGCTGATAGATATTCTGTAAATGTGCTTATGATTTCAGTGTTGGTAATACTGTTATATGTTCCAGAGAAGGCTGGTTTCTCCTTTTAGCTTCTCCTTCTGGCTCTCCAGGACTGGGACAGCTCAGTAACTCTGTTGTTTTTGCTCTGCTAGGACTTAAAGCAAACACCTGGCCTTTGATTAATGATCAAACCCTTTTACAATGTTGATCACATGAATTCATAGTCTGAGGTAATGTCACAAAATGAGAATGAGTATCAAGTATTAAAAAGCAGGCCACGGACTCCACTGTCAGCTCTCCCAGAGGCACACTTGGCCGAGGGTGCCAACAGCTTTTATCATGGGTGAAGTTGGCAGTGATGACATGGTGGGCAGCTAGCAGGCTAACCACACAGCCTGCTAATGTGTGCCCGCCGGTAGTCCTCAGTGGCTCTGCTCAACAGGCATCGCCAGGCCGAGTTTCAACTCACCCCGACGCGGAACCTGAGGAGCGCCAGTCGGATGCAGTGGGCCATGCACACGGGAGGAAGGAACCAGACTTTAGGCGGCGGGGTCCCCTTGTTCTGGACGTGGCTGATGATCTGCTGGGCGGTCTGCCTCTCGTTCACCTGCCGCTTGACCCACTCGTGAAGACGGCCTTTCTCCAGGGCGCCATTGAAGCACACCAGGAGCTCAATGTTACCGTTGAAGCAGGCCTTGGAGAGGGCGGCCAGGTAGCCGAGCATGTGGTTCCACTGGCCCCCGCTGACCCAGTCGGTGTAGAAGCCTCCGTAGAGCCGGTGGAGGCAGTTCTCGGCGTCCACCAGCAGTCTCAGCGGACTTTGAGGCGGTCTCTGCCGGCCACCTCCAACCATACTCCCCCGGGCAAGTTTCTGGAGCTCCACCGGCACCACGGCGCTGGGGCAATGCTTTTCAATGTACTCTTGGAAACCCTGGACCCCCATGTTGAGCTTCTGATAGAAGAGACGGAAACTTCAAAGCGAGATGTCGGAGGAAATTAAACCGAAGGGGGTGCTGTGCTCCTCTCCCCACGACAGTGACTGACAGCCGGCCGGTAGCTGTGGATATTGCAGGAGTTGGAATAATCTCGAAAGAAACGAAGTAAGGCTGCTATTTAGGCATCGTCAGTTTTTGGTGAGTTGTTTTTTGGTTCATGGCTGCAGGCTGCCATGTGTTAGTTCACGGAGCCATGTCTGAGGTTGTGAATCTGTCCGGAGTGAGAGGGAGAGAGAGCGGGGTACGTGACGACATGACGCACAGGCACGTACAGAGGAGCGCGAGGAAACCAAGAAAGTTCACTGCTGCTTATTTCCGGTGTTGATTTCACTCAGCTAAAGCTAAAACCTCTGCTACAAACACTGCTTTGACAGTTCAGAGACAACATTTTAGTTTTCTAAACAAAAAGAAATGACATCGTTATTATCATATGATTACTACTTTGTCAATTAGGTAACCCTTTGGTTTTCAACCAGGAGTCCAGGGACCTCCAGGGGTCCTTGAAGGAGTTCCACAGGGCCCCCAAGAAAATGGGGAATAGTTTATTTTCACTATTTGATTCACTGTAGAAGTGAGCCCAATGTGAGAATCATATTCACTACTAATATTTCAAACTGTTTTTAAAACGCAGCAATTTCATGTTGCAGGCCTACTCAGACTTCCGTCACTTAGACGACTGTGATGCCTCAAGAGGACATAAAGTAAAATGTCCCTCCACCTCTAACGCCGTGGCTCCCTTTAACTTATTACAATGAATTGCGTTATTGCAATTGCTGAATTTAAAGCACGCTCAACTATAGATACTTACTGGCTCTTAAATGTACTCAGAGCACGCATTTCACCAGCATTAGTTAAAGGTGTACTCTACAGGATTTTCATAAAATAAAAAACAATATAAAGAGTCATATAGGGCAGCATGGTGGTGCAGTTGTTAGGTCTATCACCTCACAGCAAGTGGGTTTGAATCTGCCAGCCGGCTGGGGCCACTCTGTGTGGAGTTTGCATGTTCTCCCTGTGTTGACATGGCTTTTCTCCAGGTTCCCCACAGTCCTCCCAAAGTTCAAAGACATGTGGGCTAGGTTAACTGAGGACAATAAACTCTAATTGCCTGTAGGTGTGAATGTATCAGGATAAGCAGTTAAAAATGAATAATGAATGAATAAATGAATGAGTCATACAAAAGTAATCCCTCTCAATCATTACTTATGACCCACTAGAAGTGTATGACAGTGTATTTATCTGCCTAGACCCTGCCCTCTGCCTATATTTTCTTATTTTCTTCTTTTCTGGGCGTTTCTGGGCGTCAACCATTGGGCAATGGGTGTGTAGCCTCCAGCCAATAACAGCCTGAAGGTGAGGTCTGGACTTCATAAAAAAGTAGCCAGGTGCCTGACTGTAGGCAGCATGCACTCACGAGCAAGCTACAAAAATCCCTAAATATAGCAAGGCAAAATGCCAAGTGGACAAAGCTCATTCCAAAATGAGTGTGACTCTGGGGTTGGCTTTTACTTTCACCGTCGCTGGCGAGCACTGAAGGAGATGATGGGGATGAAGAGAGATGCAAAGTTGAAGAGGGGCCAAGTTTGAATGTTGTGTCTTGAGCAAGCAATGAACCTCATAACTAGCTAGCTTACTGGAATTTTTACAGCCTCCTGAGAGTACTTCTTTAATGGAGCATCATCATCAGGTTATTTCTTAAACAAAGCCAATAAAGCTGATCCTGATTCTGCTTCCATACTGTCTAAGAAATAGACAGAAGTATGGGTGCTTGGGAGTGTACTAGTGCCATCAGCCATAGCCTCACGTGCCTTTCATCTTTAGGAGGTGGGTGCAGGTTGTAAAATGCCCCACAACGTTCTGACCTCCTCACTGTATTGTGCAAAAGTGTCGTCACAATTGCTCTCTCCTCCATATCCGATTATTATGAAACCCCCTCACTAAACACATAGTATTAACCTTGACATTGAAGCTTTCGTTGAGTGTCTGTGGCTAACTGGCTTAGGTCCCTCTCAGCTGGACATGGAATGACAAATCAAACACGATGGCGTCACTATTGTTGTGGAAAATAAAGTTAATAGGCCAAGTCTTAAACAATGTTTCGTAAGCTGTACAACGTTACTGCCAGCAGCACTGGGCTTTCCAATGGTTGGGTGTGAACTATCTTGACAAGTTTGGAGCTTTGGCTTTGAGGGTTTTGTTTCCTGATTTGTGGAGAGGTCACAGGTTTATCCTAAGATCTTTCAATATGAACCAACCAATCAATCGGAAAGATTGTGGTTTCCCCACATGTTGCAGCAAGAGTTAAAGGTGTATTACATCATCAGACCTAAAAGTGACTGACATTTTGCATATTCAAAAGTTTGTAGGTGTAGAGTGGGCCCATCGGGGCCTCCTCAGCTGACTGAGGCTCCTCTACTCTTTATGAATGAAGTAATATGTCTACTGTTACCTCAGAATGTTACATTACAAGTAAGTATGCACAGATTTGTCTACTGAAATTTATTAAAGCGCTCATGGACCAGTTATGTTGACCACAAGTTTCCTGGAATTTCCTCTCATCGTGTCAGTCCAGAGAATTTAGATTTTTGTTTTATGACTACAATTACCTTCATAAATTTTAAAGTTAAGAGAAGCAGATGCCTAAATAATGTGACTCTGATGTGAATATAGATACATGAATATTTCATGAAATGATCAGTCATGAACTAACTAATTTCCTTCAACCTAAAAAAGCAGCAAAAAACATAGGAACAAAGTCATGTCCACACAGTCCTGCTAGAGGGCAGCATACAGTTAGAAACAGCCTGTGTGCAGCAGTCATTCAGTGGTTGATCTTTCCTTTATTTTTTTGTTAGGGTCCGGGCTGCTAAGCAGCCAAGGACCCTATTGTAATCGGAAGAATTATTTCTTTCTTTCTTCTTCCGAGGAAATCATACTTCCCATGGGCAAAAACTCACCAAACTTTACAGAAATGTCCGACCCCACGCCAGATTTACTCAACTCCAAGGACATAAAAAACAACAAAACAAAAGGACACAATAAACGTTTAAATTTAAAAACTTTAAAAATTCCTACCAAACCAACGATACATGCTACACTTTTGAAACTTCACCACAATGTAGCCCCAGTACTGCAGAAACTTTTGTCCATTCAGACTCATTACAAATTATGAAGTCCATCACTCTGTTTTTTTCAAAAACTGTAAAACTTATAAAACGTATCTCCTCCCACAATTTTTGCTCAATTGTCACCAAACTTGCTAGAGAGCATCTCCAGACTGTCCTCCACAAAACGTGTTTCTCGGATTTTTGATTGATCAAAAGTTGAGCCTACAGTGTATGAAAACGTTTGACTGTAAACACTACTGTAAACATATACCATCCAATTCTTGCTAAATACATTTTCAATCTTCCTGAAAAAAACTGACAATATTTTGGAGTCGTGGTTGATGAAGTTTGGCAAATATCAGAATTTTATCTCCAAAACTGAATTTTCTAGAACATTTTGAATTCTGCTCTCATGGGAACAACTGGAGTCAATGTAAAAGTGGCATTTTTAAACATCGCATTTTCTCTTGTGAAGCAAAACACTTATCATTAAAACAAATCACCAACATGTCCATGCTGTCTAGATGCAATTTATGTATTGTCAGATTTTTGTTTAGATAATAGAATTTGTGACATTTTGACTATTTTTGAAATCTGCCACAACAACTGCAGCCCGGTCGGTGACTTCCTGAGTCTATTTGAGAAGCCACACACCAGGTTTCACTTCCAGACGATTAGCTCAGTGAGTTAGGAGCTGGATCACAGTGCCAAGGACTCGGGGTTCAAGACCCAACAAGGAGAATGAGTATGACACATCAAAACTACGAAGAGTCTTTGAGAAACAAATGTATTAAATCTTAGAGTCATGGTAGATGATGTTTGACGAATACATATCAGAATCAATGCAAGAATGGTATTTTAAACAACAGTTATTTACGTATGAAGCAAATCAATCATTCTTAAAAACAAAACATGGAGGCGGTGTTTAGCTCAGTTGGTAGAGCAGCCACTCCATGAAAGAAAATACAGCCCTCAATGCAGGCAGCTGCAGATCAAATCCTGCGTTGGAAGGCCCTTTCCTGTGTGTCATCCTCCTCTCTGTCTCTCCATTACCTGACTCTTAAGAAGGAAATCAAAGTGAGACATTAAAAGGAAAAGTTTGGAGTGTGTGAGTGTGTTTGGAAAACTTACCTATATGCTACGTAGGAATAAAAAAGTTAAAACGTATCTATGAACCGAAAGGAAACTTAACTTTTAACTAAAAAGAAAAGGAAGTTTCTTTCTTTTTTTTTTTTTTAAAGAAGGAAATCAAAGTGAAACGTTGAAAGGAAAAGTTTGGAGTGTGTGACAGTGTGAGTGTGTTTGGAAAACTTACCTATATGCTATGTAGGAATGAAAGAGATAAAACCTATCTATGAACCAAAAGGAAACTTAACTTTGAACTAAAAGGAAATGAAGTTTTTTTTTTTTTTTTTTTTTTTAAGAAGGAAATCAAAGTGAGACGTTAAAAGGAAAAGTGTGGAGTGTGTGACAGTGTGAGTGTGTTTGGAAAACTTACCTATATGCTATGTAGGAATGAAAAAGTTAAAACTTATCTATGAACCAAAAGGAAACTTAACTTTTAACTTAAAGGAATGAAAAGTTTAAAACTTATCTATAAACCAAAAGGAAACTTAACTTTTAACTAAAAAGAAAAGGAAGTTTCTTTTTTTTTTTTTTTTAAAGAAGGAAATCAAAGTGAGACGTTAAAAGGAAAAGTTTGGAGTGTGTGAGTGTGTTTGGAAAACTTACCTATATGCTACGTAGGAATAAAAAAGTTAAAACTTATCTATGAACCAAAAGGAAACTTAACTTTGAACTAAAAGGAAGTGAAGTTTCTTTTTTTTTTTTTTTTATAAGAAGGAAATCAAAGTGAGACGTTGAAAGGAAAAGTTTGGAGTGTGTGACAGTGTGAGTGTGTTTGGAAAACTTACCTATATGCTACGTAGGAATAAAAAAATTAAAACTTATCTATGAACCGAAAGGAAACTTAACTTTTAACTAAAAGGAAGTGAAGTTTTTTTTTTTTTTTTTTTTTTTAAGAAGGAAATCAAAGTGAGATGTTGAAAGGAAAAGTTTGGAGTGTGTGACAGTGTGAGTGTGTTTGGAAAACTTACCTATAAGCTATGTAGGAATGAAAGAGCTGGATGCAGTAGTGTGGGATAAATGTGTTTGGTGACCTGCCAATGTGAACATTTGGAGCACTCACCTCAAGCTGGACATCCTCCGGCCAGCCCTGTGGGGTAGAGGTGGAGGGCTGCGGGCTAGGGCTACGACGGCGTCTTTCCGGAGGCTCCTCGGGGCCTCTGGAGCGGCTGTCATCCCTCTGCCTCTTCCTGGTTCCAGCAACCTGTTAGAGCCATGAACAGAAGGAAAAAGTAAGGGACCAGGTCAAACTAGTTCAGGTATAGTCTTTTCAGACTGCTGCTGTAAGGTCACTGGTTTCCATCTGTGTTTCCTGTGTAACTGAATGGATCATTGTATTTCAATTATTATACAATTACTATAGGATACACAGCATCATGACTTCAGTCTGGTCCGACCAGCATTAACTGCTTATAGAGGAAATATAAACTCTTCAGGTCAGGATTCGTTTATTTGTGATTAGTTGCCCAGCAACACCAGGGGCCACTGCAGCACATCCCATAATTACTAAATTATGTCATTAGTGCCAACTAGTGGAAATTCAACGGCTGCAGGGTTTCACACAGAGTTTCATCATAGTAAACACTTATAAACTAAACACAGGTAATGCCACATGTTTGATGAGCGTGGCCACTGTTTAGGCTGCCAAGATAAACTCAAGTGATCACAAGGTAAGCTGTGTCAGGATCTGGGTGGCTAACCACCTCTGCTAAACAGTTTCCTGGTGAACTTGCCAGAGACCAATCTGCAGGCCTTTGCTGACAGCAATAATAACAGAAATCAGACTTGTAACGCTCCAGCACACACTTTCACTCCACACTTCTCATCATACAGCAAATCCCACTGGTCTCTGAGCACGCAGCGACACATCAAACTTACTGATCACTTAGAGTAACGCAAGGACCGCGGCGAGACCAAACGTTCGGTAGGCACAACATCATCATCCGGGCGGCGCATGAAGACCTGCAGGAGGACAAACGATCAGTGGGTCAGCTGTCTGCAGTTCATACAGCCAGAGAAACTGAAAACAGATGTTACTGCAGCTTCCAGGAGAGGGCACAGACCAATATGAGGAATTACAGTAAAAAACACACCGCAGCACGTCATAGCAACACTGAAAAGGAGGAAGTTACACCGGCAGGACATGCAGCTGAATCTCCTGCAGACAGACGTTTTGCCGCGGGTGATGCTTGGACTGCAGGGTAACATACGAGATGGTCCCATTAATGTCCTGTAATGACAGTCTTACCGTTACACGATATCTCTGCTGAACGAGGTGCAGGACAGCCAGTCGAGATGCCCATCTGTCCCACACTTCAGCAGAGACTTCTGTTTTCACTGGCATGAGCTGTAGGCCTCTGTATTGTCCCAGGATGGGACACAAAGACTAACTTTCTCCTACCATGTCCCCAGCAGGGGGAGCCTCACATTTACAGTTTAACTGAATTTAGCTCATCCAGTAGAATTTGAAAGTTTGACAACTTTCTACTGTCACATATCTCCAGTGACTGCCACACTAATTGCAAATAAGCTGTTTTATGTAGAAGTACACCAGAGAGATCTTTTGTTTCTTAAACCCCGAAGAGCTCACTTTCAAAAGAGCTGAGGTGCTGCTCAGCTCTTATAAAACAAAACAAACATAGACTTTATAAATTAAACAAACTAGCCAAACTAAGCAAACTAAAGAAATAACTTATAAAAGACAATACTAAATACATCTATTCTAAAAAAAAAAAGCAAACCTACAATTATTCCAAAACAAATAAAAACACAAACTAATAAATAGCTCCTACACCTTTAGTATGTAATAAAGTAAAAAACCTCTTCTACGTATGTACTCATGTCCTCTGATACTGAGTCCATGACGGACTGTGCAATTCACTGTGCTCCACAGTGTTTGTTCAGAGATTACAAATGCAAAATTACAAAAGCTCTGAATGCAACACTTCACAAGCAGCTGCAACTGAAGTAGCATACTTTCACTATTGTTTTTGAGTTTGCTTTCGCAGACACTGTCTTAATCTGGAGCTGAAGAAACCCACATTTTAATTGTCAAACATTTGGTTGTTTTAGATAGTGTTACAAGTCAAACCAGGGGTAACTGTGTGAAGCAATTGTTTACAGCTTGAGTAATAAATGATGTAATTTTTCAGTACACTGTGTTATGTCATGTTTGTTGCATTGTCACAAAGATTACGTAGTAGTTCAAAGTGTTGATTTTCCATCAAACAGACACTGACATTTTATAATATGTAGACAGATGCATAAATTCAATTATCAGGTATCAAGGCACTAAACTACCCATCTAAAATACGTTTCAAGATATTTCAAATACGCACACACTCATAACAAATCTAAAAGGACACACACTTTTAACTGTGTGCATCCCAGACAGCAAAAAGTCAAGAGTTTTACCCTAGGGGTGCTGGGAGCAGGGTGCTCCTGCTGGTGGCTCCTGCGGGGCGCTCTCCTGCAGTAGGGGTGGTCGTGGAGGGGGGGTTGGCACATCACGCGTCTGTAATGATTGAAATACAGTTCAGGAATGGACTCTACTTAATTCATCACAACTATGTTTGACTGAACATTTGATAAATGTGTAAATCCATTCAAACAGAGCTCACGGATGCCCTCCATAAATAAATAAGCTATTTTCTACAATGTGTGTAACATTAAATGTCTTATTCCTCCCTATTTTGCTAAATGTAATCACATAAAGAAAATTACAAATAAAAGGACTTAAAAATAGTCAAATAAAGCATGAATGTAGGCTACACGTGGAGAAAAATGTCAGACTGAAAGTAAAACCTCCATTTTAAAAAACTGATGTGTAATATGCAACATTTTATTTTCACAAAGGAGTGTAAATAAGTAAAATTAGCTGATAAGCAGCTGTCGGTTCAGGAGTTGACATTGTTAGGCTACATCGATGACGTTAATTGTAATGTTGCACGTTTTATGTTTTCTGGGGCTGTTGTGCTTTCGACGCCTCAAGGCTTAAATGTAGTTTAGGTGACAAATAAAATGACTTAAGAAAAAGTTAAAGCATTTTATTGGATGCCTTAATTGAATGTAGACCATGAAAGTCCATTTTGGGGGCTGTCAAACTTTCTCATGGCTGAAATTCTGTTGAGGTGTCGAGTAAGTATTTTATTCGACGACTAAACTGAATTTCAGCCATGAAAGTCTGTTGGACTGTCAAGCTTTTGACGCATTGGGCTTAAATTTAGTTAATTGGTCGAATAAAATGACTTTGAAAGAGAAAGAAGTATTTTATTTGAAGCTTCAACTTAATATAGTCGTGAGTCTGTGTCTGTGGGGCTGTCGGGTCAAACTTTCAATGCCTCAAGGCTTAAATTTCGTAAAGTCGTCGAAAAATATGACTTGAAAAACGTAAAAAGTATTTTAATCCACGCTTCAACTGAATTTAAGGCATTAACGTCAGTTTTTGGGGCTCTCGAGCTCTCTAACGGCTGAAATTCAGTTGAGGTGTTGAGTAAAATGAGTCTTTTTTTAAAAAGTGTTATATTCTTACAGTCTCCATGATGAACCAGAAAACTAGCTCCACTGGTGGTTTAGGTGGTCACTTGCTCAGAAGTCGTCAAGTGAGAGTTTCTCCTCCGAAGTCTCCGAGTGAAATGATTAATCTACTGAAGTTTCTCGAATATATACAGTTCTGGTCGGACTCCATGGCAACCAACTTCATACGTCAGCACTAAAAGACCACCGCTATCACTGGACCAACTGCTGTTAAATGTATTAATATTTCGATGAGTTTTTAATACATGTATTGGAAATAAAATCTTTTTCAATAATTCCCTCCTCATTCAAGTACCGACCCAAAGTGTATACTTGTTTGTGGACTGACGAAGAAAGTACAAATCTAACTATGTTAAGTATTAAACCGTACGTTGTTAGCTGTAGCTAGCTCGGTTGTTATTCTTAGCCATATTTCTAATTAAATATGTTTCATAGAGACAGTAGCCCTCTGGTCTGACTGACAGGCATTGTTGGACCAATGTCACCTGCTTTGTGAACACATTTAATTTAAACGGTGTGTGTTACATGACTGTTAGCTAGCACACTTTATATCACTACTTGTAATAACACTCGGCTAAACCTGGGTCAAAGAAACTCAAATTTCAATGTGTGAAAACAGAATATATAAAGCACGTTTACCTGTAGCTGTTTCAATGCGGCACATCTTCTGTCACATTTACCTTTACCTTGGTGTCGGATAGTATATCTTAGAAAACACAAGACATCCAGCTGTTGCTCCATGAAACATCTGGATAAAGATGCGCGAGCTCTCATCATCACGTGACAGGTGCAGCGATGCTGGTCAAACTGGCCTCAGCAGGAAATAAAGGTTTGAAGCTGTGAGGCGATTTGAAGCTGATAGAATATAAATCAGTGACTGATAAGATGCTCCTGATGTTATAGTGACTGTGGTCACTTTATGGCTGAGAAACTCCACAGGTGACTTTTATGGCTGAGCTGCCAGTATAAGCAGTAAATTATAAAGGGAACATTTAATTGAAGCCGTTTTTCAACCACACTCATGCCATAGAACCATACCTGTCAAGTTTTGGATTTGAAAATAAGGGAAATTTTCCGGCGCTCGCTGTGAGCTGTCCCACCACCCCAACCAAGCTCCAGTATCCCTTACATTTTAAGACAGGTGTACAAGATATCTAAAAACAACTTGTTAACCGCTTACTAACTACAGTTAGGTGATCAGAATCTGATAGGCCAACCTTTGTTGACACTGAAATGCTGTGAACATTCCTACGTTATAATACAGCCTAAATGAAAACACAAAGGGTATATGAAGCACATTTATTTATGGTTTATAAAACGGGTGCTTCCCATCCTTAAATGTGATTGGCTGAGCCGCGTTCCATGCCGTTGTAAAATCAGTGTAACCCACTGGTAGACCGCAGCATCTGTGATTTTACAACGGCGGAGGGGCCCTGAACACCCCTCAGCCGTTGTAAAATCACTGTAACTCACGGCTTCTCGGGGCTTTTTGTTTAAACATATTTTCAGTTCATAATGTGCCCATCCTGCTCCTGTTCAGGAAAGTAAATGCGCTGTTCCATTTTTCGAGATATTTACAGGACTTATTTGGTTTTTTTGGCAGGAATGCCTTCTCCTTCGTCACATCCATCCATCGCTCTCTTTTGTTTTTCCGGGTTTGTTCCCGCTGTCGGCACTAACCTCGCGAGAACTGCCACCCAGGCTGCTGCAGGTGGCAGTTCTCGCGAGGCTAGTGACAGAGTTCAGTTTGGAGAGGCAGAGGAATGTTTTTTTTATTTTAATACGGGACATTTACGGGAGAATACTAATACGGGAGGACGGCGGGAAAGAGGGGTAAAATACGGTAGTTTCCCGGCCAAAACGGGAGACTTGACAGCTATGATTCTGTCAGAAGACTCCACTTGCAAAATTTGCGGTGGGACTAAGCTGAGCTGTCAAATGACGGTGAATATCTCCAAATAGCTGTCAATCAAAACGGGATTCAGCCTTTCGACTGATCCTCCAATCATCATGCGGAAGCTCAGCGTCCAGCCCGGCTGAGGCCCGCCCACAGCTCCATTCACCCCCAGAGACGCTGAGCGTCCGGGGGCGGGACAAAATCGTGGCATTTATCCAATGACCGTAGAGTTTCGAGGCAATTAAAAAACAGCTCCCTGCAGTCCCATTGAAGTGCATGGACGCTCAGCTTCTACAGGGAAATGCCATAGACCGTATGAGAAAACTGCGCTACGGGAATGTATGACATCGATAAGTAGCTGATTCTGAACGAACTCGTCTTCGAGATGAACGTGTTTTAACGCATCTGTAGTCAATGAAATGTTAACACAACCGTACATATTTGACCATTTAATTTTTGACATTTTAGGGGAAGCTGAGCTTCCCTTGCAGTCTTAGAGAAATCGCCTCTGTTCTTCACAATACCCTTGAAAATTTACCCAGTAGTTCATTATTGACTGTTTTCTTCTAATATGCAGCGGCATTTCAACTATCTCAACCTGGAGGGCAGACACTGCACTTATTTCTGTCAAATTTCATTATTCATAGATTACTATCATTATTTTTATATATTTCATTTCATTATCAATGGAAAAGGCCTTTAGTGTGTGTTCGATTTATATTATATTACCTGTATACTATAACATAATAAATAAAATTATATTATTTGAGTACATAATGGGTTCATGGAGGACCCAAGCAGGTCACGAAATGGTTATAAAGCCCTGTATTGATTGATGTCTTGTTGATGCTTTATCAATAGGAACAAATATGCTTCTGGGGCGCGCTCATGTACCAAAATGAATTGCATACAAAAGAAGAAGAATTTTCACAATGGAAGTCCCTCTATTCAAGTTCCAGTTCTTCTGCTTGTTGCTCAGAATTGCCTAAAAATGCCCGGACCCGACCCATCGCTGTGCAGCAGCTATAATTAACTTTGTTTTCTCAACATCACTGTGAGTAAAGTGATCTAACAGGGACACAGAGCAAATTACCTTTAATGAAGGAAGTACACTCAAGCCTTGATGAAGAGCCCAACCTGCTGATGTGTGTATACTGCATACTACCATCTAACAAATCTTTTTCTGACTGTCATACTCATGGTTTGTCATGGTTTGTCACATGTCTGTGACTATTAGGGTGAGGTAATGGGGGCCAGACACCCACACATGAACCACACAGCAGAGAGCATACACTCTCACGCTCTGCTTCAGATACATTTATAGAGTGACTGAGTTCTGCTCTATTTAACTGATTTTGTATGTTCCTGTATTTACTGATATACAGCTCCAAAAATATTTTACAGCACCTTAATATCTTGTGGTATTAAGTATTAGGATCCTTTCATTAATCTTGTAGGGGGCATCGCTGCAGGGCCTGTATGTGATACCTTGTTCCTTCCACTCCCTGTACATTGTGTTCAGTATTCCTATGCTGGAATATTGCATACCTTCAGCTTTGCTTTATGCTAATTTGTTTGAATACAAAATAATGAATATGCACCTTGCAGGCACAAAATCACCTAAAATAATGAAGGTCTAGATTTTGAAACAGGTCCCACTTCAAGACATGGCCTCAGGACAAGGCAATAAAACAGGACCTTTCTGAAGGCCCTTGATATTATGTGTAAGGATTATTTTAATGACAGGCCTTAATTTTTGAACAGTGCAATCTATGGATATATCATTACTTCATACTGCTAGCAGTCTAAAGGTCAAAGGTTCACGTATGCCATAGGCGAAATGATGTAAAAAGGTTAACTGTAAACAACATTGTACTTACTAGAGCAGTAATACTCAATAGTGGCCTGTGGGCCAAATCTGGCCTGCGACAGGGTGCCATGTGGCCCTTCAGCCATTTTCTAATTCACAATGAAAATAAGTTGATTCACAATAGAATTTTTTTTTTTTTGCACTTTAATATGAATAAAGTGCCAGAGTTCTGCATCATGCCCCTGGCCGCTTGTCATTTTGCAGAAGTGGCCCCTGGGCAAAGCAAGTATGCCTGCAGTAGAGGGTTAAGCAAGACACTGAAGCTCCACAAACCCAAGGGTTCCTGTTCCGCTGCGATGAGCAATAACAAATCACAGATTTAAATTTCAGTTATTTGCATTTTCATAAAATTGAGGAACTCACAAGAGACAGATTTAAAAAACAGATCAGACAAAGCTGAAGCAGCAGAGGCCAAGATATCCTGACCTTTAGTCCTTAGTATGGGTTAAGATACAAAAAAACACACACTGTAAACTAACATAATTTAAACCCTCACTGCTTGGTTAACATCCATGTCTTTCCAACTTCACACACCTAGTTTGTGGTGCAAGCTTTCTATTATATATTTGTAGACTCTAGGTTCAAGCTGAGATAACCTACATGGCATAATCAGATGAACTGAGCAATATTCTCAGGTACTGTAGTCAACTGACCTTTCTGTGTGAGATGCTTTTTATTGAAATGGCTATATAAATATCATTTCTACAGTGGTCACTACCGTTTATGTATGCTTCAGATAGACATCAACAAAATAGAATAGAGAATACAGAAGAGAGTTTTCAGTTTTTAATTGTTTAGGAATGCATTACACATTTTTTAGAATATTTACATAGATATTCATAAAAAGTAGACAATCAAACTACTACCCTGAAGAGTATATCTCTTACATAATAAAGTAATAAAATACATAAAACATCCACTTACCAAACAATATTAGGAGAATATAAAATTGTTGTAAATTATATAAAAACAAATTATTTTATACTTCATATTTTAATTGCATTTTAATATTGACTTGAATAGAGTATCCTAAATGTGCAATTTACTTTGGAACTCTAGTACACCTCTAGTACAAATACGACTTCAACCGTTCTGCTCATCTCAGCGACTTTTTCTAACATTATTAACATTTAAACCAGTACCTGCATTATGATAACAACATTCAGCAGAAAGCAATGATCTTTTTGGCTAGTGAAGCTTGAACGTAGTTGAATATAACATAAATGAAAAAAGAATCCGATGATGAATAAACCCATGTCTTGCTGTACAAATAAATCTATATGCTTAATATGTGAGCGCTCAGAGGTCAAGTGATTTCCGAAAGTGCTGTGCTCTTTGGGCCAGTTCCACTGCAAACTCCTCAGCCTCTCGCAGAGCTTGCTTATCTGGGAAGTGCAGTGCGGCCTTCTTGGTGGCCACAGCCAGCTGCTTTAGCAGAGCACACAGGTGGTTGCTCATAGACAGAAGGCTCTGGGTGGACCCTCCAGAGTGGGCCTCCTTGCACAGGGTGTCCACCAGTCTCTGGCCCACCATGATCACCAGCTTACTTTGTGAGATGAATCTCTCTGGTGGCTGGCCAGCCTGGAGGCTGCCCACAAATCCCCCAATGGCCTTCTGGAGAGCGCCAAAGTAAAGCCGGCAGTGCTCGGACAAGGAGGGTGAAAGATGTTCTTCTGTGCCACTGCCGGACCCAGAGGAGTGACGCTTGTTATCCGTCTAAACAGGGGAGAAATAGAACAAAAAAAGGTTAAGATGGCCACATAATATGTATTCCAGACCACAGTGTTTCCTGTCTTTTCCTGACTGTGAGGAAAGTCTTATATCCTGGGATAACAACATTGTAGATGGATATATAAAAACTGATTTTCTAAGAGACAAAGGTGTTTTTTCGTTTTCGTCATGCTCATTAAGTAGGTACAAATCCCCTATATTGATGGGAGATACTTACATGTGCCGTGTTAGAGACTGATGTGACTTTTTCTTTTGGTTCCTTTTTCACTTCCATCTGCTGCCTTTCAAAATCATTCTTAGTCTGAGGAAAAGTAAAAAGCAGATGAATTAATATGCAAATACATTACATATGCTTTGGGTTATCCTTGGTCATTCAGTTACCATGGTAAAAAGCTCTCACCTGTAGCTCTACATAGTCGTTGTCATCCTCCACTAAGTCCTCTCCTTGCTCACCTCCGTCAAGACCTCTCTTTGTCTCTGTCTGACCTTTCAGAGGGGCTTTGAACAGAAGCTTGCCATTGGCATTGATGATGGACACCAGGCGCTTGATGTCCTCTGGAACAGTGCGTGCCACCATAACAAAGCGCTCCAGTTGGTCAGGTGTCTGGGCCTGCCCAGGGTCCTGACAGAGTGTGCTGAGGGGCCAGCCAGCCATGTTCAGGGCACTCACTGTTTGTTGTAGGATCACACCTGAGTCTTCTACGATGGACAGCTGTTTATAGAGCCTCGTCTGAAGGTTGGCATCAGTCAAACGGCGGGCATTGCCCTTAACGTCCAGGGCAAAGTTTAGGAAGCATGTCAGAGAACATGCAATCCCCTCAGCTGCGTCTTTGATCTCCTTTAGGTGTTTCTCCAAATGTTCTTTGCTCCTCCAGTGACTGCTGACAAACTCCATGATACAGGGCACAGCCTTGCAAACAGACTCCTGCAGGTCCAGAAGTTTGCGGCAGGCCTCATCCTGGCTAAGCGTCACTTCTCGCAAAGGCTCGGGAGAGGACGAGCTCAGAGCCAGAGAGTCACAGGAGCTTGTGGAAGAGCTGGAGGCTGTGCTGATTCTTTGACTATCTGCTGCAGAGAGACGCAGAGTTTTACCTCGCTCCTCGTCATCCTGCACCAGTGGCTCCCCGCTTCCAGGAAGGTCATGGAAAGACGTACAGGCCAGGAAGTTCCTCATTCGCTGCAGACGCACTCTTTTGAGTTCATGAGCTTTGCTCGAGTCGCCTCTGCACTCCAGGGGTATATGATCACTGGAGGGACCACTGAGAACTTGAGTGAGTGGTTCCTCCTTCGGTGGAACCGCATATACCAACTCCTCTGTAAGCCTCTGAGTTGGAGGCTTGTTATAAAGCGGGACCCTTGGCAGCACTTTGGGTGGACTTGGCGTGTCAATAGAACAAGGTTTTGGTATATCATAAAGTGAGGGACTTGGACTGCCTGTTTGAATAGGCCAAGCACGTGCCGGGAGAGTGTCATAGAGTTCTCTGCAAATGGCTTTTGAGGGCATGGTATCATAGGAGCCTTGGGGTGGACTTTGTTTCTCAGGACCCACTGGCACATCATAAATCCACTCAGGCTTGCGGGGGTTAGGGAGGGTACTGTATCCACCGATCACTTTCTGTTGGGCTTCCAAGGTCGAAGGAACAGGGATGTCATAGTTGGGGTCCTGAGGCAAAGGTGGTGGAACTGCATACACCTGTGCACAAGAACAGAGCTGTTAATATCAGAGTTATGCAAAAGGCCTTTAGACTACATTTCAAAGTGAGGACATTGAAGGTTCCTTGCTTTTTAAATTCCTCTAAATGTCGGAAACTTACATAAGTGTCTCCTGGACTGCTACACCTTAAAACCTCCGGAGAGTCAAATCTTTTTTCCAGCTCGGAAATTGGAATCAGTGAGTTTTTTCGTGGCACTTGTCTTGGAGTTGTTGATGCCTGCAAATTGAACATCACATTAACAGCAAAGATGTCAGATTAGTACCCACTGAAGTGGCAGGATATCTACATATACTCCACTCACTACATTCAATGTATTTTGTGCATATTTTCAGGAGCTTACAGTGTAAAGAGAACCTCGTCTTGCTTGGATCGGGACATCGT
Organism: Cephalopholis sonnerati; assembly: GCA_019142605.1. Lineage (NCBI taxonomy): Eukaryota > Metazoa > Chordata > Actinopteri > Perciformes > Serranidae > Cephalopholis > Cephalopholis sonnerati. The sequence continues at coordinate 37,901,552 of JAGQAX010000002.1, forward strand.
AAACCTCCCTTTTTGGACTGGGCACCATGCTGAAGAATGGAGGCTGCAGACAAGACAGACAGACTGTAATATCAGGGCTGACTAGTTAACACTTGCATTGCTTTGATCAAAGCTGCATCTACCTCATTGACCTCTGCATCAACACATTTATAGGGACAGTTTTTGCTCTGAAGCCCGTTGAGATTGCTGAAGAACCCCATTATGCATGCACTTTGCCAATTAACGCAGCGCTCTAATAGAAACCATGCTACTCATTGAATGTTAGGTGGCTACTGCAGAGGGGAACAGGACGCCCCTGGAGCAGGAGAGGAAATGGTGAACATGTGGGTTTATTTCACCCCACCTTCTGCTGCACAGGCACCCATACAGACACTTCTATCTTTCAGGGGTCCCTGGCGGCATGAGCTGCTGTTTGCAGTTAAAAGTGTCTGAAGTCTGTGTCTGTTGGTCTTTTATAGGCCCATAAAGACCCCGGTGCTGCATGCCTGTCCCATGGAGAGGCCCCTGGTCCCCATCTGTAAGCTCTTTTGCCAGCAGGGGTTTCACAGCATTGCATTTCTGCAACAGTCTACCTCTCTAATCATGAGGGTGAACACTTCCCAAGGAAAAGGACCAACTTTGACCCCAGAGAAATAGACAGACTAACAACTGCATTTAGATTTTTGCTCCTCTCTCCGTACATTCAATACTTGTAGTAAAAACAATATGTACCTTGTTGCCCTCTGGTCCTTCTGTGTTGTGCCTTTGTGCTGGCGGGACTGGAATTTTTGAAGCTGATAAAGGAGTATGCGGGACCTTGTAAATCATGTCCATGCGTTCATAAGCTGGGCTGCTGGAGGGTCGAGGCACACTCGGGATCTGGTAGATATTTTGCGCACTGTCATCAACTTCAGCACCAGTTAATTTGGGTTTTTCTGTGTCATGGCTTAATGAGCCCGCAGTGGTTCCAGTTTGTGGTAGAAGTTGCAGTCTGTTTGCAGGGGCAAGACCATGCCGTCCATAAAGAGAACACATCCACCATCCGCTGGTGCCGGCCACATTCTGATTAATCACCATGACGATGTCCCCTTTTCTGAAAGCCAGCTCATCTGCACACTCTGCAGTGTTGTCATACAGAGCCTTTGCAAGTTTGTTCTAAAATAAATGACAGAGAAAATGGAAATAAGGATTAGGAGGTTAAACATGCCTGTAGGTGGCACATTTTAAATGACACAAGTGAGATACTAGACACAAAGACATTTGCAAAGTACAAATCTACATTTAGATGGAAGTTTTTACTTGAAACTGAATGTAATGCATTTCTCCTTTCGCTGCCGTAGGCCTATTACACCATTTCCTTTTGCAAAATGTTGCTACAAGTTGCACGTCTGGGTCGTCATCAGATTCAAAAAGGAACAACTGAACAGTCATTTTCTTAATCACAATTACATGAATTGTTGTTGCAGTGTCATTCCTTTCCGTCTTGTTAAAGGGACTGTGAAACAACAACAACTAAGCAGAGCTATTTTTGTTCTGAATGTGACATATTTCTTTGCTCTGTATTTTCACTTCCTATTTTGGCTTTCTGCATCGAGGTATATGGAAAACAATTTTCTTCTTCCTCTTGCAGGCTTGCATCCTATCGAAAAATACATTGACTTGCAAATGAAACCTCATTTTCCTCTACATATTTCAAATCCAATTGGTGCTTAGCGAATCAAAGAAAGATCAGTGATTACTATGCATAGATACCCTTTACATGTTACCCTGTGAAGTCGCTGCCACATGTTAAGGCGTTCTTCACTATCACTAAACATGCAGCACATATAAGCTGTCCTGCTTTTTTCTGTATGTGACAAATCTAAATCAGACTGGGTACATGCAATGACCACAAACACAGATGTGTGACAACTACACCCCTTGACCACAAACATTGACGTCTGACAGCTTCCTTTATTTCACTGTCACCACCTTTGCTGTGGTGGCTCTTCTTGTGCAGACTGCTGTTATGAGAAACAAGCTGTTAATGATGAAACGTGCTGAACCAAAACCACAAGGCAGAGCTGCGTTCGCCCAGCCAGCAGCTTGTGGTTTGACCGACTGTGTAGCTGCACAGAGAAAAACTGATCTTTTTAATTCTCATGAGAAACATGTGTTTAGATTAATGACATGTAAAACAGCTGCGTTGTTAGTGTGTCATTATGTTGACCTTTTGATGTTTAGAAAAATCCACTGGTCAGTCTCAAAATTGACTAACAGAGGTGCAACATTAAAGCCATCTGACAGTTTAACATGAAGCACAACACAGTTCCAACCCTGGTAAACTCAAGATATTTGTATTAAAACTGGAATGCAAACAAACGGTGACTGTGGAATTTGGGTCATTGAGAGGATGTGCTGTCTCGGTAATTCTTTGTGGTGCTGAACCAAAGTTCTTATAGTTCCAACATTTCATACCTAAAGGTAAAAAGGTAGCACACACACAAATCTTAGTGGTGGACGAAGTCTCTTTCAATTGGCAGGGCCAATGATGTAAAAATACTCCATTACAAGCAAAAGTGCTGAACTCAATAGTATTATCAGTGAAATGTACTCAAGTATATAATAAAAGTACCCATTTTGCTCAATGGCCTGTTATATATTGTATTATTTGATTATTATTAGTGATGCAGTAACAAATAAAATGTTAATGTTGTGTGTGTAGTGGAGCTAATTTGACCTTCTTTATATTCAGCTAAAGTAAAGTAACGAGTAACAATAACTGTCAAATACATGTAGTGGCGCAAAAGCAACACTATGTTCCTCTTAAACATAGTACAAGCATGCAGAAGCAAAGAAAGGGAAATACTCGAGTACACAAGAACCTCAAAAGACTTGGTTACATTGCAACACAGTGACATGTCTAAAGTGAGATGCAAGGGCAACACACTATAGGAATTATGGCAGAGATGGACCTTCGACAAAACAAACACACCCACATGCACACAACACCCTCAGCTGATAAGTGTGTGTGTATGTGTGTGTGTGTGTGTGCACGTCTGCTAGCTCTGCCCTCTCTCTGAGGGTGAATCCTCTGCAACAAAGAGCCCATTCACCATCAGAGCCCAACACGCTCAGCACCTGTTGGGATGCAGGCCTGTGGAGCACACTGACCGCAGCAGACTATACCACCCCCCAGCACACACACACACACACACACACACACACACACACACACACACACACACACACACACACACACACACAAACAAGAAGCCTCAGCAAACTCCCTGCCTAATCCTCTGGGTCATGCTACAGACATGCAAGTGAAATACATAGGGTCAGATGACAATCAGCAACCGTACCACCACGATTTATGTTGTTTTACTTTCTTTTGGATCAGTGTGCACTATCCTAAGATGACACGGCAGCTCACTGGTTTTATGAACATCACTACAAACTGCCTGTGTTACACTTATACTTTATTTTATCCATCTGCATTACAATAAGATGTGTGTGTAAAAAGCTTTGAGAGGACTACAAATGCCATTCAAACCACAGCCTGTCATGTGGCCTGATTATTGGTGACACAAATTTTATACCTATTGAATTCAGGTCACTTGCCGTGTTTACTTGTGTGTCCCTGGTTCTGTGTCTGCATGCTGATCACTGAGTACAGTAACAAAGTCAGATTCAGCTGTGACTCTTTTGGATTCCTGCACACGCCTGCTTGTGCAGATCAGCCCCTCTGACAGCTGGCCTTCAGCACTTTAACAGCACAGCTGTCTCTGCCTCTCCCGTCTCTCCACTCCATCCTGTTCACAAATTAACATCGGCCTGCCAGACGCAACGCAAGAAATGTTTTTAAAAGTCCAGGATGGGAGCTTCTGTCCAGGCAATCAGTCATCTCAGGCCAAAAGTTAAGCTACTTCAGTACAATGCTGGATGTGAAGTGGATCATTGTTTTCATCCTAGCTCTATCTTTTTCTGCACAGTTATATGATGTCAAACTCTTTTTACACCAAACATTCAAACAGGGCTGCAACTGCTGATTATTTCCATTATAGTTTCATCTGTTTGATTAGTTGTTTAGTCTAAAAAACAAAATGAAAATTTAGAAAATGCCTATCACAACTTTCCAGATCCTAAAAGTGACATCTTCAAATTACGTTTTGTCCAACCAACACTCCAGAACCCAAAGACCTTTACCAATTTACATGATACAACACAGAGAAAAGTGCATATTTCAAATTTAAACAATGTTTGCTTGATAAATGACTTAAAGCAGGACCATTTAACTCCATGTATGCTAAATTATACTGTGACAGTAGCACAGGAGGAGAAGAGTCATAAAGTGAGTTAACAGGCTCAGTAATGTTTGCTATACAGTGGTATTTACATAAAGATAGTTAACATTAGCTAACATAAGCTAATGGCCAGACCAGACCAGGTAAGGCTGTAGTAGCAAAATTCTCGAGCATATTGAATTGAGCACAGTTGTGTTTTACTGCTTATGACAAAATGTTATTTCTACTTTTAGATTCTACTTTCATCCTTGAACTTAAATCAATGTTTGGTAATCAAAACAGTTTTTAAATGACTTTAAATGACAAAAATGATTTTGCCCCTAGTGCATTTAACTTCAAGCTGATGATTTGTGGTGTTTAAAGGAACAGTTCACCCCAAAATCAAAATTACATATTTTTCCTCTTACCTGTAGTGCCATTTATTAATCTAGATTGTTTTGGTGTGAGTTGCTGAGGGTCGGAGATAATGGCTGTAGAGATGTCTGCCTTCTCTCCAATATAATAGAACTAGATGGCACTCAGCTTGTGGTGATCGAAGCACCAAAAAATACATTTGAAAAACTCAACAGCAATGTGTCTTTCCAGAAATCATGGCTGGTTACTCAAGATAATCCACAGACCTTGTTGTGAGCAGTTTCATGTAGGATCTGTTTCTTTCAACCAAACTACACAAGACAAGCTAGCTGACGTTATAGTTCATCTTGCACTGTCATGAGTATGAGCCTCTTGTTAATCAGTAGATGCCCACTTCCTTCTCCACTTCTTCATAAACTCCATAATTCCTCTAATTAGGTAATTATTCTGCAGACACTGACGTGCATTAATCAGATATTTTGTAATTGCACAAAATAATGGAAATCCCAGTTTGTCGAAGAGCGATGCTATTGGGTAATTGCACACCTCTCATGTGATGTAATCACACCTCTTGTAGTGACACACCTCTGATTCAGCATAATAGGAGCATCCAGTCCCAGAGAGCCACTGGAACAGGAACCAGTCCAGGAAGTGGTTCCCAGTGTGGGAACGACACCCTCTTGGTTCACTCTGACCTTTTGCCCCTTGACAGCCTGGTCACGACCTTGGGGTCAGGTCAGCACCTCATCTATTATACATTCAGACACATGCCAGGCCCAGCACAACACCCACGGTGGCGGAGAGCAAATCAACTAAAAGTTCACTCAAATTTAGAAGAATGTTCATTTTCCCAGACAGAATGGCGGGAGCAGGGTGTTCAAGATGAGGCAGAGCACATAGTTGAGATAATTCCTTTTCTTGAATTTGGACAGGAAGTCAGCCTGTAAATATGACATATTAGACTTTCCCACAGTATCTTAGATCCAGAGACGGGGGCAGGGGGGAGAGATGAGGAGGAGAGACTGGGACAGACAGACAAACAGAAGGAGAAACACTGGGAGACAGATCTGCTATCCCTGTAAATTATTTTCTGACATGTTGGGAATTCGTCCCTGGTCGATCAATTTTATCATCTTAAATGATCCTCAGATGTGCTCCATGGAAAATCACCTCTATCATCTCATTCTCCAACCTAGACAAATCCAAGAGGAGGCTGTGGAGACTGATTCAGCCTCCGTGGCAGTGACATTGACTCGCTACAGCTGCCCTGGTATTTCCTGTATGGGAACTGGTGAGAACTATGTCAAAATCTCATAAACAAAGGCACACACTCTTGATGAAAACTTCCTAGGACCATTTAGTCAACATTCCACGTAGACAGCTAATCTTCTTTTTAAAATATAAGACTAAACGAACAGTAACTAGGCTTTATATGTTTCAAAACTAAACAAAAAGGTCTATTAAGGGTGGGTAAAGTGATATAATCTTCAATAGATTATTTAGTTCATTTTTTGGAAGCAAAGATTCTCAAGATTTGCTTTATTCAGTTTATGGAATGTTATAACACCATTTGTTTCCTCTAAACACTATGGTTATTCTGCTGCAGCTTCACATAGTCTGGTATGACCTGTAGCTTATAGTGGCTAATGCTAGCTAATGTTAGCAAACTTTAACCATCCAGTGTGTGAGATTTAAGGGCATTTGTTGGCAGATATTGTGTATAATATTCATAACTATGTTGTTATTAGTTTATAATCACCTGAAAACTAGGATTGTTGTTTTTTTGTTACCTTAGAATGAGCAGTTTATCTACATATGGAGCAGGTCCTCCTCCACAGAGTCCACCATATTGTTTCTACAGTAACCTATAATGGAAAAACCGGCTCTAGATGCAGGCATTTATGTTTTCGTATTGGCCACCATAGTTCTCCTTCACACTTGGCACACAGGAGAGGTTTCAGTTCTGCAATCTCACCACTAGATGTCACTAAATCCTACGCACTGGACCTTTAAATTATAGCCTGCATAACTGAACAAAGTCAGTTAAATAAAATCCATAAGTCTTTGCTACTAATGCTGCAGTTATACTTAATTTAATATGTGAGAGATAAACACTGTAATGCTCTTATGGAAAAGTAAAACAAGAATTTGACACTCTCTTTAACATATGAACAAATAAAGACGTGGGAGATGTGGTTGAAATCTCCAGAAGCTAATAAGTGAACCTTTGAGCTTAGATTATTTTGTTACATACAGAAACTGTAGTTGTCCCAGTACAGTAAGTCATTTTTGTATGCTAACATTTAAGTTTTATCTATACTGTGTTACACGAGTGACTTCAGAGTTCAATAATAGTGATAATGAAAACAATGTAAAACAGAAATGTAACCACTTTCAACAAACAGCGTAGGAGGTTACTGATGCAGTTATCTGTAAGATTTTAGGGAAGTATGAAAAATGGCAAACAAAGAGCTGATTCATTTCAATGTTTGATGGCTGCAGGACTACAGGTTTGAGTCCTATCTTGTTCAACTATATCTAACAACAAACAGAATAACAAGAAACACTGTAGGATGAACTGTAGTGAGCAGGAAGTTCCTGCTCTGTGACAGGAACTTATCTCACTGCTCACATTCTGGTTTTATTTATACTCACACTTCCTCAGTTTCATCTTCTGACTTGTGTCTCAGTGAATATGTTCGCTATGTGGTCGCTTTGTTGCTTTACTTGTAGCTACTACAGTTACTGGGTTAAGGAGCTTGTTGGGTGGTTGACTTTTTTTGACAATAACCAGTGGTGTGTTGGAGTGCAGGTCATTGTTGGGTCCCTGCACAGAACCAAACAGTATCTTTACCTATTGTGGATTCAACAGAGTTACATTAAATAATTGGAGATGAACGACAATACTATAAAAACATTAAACATAAAGGGGAAATTCGGCATTTCCTTTGAGCCTGTAAACTGCTTTTAACATTGAAATCTGATGGATCATTTTAAGGTACCTTGTGGAATTTTTGACCACCATTAGTGCTATGAAGCAATGATATCCCTGCAAATCATAGCAAAGCCACAGGCAGTGAAGACATGTGATGACACATAATGTAATAAATGTAAAAAACACAGGTTTCACAATGTTAAAAGAATGTCACAAATGTTTTGTGGGGCAACAACAATACGCACAATGTATATATACATGTGTTTGTTTATAAGGAGACTTCACAGGGTATCTTTAAAATCTGCAGTTGGAAAATATCACCAGCCACCAGTAAAATGCTGTGAAAATATGCAAGTGCCAGTGCTAGCTGCTAGATTTGCTCCATTCACCTGCCCAAAAAAAACAACCTGCCACAGTGTCAGTGAACAAAAAAGTTAGTTTCCAACCCTGAAAATCACAAACAGAGATTTTGTTTTACAGCATCAAACACCATGTTTTAAGTAGCAGCATTATCTTTGCAACGGAAAGCAATAGACTATATATGGGGTATGTGGTGTGAGGATCACTGACACCAATGATAAACCACCAGTTACACACAAACTGTCATGCTTTAGTTTGCAGCTTCTGACTCATTTGGGGTCATGTTTCTGGCCACCTGAAAAATTCAAAGCATCTTTCATACACAGTTCCCATAAATTACTGCGATAACAATTCGGGAACTTCTAGTGATTTTCACTATTCAGACATTCTCCACATTCAGGGCCATTTCCGTCTTGTGCTGTTTCACACGTGCCATGGCAATGCTGGAATAGATGGGGCAAGGGGCAGTCCAGGAGATGGTGGTAATGCAACACATATCGATGCCAATTGCAATAACATTCAGCAAACAAAGAAGATAGGATAAGGCTGATTTGCGTGTACATGATGGAAGACGTATCTTATTACTTTCAGGAACATGGTGGGCAAGGGGCTGTTTTTGTCCTGTGCTAATGCTCTTGCAATGTATTTAATATCACAAGAAAGCATTGGCGTAGATGCTAAATTTATAACAAGTCGCAGTTTCAAATACATTCGCTTGCTACTTGTGAAAGCATCATCAGTCGGACATAATCCTTTACATGCTTGCTCCTACAATGTTACTGCTTTCACTTAAAACACAGCCATTCTGGCAATTTTTCCTGAAATGTTACTTGGCCTTCAGGTGGGAAATTAGCAGTACAGACTTCCTTGTATATCGATCTCTGCTTCTATTCGTGCATGACCCCATGCAGGAAACGTTCCTGAACATGTCAGGGATAGACTTCATGTGTGAAAAGGGCTTAGTATTCACACTTCCTTTAGCTCTGTATTTGGTCTCCACCACCTCCTGAGAAAAATATTTAGCTCTTTAGATGATAAATCTTCCACTTTTTCACCCGTTCTCAGTTCTCACTAGTTTGTCAGTCTGCTGTTTAAATGCTGGGCTGGTAGCGTGCAGTGGGTTTACTAGATGTATTTACAGAAAGCAGCTGCTGGAAACGAGGATGATAAGAGCGGTGAGACTGAATGGAAACATTAGTGACACCTTTTACATTACACAGAGTCATTTCATCAATTGTTAATATAAAACTAGTTGTCAGAGCACCTTTAAAAAGCAGACTGCTGGGGGTCTCAGGCCTGCTTTTTAGCTAAACCTCCCACTAAAACCAAACATGACATTCAGAGAAATAGTTGTGGAAAGCCCCAGTTGTGTTGCAAGCCATTACTGTGTAATATTTATACATCCATATATTATTACCCTAGAAATCGCCTGATCCAAGTCTTTATTGACTCACTTAATTTTTGTTTTCATACTCTGGCAAGTGTATTCAAGAGCCTATAGCCCAGTTGGCACGTATCCTGACAGGATGGACGATGGGGGCCTCTCATGTCTGAGGTAGATGAATAATCCTCAGCAGTCCAACACACAGACAGCGGCTGGATAACATACAGCACAGATGGAGAATTAAACTTATTTGAACTTCCTTGAGTGGGATGCGAAGAGGATGCTGCCACTTCTCCATGCCAGCCTCCCGCTGCTTAAGCCCTCATGACTGACTCCTGCTCTCAGATGACAAAAACAGACAGACAGCTACACAGCACACGAGACATCCCAAAATAGCTCTCAATGAACTAAAACAGAAATAAATTCCAGCACCAAATACCCTTATAGAACGGAAACGAGATTGCTTAAACTGACTATTAGTCATCGGCCGAACCAGTCATTTTTCTTAAAGAAGCGATGAATAAGATGAGCTCAGTTGCATATTTGCTTTGTATGGGAAAATGTCAGGATGATGCATATCCTCTCCCTCTACCATGAGCCACAGATAGGACCTGAGAAGATTATGCTTTACTGTTACATCAATCACGTGGAAGCCTTTTAAACATTTTCAACCTAAAGACCCCCCAAAGCAATAATAACTGGGCTGGTAGGCCCCAGTCAAGTGTAACTACTGCTGTGCAGTTAGTCACAACTTTTTACCAGCAAATGAATCCAAAACTAAGCAAAGATGTGGAGAAACTGTAGAAGAGGAGGCAGGCATTCTCTGATTCTCTTGTGCAAAATGTAATGTTTTCTCCATCTGCTGCTGGCTACCTTGCAGTCCTATTTAGTTACTCTGGGGGTCCTTTAATAAACACTGACATGTAGAGACAAAGTGCTGCAAATTCATGCATCGATCATTTCTCGGTCGAGCTGCAAAGAACATCAGAAAACAAGTCCACCAACAATAAATAATCAAATTTAAAGGTCCAGTGTGTTGGATTCAGGGGGATATATTGCCAGAAATGGAATATAATAAGTGTTTTCTGTAGTGTATAATCACCTGAAAATAAGACATGTTGTGTTTTTGTTTTTGTTTTTTCTACATAGGGAGCAGGTCCTTGTCTGCCGAGATCGCCGTGTTGCACCGCAATGTTTTTACAGTAATCCAGAACAGGCAAACCAAACACCAGTTCTAGACGGAGCCATCTCGTTTTTGTGTTTTTTGCATTTCCGTATCAGAAAAAGACAGATTTTTCAACATGAAACTGCTTCATGCCATGTTTTTACCAGTTTTAATAACATGCTCCATTTGTTTGAAGAGGAAGAAGCCTCTGCAGATAATTCAGCTCCCAGTAAAAATCTCCTGAACAATGACCACTGACGGAATTCTAACCAGGAGAAGTTTCAGCTGGTTGCAATCTGCAATCCTCACCGTTTGATACCACTAAATCCCCCTAAATCTTACACATTGGGCCTTTAAAACTTGACACCAATTTTGGCAGCATCCAGACAAATAAGTGAGAGTCCAGCTGAGTTAAAGAGGCATCAAGCTGGACGGAGAATGTGAGGTTTCCACGACAGACGATTCTGAGAACCAAACCAGCCGCAAAAGGTTCACTCAACAGATCCCTCAAACAAAAAGTACACGCAGAGCACAGCAACACATGTGCACGAGGTTTAAGAGATCAGAAACTAACATGCAGGCAGTTTGATCAGCTGTTGTGTGGATGTGACAGTGACACATTTATTAGGTTTTATAATAATAAATAAGTAAAATAAACCAAACATATTGAGGATGCACAGATTCACATGTAACGCCCCAATTATCTATTTCTGAGCAGCCTGAGTTGATCATCTCACTTCTAAAGGCTTGTGTGTTAATGAGGCTCATAAAGTTTCACTCTCAGCTCTGTCAGGATCTCTCAGGTTACAGCCTACAGTGGAGCAGGTCAGTGGGGCTGTGTGTAGAAATAGGCGGTAGCTGACACCGCAAGTTTAAGTGAAATCCAAGCAGGTGGTCTACAGGGACATTCCTTTGGACGGGCAACAGTACACAACAGAGCAGATCCATCACAGTATACATCCAAAACTGAGATAATAAATCATTCAGAAATAAACACTGAGTTGAGACAAAAGTGACTGTAATTCTGTCAAAGGCAGCTGCAGGACTCACCATGTTTGTTAAGCAGTTGTGTCCACACAGAGAAATAAGTCCGTCCACAGAGAGTCAGTTTTTCAGTGAATCATCTCGTCCATGAGTGTGTGTGTAAAGTCTTGGGGATTTACTCCTCTCTGCGTCTCAAGCATATTGTCTGAGCTGTCACTGAGAGCCACACTGTTGTACACCCTGGGCGGAGTAACAGAGTACCATGTCATTGACAAAGCTGCTTTCCTGCAGCCCCATTGGCTGCAGACAAACCCTTCTGTGCAGCTGCTCCACCCCACCAGTTTTTTTCTTTTTGTTTTTTCATGTCACTCTGTTTTTTCCCCCATCTTACTGATAAAGCAGAAGTGCATCACTTGTCTCTGGTTTACTTTTCCAACTAACTGAGGGAGTTTTTGTCGTCTCGAATTATTTTGCTTCCTCTTTTCTTATAAGTCTGACAAATTCCTCCATATGCGTAACAGATTTATAAGGCAGGTTGGAGGTTGAGGGGGGGTCAGTTTGTTTGAAGCAGAAATTCTTGTGGTCTTACTCGTTGTTGTCGAGACAACACAGACAGCAGCGTCTGGGAGAGTTGGTATGGGGGTTGGGGAATGCAGAGGAGTGATGGGGGCACGGTGACCTTCCGATGTGAGGGTGCAGTCTGGAGACGAGGAGGAAATCAGGAGCTTTGTTATGTTTTCTGTTGTTTTTCTTTAATTGTTCTGATTTTTTAAGGGTCTTACTAAACGCAACAATCATTTTAAAGGGCAACAACACCTGAATTAAAAAATTCAATATGTTGTTTTCATGGCAACTTGAGTCAATATTTGTGACTCAGAAACCAGAGAAGTCTCAAGCTTGTGATGTCATCAAGCATCCATGTATTTCTGTTGTCAAATTCAGCCATAACTGCTGTGCGTATTTTATGTACAGTTGCTTTGCTAGTGCCTAAAAACTGCTGGCACACAAGTTGAACAATGTACTGCTGTGGATGGGGCAGCAACAGAATGTATTTTAATCACCGAAATAAAATCACTATCAGTTTAAGTGTACGCTAAATTTGGAATATTTTCTCTGCTTTACGTTAAACACTAACCAATCTAGGCAGCACTAGACTAGCAACTCCCATGTTCTGCAAAGTAAAATTAGTTTTTGTCGATGTAGGCTGGTGGCTTTGAGATATCTATTTTAATTCCCTGTCAAAAAGGGCTGTCTGATGGCAAAGTAAAGTGGTGAAATATTCTGAAAATAGTGTACACTTAAACCATTTATGTTTATGTATGAGGTGCAGGGGTTTTCTACTCCATTTATAGCTCACAAACACTGTGATTCAGTCTATACTTAGGATGTTCTCCTCGGCACTCTAAGTGTCATCTATAACATCTTTCAGTTCAATTCACTTGTCAATGTCAATGTTGCATCTCCAGGCTTTATACTTTATGACATCACAAATTTAAGTTTTAATGCTCTAGCTTTTGGATCTAGGATTTAGCTGTTCGTGTTCACTAATATTTTTGGACTGTCTTAGACTATAAGAATAACATGTATGAATTTTGAAAATGGTTGTAGTTCCCTTCTAAGATGAAAATGTTTTGTTAATAAAAAACCTATCAAACATTAAAAGTTTGGGCTACTTCTATTCTTCTGTGTTAATGAATTAGGCCACAAACAGAACAGCCACTGCAGTAAGTAAACGTATATCTACAATGACTGTTGCATGTGTGTGTGTGCGTGTGTGTTGTTGCATATCATTGCCCATTTGTGCTCCCTGCAGATTGCTAACTTTCTGTAGCAACAACTGTGGTCTTAAAATATCTACAGGATATTACCATAGCTGTGGTTATGAGTTCTGACGGGGACTTTTCACCATCAAATTCACAGATGAGACTTGTTTCTTTTAATTGTTTAATAAAAATCTGAATTACAACAAAGGACGTAGACAAAATATAAAAGTGGAAAACCCAACAAAACAACATTGTTGTCATTAATGACACAGAACTGAGGAACATGAGGTGTGAGAACAGATGAGGCTTCCAAGCAGTAAAAGGACTAGTTGTTGTGAAAACAAGAAAACAACAGTGCATTACACTGAAGATGGTGCAATGGCAACTCCTTTTGTACATACTGTCCCACAAGTTCCACTGCAGGTTCAAACGAATTAAAAATGAAGGACACCACATGTCAGAGGACAGTGATGAGTTCACTGGAAACAACTGAGCCCAACATCCTGTTGATTCTCAGAAAGAGGAGATGAAGTGAAGCTGGAGAGTAGAATTATGGTGGCTGGATGTGTTTCAGTCTGTGGTGGTGCGGCGGTACCAGAAGCGGGCCCTGAAGTCGTCGCTGCAGGTCATGAAGCCGGGGTTGGTGGGCGAGTGGACGATGCAGCGAACGATGTTGTTGTGTCCCAGAGACAGCAGGTTTTTCCTCTCGGCCGTGCGCGAGTCCCAGCAGCACAGGCTGATGGTGCGCTCATCTGGCAGCAGCACGTAGTCCTCTGTGTGGTTGAACACGCCCTGTGTGCGGTGCATCTGACGGCCGCTCAGTCCCGCACCTATGACAGACAGGATGGACGTGTCACTAGGAGGGTTCGCTTCAACATCACCACACTTAAATCAGACATTTTAGTAGATGACTGTTTTTTTGTTGCCTGTGTTCTAAGCTTGTCGTGTTGTACCCAGTCTAAGTAATGCGTTGAGGGTGTGAATACTTGTGTAAATGTAATGTTTGACTTTGCAATACATTTGCAAATATTTCTAAAGTTCTGTTTTAGTGTTGTCATTTGGAGAAATGAATTGAAATGATTTTAGCACATGGCTGCAACATAGCAAACTGTAAAAAGAAAAAAAAAAAAAAAAAAAAAGTGAAGGGGTCTGAATACTTCCTGGAAGCACTATAGATACACATGAAAGATTGCAGTAAGCTAAAACTCAACAGAGCAAAACCCAAAGTGACAACTTGGGCTTGGCTAAATGGAGAAATTCAAATATAACAATATTTTACCTCAACATTGAGATGATATTGTCGGGTTGACCATTGGTGCTTTCACTAATATTTACACAGTGAGTTTTTGGATAAATAATCACCAGTAATGTGGATATAATGACTACATGGATAAAGACAAATAAGAGAACAGCTAGAACAGTCTAGTAAATTACATCACGTTACTGTAATGCAGCCTGTAAAACCAGGAAAAGACAACAGTTACGATATGTCCAAACCCTAAGACGATACCTAGTCTCATATCACGATATTAATATATTATAAATATACTGCCGGGAGCTAGTGTGGGTTCATTTGTTTCACTGAGCAGCTTTAAATGATGAAATTACTCGGACAGAGAAATGGACTCGAGTGTTGAGGAAATGCCAGCTGGGGGTGTGAGTACAGATGAGGAAGTGCTCACAGAGAAACAAGACGCCATGTCTGTCGTGTGGGCTCACTTTGGCTACACAGTACAGTACAAAAAGAAACTAAATATTAAAATAGCTTTGGCTTCAAAGGAAACACGAGAGTTGTTTCATTTTATGAAACAAAACTGTGTCATACAACATGACGAGTGCATGGCCAAGAAATAATACTAATGGAAAACTGCACCTGCACTTGACAGATCACCTTTCAGACGCAGCAGTCTGTCACACAAGCTGCAAATGAATGTCAATACATATTCAAAAATAACCTGTAGATTGAACGAGACATCAGAGCCAGTACAATTGTTATTTAAATGTATATTACTTAATTCTAACAGTTAAAAGGGATGTAAAATAGGTCAGAGATGTTTTTCAGACTCATAATATTACTACACTAATAGATGTCTACTGAGAGGATGGAGAAAGAAAAATGCTTAGTCATATTTTACTCTTTTTGCATTTGTGCAAGGAAAAGTAAAACACCCATAACAGTTTTATACTAATCACAGTGTTGTCTTCAAAGAGCAGAAACAAAGGATATTTATGACTTACACCATGTGCATGAAGCGATGCAACAGCAAACTCAACACTTCAGCCAACACCTACGCATAGCTGCTGACTACAGTGAAACAGAAGTGTATGCATCTGGCTGAGGGTTACTAACCAGCACTTAGACACCACACACACTGCAGCCTTTAAGTATTAAGTCAGTGATTTGTCTTCTGTTGTTTCCTTGCTCTTTACTTCAGAACATTGAATTGAATGCAACAGTTACAATAAGCTTTAGTGCTTGTTTTCAGCTGTAAAGGACTACATTATCAACTACTCATCCCATGTTACACTGATTTCATGAAGAAAACTCTGTTTTTCTTGCATGCCTCCACAGTGAGCGAAGAATTGAAAACTAGAAAAATTCTTCCTCAAGTGAAGCCATAGGAGGCCATTCATAACAACAGCAAAACTATATCAAACACCTGTATACCAACGCTCACATAACCTAAGTCTCATTTATCCAGTCTTATGCTCAGTACTTCCCAAACAGACAGCCCTTCCTGACAGGGATCTGAACTTAAAGTAAGACTTACCTATGCTCTCTTTAAAGCTCCACTGACAAAACAGTGATTTTACCTCACTATCAAATTAATCAAATGTTTTCTCTGTTTTTGGACTCTTCGTTCCCCGTGGAGGCATGCAAGAAAAACATTTTCTTTGTGAATTCAGCATAACACAGGGTGAGTGACGGATATTCATATGGTTATTTGGGGGGTGAAGTGCTCCTTTAGGGGTAGTTGGTGTTCACATCCATATTGAATGAATAGTCACATCCATTTTGAAAATCAACCCCCATTGCAAAGCTGCAAGACAAAAATCCTTAATATACTGCCCTATGTGTACTACAGTCTTGACTCTACAAGTCAGTTACCTGGCTTGTGCCCAACCGATTATGACTGATGCTTTGTCGCCACACGCGACAGAGCATCACCAAAGAAGATACCAAATGTCTGCGGTAAACAGTTTCCATGGTGAGGAAACAAAAGCTCACAATAGTTCTCAAGAACTTCCATCAATCCTGTAACACATTAACAAGGTAACGGTTACATCACTCTGACCACACCACCATTACGTGAAGAGTGTTGCTGCTTGTGTCGTTTCTCTTGCAGTTATAAGAAAGCTTACAGAGTTCCACACACAATGACATAATTGTCTTCTTACCTAAATATTGAGAAAGACACATCCACATTGCCTTTATTTACGCAAAGACGGAGGGACATGTCATTCTGTCACTGCAACAGACATCGGCAGACACTCAGATGACGCCACTGGTCCCTGAGTTTGGAAGGGTTTCTCACAACAATTATTAGATGAGTAACAGCTGAGGCTGCAACACTCTGCATGTTCCTGATGATGTGGTCAGTGTGATGTAACAGCGTAATGTGTGAGAAGATCTGTAGTCACGTCCCATTCGGCGATGATGACACTTTTCCTGCTCCATAAATGATACTCCTGTTCAGGCTGGTGTATGTTAACAGTGGCAAGAGACGTTTACAGTATTACTGAAAACAAATGTGCATTACAATGAACCAGTTAATGTACTTCATAATATTTATCTGTAATATCCATATATACAATAAGAATAATGACAATAGCTACAATACTTATCACCAAATTCTTCACTGCTAAACTTCTGTTAAAATCAAAGCACTTCTTCATTACTTGGCTAGGGGGCACTGCTGTCCCATATTGACTTCACCAGCTAATGAACACCACAAACACCAAACCCTCAAATACCTCCACTCCCCTTATTTCTCATTATTCTTGACTCAACACACTTTCTACTAACTAAACACTTCAAGTGTTTCAATACCTTTTTTCTGTTTCTATCTTAATCAATTCTGTGTGTATATTTATAATTTAATTTGACTATAAGTACACATTTCTGTGTATACTGAGCATCTTAACTGAGACTGTAAACCATTTTTGTTACAAGGACAATGAGCCAATTTAACAAACAAAACACCAAACAAAATTTAGATGGACGACATTGACCCTGGAACTGAGGTAAAAAATAAAAGTTACGCCATATATCAGCGTGTTTATTATTGTTTGTGTGATGGCAGAGTTAAGTATTTGGAAAAAAGTCAAAACTAATTATTTTTAACCGTTGTACTGAATCTCAGCTGAATGGAAAATAAACAAAACCAAATTGAATCATATCAAACCTGCTTTGAATCAAGGTTTTTAAGAGCTTTCAAAATGTGTCCACTGGTTTTGCATTGAATCACAAACCACATACTAAAGATACTTACTGAATTAGAAGAAAGAGATAGTTCACGCTTCAAGCAAAAAATAACATGAGGTCAACTTCTACAAATTGCCCTCGCATTAGCGCTGGGTGATATGTCAAAAAATATGATCACAATATTTTTTTTATATTGATCAATATCAGTATATGTCACAATATATAATTTGATAATGCTGCTAAGTTGAAGAGCATCCTGATAATGACTGAAGCCGGCAAAAACCAGAGTAAGTTTAACTTAAAATATAGTTTAGCAACATATAAAATAGAATAACATTAACATTAAACTGTGCAAACATGACTTGGTTGAGAATATATTTTGTGATAAACAAATACGTTGAATAACCTCTTATGGAAACATTTAACTTTGAAGACATGTTTTATCTGTCACCCTATTGAGGTGATGGAAGAGATTTGTTGTATTTCCTGTTTTGGTTGGGCCCCGACCAACGGCATATTTTGCAGATTGTCTTAATCTGCACTTCTTCCTTTTGAGATATCCAAACCATCTTCATATATTTAACTTCATCTTATCTTTTGGAGGGTAATGCGAGTTCACTTTCAGCATATAGGCATAATGAGCTATGTGGTTATGTAAAACAAACCGGGTGTGGATTAAGAGGACACAGCAAGTTACTGTGAGCAGAATTGCTGAATATGCCTGCAAGTCTGTGTTCTGCTTGTTTAGCAGGTTGTTTGATTAACTGATCATTACTCTCTGCTCTTTGTTGCACTTATGGATAATAAGCATCGTTGTTGTTGATTGTAGTAAAATATATCCTAGAGTCTGTTTCATTCTCTGTGTGCTGGGCACAGCCCTGCCCTCCTGCAAACAGCAAGAGAGAAGAGAGGCAGCAGGACGACTGGCTGTTGTCGCTTTTACTTCTGTTATGTGATAGACTGTTTGATCTATTCACGTTGAGTAAGAATATCTGAGGCTTATCATTAACAACATATATTTAATCACAGTTCCCTAATGAGATTGTTTTAACGTCCAGCCCTATCTAGCATGTTAAATATAAACGATCTAACATATAACACTTCTGAATCTGCACTGTGGTTCTGGCTCTTGACACATCCTCCTTACCTGTGTACTTGACCAGCGTCCGGCCAGTAGAGATCTCCCACAGTTTGACCACGGAGTCTTTGCCACTGGACAGGATGTACTTGGAGTTTTTGGAGAAGATGGCGGAGCAGACCTCGGCTCCATCGTGGGCCTTCTCAAAGGTGGTCACGCAACGGTTGGAGACGCCATCCCACAGCTTGATGCTGCCGTCCTTGCTGCAGGTGACGTAGCTGTTGGCGCTGGGGTTGTAGCTGACGCCGCTGATGGTGTCTGTGTGCTGGTCCAGCGGGTTGCAGGACACAAAGCACTGGAAGGTGTTGACGTCATAGAGGCGGAGGGTGGGGTGTTGTGTTCCCACGAGCAGGAAGTCACCTGATGGGTGGAAGGAGATTGAGCGCAGCATTTCTGCCTCCTGTTGGGGGACAGATAAAGACAGGATTACAACTGAATTATAGTAAGTCAGCACTGCTTTACAAAACTAAAATGTTGCAGTTTTCCAGCATTATGTGCGTTAGCTTTGTCAGTTTATATGTAAATTTGCATCTCCACTTTCAACGGAAAAATGTTCCCAAACAATATGACAAACATCAAATTGTGTGAGGTTTTGTGTGCAAAATCTGACCTGTATATATTTAAATGCTCTTTTTGCAGAGGGCTTTGAGTAGTCAAACAATTTGAGGGTGTAATCTCTTGAGCCAGAAGCTAGAATCTGTTCAGTCGGATGGAAGGCGAGGCAGGTGACTTCGTCTACGTGGTCGTACAGTGTTCGAATCACAGGGTGATTCTCCATGTTTTGCTGTGCTGTCTCATTCATCATCACCTGATATATAAAGACACACACACAAAAAGAAAAACAGTAAAAATAAGCCCACTGGATTAAAAAAACAAGCAGTGTATTCTGACATCAAATCTCACCTCAATAGGCATGGCACTTTTTGCCAGCATGCGTTCAGTATCCAGGATCTTGATGGAAGCGTCAGCAGAGCCAGTGGCAATCAGCTGACCATCCCGACTGTATGAGGCGACGCGGCATGGACCCTTATGGGATGTTACATAGCAGGTCTCATACTCTGATGCCTCTGGAGACATGGTCTGGACATCGGCATCAAATTCCAGATCAATACCCACACCAGGTGCCACTGTATCTGAGCGCCCAATGGCATACTGAACTGCGCTGTCATCATTCTCCATCCCTGAAAAAGTTTGGACATGCAGCTCCTTAACTGAGGGACCACACAATTACTACTTTTACTGGAAGATCCATACATATTTCACCACTGTATTAGCCTAAAATCATGTATGGACACCCACTAGTTGAACTTGATTTCTCACCTATAGAGCTAATCTCCAGAGCTATGACTTGCTAACCATCTTATTGGCCATTGTCTTTATAAAGACGGGATTGTGGGTCATTTAGCTTGGGATATTTCTCGACCTCCTCCAGTCTTTGTCATACACGAGACAGCAACAAGTGTTCTCTTTATGCATCCATAGTGAGGAGAGTTGTTACATGAGCTGGTATGTACAAGCAGAGAGCAAATGGGGGTGAAATGCATTTAATTCCGGGGGCGGAGAGGATGAAAATAGGTGTGTTTTGGCCTCCACACATGCAGTCAGGACGTGAAGGAAACAAGTCTTACCTATCTTTGCCAGCTGCATTAGCTGCTCAGAGGGCGACACTACATTCTGTGGTTTGACCTCATTGATGAGACTATTGGCGATGTTGGTGTATCCGTCATAGAGCAGCTGGCTAATGATGAGCTTGTACAGGTGCTGTCGGTCCTTCAGAGTTGGCTTGGGGCGATACATGATGGGTCAGTGGGACCAAGACAACTTCGCTCACTGTAACAAAAAACACCATGACAACAATTCATGTTCAGACTACGTTAGCCACTGTTACCAGTTTCACAAGACGGCAGTGTTATCTAGCGCGACATTGAAGCAAACTAATGGTTTGCTACCATATATACCGTAAGTTTCAAACACACCGTTAGCTGGGAATAACGGTTGGCCAGAAAACAAATGAATGAAACTTGTGCAGTAGTTAGCAGTGGTGCTAACAACGTTAGCTTTGTTGCTACAGCCAGAGCAAAATAAATAAATACATAAATGAATAAATGAAAACAGACATAAAGTGCGTAAACCCCGAACTTGCTTAGCAAGAGCACTGTGTGCCGTTTAAGGTCGTAAGCCGATATTAAAATTAAAGACATAAAAAATACCTTACCCTCGTTTAAGTTTCAATGGCGGTCCTGCCAAACGTCCATGGATTGGACGTACTCAGACGTAAGACGTATTTGCGTCCTACGTCACAGCAGCGACAGGCCGTGCAGCTTAACTTCTTTTCTTTACTGGGGAAAATTCTTTATTCATAAACAGAAACTCTTAGATTCACAAGTCTCTTTCCATTTTTTTGATTGAATTGAACAACATAAAAGTAACAGGATTTTAGAATATTACAAAAATATATTTGATGAAACCCACTGATGTGAAATGAACTGTTTGTGTTTCACTGTTGGTTTGGTTGTTGTTTTTTTTCTCATGTCATGTCTATTATCACTTTATTTATTATAAAAATTCTAACATATATGTGTTGATATTATAATTATTTACGTTCAATTTTTGTAGAACTGTACTCATCTTCATCGCAATTTGTTGTCAGCTCTCATGTATTGTTGTGTTCTTGTTTTAAAACTGACATTTTTTGTACATTGTATTGTTGAATAAAGTATTTAAAAATAAGTTGCTATCATGATAAACAGATTTTTTTCAAGTGTTGAGTGTTTTTTTTTTTTTTAAATGTATGTATTTATTTATTTATTTATTTTTTACCCACCTAAGCTAGCCTATAAAATGAGAGGTTTGGGGTTTGGGTTTTTTTTTTTTTTTAAGTAAAAGCAAATGAAAATTCCATTGACACAAAGGTCCTTTTGTCATTAAGCCATTAAATAATACGTGAAGGTGCATTTACAGGGTACGTAAAGGCAACATACCTTAGGCAGGTGACTTCGTCTACGTGGTCCTACAGTGTTCGAATCACAGGGTGATTCTCCATGTTTTGCTGTGCTGTCTCATTCATCATCACCTGACATATAAAGACACACACATAAAGAAAAAAAAAAACAGTAAAAATAAGCCCACAGCATTAAACAGTGCAATGTACTCAGGCATAGCATTCTGCCAGCATGCATTCAGTATCCAGGATCTTAATGGAGCCAGTGACAATCAGGTGGCCATCCCGACTGTATGAAGCTTTCTTTCTTTTTCTTCCCCGTTACAGACCTACAATTAGTGTTGAAACAGTCAGTCAACTGACATGAAACTGATAAACAACATTGTCAAAGTTGTTGTGATTACTTTCATGTCAACACATTTTTGGGGTTTCCTGCTTCTAAATTGAATGAATTTGTACTAGAAGAATAGGACAAATGAATCTATTTAGAGTTTGAGAGTTCTGCAAAAAATCTGTGAAACTCTGATGAGAATGTCTCTCTTGTTTCTAATATTTTTACATAAATGATTTTATTGGGAAAAACAAGAGTTTAATGGATGATACAAAATAATCAGTAGTCAGCCCAACTTTAAATGTGTTGATGTGCTATGAATGTTCCTGTGTTTTACTACCTAAGTTCACCCCATAAATCTTTTCTATGTATATGTGTAAAAGCTTTATTATATCTCAGACATGTAGGCCTACATTAATGGCCCAGCAGAGGGTGCACAAGCACAACATCAACAGCAAAGACATACAGAGAGAAAAGCTGTAAGTTTGTGCTCAGGTTTAGGCTTAGCTTTGTTGCTATAATTGCAGTCTTGGCTTCACAGTTGTAAGCTTGAAAATGACATCTGCTGAGCTACATTTTGAACACAGCAGCTAAAACTGTGTTATAGAGTAAAACAGTGACAGTTATTATGGTTTCCAGTTCAACACTGACAGGTACACTGACTCTGTTTGGCAGCTGGTAGTAGTGTTGTTATTGGTGGTGATGCTGAAGACAAAAGTGGGGCAGGGGACTGCAATTCTTCATCCACTGAAAAGGCATAAGTGAACATGTAAGTGGATATAGGCCTCCAGCAATTCAGCACCCACCCACACACACAGTCTCTCACTTGCCACTTCCTGCAATGTGGCTGATCAGTTCAGTGTAATACATGCAGATAGATGGTGGTAGCTTAGCCTGTTAAAGAGATGGGCCTATTCAAATGATACATCTGTCATTTGTTCTTTCATATGCAAAAATGCAGCAAGGGACCCATTCAAACACTAATAAAGTAAGCTGGATATTTCCCTTGGGTGCCTTCAATAGGGCCGTAACTTGAAAGAGCTTGTAAGCAACTTTACAGTCCTCGCAAAATTAAGTAAAATTTGAGAGTGAAGGGCCAGGAACTATTTGCATAAAATGATTATACAATACACAAAGTGCTGTATCCAAATGTCTAAATAACTGCAACAAAACAACCAAGTTCTTTTCACAATGCAAAGTTCAGGATAGCTGGAAGACCAGGTGGATAGCAGAACAGATTTTCTTGGTCTCTGGTCACTGCTGATCATCAGCTGTTAAACTTGACTCAACCCTGTATCCTAGTAACCTGAGTAACATGGCCAAAATATAATCTATCAACACCATTAAACGCCTACTGACTGTTGACTGCATCTGTACAAATCCATACAGATTATACACATACTGTGATTTAAAAGCATTTCATCTGACTCAGTCTTTAAAGACGTGCAAACATGCCTGACACTATGCTTCCACCCTGCAGGATGTGAGCTGTGTAAGGGTGGTAGAAAACATGCGTGGTAGGAGGTGTCTTGTTACCATGTCAACACAAAGCATACTCTCAGCAGACCAGCCTGCAGTTGCCTTGGAGACCAGCTAGAGTCTGTAGCAGTGAAATGATATAAAAAGTATTTGTTTTCTTTCAGCAGATGTCATCTGATAATTGCACAGTCGATCCCACACGATGACATACTGTTCAAAAACATCTGAGCTTCGAAAACATCACTTAGATCAGAGGTGTTAAGGAATGTTTTGAAAATGTTTTAAAAAATGTATTCACATTTAAAAAGAAAATAGAGTAAACTTAATGCAGCTTAAGGGCTAGTTCATAATTTTGTTATAATGGATCAAATGACTAAGTGTAATATGGAAGCAGTCGTTCATATTGACAATCACAGAGAGGATTAATTATCACCCGACTGCAGCGTCCTTTAGCTCTATGGAGCACTTTAGCTTCTTTTAGCTCATTGTTTCAGTTTTACAGTCCAAAGCTTAACCACTTTGGTTCAGTCTCAGAGCTCTCATTGGCATAGAGGGATGACGTTTTTCTGGAGGTCGACTGGTCGCACCCGTCTCCTTGTCAAAAAGCCTATGGGATTTTTCCATTGGATTTTAAATCACTGCCAAAAATAGGCACTGTGGCAAACAAATGGTTATAATGCTTACACATGCTATTTAGCAAGATAATCTTCACAAATGAACGCCATTTCATGATTATTGAAGCCTAAATGCAATCGCCAGAAGTGAAAAGCTAACATCAGGCTATAAACGAACGACGCTATGGTCATTGCCATAACGAAACTGAAAAGTTGTGTTTGTTGCAGCTTGGCGTGATGATGTTCTGTAGCCTCATTTAGCCACTTGTTAGCAACCAGCTTTTAAAAAATACATAAAAGCTCACGAGTGGGGTATTCACTGACATATTTTATGTCGTAGAACAAAACGTGAAAGCTTGTGTTAAGCACAGACATTATTTCAGGCATCTAACCGAAAACCCATTTAAAAAAACAGTTGATTTTGAGACAAGGAAACCAGGAGTGGTAAAATGCTAACTCATTTCCGAGTTTTAGGACTCATTCCTGGCAGACTCTATTGTTTCCAGCAGCAGCGACAGGCTATTAGCATCTACCTGCTAAAGTGAACAAAGTAGAGCTGAAACAAGAGTGAATGCTGACTGAAACATTCGTTGGGTGGTCCGACACATTATCTTGTATGAATGCTGATGTTACTTGGTATCTGCTAGATGTGTGAACTGGCAATAGTTTGCTATCATGTTAGCCATATCAACTTTGTAAGGTGCTGCAGGAATCAGTGCTAAAATGTGGCAGTTAGCATTTCTACATTTCTGGTTCCTTCTTCCGGAGGTCAGTGGGTTTTTTTCAGTGGGTTTTTGGTTACATGCCTGAAATAAGATCTGTGGGTAACACAGGTGTTAGAGACTTTTACGATTACAACAACATAAAATACGTCAGTGATACCTCACTCGTGATGGTTGCTAACAAGTGGCTAAATGAGGCTACAGAATTTCATCCTGCCAGTCGTGGTGGTGACATTGAAGTCATGTAACTATAGTGTAGTTCGTCTATAGCCTAATTAACTTTTTACTTCTGGTGATTGCAATTATGCCTCAAAAAATTATGAAAGTGGCGTTCATTTGTGAAGATTATTTTGATGAACAAAATGAGTATAGTAAACTTTTGTTTGCCTCAGAGCTTATTTTCTGAAATAAACCAAAATCCATTGGCTTTTTGACGAAGGAACCAGGGTGATGCTAACTTCTGCGTTAGGATACACTTCTTCTGTCAGAAAGACACGTGATGTGCACTGTGTCACTCGCACTGACACTGGCCATTAGGTGGCATGGCTATGTGGAGCGGGTGTGTGTGTGAAGATTGTGTTTTGCGTTTGTCTTTTTATTTGGAAATGAAAAAAAAAAAACAAAAAACAATAATTTGTTTGTTGACACCAGACATCAATATGACGTCAGAAAGATGTTAGACTCTCATGTCGAACAGATAGAAATGAAAATGGGGTTGATGATATTTTAAATGTCTAACAATGTTAGAATTTCACATTGTGTGGGCGTTGTGACGTTATGACGTTTTGCAGACATTGGGTTTTGTTCTCCATACCTCACAAATAAATGTTGTTATTTGACTTTGGCATGAAATGTTTGGAGGATGTTGGATTTGGGGATTTTGGTTACTTAACAACATGACTTAAAATCAATAAAATATCATTTGTTTTCAGTATTCTATGTCAAATTGACGTTGGCATTTGACGTTATCCTGACATTGAATTTTGGTCACCTGACGTCACAACCTAAATTCAGTCAAATCAACTTTTAACAATGTTGCTGTCCAGTCAGGTTAAGTCAAACCAATGAGCTGGCTATAGCTGTGTGACTCTAGGCCCGTAATTCTCCTGTAGTTAACTTATTTTATGGCAGTGGTTCTCAAACTGTGGGGCGGGCCCCACTGGGGGAGCATAGGGGAGAATTTGCTGATGCTATCTTTCAACACGGATTCTTTTTTTTATAGTTGCTTCCTCAATTATCATAAATGATCGATAAAAAATGTTGAGTGCGGGGGGACATGAACTTTTTTTTGGCCCCTGAAGGGGGGCATGGCAGAATAACTTTGACAGCCACTGCTACATGGATAAAAAATGTGATTTGCTTTTACTGTGCCTTTTCAGTGACGCTGATTATATCTTTTTTTTTTACTCTTTGATACATTGAAAAAAACTGCTGCCAAAAAAACCTCATCATTCCTCAGTTTTTTTAGATTCTGGAGTTCAAAACTGAGCAATGCAATCTGTATTATGTTTTAAAACCAGCAAGAGTAAATGCAGCAAAGAAATGAGATACTGTGATTTCAGAAAAGGGCTACTCTACTACTGTATAAGCATGTGCAGCGTGAGCTGGTGTACCCCAGCACAAAATGATACATACTGTAATGTGGTTGGAGGTGGGAAATTCACTCCAGCCACTCACAACTCATCCATTTGTTCTGTGCCTGAGAGAGTGAGAGCAGTGCACGTGCAGCAAAGCAGCCACATCAACATTAGCTTTGCTGCGCCCTTGTCTTTGTGGGTGTATGAAATACAATGTGTGGGAGGAAGAAGGTAGGTGGGGGAGCAAGCATATAAGTGAGCCAGAAGTCAGCTGCCTCAAACTGTTGATGGTAAAGTCAGTCAGTCAGCCAACGTGACTGTTGAAGGTAAGCTCGCCTCTGTCACAGCACTTCCTCTGCCAAGCAGTCGCTTTCACTTCTGCACAGCACTTTGTATTAGCCTTAAATCCTTCCATCTGTGCTCAGGGCCTCTGTGCTCTTTCACTCCTGATCACTCTGTGTACTCTATGTTTTCAACTTGTCCTCCGGAAGTCTTTGTTTGACAGCCACACACCCACCCAGCCAGCCCTTCTCCTTCCCTCACTCTCCTCCTCTCTGCCTCACCACTTTCACAGTGCATCTTCTCTCTCATTTGCATTTGTTCCGCTTCCTCAACAAGAAACAGTTCATGTGAAAGAGCTGTGAGAGAAAATAAGATTGGAGAGGAACACACGGCCTGGATGACAGAACAGATTGAAATGAGCAGGTACACTGAGGATGGGGCTGTTCAGTGTAGAAGACTTTCTAAGCTGGATGATTGTTGCTGATTGAAGTGCAAAGCACAGAGGTAAGTGCCGTCTGTATGATTGTTTCTTTTTTATAGTTTTCCGTAGCGTCTGAGTTTGGGTATGTGGTTTCTTGTGGTGTTATTCTTACCTACACTCGGTGATGGCAACACTGTCAGATATTTCCTCTTTTTAAACGTTCCCCAGTCAGAACAGTAGTTGGAAATCAGATTTAGAGAGTAGATACAATGAAACTAGAAATGGTCTGACACAAGAAATCTAGAAAGTCTTCCTTTTTGTTTACAATTTGGTGCTACACACATTTGCTGATGCTTGTTCTTAGTACAAACAGAAGCTGTTTTTCAGCACAGTTTGACCTCTTTTTAAGCCCAATCCACTGAGGACACACTTAATTTCAAAGTGATTACAAGTGAAACATCCCTCTCAATCATTCAAAGGATCCACACTACAGTTGCACGTGTAACAATAAGACTTATTTACATCATATATTTATGACAGAAGGAAGTGAAAGCACATTACAGTAAAAGGGTAGATGTAGTTCCTCAGTAAATGTTTGAAAATTATAATACACTTACACAGTGCTTCTCGTTTTCACTGGAATATGAACAGAGACAAACTTTCCTCAGTTCACAGCAACACAAAAAGTATCTGACGTGGGCGTGCTCATGCTGTACGACTAACAAAAAAGCATGCGCTCCATGCCAACTGTACCTCTGTGGGTGAATTATGCAAAATCACCGTACATGTAGAAGAAGCATCACAGCAACAGGAAATGAAATCTGGTTGACCTAATATGAAGCTATTTATCTTTTCACGTAGGTGGCTTTACGCTTCGATTAGAATGCCGCACAAATATGACAGTCTGTCAGGAGACAAAGCCGCCACATGCCACTGGGAACATCAAGGGTATGCCATTTAATTGGTGCAGACTGGTGACAGAGGCAACCGCTAATGTCAGCAGACACATTTCATTTGGGGAGATAAAAGCCTCTGATGTACTGTATGAGTATCTGATCTCACTCCCTCATCCCTCTGCTGATGTGAGTCACTCTCCTGGATCATTCCCTGCTTCTCTCTACCAAATATATACATCTCTGCCATGTTTTGTCTCATATATTTCCACTGCCTGCACACAAAACACATCTTAAGTGTTGTATTCCTGCACCACCTGCTCTTGAAATTACACAGCAGAGAATCAGATGCCTCTACTTTTCTCTGCTCTCTGTAACCATGGATATTATTGCTCATCACAACAATGATATCACTCAGATGTGCTTTTATTTTAGTGCTGTAGAATTGTGGACATCTTTGCAAATCATGTCCCCCTGGATTTTATCACTGTGCAAAATCCAGACTGGATTAATTGCTTTATTAGCCATCTGTCCTAAAGGGTACAGCATATCTGTCATCATTAACTGCTTTGGTACATTTATTCATGGCTATGCTCCTTTTCTCTGCTCCACTGGTGCACCAGCAAAATGAAAGAAGTCTTATTTTCCTCTTTAAGAGCAAGACCTAGAAACATCCACGCTCAAATAGATGGATCTGCCCCGTTTGATCTGAGGCAAAGCAGAGGTCTAATGCAAACTGTTCTTATCTTACAGGTAATTAGAGACCTGGCACTGGTACATCACGACAGCAGCAGTGTTACCATGGAGACTGGCAAGCCAGGATTGGCGAGTGCTCCAGTGCACATCAGCTCCGTCGCAGCGCAGACAGAGAAAAGGATGGACATCCAGGCCCCGCTAACGGCTGTTTACATCCACACAGTGCCTGCTCTACCCGCACAGCCTTACCCCCAGCCTCCTGCAGCCGCTCGCGAGCCAGCCACACTCCATCTGGCCATGCCGCCACTCTACTCCAAGGAGACGCTTCCCTTTCTGACACTCCATATTGCCAGTGGACTGCAGTCTCAGCCGGGATTGAGTCTGGCAGCTGCTGCTCCTGCAGCCAGACCCAAGTCGGCGGGAAAGCACGTGTGTCCTCACTGCGGACGGGACTGTATGAAGCCCAGTGTGCTGGAGAAGCATCTCCGCTGCCACACCGGGGAGCGGCCTTACCCCTGCACCACTTGTGGAGTTTCTTTTAAGACTCAGAGCAACCTCTACAAACATAAGCGCACTCAGGCTCATGCACGCCAATCTTCTGAATCAGAACAGAGCAGCCTGAGCCTAGACAGCATGTCCAGCTCCAGAGAGACTTGCACCTCTAGTTTGTCTCTGGATGAGCGCAGTGAGGACTCAGGCAGTACGGAAAAGGAAGCCATACTACCTGCTGCTGAGATAACCTCTGCGGCCAGTACTGCAAAGGTCTACTCTGTAAAGACACAAGGTTCTGTCAGTGAACAGAATGAGCTGACGCCTGCAGGTCAGAAGACAGAAGCAAACGAAAGTGCAATGGTATCAATAGAGGGAGAAAAACAGAGCCTTGAAAAAGAAAAATCTCAGTTAACTGCCAGTCGACATCTTCCCCTTCAGAGACAAGAGGCCACTCTGTTTTCCAAGCAGTGGGAGAGCTCTGTATCCAGAGGGAAATCCCAGAGCCATGAGAGCACAGACTCAGGCTTCAGTGAGAGCAGTGACAGCGTTTTACCTGACCACAGTATGGATTCCCTCACCGAATCCACTAAAGAGCATGTTGAAGAAACAACCAGCACACAAACACCTACAGAACCAGGCCAGGGTGGACAAGAACCCAAAGAAACTGCAAGGGAGCAGGAGCAGAAGACACTGGAGGAGCGCATATCAAAGCTGATTTCAGAGAATACAGCTGTTGTTGAGGACAAACAGCTCGAGAACGTAAGGCCGCGGAAGACAGTTCTGTCAAAGCAGGGTAGTATTGACCTCCCCATGCCATATACGTACAAGGACTCCTTTCACTTTGACATGAGGATCAGTAAGACTCCGAATGTTGGGTTACAGAGAAACAAGAAGCCCGGCCTCTACAACTCTGTGCCAACTCAGCGATCCAACACCATGGAGCACGCCCCCCTGACCCGCAGCAACTCCCTCCCTTTCAGCGTTACCCTCCTGCAGCCTGAGAGGAGCAGCCCGACCTCCTCCTATCAGAACGATTATGTAACACTCGTGCGGAGGGGAAGCTCAGGCCAGATCAATCCAACAGGTTTTGCAATCAAGCCTGTGAACCAGCATTCATCCACCCACCGCCCACTGGTCCGGCAGACAGCCGTAGACTGCAACCACGCAACAGACGGTCTCTTCGTGAATTCATCTGTGGAGGAGGCATGCGCCGGTAGTCTCAGCTGCGATGGGGACGGTGGTGACATTTGTGGAGAGCCAAGCAACAGAAAGTTCCGGAGGAAGAAAGCACAGAAGTTTGCCTACAACAAGTGGTACATGTACGGGGGAGGGACTTTTAAGAAGCTCTACAATGCTGAGAAAGGTGGTGATGGCAGCGTTATCAAAGGCAGGAAATGCTCAACAAACCCAGAGCACGAGGTTGCGCAGGGCCTGTCGAAAAGGCTGCCAGCAGTTCATAAAGAAACAGTGGCAACAACAGGTTCAACAGTAAGTTTCACAACTAGTAGTGCAACAGTGTGTCATCCAGGCTGCCCTCCTGCCAAAGTATCCCTCGTCTCAGCTGTGGATTTTAATCTAAAAACAAGCCAGCTTCAAACATCATGCAGCTCTCTCAAGACTCCACTTCGGAGAAACCTGTCTTTGTCAATACTGCCACTGTCTTCAATCGGATCATTGGTTAGCCACCAAACGGACAGCATGAGCAGAGCAGAAGGAGGGAGAGTGACTGATGAAGAAAAACATACTGACTCCACCTCGCAGCTCTGTGGAG
The DNA here is from genome assembly GCA_019142605.1 of Cephalopholis sonnerati. NCBI lineage: Eukaryota > Metazoa > Chordata > Actinopteri > Perciformes > Serranidae > Cephalopholis > Cephalopholis sonnerati. The sequence continues at coordinate 37,932,545 of JAGQAX010000002.1, forward strand.
CCCAGATTCCCTCCGACAGGAAAAAACAGAAAACTGATTATAAAATAATTTGCCCTCTGGAGATGGAAACCGACCCAAACACAGTGACTCATCCCCTCCCCTCTGTCACTGGCAGTGTGCCTCAGCAGGATACAAATCTCAGTTATATCAACCTGCAAAAAAATCCCAAACACACTCAGCTCAAAGCGGCTGTCTTTCCAACATGCATAATCAATGCAAATACACCGTCTGTTAGCACCTCGCCGGCCACTTCCACACCCTCCACTGCCAAGGCCAGCTTCCTGCCCAAGTACCAGCTCAAGTTACCTAATGCTGCCGAACCTGATTCCAATCCTTCGCCACATGTTGTGGATAAACCGACAGGAACTGATGGCCGCACTTTCACCTCCTCTTTGTCATCTTCTTACACTGAGCAAACCTCACCCTCGGTCAAAACCTCTGAGAAAAAATGTGGTGATGCCGTCACCTCACCGTTGGTGCAGACTTGTGATATCAAAAAGACAAACACTTTTACACAACACCAACTTCTCTTGCCTTGCACATCCACTACGCTTTGTCAAGCTGACACATCAAGACTCATTTCAAGTGCAACATCTAGCTTAGCTGTAGTGCACAAGCAATTTGCAGCAACCACAATAACCACAACCTGCCTTCAAAATTACCAGGCAGGATTATGCAGCACTTCAATACAACCCTCGAAATCTGCAGGACTCCCAGCGCCGATACAGTTACCCAGACCTGTTGCACCTGTGGTTGCAAACTTCCCTGCTACACCTATCATAACCGCAGCAACCAATCAGTCATCTGCTGCTGTCATCACAGCTTTCTCACAAAGTCAACCTAATCCTAACCCCCCGATGTCACACACACAACTCTCACCAGCATCAAACCAGCTGAGCCCTGTTAACAGCACGTACGCCAGCACGAACGCTCCAGTTGTACCTTGTCATGTTGTACCATTTGACCAGATGCAGCCAGATGCTCAGAACGTCTTTCATGTTCACACAGCAGACCTCCAGATCTGCCTCCAGATCATCTCTGACGAACAGTTGGCTCTCATTGAACCACAAATTGAGAGGCAAGCAGGTAGTGGCCTCTCGCAGAGGCGTAATGTGGAAGCCCCAGAAGTGATCCAGAATAAAGCTCAAGGCTCTGTCACCATGGAAAGTAGCAATGAGGGACATCAGCAAGGACATCAAAGTGAGTCTTTACCTACACTTAACGTGGGAATAAAACCTCCACTGTCTGTACAATTTGGGAAGACAGAGCCAAATCTCCACCTGACTGAACAAAGTGTTTCCACTCAGGCTACAGTATCAGCTGAATCTACATCTCCTGAAGAGCTTGGCTCGCCGCTACGCCTACACACATATGGTCATGTAAACACGGTCACTGTGACTCAGAGCTCTACGGGCAATGTTATGTCAACTGCTACTTCACTTAAAGGTGTAAAGTCAGGAAGGAGCCAAACTTCAGAGGAGAAGCATGACCTTTCTCTGAATCGTTGTGCCGAAGAGCAACTTTTGCCAGAAACAAGGGTCAGCCAAGGTGGATTGATCTCCCAAACATTTTCTGGCCAACACAAACGCAGCATGACCTCTCTCTCTCCCAGCACAATGAATCAGAATGGCGCAAGAAGTGAAAGACTGGGCAAAGAAGGCCAACAGAAACTTAAAAATCAAGTAGCTTTGTGTAATGTTGGCACAATAAAAGCCATGAGTGAAGCCTCTGTACACACAGGAAGCAGATTAAAAAGTGGAGAGACCCACCCTCCTCCACAGGTTGTTCAGGCCTCTGGTGCAGCTGGTGAACTCCCTGGATCAGTTTCTTCATTTTCCATTGATACATGCAAAGCCTCAAGACAGCTGAACACACAAGCATCCATCTACTGCAGTAATCTAGTGGAGTCTACATTATCAGAGTCTCTGAATTCATTTAAAGACACAAACATAGGATGTGACAGGGTGGGACCTAATGACCATTCTGCCCCTTTAAAGGAAATGACTCTGAGTAAATCGCAAGATGTAATCAGTTCAAGCCACCCAGAGAAACAGCTCGCTCAGTTTATTTCAGTGTCTCCTAATATCCACGTAGAAAGACCCAAAGACATCCCGGCTACGCTTACAAGTATTCAGAGCCCTACTACAGGTACATCTGACTGTTTTAATTACAATAAGTATTCATGTTGCATATGATCTGAATGAGTGTGTGAATGTGTCATTGGTTTGGGTCTGTGGTCCAGCACACTGCATTGAAAATTAAACAATGACTATGAGGTTAAGCAGCTCACTTTAAGGATATTTGATAGTGTTAAATCTTGTATGTATATAGACCCCCAATTCTGGGACATGACAACATGCAGCATAGACATGGCAACCAAGAGTTTTAGGGCCTGCCAGTGAAGTGTTCTTGACTTGTTAAGTCAGCCACCTGATTTTATTGCAACTGATTGTATGTTTCAGTGCTGAAGACCAGACTGAAGGTAAAAAAAAAATAGGGCACACACCCCTGAGGGCCACTAAATCCCTAGGTTCACTGTCTAAGGGTTGTGACAAGTTGGGCTTTTAAACAATTCCTCTGGTAAAGGAATACTTCACCCCCCAAATCACAATTTGTGTTACAATTACTTACCTAGTGTTACATTGAATTAGTGAAGAAAACTTTGTTTTTCCCACATGCCTCCACAGTGAAGAAAGATACCATAAACGGACAAAGTTCTTGATGAATTAAATTCATAGAAGGCCATGTTAAACGACAGCATAACTATATAAAAAAATCTGTTAACAATCTTAAACACAACTTGTGTGGTATAATCCAAGTCTCATTTATCTAATCGTATGCTCAGTACTTCCCAAACAGACAGCCCTTTCCAACAGGAAACTGAACTGAAAGTAAAACTTACCTATGCTCTCCTCAAAACCAGACTCCATTGACAAAAACACTGATTTTACCTTGCTAAACACAAGAGCAACTGGTCCACCACTGCCTTCATCTGTAGTTTGTGTTATGGTGACTGCATGTGAGTGACCATTGCCTGCTGAGACAATATTCATGCTAAATGGAGGCAGTGCTGGATGTGACACAAGGAAGCTAGCTTGCTAGCTAATGTAAGCTAGCTAACTAATAAATACTGCAAAATATGATGTTACTGGTACATTTTCAAGTTCTTTGCCTGTCTCCCAACTTACTGCCAGCCAGGTAGCATCTCTCATGTGCAGCAGTTTGCATTTTTCATGACCAATATTGTACAATATCGACCACTTAGACAACATGGCAATAATTAATGTCTCCTACAAACTTACTTCTTTGCTATTGGTTGAGGCTACGATTTCACTGGTCCAAGTTCACCAAAGTTGAACTCAATGTGATGCAAAGATGTGAATTTGCTTTGCAACCAGAAGCGAATGTTTTGTTTGCCCCATTGCTCTTAAATTGAACAGAATGGGTGGCGAATATTTGCTAATGTTAATTTAGAGCATGTGTGACCCTGCTCTTATTTGATGAATCCAGAATAACCCTTTGAAAACCAAAGTTACAGAATAACAAAAAACAGGGGGTTGAAGTATTCCTTTAACACAACATTTTCTGTATGGAAAACTAGATTTAATATCTTCATTATGTTTACATTGTGTTGACATAGTGCATATTCCTATAAATATGTTAAGAGAGAGTGTGAGGATACAACATACAAAGAGAAAGTATTGGCAGTGTCAACAGGGGCCCACGGTTCATTTTTGCCCCATGGTCCCAAGTAATTATCAATCCTCCAAAGATCTGCTAAAAAATAATTATGACTGAACACTGACATTATGATTAACATGTATCCTAAATTGTAGAATATATTCATATGTAAAAGGTTATGGTTACAGTTTATCTGGTGTGGATGTGAACAGCTTTAAATGACTGTCACAGGCTCTTTGACCTTTTAGTCATTGTTTAGATTTCAGTCTGATGTCCTGGAGTACAGAGACAACTCAACAATAATATGTCTGATTTATTATTTCTAAGCACAGACTGCACTGTATTTGCTTTTACTAACAAATTTGAATCTGAGCACATTTCAAAACATAGACCACTTTTAACCACAGGGTGGCAGCATATGATTACTGGTTTGTAGAATGGAGGCTTTCTCTGAATCTAGTTTTAGGCAGTATCACCAAAACCCTCAATGAATGTGGAGGTCTTTGCTTTATGTGAGAAATAAAATGCATAATAATAATTATCATTATCAGTGATTATAGACAGAATAATCAAATGACAGCTCACTTAATCTTTCCATGGTGAAAACTCACAGTCCACGTGGCTTTAATTTTGACCATTAGTTCATGTTATTTATTTGTAAAATGCTAAACAATTACAGAGGCAGTCGTAAGTATTGAAAATGTTGGGTCTCAGGCTTTCTCCAACGATGCTAATTAAATATATATGAGAAGAAAATCACACAAGTGTAAAACAAACTAAGAATGTAAGACATAAAATAGTGTAAGATAAAATAACACAAATGAAATATGAAATAGAGTAGTCTAATTCATAAAAAATTATGATAGACAGTATTATTGTCCTTGCTCAGGCTTTCATGGAGAACTGTAGTGTCCTGCAGTATTTGATAGTGTCATTCAACCCCCATCACAGCACATAACACGGATTTACCCCTTCTTTAAATTAAAGGAGTTAGGGATTAGAGACAGTAATTAAGTTAAAAGGCCTGAGGAGCACAGGGTAGATAAAAAAGCTGCCACTTAGTGACCTCCATCCACTGCCTCCTGGCCACAGTGAAACAACAAACACAGGACACAAACAATGGATTGCAGCTGCTATAGCTCTGAGTTGCGCATCACTTGCAACTGCTGTCTGCCTCGTCTCACGGTCCAGTTCACATAACACATTGCACTAATGAGATTACAGGGCAAACACAGCCATAAAGTTTTGCAGCTGAGTGCTATTTGCCCTTTTTTTGTGTCTGATTCCAATTATCCATGTGGCAAAGTACAAATGTTGCCTTTGCACCAATAATACAGTAGAAAGAGCAACAGCAAAAAGAAAAAGAAAACAGAAATTTTCAGTGTGTGAGCTACAGATCCTGACCGACGAGGTGCAGTGGCATTCCTCAAAACTTAAGGCATGGAAATGAAAAGTGACAGAAGGAAGCTTTATTTGGGATTTAATATCCCAGCCTCTCAGCACTCTCCAGTTACCACCAACTCTCTGAGGATGCTAACAGTTTCACTGTAACTGTGTGTGGCTGTTAGCGCTGATCTTTGGGAATTGGACTGTTTTAGCAGTGAGGCTCACTTGCATAGAAAGGGGCAAATTTTGCACCACATGTATGCATATTTCCTCATTTAATAAAGTACTTAATAAAATCAAAATTAATTTAAATAACACAGAGGCACAGCTATTTGGCAGCACAGCTCATGGTTTCTAGTTTTCATGGAAAGACTTGTCATTAAATGTTTAAGGGGAGCGGACAGGGGAGGAAGTGGGATGGCACTGATCCACGTGACTTTACTTAAAGCACAATGCATGAAGAGTTTGCCAGACCAAAGGAATTCTACTTTGAGCAAGACTACAAGCCTATTTGGTTGCCATAAAGACAACCACTGTTACATCATCCACTGCACATTGCTGTATGTATATCTGACCACATTTGTCCATGTGTATCATAACAATATGTATTGTTTCGTTTGATTTTCTTTATGTGCTGGTGATATGCTATAAATATGAAATACTGTATTCATGCTTTTATCCAAAAGTCAGTGTAACCACCATCTAGTTTCATCTAGAAAACAACATCAGTGTTTTACATAAGCTGTACAATCTCCACCTTAGTTTTCAGGCAAGTTAAAACTGACTAATAAGCGTTAATATTTTGGATTTACTGTCTAACAGAAAAATAAGTGCTTTTCATTTGTTCTTCCAGTAGGGCTTACGGAGGGAGCCTCGCTGGCGGCCCAGAAGGAGCCGCAGACACTGGGACATGGAGAGACCCCTGGGCAGCCAGACAACACAGACTGGAGGCCAAAGCAAAGCCAAGAGGATGGAAAGACAAAGCTCCAGTGCATGGAGGGGCAAGGTGGTGCAGGGGTGGCGGGAGAGGATAAGAAAGGAGGAATGAAGACAGATGAGGTGCCACGACAGTGGGAACAGGATAGTTCACCAGATATGACAAAGATGGAGGTAAGATTGAATGAATTCATTCACTGCATTTGTATCATTTAAAAAGTTCAAACACAAATGACTTTACAGCCCAGACACAACTAATATCAGTTCCTCACTACTGATAACCTTGATTAACACACCAACCCTCTACCTTCTTCTTCACATATACACTTACACGTAAACCTTTTCCACTACACTACACACAAGCAAAAGTGAAGTGGCACAAAATCGTCTCAAAATGTCCAGGATTCTTTCCAATCCAGCATTCTTTCTAAATACTTTTTTATTGTTTTAATTATTCTTAAACTCCTCTAAAACTTTCCACAAATTCCTCACAGCCAGATTGTATTCAGACTGTTCTGATGAAGGGAATCATGTGGAGGCAGGTTTCAGGCATAATGAGTTCTTACAGAATTGTTTTTCATTGTTTAAAGCCATTTACCGAGAAATGATTGGCGCCCAAGCCACAATTTTTGTTTTTCTCATGAAATATTTGCAGCAAAGGAAATAAATGGTCCTCAAGATGTGTCAAACAGAAAACAATGTGGTTGAAAAACAGAAAAGATTTACACAACAGAACAAATATGGTACACAGAAATGTATATTTCAGGGCCACACACGGTGGCAAGTCAGAGATAAATTATGATGCTTTGTGAGCCTTTTGCCAACGTTTAAAACATCAGCAATTCATTATGACAAATCTCGACAGCTGACAGCAGTTACACTAGCAGAGGTCTTTTGTAGCTTCATTTTTTCCATAGGATTTAAAACCTTAAGGTGTATAATGAATAGTTGAGGAGCAATGCTTGGAACAACTGAATGCTCCATCAATTTCCCCTCATTACGCACTGGACAAGTTAAGCTTTGTGGTATTTGTGCAATTTAGGAAGCTAATGAGAATGGAGCAAGGACAATGGCTGTATTATTGTGTTGGTATAATGGCAGTATTCTGCTTTTATTAACAGGGAGAAGACAGAAAAGTTAAGGTGGATGCCTGTAAAAACTCTTGGCCATCTGAGCAGCATCTTCAGCATCTTTCCCAGACACACTCAGGAATGTCTGACTACCCTCCACAGAGCCCTCAGCAAGCTCCAAGCAAGTCAAATTACCTTAACACATCTGCCGGCAGCAGTCAGATGAGCCTTTCCAATTCTCCACAGCCACCATTGGAAATGAACAATCTCTATTTCTCACAACAACACTGGGAAGGCAGCACCGTCCATAACCAACAAACACGGATCTTATGTGAATCAGACTCAAGTCAGCGTATCAAAGCACAGGCCCAATTAACAGAAACACAAAATGCTTTTTCATCAATTCAGTCACGTCCTCAGCAAACACTGTCACACCAGGACCAGAGGCAGAGCAGCATCACTCTGTCCGCTCAGCAGGTAAACACTGCAGCAGGTAACAACATCACAGCAGTAAGCTCCTGCACCAAGTCAACGTCAAGTGTCTCACTTGATGTCAACACATCACCTTCTGCTCACCCCAGCCAACTTTCTTCTTCTGTTCAAGTCAGTAGAGCTGCAGCTGGACTATCAGGGCAAACTCAAGCGTCAACCAATGTGCTGGACAATAATACTATGCTGCCATCAGAGCCTTTTAAATACCAAGAACCCAATGATTATCAGAACACCAAGGATCAGGCACCAAATGACTACAACAAATACCAGTCTTTTTTCATGTCTGGCCAGCTTCACGGCTACCAGCCGCCCGAGTGTCTGAGCAGCGGAGTAAGGCCCGTGCAAAGCTGCCAGGACTACACAGAAGACACCAGCAGCAGTGACGATGAAGGAAAGCTTATCATTGAGCTTTAGGTGAACACACACATATGCTATTTGGAGTTTTATCTACTGCAGATGTATATTTTTCAGAAGCAGATTTGATCTGAGGGCAGAAATAATATCAATGGCTGAGTTAAATTAGTGGGCAGAGCTGAAGAACCATTTTTTCTCTTATAAATATTAGGCCTATATAAAAAAGTTAACAGGCAACTTTGAAAGAATATTGTGGGTTGAAAACAAAATCATGTCTTGTCGTAACAAGTCTAATTACAAGCAGCCAAGTAGGAAAAATGTGAGCACATCCATGTTCCCAGGTTCCCATGCTCAGTATCATTAAGGAGACCTTTCAAAGGGTTTCATGTTGTCAGCAATAGGTCAGATGTTCTATGTACGTTTCCACAGGATCAATATGTTGAAATCACCCACCCACTACTTATAGCCCACTGATGTTGTACTCCTTAAAACCTACACCCTCATATTCGTGACAGTTTTCTTGACTTTAGATTAGCCTTTTAACACTGCCTGATCAAGGTGGGAATGCTGTTATTCTGCCTCATTGTTCTGTATAAAAAGAATGATTGTGGCATTGGAGGACCGAGTTGCTGTCTTTAAGCTAGCAGCAAAGGCAGTAACATCGCCAAATCGACGTCTGTGTGACAGGGAAAGCTGGCAGGATGGGGCAAGTGTGTGAATGTTATGTGTGCAACCCACTGCCGGAAGATTTAAAAGCAGGCAGCAGCAGTTAGCAGCTAACTCAGAGAAGAAGGACAGCAAACAAAATTGTACAAATTGGGAAATCAATGAGGTGCGGGACCTACTTACCCTCCGACCAGAAGACGAGATCAACCACAATAACAGGGACAGTAATTAATTGTTATTACCATATTATACCTTTTTTATTTTTCAGAAAGCGCTGCCGACGTGTATATAATATGTCACACTCAAGACCGACACACTGTTCACGTCCGCAATGCCGGCATGTGATCTAAAATCACACACCTCATTGGCATTGTGCTGCCATTGTTGGGTTCTGTTCAAAACAGAAAAGCTGGCATAATTAAAGTTCTTCATTGCGGCCTGTCGAGGGATCTCTGATATTGATATCTTCACAGTGGCTGAATGGATTTTTACCATTTAACCTGCATTTAAAACGTCACATATCCCTTCATTTGTTTGCAGTTTTAACTACGACGATAGCCTTTACCAATCCCTTAGTGTTAATGTTAGTGTATGTCAAGAGTTATAAGACTTTGGGATAACCCTGGAAAGATTACTCACTCTAATTGCCAGGACTTTTAGCTATGATATCTTCCACATGGAAAAAAGAACAGAATTTAGCCACAAACAGCTGCAAAGTAACCATCGCAGGCAGTTACAACCACTTCAAATACAATGTCAAGACTAATGTAGATGATTATGGCAACTAAAAAGGAGCAACACGCTTTACTTATTAAATACGAACATGTAACAGGATAAAATGGGCTTAGGCTTATTCTCCATTAACTAGCTGTGACTACAAAGCTAGCAGTAGGGGTTACCATCTGGGATTAATGTTGGAATAGGCTAATTGGAGGGTTTCCCATCAATCCCATTCTGCTGACATGCCCTAAATGCAACATACATGTGAGGGCTTGTCTGCAGTGCCCACAACAAGCATTTAGGCTTGTTAGGAACTTTGAATATGATTATAAAACAAAAAGAACGGCAATGACATGTTTTTGTTTAGCCAGCTATCTTTGTTAATTAACTATTGGCACCCATTTCACCAACATTTCTCTCCTTGCCTGTTAACTTACAATAAAATAAATACCTGAAATTAACAGTCACTGTTTAAGAATCACTTGCAATTACTGGAAACAGCATGGCATTGTTTTGTTAGCAGCCAGTGTGCTTTAATAGCTTCACAACACTAGCTCCCTCCTGCTTTTTGCTTGACTTCATGAGTGCTGACAGAAAGGTTGTGGCTGCCTCTGCTATTTAATCCAACCAATGAGATTACTTCTGCCCCTAAGAGATGTTGTACTACTTCCGTCCTACTCACACATGCTTACACACACACATCATCATTTGCCCTAATTTGTGTCTACCTTCCCACACTCACTCTCTCATAAACTGCACTCTGTATTATTTTGTAACCTTCCCAGACAACACCTCACCTGTGTGTGTGAATCATGTACACATGTTGCCAAATACCCATTAAGTCGATCTCTGCTGCCAATCTGGTGACCCAGGTGAAGAAGGCACTGGCTGGAGGGGCATGACCCTTTTCCCAGTCTGGGTTTTGTAATGAGTCAGCAGCTATGATAAGACACCAGCACTCACGAGAACAGGAAGTGGGTGTATGTGAACATTTCTGTACATAATTCCACAGCTATAGCTCATGCTGACTTGCTTGTCAATCCTCAGCCAATTAGTGCACATAAAACTTTTTGGACTTGGCAGGTGTATGTGTGCAGGAGGAGTGCTGAATGAGCTTTATCTCCGACGCATCTGTTCAGGCCTGTTTGTTTTGACTTGTTAGATGAGTTTATAGTGCTGTTACACATAAAGGAAAGGCCAGGATACAATCATGTGCAACTGTTTATCTGGTCAGGTTACAAGCTGATTTATTATTGTGTCACAAATATTTGTTTTGTTTTCATTTTCTAGTTTTATATTCTTGCTACAGATTGCACAAGTAAGCATCATGGACAAAACAAATGGATTCATTTTAAAATTATTGAACATCATTTTGTGTTTTCAACCATTTTAACAACAGGAGAGATAAATTAAACAGTACTCAAAAACATTTTTTCCTGGTCTGATTGTGTGGGTCTATTTTTAAATTAAACCTATGGTTTAAGGTTTAAGGTGCTTATAGATGCTGCCATAGACCTGAAATAGATCAGAGTTATCTTATGAAGTTGTTTATATGTTAGCAAACAGTTCTTTATCCAACAGTATCTTGTGTCTGGTCATCTGATCAATGTCCAACAGAGATGTGGCTGCTGGTCCAGAAGTGAAAGTTTCCCCGTATTGTATTCCCATGAGCATTGTTGTCAGTGTTACTTAAAGGGACGGTTCATCCCCAGAATCAAAAATACATATTTTTCCTCTTACCTGTTGTGCTGTTATTTAATCTAGATTGTTTTGGTGTGAGTTTTTGATTGATGGAGATATTGGCTGTAGAGATGTCTGCCTTCTCTCCAGTATAATGGAACTAGATGGCACTCGGCTTGTGGTGCTCAAAGTGGCAAAAAAAAAAACAACAACTGCTCACAAGGTTTGTGGATTATCTTGAGAAAGTGAATCATGATTTCTGGAAAGAGACACTGCAGGTTGAGTTGTTCAAATGTGTTTTTGTAGTGCTTTGAGCACCACGAGTAGAGTGGAGAGAAGGCAGACATCTTTAAGGCTGATATCTCCAGCATTTATTGACTGACATCAAAACAATCCAGATTGATAAATAGCACTACAGCTAAGAGGGAAATATGTATATTTGATTTTGGGGTGAAGTGTCGGTTCAATTTAGAGACACAGCATTCTCCTTGATAATGTAACGCTCCTCTAGGTTGTTATCAATACCACTTGTAATTATTTCAATATGTTTTCATCATCTTCTGTTCACCATTTTGACACGGCAGACGCCTCTAAATACTTCACTGCCGGTGAGTCTCTGCCTCTGTTACTATGGGAATTAATGTACGGTACACAATGAATTTTCAATAGGACTAATAAATATCAATCTTCTTTTCATCTTCTCAAAACCAAGCCAGTCCGAGATGCAGATAAGCCCAGTTGTGAATTTTTGGTAAATTTGTGAACAAAACACAGTGGCATTGTTACTGAATTTATACAAAACTGATCCAGAATTCAAAGTGAACTGGTTTCAGCTGCAAATTGTATTGTCAGTTTTCTCCACAGTGTAATCTTTAGCTTCCACCAGCCATTAGCAGCATATGTAACAGAATTTGAAGCTTAGTGGTTGGGTGTTTCATACTGAAATGCACCTTGTTGTGTTGCACATGGGCTTGTGCCTACATGTACCTTCATTACAAGTCACGCCTTTCACGTTGCTCATTTGATTTGTCATTATGAAGCATTCTGACTACAGGAGCTTTATTTATCTATTACCCAGCTATGCACAGGCCTTCCTGTATGTGGTTGAAATGTCAGTTAGATCAATTTAAAACACACAGCAATGCATGATCAATCCACTAATTGCTTTTCAGTACCCCTAAGTTGACTGTAGACACAACACCCCAACATTTCAGAACATGCCAAGGTAAACTTTGTCGTCAACAACTGTTGTCACCTTCAAACCAACCTGGTAGCATCACCACCCCCAGTATCAAAGAGACAATCAATAGTACTTTGCTTTAAGAGCGCCATAATGTTTCACTCACTCTGTGACCCACATTTGGTGACCATGTGCAGGCCCTAACCGTGTTTTACAACACAGATCAAGGTCCAGAGATTTCCGTGAATTGTGGAAAGCAAATGGTGCAACTTAAGACAGATGTCAATGACAGATGGCACATCAGGGAGTGATTTGTCTCATAACATAATTGGAGATTTTTCTTCCTCTTGTTACCATCTTGATGTGCTAAAATGGTCAAAAATATGCCAGTGTGAGTGTCACTTTAATGTCATTTGAGCCTTTTCGGGTTCACAATAGCAAAGACACGTTTTTCAAATGGACACGTCAAAACAACTTATGCTGACTGTGTTGAGCAGATGTATTCGCAGGAAGGTGCTCAGACAGAGAGCTATTCATTACAGTGTTATTCTGCCATGGTAGGTCTAAATGAGGATTCATTGATATGTTTTATTACAAGGTGGCTGCTCCGCAGTAACCTATCTATAATAATTTGGTACTTTGCAGCATTAGTGGTGAAAGCAAACAAATCAGTCTACACACTGTGAAATTCTCTTTTTTCCTCTGAGACTTTTTGTTTTTTGGGTTTGGAATTCATCGTTAGTCTTGCTAGGAAAACTTAAGAGAAGTCACTGCTGTTTAGGTTCAGCAATATTTATAGGAAAAGGCTCCAGGCCATAGAATTTGAAGATTGAAATGTTGAAAAAAATCCATATAATTTCCATTTATGATAGGCGTCCCCTTTTACATTATGCACTTCATTTCATCTATAGTCGATATTGAAAAGAATCAGAACAGCTTCAAAGTCTTGTAAAACATGTTTAGAAAATATCCATAAAAAATTATTATTGAATTGAAAAATGTTGTGATTCTGCTGTATATAACTTCATTTTCATGCGTTCTTCCTGTCACTATCAACAAGTAGACTCAAAACAGTGAGTTAACAGATGAAGACAGCAGTACCATGTTTTTTTCTGTAAACCTGAGCACTGCCTTGGAAAGAAACTATGTATTATATATGTATTATGAAATCTGGCAGAGACCAGAGAGGAGCTACATGGTGCTTACTCTGCATGAGTGAATCTAAATTGCTGCATATCCTTGTTGAAATACTGCCACTATGTCGACCTCGCTATAAGAAGAATAATGTTTATACAGAGAGTTCCTATAGGGTTTCTCTGTGTCGCTGAAAGGCAGTTACAAAAACTCTGACTTAATGACCTTACTGCACAGGTGAACAACCAAATACAGCAAGCTACTGTTGTTTCTCATTTCCTCTAAAAAAGTAAGGACAGAGATTTTCTTGCCTGGACCTATGACAAGGTGGAGCTGTTACTGAAAGAAACATGTATAGTATATGTATAGTATAGAGTATAAGGTGGTCAAGACGGCGGAAAACACAGATTGGGAGTTGCTACAAAGCAAATACATAGACATCTACATAACACAAGTTAAGCATTTTTAAACAAAAACCTATTAGTGTGGATGTAGTTGTTGACTTGTTACGTAGATGGGCCATGACAAGCTAAATTTTTTAGGGTCCTAATGCTGTTTACAAAGTCAAGAATAGACAATGAACCTCATATTTTAGGCTACATGAACAACATGTTGCATGCTGTAAAACAAGTGCATGCTTGACTTAAAAGGTACTTTTACAGTCATAGAACTACACACAATTAAGCCCTTAAAACTCTCTGTCTCTAACTCTGCAATCACTCTCAGTGCCCTCTGAGCTAATAACTGCTTTAAAGGACGCTCTCGAACTGCTTCAGATTTGATAACATAATTGAAGAGCTGAACAGCCACTTATTCTCACTCAGCTTGACTCGATTTGAGTCGTGGTGGCTTCTGTCACAGCAGCAGGTCAAACCCTGTCCCACTTATTTGGATAAGTAAATACACATTAAAAGAAACTTCATGCAGTTGGTACATTGGTATAAATACACAGGCTTTGGCTTAATATTGAAATGTAAATGCTGGCAAACAAAGTTGTGTTTTCCTGGAAAAAAATGTTGCCAGTGACCATAATCTAAGATAATGGTTGACAAAAACATTGTTTATAGCTTTATGGTGAGAAAAATACAACTAGCAAGTTTGACTTTTTATACAGTCATGTTATAGTAGATGGTAGAATATAAACCATTCCAGCTAAAATGTTAAAGACTACAATTTTATTGATTTAATAATTTACAACTTATAAACCACAAACCCAAAGTTATTATATTGGGAGATTTAGATTTTCATTAAGATCCCAGATAGCAGAAAAAACCTGCTGCTTTTTACAAATCATCAGAAAAACCTGCAGACTTATATCAATGAGGCGAGGGCGTCTTCGGCAGAGAATTACAACACATTGGTAATAAGCTGCATTAGTTTCTGATTTAGAAGTTTGTGTTTGTGATCTGTATCATGATTGTCATAACTATTACTGCCACAGGTTTATGATATGTTGCAAAACAGCAATTTTTCCATGCATGTAGAAGGAAAGAAGGGAAGGAAATCACACAAGCTGAACAATATAACACTCTGTAAAATATTACCTACAATTTTTATATGACACTTTTTGGTAAAATATCAAGCTATCAAGATTTTCATGATAGTTAATAAGCAAGTAAACCTATACACATGTAAGCCCACCTATACAGACCTATAACATACAATACAATGCTGTGGTGAATGTGTGGTTACATTTAGGCACAAAAACCACTGGGTTATGGTTAGGAAAAGATCATGTCTTGGCTTAAAGCAACCATGTTTGACGGCACAAAACTTGCTGAAAAGCCGGGACGGGTTGATGAAAAACATTTGCGTTTAGTGGCTCAAATGTTGCTGGGAAATGCACAAAGGTTAGGTAAAAACACCAGGGATGGGTGGCTCAAACGCTGCTAGGAATTTGAAACTCACTGCAGGAGTGTGTATTTTTGGAGAAAGGGGTCTTTGGAGCAATGGGTGTTTGCTTTCGGGATAATGAGCTGTCTCGGAAAAGGGCTGTCAGTCCAGTGGGACATTTTTTGGAATAATGGGGCTTTGGAATTTTCGGGCTATCGGAACAAAGGCATGGCACAGTCATTTACTCACTGCCTCAGTTGTCCAAGGGTTAATCTCACCAAGTTCACTTCAGGTTTTCAGACTAATGCAACAACACTTACAATGGCGGCGAGGACTCCACAAAGGGCAAGTGCTGAGGTGAAGTCAACGAGGTCATGTTGAACAACCAAGAGGAGCAACGTAGGAATTAAAAAAAGTCACAACTAGGCCATTCGGTTTATCACCATACTGATAGCATCCTTTATTTCACCACTGTTGGCCGATTGTACTAAAAAGCAACAATCGGACGACAGTGGTATTGGTATACATTTATACATATATATATAACTTTCTTCTACTGCTTCTGAGCTCTTAGGTGTGTGCATGTTTTCATAATGGCTTTTTGAAAGTTTCTGGTAGTTCATGTCACAGCAAATTAAAATGTGGCACCTGTGAACTAAAAACAAAATAACTTTAGTAAAATGACTAAATAACTTACCCATGACCTGGAGTCACAGCCACAACTGTGTCATTGACAGGTTAAGATGACTGATGCGTTTTTTCTTTGCCATCAATTTTTAAATGACAAAGATTTATTTTGCAGCTGATTGGTGCAGTGGGTACTGTGAATTGACATTTATGAGCTGCATACCAAAAAGACTTAATCACTCTTTCAGGTTTCATCATGTCATTTTTTGAGAAAGAGTCATTTGAGTTCATAATGCAGAAATACACAGAAAAATTTGGAATTGTGCACTCTTATTTTTTTATTCTTTCTCAGGACGATGTCAAAATCTGTAATGGCTGCTCTCAACATGGCTGCTGGTGGACATTGCAACAAGTGGAGATTTGGGGAAAGCCAGGTTTACACTTGTGTTAGACACTTGGTAAATATTCAAATCAGTAACATATCTGTACAGTTATTATTTTAGAATTGTCATAGTTGTCATTCATTCATTCAGTTTGGTTGTTTGTACATTATATTTTAATTCTGCGGTCATTTCAGATCCAAGCACACCCACTGCCTGCCCTCCCATCAGTAGATTCACTTCACCTGCTAATCCTCCTCACTCACCTGTTCCTCAGTCCCTCATTAGCTCCCTCGTACATATACTGGTCCACGACATCCACTAGCTCTCTGTCAGACTGTGTTTGTGCTACATGCCTCAGGTTTCCTGCATTCTATTTATTCTGTTTTTGATCCTGATCTACCCTGCCTGTGTTTTTCAGATTCTCCCTCATCCTTACCCCTTGGTACTGTGTCTGGCTGCCTGGATCTAATAAACACATTTTACATCTGTTTTTTCTGTCTTTGAAGTGTGACAAAAGTATATGCAATCCCAATGGTATTATTGTTCTGATTGTGAATGTGTGCTGGTCCATTTTAATGCAGTAGGATTGTCATTTCCCCTTTCTGCTTTTATGAGCACTTTGTGGTATTCTGATATTTTTATAATGCACACAAACAAGAACACTGTGCTCTCTTTAGTAATTTGCAAGAACACGGTAAACTGGAACTGCAGTGTGATGATAATGAGGACACGATGAGCCTGTTTAGACCTGCTATGAAGACGTGTTTTGGGCGATCCGATCACAAGTGGATAACGCTGAATATAAGTGTAAAGTACCATCAAGGCGCATTGCGATGCAATCACTCAGACCACTTGCCAAGGTGGTCTGGGATGCATTTGATCATAAATCTTTTCTGGTGTAAACACTAATGCGTCCTGATGCTTTCCTGACAAGGACTATGTCATCCATGCAGGATGTGATGATTGTTTCGGTGACAGTGCACTAACACTCTGTAACTTACTCCATCATATGTCAAGTTGGACAGGTACTGCATGATCATCTATCATCTCTCAGGAGACATGCTGAATTTTGCTGAGAGAGATATCTCCAGCTGAACATGACAAGCAAACATGCGACTGAGCAGCTAGCAAAAGTGTGGACACAATTACAGTGCATGGGGCAGAAACAAAATCTGAACACAAGTGGTCAACTGGAGACGCATGATAGGCACAGGTGTTAACATGGATGTGTCTCCTATGTATCGAGTCCATTGCAACAAAGCAACGTTTGGCTTTGGCTAAGGGTTTGTGTATTGTGCCACTTTAAAGACTGTGTGTGCTAGTGCTTCTAACAAGAATCAGTAGCTGTGCAGTAGCTTGTTTTTCTGCTCAGGTTGGCGTGTGTGTTTTGTGCTACTGAGTTAGCTACTAATGAGACTCGATTGCCTCACAAGGGAGGTAGGTGGGTGGGGTGGCACTGCAGTGGTATTTGGGTGGGTAGGGTGTGTCAAGTGGCATCCACATGAATGCCAGGACCCAATGTTTCACAGCAGAACATTGCATGAGGATGAAAAAGGCCAAAACAAATAAAAAAATGAACCTATTTTTGGCACCAATGATGGTTGACAGCAGACTTTTTTACTTTTTTATAGCAGAAAAATCTTTTAAATAGTAACTTTTATCTGATTTCCTTTTTGGTGTGCCCTGATATTGGAAATTCTGTTTACTCACTAGCATAACATTGAAATGGAATAAAGCCTTTGTCAGTAATTATTTATTACATGCATGCTTTTCCTGCTGTGACAAGTCAAAATGTCTGCTGAGAGAAAGACCTTTTGGTGAAGCCAACACTAACAACAGAAAGGTTGGGGCTAATTAAACATCATGATTTATGTGGCGTATTTATCAGCCATTTAAAATACTGACTTTAGGAACGTTCATTAAAGTTAAACTGAACAGTTCAGTTCAGTGAAGCTGAAGTTTTGTAGACATCAAAGACACAAGGCCCTCCCTCAACACTGACAGAGAACCTGAGAGCAAGATAGCCTCCTCAGTTTTGCTTGATGAGCACGTAATATTTTTCTTGTCAAGCTACCCGTCAAATGTGTGACCTTTGTCCATTACATTTAATATTCCTGTGTGACAATATTTTGCAAACGTGAACTGTGAAAGTCTTGTTAGCAACCTGGTCTTGCAGTAGTGTATGAAATGACCATGATCTCTTAACACTGCACCACTTACAGGGAGGTGGTATGTAATGTATTAAAATTACAGTGTATGCCACCACTATAAAAAACAATGCCAACAGAAATTCAGTAAGGATCCTTTTTCATGGTGGACACACACATTCCTTGGACAACATCCCGCATTAGGTAAGAAAGAGCCAGAAAGTTTACTTAGGGTCAGAGGGAGCGGTGGTTGATGGGTCAAACAAACACAGGACTTTCACTCAGAAGACTCGTGTCTGTGTCCTAAACATATTCTTACTCTGATCTTGTCACATTTCATTTTGTCATGGACCTTCCATGTCTAGATGCGTCATGAAAGGTACCCTTGGTGCGTCGGTTGTTGAGGTTCTGCATCAAGCTATGCCTGTTACATGCATTGTCTTCTTTCAAAATACCCTTTTCACAGGAAATTTAACGTTTACATACAGTCTCTTTTAAAATAAACGCACTACATCAGTACAACAACACGACTTGACGTTTTTTTCCTCTAATGTGAAGCACGTGGTTGGGTTTAGTAAAAAAAAGAACAGGGTTTGGCTTTATAATCTTTCAGAACATGAAAGGTCAGTGTTTGTTGGATCCACCTATCAACTCTCCCACCCACCCTACTCGGACTTTCGCCGCCTTAACTTTTGTTCTTGTCCCGCTGCGTTTCTCTGTGATGCTGCCAAGCACCATTAAACTATAAGGGTGACTGGCCGCGTATCATGCCGACATTAAAGGACACCTTTTGACTGTCACTGCCCAAGCGCCGGATTTCGACGACTTTGGGGTAAGGCCGGGTAGGTTTCCTATATGAAATCCAAAGTCAGTGTTAATTGTCTTTTTTACTTTATCTGGTTATGTACTTTATGACCGAGTGTTATGTGATGTGACATAGTTACGTGACGTTATGATGTACTTACATCCTACATCCTACTAAACCTGACCAAGTATTATTTTTTCCCTAACCTTTTGCAACGTTAACTACATGTTTAAAACTGTGACTGTTTGAACTGACTTTCTATTGGCATTGTTAATGTGGTACCAGCACGATTTTAACAGAGTACACTGCGGCATCACATAATGAGATGCTAAGAGGTTGTGGTCATTTCATGTATTTTAATGAGGTCAGGGGCCAGATCCAAGAAACTCTGTGTACATTCATGACGAAAACTGTGTGCAGAGGCACACAGAGGCAGAAATATGCATACAAACAATTTCTGCAAACCATCACTGCGGTAAAATCTGGATCATTATGATTATTAAACATACAGACTTTTAAAGTGCTTCATAAGATTACATTAAACGATCACTAACAGGGAGATGAATGTAGATCAAAATACTGATGAAATGTGTAACTCATAAATTATTGAAAATTAAATGTATAAATGCGCCTTTACTGGTATTTTACAGGACACTGTATAGCCTGCAATAATAACAAAATAAGTGAAGATTGGCTGACAACCAAAGAACAATGTTAACTGTCCTTCAACTTATATTGAATCCGCTCCTTATCATATCGCCTGCAGCTATCCCAGCTAGAACTGTGTGCACGCCTGGTGTGCAGAATGCATGAGGTGCACACATTCTCACCGCACATTCTTCCTTTATAAATACCAGTTGTGTGGGAAATGGCGTATGCATGGTTTTTATGTGTACATATTGTTAATGCATCTGGCTCCAGGTTGCTTGTGAGGCATGTAAGTACTTGTTCCAACATGAAACAGGTCAACTTTAGTTCCACTGCTCATTTTTCACCCAGGTCATGTGAAAACTTTCCCTTCTATGACCCCATGAGGTGCCAGCCCCGCAGTTTGAGAACCACTGGGTTAGCTTATCATGCAGTAATGTTGCAAAACACTGAGTATGATGCAGCGCTTAAAAAGTTGTTTATTAACTTAATCTTTGCCTTAACGTCAAAATTAAACCTCCTGAAGACCTCATGCCTAACTCCAAACAGAGCTTTTTTTATTTTTATTTTTATTTTGTGTGATCATTGCTCCTTGATGTCATGGCTACAACTGCGACTAGACTCCCTTTAGAGTTTCAAATGACTTTTACATGACTTCTGATAAAACTTGACAACTTGACTGGCATTCACAAGAGAACACAAGACTTTGAGGGTCCACCATTGGCGCCCCATTCTCTTCACAGATGACATCATCCTGCATAACCGGTTTGGCCGTGGGTCAGTGATGGTCTGTGGAGGCATATCCTTGGAGGGTCGCACAGACCTCCATGTCATAGCCAGCGGTACCCTGACTGCTGTAAGAGACCGGGATGAAATCCTCAGAGTGATTGTCAGACCATATGCTGGTGCAGCGGGCCCTGGGTTCCTCCTACAGGGCAATGCACCTATTGAGCACCTATGGGACGCTATGTATTGGTGCATCGAACTCCACTAAGTATTGCCACAGTCTGTCCAGGAGCTCACTGATGCCTTGATCCAGGTCTGGGAGGAGATCCCCCAGCACAGCATCTGCCAACTCATCAGGAGCATGCCCAGATGTTGTCGGGGGTACGTACAGGCACACGGGGGTCATACACACTACTGAGTCACATTATGAGGTATATTGATATTGATATGAACTAAATTATGTCCTGCAACAAAAATCTACTCAGATGGGGGGGGGGTCTGTATTCTTATATCAATACAGTGTATTACATCAGTAGATACCCAAACAGGTTTACAAGGCAGATTACCAATTTCTATGTACAAACAGTAGGTGTTAGACCAACAAATTAAAGGAATACATGAAATTGAGCATAGTGTTAGTTCAGGCAGGACACTATGTCAAGCTCAGCTCACATCCCAGCTACATCAGTTGATCTCACACAGCTTATCAACTGATGGAGCAGCTGATCGATCACATGATTCCTTTCTATGCAACCAATTGTTAAATCTCATTCAGGGTGCCGTATTTAAACTGCTCTGGCCTGCCTACTGTTGCTGCTTCCTCTGCCAGTCACTTTGCAACCCACCTCCACCCCAGCTCCTCCTTCTCATGTTGTGTCTGACTTGTCAGTGTCATTTCTATTTGTCATTGTTGCTGGCCTATTCTGTTCCCAGGGGGGCTTTGCTGCTGCTCTCCCTGCCTTAGGCTTTCCATGTAGGCACATGGAAGGGCAGGGAGGGTTTGCCTCTCTGCCTCAGGCTTTCCTCGTTTGCACGTGGAAGGGGGGAGGGGTGTGCTCTCTCCACCTTATGCTTTCCATGTAAACGCGTGGAATAGGCTTTCTGCATAGGCCTGAGGAAAGGCAGAGAGGCCCCAGAACAGAGCCATACTGCCAAGTAAAATACTGCAAATGGAAATAATGTTTTCTTTTTGTGTGTGTTTTATTCAGTATAGTTTCCAAGCTTTAGAGATAAAACTCGTCCATACAGTCAGTCAGTCCAACTTCTCATTACCATCAAACCAAAACATTTCAAGATTTTTGTTTTGCATTCTTACAAAGGTGTACGCAGTTTATCATAAAGAGTAAAAATGTGCACTCATAGCACGGGCTGAGATGGTCACAGGGCTCACTGAAGTGTGTACTGCTGCGTCCTGCACTCACACCCACACTCGTCTAAATGAAATAGCAACATAATAGCATTTTGTTGTGTTGTAACACTTGATTCAGAGTGACTCATTGAGATATGTCATATAGCTATTTATTTCTACTCTACTGATTTATTACTCCCAAATGTTCCTGCAAATGTTTTTTCAGTCTTATCGAAGCAAAACAACATTTCATTGTGAAAGTAGCCAAGAGTAATAGAATAACAGAGTAGCACTTGATATAGGAATGAAAAAATGTGTCAGAGTACAGCATGGAATATGAGTTTTGCACACTTGTGCTGTGTGTCAAAGGAGTAGTTTGACATATTGAGAAATACAAGTCAGATGAGAAGATTGATGCTACTCTCATGTCCCTGTGCCAAATAAAGAAGCTGCCAGAAGCCAAATATCTTAGCTTAGCATACTGAAAGCTGGGAGAGGTGCCTCTGTCAAAAGCTGAAAGAATTTTTTCCTCCAGCAACTCTAAAGCTCACTAATAAACACGTCCTATTCCATTTGTTTAACCTGTACGAAACCCAAAATGTATATAAATGAAACACTGTGGTTTTACAGAGTTATGTGCTGGACTTTTTCTTGGCTGAGTCAGTGAGTTCAGAATTAAGCAGACTGATGTAACTGAACATATGAGATATTGATAGATGTTTTAGAGGTGCTGGTATGTGGGTTTTGTTATTCAGCTATTCTTTTAATTTAAACTTGCATGTACCTGTTCATTTTGACCCAATCCTGCAAAAGTAACAGTTCAAATGTCTCCAACATGACTAACACATCTGTAACTACAGCTGTATTTAAAAGAGAACAGATTCACATTGTTGATCAGAAGAAAAGAAATCTTCTGTTTACAAAGATCTCTGACGGAAAGGATTGAAAGGTGTTGACCCAGCTATCTAAACAATTCCAACAAAAAACTCTGACATGAACTTTGACCCTTATACTACTCTTAACTAACTGCACGGACTGTGAAACTACGTTACACACGTGCTGGCAGTTTATTGAATGGTTATTGATTATTGCTTGAAGTCCCAGACTGATTAATACCTCTGCTGCAAACGCTTCATTCCTTATAGTGACTGAGCGCTGACGGTGTCTCATGAGAGTTAAGAGGGTTAGAATAATTTTGTTATTCATCACACCCGAGCTGAGTGTGGGCAGGATCTGACTCAGGAAGAATCACAAGTTTGGATAGAATACAAAAACCCATTACTGTGTGTATGGCCCTTGCTGTGATGGGATCACTGACACCATGTATTTCATATTTTCTAGAAAAATAACTTATTCTCTGCCTACTTATTACTGTAGGATAGCACAGAGAGGCGTTGCATTTATCAAAGAAATGGAGACAGACTTCTCTACCTTTTGATTATGACCTAGCATCTTATTATCAGAAGGCATATCTCTCGTGGATGAAAAATCATCTTGTAAATTAAGAACAGATTTTCTTTCCTTGTAGTTAATAGATAAAGACAATAATTTAAAGTCCACGACCTTTGCAGCTTAAACATCACAAGCTCTAAAGAACGGGTGAATCGAGTGGCTGTGCTTAGTCCAGACATGGCATGAATATCAGAAGAATACAGAGGACTGAATGATGTAGGTTTACACAAAGACTCCGAAACTCTCATCTGTCATCAAAGTTTTTGGAAATGGTGTTGTTTTTCACATCTGTCAAATGCCTTTAGTGAGCTGTTTGACCAAGAAGCAGTAAAGAAAACATGATGTAACCTGTGGGACACATCTGCAAGAAGAGAGAGTAGGTCAGAAGTGTATGGAAGCAATGTCCTTCTTGAATGACAGATAGAAAGTAACATTAGTCTGTCGAGAAATGCACAACTAGCAATGATGATGCTTACAACAGAGTGTAATCGAATAGCCGCACAGTATCATTTCATAATACAGAAAGCTGTGATGTCAAATGGAAGATGCTGGCAGCAGCCTGAGGAGGAGTAGCAAGGGAGCAAATGTGTCTTTACATTTGACCTTGTATTGTGGATTCTCGCAATCGAATAGCACAATAAAAGACGCTGGACTCAGTGTGCAAGGTTTCTGTACGTGACGGTTTTTATCGAAAGACATTAAAATCAAACAAACAAACAAAAAACGTATATGAAAAATATGACTTGGTGTGCAAAGGTCTTTACAGTAAATACAAGCACTGCCACACTGGTAAAATTTCTTGAGAACTGTAGTATTTAACCATGCTAATGGCATTGCTCAATGAATGGCAAAGGCACTCTGTCGATACACCACATTGGTCCAGAGTGAAATACCTTGACAGCCATTGGATTGATTGCCATGAAATTTACAGCAGACACTCAAGGTCCCTAAGAGGATACATTCTAATGTTGATGATGCACTTACCTTTCCTCTATAGCGCCACCAGCAGGTTAAAGTTTCACTTATGCTGTGATATACACCAATCAGCCAAAAGATTAGAACCACTGTTGGGTAAAGTGAGTAACATTGATCATCTCGTTACAATGCGATGTTCCCCTTGGGAACTTTTAGTCCTGAAATTCATGAGGATGCCAGTTGATGTGCTCCACCCACCCAAACACCTCTGCAGATCAAGTATTGCTCCTCATGGCAGGAGCACTCCCTGATAGCAGTGGCCCCCCAGCAGGAAACTGCTCAGGCATGGCCCAAAGAACATGACAAAAAGCAAAAGGCATCAACCTGGCCTCCAAATTCTCCAGATCCAAATCTAATCGAGCATCCATGGGACATGCTGGTACCTCAGAGGTACCCCTACCCCACGGTAGGGCCTCCCTGGATCAGACTTGTCTCTGACATGTCAAGGCATGGACGCATGACCTCTGGAAGGTGTCCTCTGTCCTGTGGTGTCTGGCACCAGGGTGCTAGCTTCGGATAATCTAAGATCTGTCAGTTGTGAGGTGGGGTACCAGCACTTCCCAAGATGCCCAATCAGATTGGGGTGTGGAAGATTTAGAGGTCAGGTCGACACCTTGAGCTTTTTGTCATGCTCATCAGGCCATTCCTGAGCATTTTGTGGTGTGGCATGGCGCATTTTTCTGCTGGGGGCCACTGCCATCAGGGAGTACCACTGCAGTGAGTGGAGGATACTTAGCTCACAGTGGTGTTTGGGTGGGTGGAGGGTGTCAAGTGGCATCCACATGAATGCCATGACCAAAGGTCTCCCAGCAGAATATTTCATTGTAACAAAATGCTCAACGTTACTCACTTCATCCACCACTGGTTTGAATGTTTTGGCCAGTCGGTGTATATTTGTGCGTCTACTTGATGGATTGGCACAAAATTGGGTACAGACATCTATGGTGCTCAGGCCATGTATCCTGCTGACTTTAGTGATTCTATGAATTTTCCTTTAGTGCCACCATGAGGTTTTTATTGAAATATTTCAACTGTGGGATGGACTGCTGTTAAAATTAACTTTGAATATGGATATAAAACCCCAGTAGCATCTGCTTCACAAAGACAAATGAAAGAAACACTCGACAAGAGACTGCACTGAGTTAGAGATGCTGGTGGAATGTAGGGCTGCAACAATAAATCAATTAGTTATCAACTATCAAATTAATCACCAACTAATTTGATAATCGGCTGATTCAAGCTTCTTAAAAATGTGAATATTATCTGGTTTCTTTACTCCTGTATAACAGTGAACTGAATATCTTTGGGTTGTGGTCAAACAAGACATTTGAGGACAACATTTTGGGCTCTTGGAAACACTGACTGACATTTATCACCATTTTTTGCCATTTTACAGACTGAACAACTCTGATTAATCGAGAAAAATAATCCAGAAATAAATCAACAATGAAAATAATCATTAGTTGCAGCCCTAGTGGAACAGCGGCTACAAAGAAAGCGGTGTCAGGGCTTTGAATCTATATATAGCTCCTCTGTCACAGAACACATACCTAGTCATTTACAGTGATCTATAGTTAAAATAATTATAGTCATTAGAAGAGTTATTTTCCACACAGCAAGTATTCTTTAGGAACTAAATATAGACTCAACCTATACAGAGATATGGGCAGCTGATATTCACATAGTAAGGGTTCATTGCAGGATTGCTTAACAGTGTTAATTTCCCGTTGACTGATAAGCATGACTCACATTGCAAAATTGGATCCCAGTAATGAAAAGCCATCATGTCAAAACATTTCAGGACATTGTTTTGGTATGTTTTTCATGCCTCAACAAGATAAATACCTTCACACTGAGTAATCTGTGGTTGTGTCTGTGTAAGCCTGGGTATGATTATGTATTATTTCTAAATACACTATATGGCCTTATGTTTAATGTAACCGTTAATGTGGCCTTACTGTCTGGTCCAGTCAAAGATTTATCACTGTGGTCACGACCACACAGGTTCTAACTACTGACTTTAGAGTCAATCAATAGACAAGTGCTGAGACGGTCTGATGGGCCCCATACCAAGTGTTTTGCTAAGATTATTTTCCCATTGGACCCATGTGAAATGGGGGCTCTAATAGCAGGCCATGCATTCATGTTTTTCAAGGTAACCTATGAGAGACATTCCTTATCACCCAGCGAGCGCTGCACTCCAGACATCATTACGCCTGTGTGTTTTCTGTCAAAACATCACAAGGCTCCAGGGCAAGACGCTAACTGACAGAAAATAAATGCAATTATAGATAAGATCTACAAATCCTCCATTAGTGAAAATGCAGTTCATAAATGATTGTGAAGTGTGGAATTACAAGGTGTTTGGGTAAAGTTTGAATCGAACATCTCTTGACCAACCATTACTATTCTGACCTCCATAACAACACATTCTCACTCTGACCTCATCACATATCAATGTCTGGTCATGGACTTTCCACGCTGACATATGATGTTGGTTGTTGACGTTCTGGGATGCCATGTCAACTTCAGCCTACATGCATGGTCTGTTTTCAAAATACACGTCTGTTTTCACAGGAAATGTAAAGTTAAATAACACACACTACGTATAACACTGCACATTTTTCCTTCAACAACAAACACATGTGGTTACACTTATGTTAAAAAGAACAGGGCTTGGCTTTACAATCATACAGGAAGTGAACAACGGCCTCCCAGGTGAAAGTTGATGGTTGTTGGACCCATCACTCAGCCCTTCCACCCATCCTACTCAGACTTTTGACCTCTTAACTTACAATGTTGTCCCTCTGCGTTTCCCACTGATGCTGCCAGGCACCATTACTCAATGACTGCAACTGGCCACATATCATACCAACCTGATAGAACGGCTTTTATCGTTAAGTATCTGGAGCAGGAAGTCACTACCCAAGCACCAGTATTAGATGACTTCGGAGTGAGACTGGGTTGTCCATAATTAAATTTCATTCCAGGCTTGCAACATTAGTTTTCTCTCAGTGATCTCAGGTTTAAAACAAACATAGTTCTGGCTTTACGTTACTGCATTTGATGCTGATATCCTTCACTTTCCTAAAATTGGAGATGTTGGAGATCGTTTTTTAGGAACACAACAAAAACCCATGAAGCAGTGCTGGGGTTAGAGGTGTGAAAATACGGACAATGAACAAAACAACCAAGCAGTCTGTTGGGATACTACAATATTTGAACACGATCCAAGGCTAACTTAGTTCACCTTGAATATAACTTCACGGAAATTACAGTTCTGTCACTCAAAGGACAGTTTTCTGTATTTCTTCCACCTGTCTTTTATTAGCCTCACATTTCCTGTGGTACCTCTGAAATATGTGGCCTCATTAGACCTCCAGTTAGGACTGACACATGGTAAGCATGGGGGAAATTAACCACATAGCAGGAGCTTCATGTGGTGTTGGACATATGGAGTGTCCAACACAGGAGACACTTATGTGTATCTGGTTGTGTGTGAATAGTAGAATTTGTTATAAACACACTGTTATGCCATTTTGTCAGTGTTTTGTGAGGGTATGGAAATGTATCAGTAAGAAGGAACACACGTGTGTGTATGTGTGTTTTCGTCAGGCTGCGTTCATTTCTACGAAGTGTGTTTTGGTAGGTGAGCAGGCAGATCTGTCTCTGTTTTTTGTCTCTCAGTTATTATTTAAGCAGATAGATCAGATAACAGTGTCATTAAAAGGGCTTCCTCTTGGCTTTGTGCCCTATATAACATGTACCATATAACATTAACCACAGCTTTGCCCTTTAATTATACAGACCAGCCCCAGGGAAACCCCTACCAGGCTATTTAAAAAAATAGTGACAAGTATCCATTGCAGTGTTTCCCCTATAGACTATATCTAATGTTTGTTAACGCAGTAGCCAAGAGGGAGTAAACAGATGCCAAAGCTGTTGCCTAGCAACAGAATAACAATGATATGGTCTACATTCATTCTGTTGCAGCGCTGCTGTGAGTCGATGAACGAGGCAACGAGTGTCTGTTATCTAAACTGCTAAAGTTAGGTGAACTGGTAAAGTAAAGATAATATAGTCAGTTAAGATTTCAAACTCTCTGTGGTGAACGACATGCTAATGTACTGATGTTTTCTGTTTTCTTAGCTAAACTGAAGGTCTAATGAGTCCCCCCAAGGGAAGGGAATAACTAGCCTACCAATTATGCCTACAAATACTTCTAAAGCCTACGGATTACAGTAACATGCTGTATCTAGTTTGTTTTAGCCACACACAAATTGAAAAAGGAAAGACATCAGGTTCAGGTTCAATATAGAGCAGTACTTATATCCTGATAAACAACAGCTTTGTGTGTTGACTATACAGTGGGGACACTGCACAGAAGTGCTGAGCAAAGAGATTGTTAAGACGTAGTCAAGAAACAGTTACACCATGCAACTGTGTCTAAAACCACAAATTGTAATTTTTACAATTTATGACATTTGCAGAGCCAGACCTAATACTAAACTAAAATAATTTACTCCTGCCTCAAGCTCTATACCTAGTTCAGGGTTTTCCACGCATTCATTTAACAGCATCTGCCGCCACATATTGATTTTTTATTTTTGGAGCTGGACCGTTCATTTGTAACGCTATTGTAATATATATGCTGTTTGGTTCTTCATTGCACCACAGTCTCAGAGTGCAGAGCATACTTCGGATACAGACACAGCAGTGAAAGTGAATTTAACCATTCACTAGCCTCTGCAGCAGCTGCTCCTCTCATCCATTATGATCAATTATCCACCACGCAGCTCAAACTCCACAAACTGATGCTGAGGAAAGAAAGAACTCATGAAGAGTTCCACCTGCGATTCGTTCACAAACCTCAGAATTTAGAGAGAGCACAGAATGGTAAAATGGAGTGAGTGCATAAAAGGCAGAAATTGGGGCATAAAAATCACAGGAACACAGGAAATTAAGCGTTTGATGCCAAAATTTGCTGGCAGAGGACCCTCAGACTTCCTGTTTCATGCCCCCCTACCTCCACTGTGGGAAACACTGCAGCTGAAGCACAGACAGGGAATGATATGATTCTCAGCAAGAAGGCATATTTCTTGCTGTTACCCATGAATCCTTGTGCAATCATGTGAGCTAAATCATGCATTACTTATCCACACGGCGAGTTGAACTAGTAAGTACTAATGAAACTTATTGGCCAGTCAGCTGTATGATTATTCCAAGTGTAGATATTCTCGAGAGCCACCATGGATTGTTTTGTCTTTTTCAAACAAGAGACTCTTCTCTCACCTCAGAAACCACCAGAGAAAGTGCAGAAGTCGAGGCTAATGCTCCTGCTAACTTAGCAGCTAAAGGCAAGGACAAGCAAGAGAAGACCAACTAATATTCAGAGAAAGCAGTTGAGGGTCCCTGCTCTCTCTTTGAGCTAGGGGTTCCTTGACCTGAAAACATTCAAGACCCTTATAAGTGACTGTACAACAGTATCAGTGTTGTGAACAGAGCAGGGCAGGCAACCTGGTTTTAGATCTAGGATGTAAAAAAACACAAAGCAGTGTTTTTTCAAGGGCAGGAGACTGTTTTATGTGACAAACCTGCATATGGGTGTGTTGTAGACCGCAGACACATCAACCTGCAGCAAAGATGACCTGTGGGGCCTTCATTATTCCCAAATCTCTCAGTGCAATTTCATGTTCCCTTCAAGTACTCCACCACAGAGCACACAGCAGACACTTGAGAGCGTTATTCAATTTTGCCCAGAGCCACAAACCACCAGTGCTCCTTGGCTAGAAAACCACCTGGCATCATTGGTTTTAAATAAAGAATAGTCTGGGAATATGAACTATGTAAGTAAGGAAAAGTGGTGGTTATCACTTGTTTTGGATTAAACGCTGCTGACAGCACCAATCTGCGGCAAGGCGAGCTGCTTTAACTGTTCACTGTTACTTATTTTATAGTATTTATTGCAGACAATGCCACCCAGGACAATTTTACCCTTGGGAAATTATTAGGAAGTCTTTAACAGCTGTAAAACTCCACAAGATTACCTTGTCATGTTTTACAGTTCGAAAGAGGAACCAAATGTTGTACACCAGGCAGGTTTTAAACATCAGAGAGCAGGCTTTAATGACATAAAGCTGATTCCAAAAGACAAAAACATGCAAGCAATGAATCTGAGGGAGCAGGCTGAAGTAAAACAAAGAACCAACGATAAACACAAAACAAAATTGGGAACAAACCAGGAATCGAGGAACACAGAAGACCAACATACACAAACACACAAAAGACAAGGGGAGAACTAACACTAATATACAAGAAAAGAGGGTAATAACGAGGGACAGGTGACAGTGGGACAGATGAGGAACAGGTGAAACAAATCAGCGTGAGGCAGACATCATTAAGGAGGGACACAAAGCCAGGAAGTAAAACCAGACATTATACATGAAAAGTGGACCTAAAAAATAAAACAGCAAACAGACTGAACATAATGAATAACATGAAACAAGAAAAAACCCAAATAGAAAACCCCAAACCCACAAACAAAGACCTCAAAGTAACCAACACAGTCAAGACAGTCTCGTCTAAACAGAAAAGTCAGGGAGTAATACGACAAAGAGGAGACTACGACACACATAGGTTTGAAATCACTTTATAGGAAACAGGAGTCCAAAATATGCAAATACAAATTTTGTTGAAAATGACAAGCAGTCTGGCATTATACTCCCCCACAGTGTTGAGTTAAACAAAGAAAGAATATTAACTCCAAACAATAATTATAATGATGATAACACACTAAAACACGAAAGAAATAAATCATGCACACTATAAAAGAGTGCAGAACTCTGCAAACAATGCTTTTAATTCCAACAGCTGCGTCACAGCGAACTTCAGAAGCTACTGAAAATACATGCTTTTTCTAGTTTTGACAAAGCCACAATGCGTTGCAAAGAGCAAATCAATTATTCCTGCAAAGAGGCAAAGTTATTATGAAGATGAATGTAGTGTATTTATAATAAATAAAACACAGTCACGACTCTTTTATTCATGACGTCCATAACTGGAGTTATGTAGGCTGCAGCACAACAAAGTACAACATAACAACAAAAACACAATTAAAATAGACAAAAAGAAACCATTTAACTATGTAGCCTACTTAATTACTCATGGTAGAAGCACAAATATCAAGGAAAAATGACCAAATCAACAAAATGCATAAGACTACAAAATCGGACAGGCAAAACGCTCCGCTTCTGAAATGCTCTCGACTCCGTGCAGTGGACAGAATGTGGAACGCTCCCAGCTCCCTAACAGTCAAGATGGTGACAAAGTTAATGAAAATGGGCATTTGTTCATCTTGTATCATGCCTAACTTTAGTAGATCGTAACATATTGAGTATAGGAGATTAATCTGCAAATGTTCCGGTTCAAAATGAGACCATGATGTGGAGACACTCAGAGACACTCCTCACAGAGACAAAACCTCCCAGAAACAAAGCAGCAGTTTCACCAGGAAGTGAAGGTGGAAGCTCTGACGCCTCCATGATGCACAGGCTGGTGCCTGAAAAGTGCATGAAAACACAAAAATTACCAACTGGAGGTTACAATAGAGTTAAAAAATAAGCCAATGCAGATGTACATATATATACCAGAGAGCAGAGACGCAGCTTCCCAGACAGCTTGTTGAAAGCTGTAAAAGATGCT
The DNA here is from genome assembly GCA_019142605.1 of Cephalopholis sonnerati. NCBI lineage: Eukaryota > Metazoa > Chordata > Actinopteri > Perciformes > Serranidae > Cephalopholis > Cephalopholis sonnerati. Next base: position 37,964,489 of record JAGQAX010000002.1, read on the forward strand.
AGCAAATCAGGCTGTTCTCATACACATTTTGTACATATACCTATGAAAAGTAATGTACCACAATTTGTTCATAACACAAGTCACCATGAGCCAGTAATTCATGTATAAGCCATGTAATCGCGAAGGCTGCGATCACATGACCAAGGGAGCAAAGCAGGAAGTAGTATAAAGACAGAGAGTTTAGGTACAGAGGCCGGTTGGGTGGTGGATGGGTCACATGTCACAGGACTGTCCCCGTGTGGACTGTGTGAAATCAAGTGAACTTTGAGTTAACTAAAGGTACATCGTCACCATGTTTTTTTCCCCTAAACCTAACCAGCATAACTTTACATTAAAAACATTCATTGGCTACTAATTTGTTAGATGTCATATGAACCTGCTGTTTGAGCATTTTTGGAAGATATATGAACTGTTGTGTTAGTAGATGTTGAGTAAGTGGAGATTAGTTTAGATGATCTTTTCATTCTTTGAATGGTCATTACTCTCCAACACTATAAAGAAAGATGTGGACTCATCAACAGCAAAATGCAGGAAAAGCTACACATAGCGCTTCTTTGTTAAAACGTGCACAGATGTAGGACTACAGCACATACTGTTGTCAGCTCACTTCCTTGATCTTCTTGTCTTTATAAGTACATGATACTGGCCTGTTTTTCATTTAGCTGCAGAAACCCCTGCATCTTCTACACTGTCCCCCTGCTGGTCCCTGAACCACAGTTTGGGAAGCATTATGATAGACATACTGAGGAGGCTCAGCCATCTGGCGTCAATTAAGTGACCAGCAGGTGGTGCTCTGCAGGCCATCCACAAATCACCAGAGCAACATTAGAAGCAGAATCGTCTGCTTTCAAATTAAAAGCACAAAAGAAATAGAAACAAACAAATTAGTCACAACCAAATTATAGAGGCTCTATCTTTTTCTGGGATTACAATAGTATTACTTAAAAATAAATGTATATCTTGGAAAGGTGATATATCAAGCACAGAACAGAGGGGAACAGAGAAGGGAGTAACTTGGATTCATTATCTGAGTGATGACCGCTGGAACAAGACTGTATTCATACCACTTTGTACTAAACCTTGGGGCCGTCACCTTCCACCCCGAAGGAAGAAGCTGAAATTCACTGTACAAAGCGTGGGAGTCTTCATTAAAATCCAGCCAATGATCAGCTGTAACTGTCTAGTGTTCAGGGGACAATGGGTCACCCAAAACATTAACTCTCCTCATAGCAAAGAAAACCTACCAACAAAATGTTGATGGCTTTGTATTGTATAGTAATGGTATAGTTCATAAAGGAACAGTGTGCACGATTTGTAAGGACTGCATGTAGCAACCAGCTGAAACTTCTCCTGATTAGAGGTCCTTATTTTGTCTCTGATAACTTAAGATCTAGACGTTCAGGACGTTTTCCCCAGGAGCCACAGATGTCTCTTCCTCTACTTCACAAACAGTAAAATCACTGAATAAAGCAGTTTCACGTCACAAATTAGTGTTTTTCCAGCACCACTTGTCGCTTCTAACTGCAGTGGCTGACACAAAGCAGAGCCAGTGTTTGATCTGTCCGTTCTAGGCTTCTGTAGAAACATGGGGATGATCATGGCGATCTCCACGAATAAGGACCTGCTCCCTAGCATAGCTATAAAGGGGCTCATTTTATGGTAACAAAAACACTACAATTCTGATTTTCAGGTGACTACACGCTTAAGAAAACACACTTATTATATTATATTCCTTTCAATATACCCTCTAAATCCATCTTTTTAAGGGTGTGCCTCTGTGAGTTGTGTCAAACAGGTCTCACAAATAGGTAGGAGAAATCTGTACAGCCAGTGGTGTAGGGAGTGGATGAGTGCAAATGTGCTGTAAGAGTTTATGGGTGTGGCATGGAGGTCTGCCAGCATGAACTGACTGCTGTTCTGTCTCATGTGTGCATGGAGCACACAGCGGGCTCAGGTGTGTCACATGTCACTGACTGCAGGTCTGCTGTCCTGAATGAGAGAGCACAGCACAAGTAGAGGAACCCAGCAGAGGAGCCATTACAGCTGCCAGTTAGCTATTTCAGTATGTTGTAGCCTAGTTTATTTGCTACATTGTAGTTTGCTATTTTTTAAATGAGCAAGAAAGTAAGAAAGACAGAAAGCAAGTAAGAAGTAAGTAAGAAATATAATTTTTATGTTGACCGGAAGTCAGTGGTCAACAAACCCGGACAGGTCCTGACAGGTGTAAAACCTGTCGTTAGTTTTACCGAAAACTTTTATTTTGAAAAGTGCAGCAGGAAGTCAGTGTGATGTTGCAGGTGAGTCGTCGCTGAGCTGTCAGCTCATGATAAAGCTGAGTGTGTGTGAGGGGAGCGAGTGTGTGTGTAAGGGGAGCGCGTGCAGAGCAGAGGACCGCAGCAGCTCTACAGGCTTTCAATGAGACTATAACATCACAGAGACAGACACAGGAGACGCTTTGGACTTTGGGAGCTTTTTAGAATCCTGTTTGCAGATTTTTAACTTTTTTCCTTTTTTATTCATTTTTTTTTTTTACATATTTATTTTTATATCTTGTGTTTTATGTGTGATGGCTAATGTGTCATCGGCTGATGTGGGAGTTTTGTTTCTCATCGTGGTGACTGCATCTCTGGCAAACGGTGAGTAGTGTTAGACTCCTGGGTGGTCTTTTCATTCTGGGGTTTCAATACATAATGTTCACACTGATATAGAAGAAAGCAACTAACATCAGTAAATTGTTAAAGTCTGTTCGGTATAACTGCAGTTTTTAAAACGGATTAATCATTTAGTCTTTAGACAATGTGTAGTAACTGATGTCATGTCAACAAGAGCCCAAAGTGCCAGATCAAAGATCCACAGGTAGGATAACTCATTTACAATTTACAACATTACAACACAGAGTAGAAGCAAAACATCACCTGACCTGACTTGTTTGGTGTCTTTAATGGTTACATTTATTGTCCCATAATTGAAACTGTCATCAGATGTTCAACCAATCAGCCAAGCGCTTTGTTTCTTGCAGAAATTGCATCCAGTGTTGATATTAGATCACTGAGGTTGGATCACCACTAGCAACCTTAATTTATACATTAAAAAGTAATCTTATTATAATACAGATTTGGCCATAACTGTGAAAAAGTACAGATTAGTGACAGTTGTAGGTCTCCTTTTCCTCTGCACCACCTCCACCTCTATGTGCAAATTTCCAGAAGTTACATGTAATGAAATGACAAAAAAATAAATGTAATTGGAATCAGTTACAGTTACAAAAATTGTCGTTAAATTATGTTTACTAATCAACATGCTGGTCAGTACAAAAGGGGTTGCATCCATATATTATTTTGGGTAAAAAAAAAGAAAGAAAAAAAGGTTAAATGTAGATATAACACTCATTCTGTTGCTTTGCATCAGTTGACTATGCAGGAATGTCTTCTTATGGAGTAGACTATCTCCGGACATTTATCTGCTTTATTGCCCAGATTAAAACATTTGTTAGAAAAGTAATCAAAAGGTAATTAATTAATTAAATTTATATTGTAATAAATTGCATTAATTTCATGAAGTAATTAAAGCAGTTATGGTACATTTTTAACAGGGTAATTTGTAATCTGTAACTATTACATTTCAAAAGTAACCTTCCAAACACTGCAGATATCCCAAAGTATGTTACGGTGAACCCAGTGACTCCACAGACAGACAGTATGTCCCCTCAGGCTATAGTAGACATGTAGTAATGCTATTTCAGGCCAAAGATATAACAGGAGGTCCTCAAACGCTTCTCATATTGCTGTGATCCAGCAGGTTCCTCATCGAGTAAAGATGTGAGCCAGAGGAGGGAAGTGGAAGCAATTAAGATGAACGGGCTCCTGCCCCGCGGTGTGGACGACCTCGCTGGCGTTGCCTCTCAGGGTGAAGCGAACCTACAGGGGGCCAAAAGGCGTTCAAAGAGATGCACGTGTTACACTTACAAAGACAAGGAGTGTGTGTATTACTGCCACCTGGACATCATCTGGATCAACACACCAGAGTAAGATCCTCATCCTCAATGTGTCTCTGTTATTTTAGATTCAGTTTGGCTGCAGTGCTGTTACGCAACTATCGTGCTTCTATAGGGATTTACAGAGTGTCAGTGCCCGTTATGGAGTTACTGTATTACTCATGTACTTCACTGCAGCTTATGTCTTGTCATGTCATGATCCATCCATTGTTTGCTGTAGTCATAACTCTTAATCATAGTCTGTAAGTTACAGTTGAGACTTTAAGATTCAGTGTCTCTTATTATTTGAACATTGTGTTTGCTGGAAGGCTGTCAGCACATACAGGTTTACTGTAGGAGACACAAAAATGTCAGTTATGGAGAAAGAGAGCCCTAAACTTTGAGTTAAAGGAATACTTTTCATTTTTTAATAACTGCAAGGATTTGAGGGAAGCCCAGCTCCTCTAATACAGTATATCAGTGTTTATTTAGGAAGATTTGATGTAATCCAAAAGGTCTAGACTCTGAGCTGTCAGGTATTTTAATCCCACTAAGGATTTTTGACAGTGGCCAAAAGGCAGCGGGGGTCCACCATCTGAGATGTTTTGAATGTTACTGAGTAACCTTTGAAATTTAGAAGGGGGGATCAGGGGACATGCCCCCCCCCTACCTATTACAAACATTAAAGGAGCGGAGGACCAGTATGTGCACACCCAGCATTGGAGGCTACTGTATATACAGATATACAAGCTTAACTTAACCTCTTTTCCTGGTCGTTTAGTTGTTCAGAGCATTCCCACCTATCGGTCGAAAAGCCATTGGATCATACCCACCTCCTCCTTGGTAAACCTGCTCATCTACCTACTATTACACCCACCTCATCAGCCACCACCACACCACTGCAGAGGATTTAAAAAAAACATTTACACCATAAAAAGATGCAAAAAAAAGCACAAATTGTTGCATACGAATTCAGCAGGATGCAGGAAACCCACAAATCCCCTGCATCATATGTCTCCCCCTCAATGTTGAAATGAAACCTACGCCCTTGTAGCCAAGGGCACAGTTTTCCTTAATCACACATTCAGCATTGTTGTTCCTGTAATCGCTTTTGCTTCAGATCATCTTCCTTATCTCCAAAGTTGAAACTTAACAATCTTGCACGCAGTTTACCACAGGTTGGAAACTTAAGCCCCTTTGAAGAAAATGTGGATATCTGGCATGAAAAAGACAACAACATCAAAAGCTCACCTGCATTGGAAGACGCCAACTGGTGGGGTGGGGATGATATCAAGTCATCCATCTCCTATCAGTTCCTTAATTACAAAGCTTTTGACTGAGGTGTCTGAGGTGTGGCCAGTTTTCAGCCTGCAGAGAGCAGTGCAGCAACTGTTTTCTGCTCCCACAAGACCTTAAAATTAAGTGCAAGGGCTAATGGCACTCACCATTATAAGCCATTTAAACATGTTAATGATGCATGCAGCATGCTTTGGTGCTGATGCACTCTATAAAAACCTGTACGTGTTAAACCATGAGACCAACCTCGTAAAGATCAAAGACATTTCGTGCTATTAGTAACACATTGCAGATAAAGCTGAAATTTGGCACGTCCTAACCTTCATTTATCTTCCTTTGGTACCCAGGGGTTACACCATGTGGAGTAAATCAAGCTGCAGACAGAAGGTCTGTCCTCTGATGTCAGTTGGTGTCCAAATGTATCGCACATATTGATCGCTAATGTGTCACAGAAGGTCGATAGGTCCTGCTTCGATTTAGCATGGAGATGAGTACATTTTTTGAAAAGTTGAAAGGGACCCTGAGCAGTACGGTGCAGCCCTTACATTTACTGCACCTGTTCCTGTTCACCTCTTAACCTGTTTGAGGTCTCAGCTTTCCCGTGAGCTATAAATCCATATTTACATATCTACTTGAGCAGTTTTTACTAAACATATGGCCTCAATAATCATCCTCTGACAATAGGATTTGGGCTATATTTTCATATCGCTGACGATTGTCTGCAACCAATATTTTAAAGTTCAGCCTGGATCTATTGGAACAGCTGCAGCTAGTGATTGGTGCCTCACATGGGAGCCTGTGTGTGAAAAGGTGAACATATTTGATAAGACTAAAATGAATTACTTGAGATTTTATGCATCTTAGGGGACAGCTTCTGAAATAGCTGCAGCTGTTACAGGAGGTTGACTTTAGTCTGACTATTGAAGTTTGCACGGAAAAAGACAATGTGTTTTGACTTTCCATCGCTCGGTGCTTGAAGAAAACATCATGAAAACTATGCAAGCTCTCAAAATGAAGTTTCATTATCTTTACATTTGTTTCAAGGGCAATATAAGGTTAGGGTTTGGTCTTAACTTCCACCCGCTGTCTGACAGATAAAAATCAACACAGATGCAGACATACCTCAGGCTACCAGCAGATGTTGATTACAAGCCTTCAAATGTGATTTGATGGTGCTGTTAGTTCAGGATAAACTAAAAATGATTTAGATTTGCTGCATTTAAGACTCTTACAGCAGTTTCCCTGAATAAATCACAGCAAAGTGGCTTCACGTTTGTACTCCAGACATATAGATGGTCAGAAAGTGTCTTGCCATGTCTCATCTCATCATCTACAGTAAAAAATTCATTGAAATAACTGGCATGGATAGTTGTCTTTTGAAAAGTGAACCTGAAACCATTCACTCTTTAGTGGAGGTGGAATAAGGGCTTGGCATTGTGCCATGTGCTGTCTGTGCAAGATTATTGTTTTGTGGGAATATATGAGTCCATAACACTTTGATGACATCACCAGTTTATCTTCTTAGACTTCAGAAAGCTCCTCCAGAGCCTCAGGCTGAGTAGAGCTGACTGTAATGAGTGAGCCGACCTTCATGTTCACAGTTTTGATTGGTAATAATATATGATGTATCTAAGCCAAGTACAAGGTCAGCAGTCTCTGTAGCAGTGTGAAAAATGTTGTTGTCTAATGGGAGTTTAGGAGTATCAGCTATCATGCTGGCTAAACAAAGCCAGAGCCTTTTTGAACCTGCCTCTAAATCTTTTAATCTGCTAAAAGGAGAGCACTGTTTGCAGTGTGCTCAAAAGGGATTATAAGAGCATTTTGCATTCTTATGCTGACGCCAGAAGTGACCATATTTGGGAGAGGCTGGGACTGTGGAGGAACAAGGCGTGGATCTGACTGAGAAGCCAATGACACTATCAGCAGACAGCCTGTTACTCAAAGCAGCCTGCCCTTAATTATGCTTAATTTTAAGCCCTGATAAAATGTAAATGGGTGAGTTACATAAAAGTTCACCCCCGAACAGTTGTCCTAAAGGGAGACATTGGCTATGGAGACCAGAACTGTTGTTTTTTTGTGTACCAGGCTGTAAACATGTTTGTTTCTGCTGTAAAGTTGGGCATTTTAACATGGGGGTCTATGGAGATTGACCTGCTTCCGGAGCTAGTCTCAAGTGGCCATTCAAAGAACTACAGTTTTGGCACTTCCATGTTCCATGTGTCATGTCACAGCCCAGGAGGTTGCCACCTGGGGGTGACCGGAGGGTGGGCATTATCTACTGCAACAATGATGACATCCAGCGGTAACTGGCATATAAGTGCAGTGCAGAGCAGTGGCGTTAGCCAGCCAGTGGGAATGCACACAGGGACTCACATGCACTAACATGCACACGTGGCCTGACCGCCTATCTCAAGAAAGAACAGAGAAGATTGGACTACAACACACTCAGAGAGGTAGTTTGACTGCTCAAGAGCGAATACTTGGCAGTTGTCTCAGTATGCTGATACAATTCTGAACAGCTCTGTGTTGGGTTAAAGAAGGTTATTACATTTCGGTTACTTTCTGTCTTGTTGTCTGATGGTGGTGCCTTCCTTACTGCTGCCTACTGCTGAACTTTACAGAGGAGTGATAGGTGGTACATTTGAAATGCAAAGTGTGTAGGTGGTGCAATTAAGGTGCAAAGTGTGTGCTGTGGTGTGGTGTGGTGCATCATCCTTTGATAGTGGACTGTATCCACTTCAGAGAGTCTGAGATCAGAGAATCAACGATTTGAAAAAGGAAAGGGTCAGCGCTCTGCTGAGTCTGTTTGTCATCATGGAAGGAGGTGAGGTTGGCGTGGTGTTCATTGTCAATCTGAAGATCCTTCAACTCAATTTATCAATCAATTTATCAAATGAAATGATATAAAATACAATTTCAATAAAATGTAATCCTGTTAGTTTCATTAGTTAGTGCATTAAAAAATGATTGCAATAGTGTATACAGCATTATAAGGTTTGGCAGTTATCACATTCATACAGGTATATTGTAGGAGGCACAAATATTTAGGTTATGGAAAAAGAAAAGCCCTAAACTTGGTTAAAGTAAAGACAAAAGCAAAAGCCCAGTGTGCAGGATTTAGAGGCATCTATTGACAGAACTGGTATATAATACTCATAACTATGTTTTCATTAGCTTTTAATCACCTGAAACTGAAACTAATATTCATTGTGTTTAGGTTACCTTAGAATGAGCTGTTTATATCTACATACAGAGCAGGTCCTCTTCCATGGAGTCTGCCATGTTGTTTCTATCGTAGCCCAGAATGGACAAATCATACACTGGCTCTATAAGATAAGATAAGATTAGATGAAATGAGATGAGATGAGATGAGATGAGATGAGATGAGATATTCCTTTACTAGTCCCACAGTGGGGAAATTTCCAAGGCTATAAGGCCATTTGCATTTTGGCAGCGGCCAGCATAGTTGACCATAGTTCACCGCTAGATGCCACTAGATCCTACACACTAGACCTTTAAGCCATGAAACACTTTTAGGAAAACCCGCTTTTTTCTTGTATCAGTATTTATTAAAAAGATTTGATGTTATCCAAAACACTCTAGACCCTGAGCCGCCAGGTATTTAATTCCTTTGAGGATTTCTAACAGTGGCCAACAGGCAGCAGGGAGGCCCACTATCTCACCATCAGACATTTTGAATGTTACTGAGTAGCTTTGAAATGTAGCTAAAGAAGACGCTTTTCTAATTTACACAATTCTTTTTTCTGTTTCCATTACTAACACCCTCAGGTGGGTTTGACTTGCCAAGGCCACTATTTTCCTTCATCATACTTTCAGCATTGTTGTTCCTGTAATTGCTTTTATTTCAGATCATCTTTATAATCTACAAACATGACCCCTCAACATTTTGCACGCGATTTACCACAGGTTGAAAACTTAATCCCCTTTGAGGTAAATTTGGATCCCTGACATGAAAAAGACAACAACATCAAAAGCTCATCTGCATCTGAAGATGCCAACTGATGCCTTTCTGCAGCATCAAGCAGATTAGTAAATAGCTTTGGCTCCTGAAAGTTGGAGTGACTGTGAGTGTGTGTGTGTGTGTGGGGGGGTGATATCGAGTCTATGTAATATCAGTTATCTTATTAAAAAGCTTTTGACAGGAGTGTCTGAGGTGTGGCCAGTTTTCAGCCTGCAGAGAGCAGTGCAGCAACTGTTTTCTGCTCCTACAAGCACGTGCAGAACTTCACTGGAAAGACCTTAAAATTAAGTGCAGGGCTAATGGCACTCACTATTATAAGCCAGTTAAACATGTTAATGATGCATGCAGCATGCTTTGGTGCTGATGCACTCCATAAAAACGTGTACAAATTACAACATCAGACCAACAGCAAACATACCTTGTAGAGATCAAAGACATTGTGTCATAATAGTAATGCACTGCAGATGAGGCTGAAAATGTGCCTGTCACAGTCTTCTACATTGTCTTCCTTTGGTACCCAGGGGTTTCACCATGTGGAGTACATCAAGCTGCAGGCAGAAGGTCTGTCCTCTGCTGTCACCTGGTGCGGAAATGTATGACAGATATTTATCGTTATTGTCTCACAGAGGGTTGATAGGTCCTGCTTCCACTTAGCATGGAGATGAGTACATTTTTCTACTAAACTGTTTTAATAGTTGAAAATGTAGTTGTTAGCATGGTGGATGGAGGGACCTGTGAGCAGTATGTTATAGCATTATATTCACTGAACATGTTCTTAGTCACCTTTTAACAGCCTCTGTCTGAGCTATAATTTTAGATTTATATATTGACATGAATTAAACATTTTTTTAAGCATATGGCTATGACAATAGGATTAGGGCCACATTTTCAAACATAGTTTGCCTGGATCTATTGGAACAGCTGCAGCCAGTGATTGGTGGCTTATGTGGGAGTGTGTGTGTGAAAAGGTGAAAATATTTGGTAAGACTAAAATAAATTACCTGAGGTTCGATGCATCTTTGGGGACAGCTTCTAAAATACCTGCAGCTGTTACAGGAAGTTGACTCCATGCAATTTAGTTTTCATGGTTCTTGATGTTGATATCTTTTTTTCTGATGTGTGGTAATACTACCATCGATGTGGAGACCACCTGGGATTATCTTGACGGCACAAGATCTAGATGGCACAACTAAGGTGCAAAGTTTGTGGTGTAGCACATTATCCTTTGGAAGCAGACTGTCTCCTCTTCAGGATGTCTGGAAGAAGAAAGTGTCAGTGCCCTGCAGAGTCTGTCTGTCATAATGAAAGGAGGTGAGGTTGATGTGGTGCTCAGAATCAGCCCCAAGATCCTCCAATACCATAAAGATTTATGTCCTCACATTGTTCAAGAGAACCAGTGGTGTACCCCAAAGGCAACAGGTGGTGGTGCTAAATTGTTTTGAGTTCACTCGGGAGTTTAACCATTTTTACCAGTTAGGCTAGCTTGTTCTTTGTAGCAATTTACAGCCATGTGGAGAGAAGATAATAAGACTGGAGGGCAGGGACTCTGTGATGAGCTTACTACATGCATGCTGTGAGAGCAGCAAAGCACACGAGCTGCATGTCTGAAATGAAAGAAAAGCTGTTGTTTTTACAACTCTGGTATTATTGTTGTGGTTTTTGCTGTCAGTCCCTTCAGAAATAACAGCACTGTGCTCACCAAGCTACCTGCTGAGATCTGGGAACACAGCAGCATCACTGCAACAAAGTGCAAAGGGGGCAACAGATACAGAACAAACGCAGCCAGCCATATGGGTTGTTAACAAAGTCCCAAGTTCACATCTATTTGGAAATAAAAAGAAAGGGATTGGTAACATTATTACCCAGACAGTCCACTATAAACATTCATCACAGCTTACTGGCTGACTCATCGGTCCAACCTTGACCTACCATACTCACTGTAGTTGTGCGTGCTCTCTGTAGTCAAGAAATATTACTAATATTTTGGGAACGCTTGTGTTCAGTTTCACCTCTGAAGAAAGCAATTTAAAATGATTTGGCTGAACTGTTGACTTGTTTCTGATCGTCTGACTTCTTGTGTGGCGTAGCAGTGTGTTCCCAGAGTGTGTGTTAGCCTAGTGGCAACTTCTGAGACTGAAAAAAGGATGCAGAAGTGCCGAAATGCAGTTCATCAAATGGCCACTTAAGGCTTGCTCCGAAACAGAGTCAATCCCCACAGACACCCATATTAAGATGCCCAACGTTACGGGGGGGGGCTCATATCATGATATAGATATAATAATATATCTTAACTAGCCCTAACTTCTGTAATAAGTCACCCCATTCCAAAGCTAATGCATCATTGTTATGGCCACTTTTAAAGTGGTTGAATAAGGTCAATTTTGAGGTTGCATTCTGTGGTGGTGATGCTGTACTGGACTGTATTATTCTGAAAGGTGTTTTTTATATTCTGTCCCCATCTTGTAACCAAATGTCGAAGGACAAAATATTAGAAACACTTCTCAGTATAATGCAGTCCAGTATAACACTCCCACAAACTGCAGCTTTAAAATCACCATAGAGTTGAATCTATTTCTCAGACACACAGCGCAACCGCTACATACACGTGCATCACACGCTTCGTGTAGGACATCAAGCGCTGGAGGTCACCAGAGCGGCTAAGGATCATTAATCATAGATGTAATGATGAAGTATTGACATTTAAGAGGAAGCAGAGCTAAATGAGGCACCATGAGACCATTACTGGCAATATAATACATAATTGTGTGACCTAATAAAATTAGTCATGTTTCAGAGTCATTAGGTTAAAAAAAAAAGGATCCTTTTGTCTTTGCAGTGCTCTTGTGGTTACTCTGTGGATTGCTACAAAGTTATTTTACAACCCTGGCAAGCAAGCAGGGCTGAACTGAAGTGATGTGTTATGTCTGTCTCTCTCCACTGCAAAGCAAATACACATAGGGCACCCAAGTAGCAGCAGCAGTGTGAAACATGAACATTACAAGCCTTGTAAAAAGCTATACCTCTGCCTCAGGGCTGAAGTGTAATGTCAGGCTAAGGTTCCTATCTGTCTTGTCACTCAGCTCACTGTTTATGATATGTCTTTTTTTTAGGCACACTGTACCATACGGTATGTCCAGTTACCAGGGTTCCCTGCGTGTGAGGCGCTCCACTGGGACCAATCAGGGGAGGAAGAGGGTGGCGGCCCAGCGCTGTGTGTGTGCACAGCAGAGTGACTCCGACTGCAGCAGCTTCTGCATGAACAGGTAACAGCACCTCAGGGGAAAAATGCAATGCTCAGTAGACATTTAATGAAGTGTGTTAAAAATAATACAAGAATATACCAACAGATATAAACAGTGAGCATGTGCTCAGGCAACTTTTAATACCATAGCCAGCTGAAAGCACACATTTTGACTTGTCATGTCATGCAGGGGTTCATTAGAATCAAATCAAACATTGCAAATGCTACTCTAAATCATATGTACTTACCTGCTGGTAACCATAGCAACAATGCTCATCCTTCATTACCGTTAAAAGATAGGTTATACAACACTATGGAGCCAGGAACAAGTTATTATATTGTAAGAGCAAGGTATTATCTTGAGGAAACAAGGTATTATCTTGTGTGCAATTATCTGTGGCCATTGATAATTGAGCTTGATCTGTGCACAAGTTATTATCTTGTGGGTATAAGTTATTATTAACCTCCCACAAGATAATTTACTTGTGCGCACTGAATAAGAAATACCACTTTTTTGGCTCCGTACCATACTGATAGTTACTGGCCACTGTAATCATTTCTCCTGTTCATACTGGCTGTCAAGTATTCCCCGTGGCGCCCAACTCCAAAGTAAGAGATGGGGACTTTCACGCCTTAAACTAACCCTTACTATTAGTTGAAAAAAACATCAAAGTTGTGTAACAATTTAAACATGGCCAAAGTGGCTAACTATGTATGCATAAATGCACTGTTTTAAGTTGTTCCACTTTAGGCAATGATAAAAAGTATTGGATGAAAAGCCTTTGGTTTATGTTGGTCTTTGAACTATGACTCAATAAGCAGCACCTGATCACAAGTGTCCCTGTGTGTGTGTTTTTTTCCCAGCAGGCAGAGGAGGCCACCCCCAGCAGCGCCTGAAATAGACAAGAGGACAGCATCCCTGCGCAAGGGGCCTGTCACAAAATGAACCTATCAGTGACATGCTCATAACCTGAAAGGTGGACATGCGTTGTCTTTACATACGGCATCCCCATATATGGTGCCTTGTCATCAGACTGATGGATGAATATCGGTGGAGCTGCTTGCACAAAAACTGCAGGAATGCTAACGAAGTGCGAGCCCGCAGCGCTCTCTGTTTGTGTCTGTGCGGCAGGTGTGGACAGTGTTTTTTATTATCTCGTCACAACTGAGGACAGTTTACTTGGCCGGCTCATGATGACAGCGAAAGACTTTGGTAGAGCTCACACATGTCTGTGCCACGTGATGAGGAGGAGGATGAGGACTGTTAAAATATCACTGCAAGTTATTTATCACACAGTCGTGTTTTCTCCACAGGGACGTCATTTAACCACAGACAGTAACTCAGCATTATTTTTTTTTATACAATCACAATTTGTCACAGTCACTGAAATGTCCAAGTCTTTATTTTTTGGGAACACTTCATAATAACAATCATTAATAAATGGTAAATTGATTGCTCATTAAAATTTAATTAATAGGTTTTTTACTGAACAATGACAAGATAATTAACAGTCATTATTATATTAGTAATGCTATAATTTATTTCATTTTAACAGTTTTTAACAGTTTTAACAGTACTGTTGCACATATAATATTTTATATACTATATGAAGTATTTGTTAATAGTTGATTATTTGGGTGGCCATTTTAAAGTGTTTACAGATGCACTATACGGTTTTTATTAGCCATTTAACTTTATAATAGCTTAATAATAGCCATCCAAATAATGTTTGTTGATCTTTATAAACAAATTATTAATCATAAAACATACTTAATACAGTATATAAACTGTTATAATGTGTACAACAATAACTTTGAAATTATAGCATTACTAATAAATAGTAAATATTATTAATGATCATTTTAAGTAAAATAAATAATGGTTGTTATTATAAAGTGTTACTTTTTCAGGTTATTTTCTTATGAGGAGCTAGCTTCAGCAGTAATCATTGAAAGCACGCAGATCTCAACATTTCAGTGAGTTACTTAACTTTTCTGTGAGGTTTCTGGAGGTAGAGGAACTGGAAACAAAAATAAGCAAAACTCATTTTGCAGTATGTTTTTTACAAAGCTGTATCTAAGTCTTGTGTATATGAAATGTGTGTCACTATATATAGGCTATAAATTATATTTTCGTACAATACCTATATGTACAATAAAGGTGTATTATAAGATGTTGTATATAGAATTATATATGTGAATATATCAGCTGCTGTCTGTGGTAAAGAACACAGTCAAATAAATGTTGCAGTGTGCCATACTGCAAATTGATGGTACACATTATTTATCATCTGTTTTTTCCTTGTATGAATTGTGCCTCCAACTAATTCCCCAATAAACCGACCATCTGCACAGTGAAGGTGTTAATAAGAACGATATTTAGAACTAGTGGTTTGTTTTCAGTTTGGCACCTTGACCTAATAAGGGTTTCTCTAGGAAAGCTCCGCCCATTATTCGGTTTTCAGTCTGACAAAAGGAGGACACTGATTCCTTGCTTAATGTTTGAAATATATTGATCTGGTTTTATTTAAGCATATTTAAAATGAAATTGTCTTCTTTTCAATGTGCCCGAATAATGGTGAAGAATTTCAGGCCAGACTGATCAATCGCTGAGTTAGTTTGATCAGAGACACCCTTTACATCCATACTGAGTTTATATCAGGAGACTGCAGCCTGTACAGTACACCATGCTGCATTGCACAGTTCTTTCAGGCACATTTTATCCATAGTGCTAGCTTGCATGTCAGTAATTGCAATACATAGATACTGTATGCAGGATAACACTATTGATCTATCATTCATTTATATATATAAACTTCACTCTGTACATGTTGATGCCTCCCTGCCAAGTTAACATAACCACAGGACAGTAAGCAGTGGTGGATAAACAAAAACAAATGGTTCTCAAGTAAAATTATTGTTACTTTAAAATTATATAGACTCAAAAGTCCTCATAAAAATAACTGCTGGAGTAAGGGTGAAAAATGATCTCGTAAAACTGCTCAAGTGACTAACTTCAGCGCCTGTTGTGACTGCTGTTTGTTGTCATTTGAAAGGCACACAGGATTATTCTTTAACAGTGTGCATATAAACTAGAGAGGCCACATATATACAGGGCTTGGAAACATCAACCAGCAGCTTACTGTAGATCCTTAGCTCAAGCCCACAAGCCAGACTTACACCACTACATTTAACAATGCAGTGTAGGTTTGGTGGTACCAGCCCAGTAGCATGTCAAATAAGTCCATCAAATTGACCCAAGTTGCCCTGTGTGTAACGATGTTTACAGAGGGTAATTCTGCAGCGCATGGTTTCTGGTTAACGGCACTGTTTACTACCAATGCAGGAAGTAGTATGTTCTTTATGTGCTTTATTTTATATAACTGTAACCACAGTATTTTACTCAACTAAACGTGGTCACCATGCTGTGGAAGATGGGGTGGCAAACTGGCATTTGTGTCTTGCCACAATCCAGCTTGTTTTTTAAGTGTACCCACAGTCTTGCCTTAAATTTAAAGAGACACTTCACCCCCAAATGCACACATTTTCCCTGTAGTGCTGTTTATCAATCTAGATTGTTTTGGTTTGAGTTGCAGAGTGTTGGCGATATCGGCTGTAGAGATGTCTGCCTTCTCTCCGTGTATAGTGGAACAAGATAGCACTGTGGTGCTCAAAGTGCCAAAAAATATATATTTTAAAAACTCAACAGCAATGTCTCTGTCCAGAAGTCATGACCCAGTTACTAAAGATAATCCACGGACCTTGTTGTGAGCAGTTTTATGTAGGAACTGTTTTCTTTCTATCAAACTACACCAGCTAAGTTGGTGGGTGTAGTTCGGTAGATAGAAAATAGTTTGATGAAATCTTTAGTTACGGGGTCATGATTTCTGGAAAGAGACATTGCTGCTGAGTTTATTTATTTATTTATTTATTTATTTATTTGTTTATTTATTTGGCGTTTTAGGCACCACAAGCTGAGTGCCATCTAGTTCCATTATATTCAAGAGAAGGCAGACATCTCTACAGCAGATATCTCCAACACTCAGCAACTCAACCAAAACAATCTAGATAGATAAATAGCACTTATAGGTAAGAGGAAAAATACGGGGGGTACACCCTGGACAGGTCGCCAGACTATCACAGGGCTGACACACAGAGACAGACAACCATTCACACTTACATTCACACCTATGGACAATTTAGAGACGGCAGTTAACCTAGCCTGCATGTCTTTGGCCTGAGGGAGGAAGCACCCGGAGATAACCCATGTGACAAGAACATGTAAACTCCACACAGAAGGGCTCCCCCACCCCAGGTTGAAACCAGGCGACAGTGGTAACTGTTGTACCATTGTGCTGCCCAATATTTTGGCAATGGACATTAAAAAAACATTACATACTAACATCGTCCATGACTTTGCTGAATTGTTAAACATCAACGTTCTGTCTGGTGACAGGTTTGCTGTTGTGTTCAGAATGGCAGAGGTGTTGCAATGTCATTTTCTGTTGGTTATCACCCTGTGACTGCTGCCAATAAAACTGATCCAAGAATGTTCCGCATAAATTCTCAAGTACCCTCTTTGCCCACAAGTGCTTTTAATGACAAAGCAGACATGTCTGAGTAACGATGATAAATAAAATCATTACGTGAACTGGTGGTTTTGATATTCACTGAGGATTATCTTAAACCAGACAACATGGTAAGACACCTGGGAAAATGCTAGAGACAGTCCTGGATCAAATTTAATCAAGTTGAGGATCCTTGAGCTTTTTCATTATGTTTTGAACTTCCAATAAGACTTGGTATGAATGATGCTTTTGAAGGTATAATAAAAGTGGGATTGTTTGTTGCTATGGTGCAACAGATGCAGTGCTCTTCAGGAAGCTCGTGCTGGGAATTTAACCACAATTATTTTTCAGTACAGACCAAGCTGTGTTTCTAGTTATTGCTATATTAAAAACTATAAAGTGCCTAAAGCTGGTTCTTAGTGCTCTGTCTGATTCTTAGGTATGTTATTTATTCTTTGATACGATTGCCCAACTTTGATCATTGTTTAGTCTTATTTACTATACACACAGTTATATAATAATTGTTCTCATAAAGGCAACCCTTGATGCATTTAAGAAGTTTTGCTTATTCAATGAATTCTTTGCAAAAAAACCCATTTATACTCACATTGGATAATATCTTACTGGGCCTCAGCTAATGCTGAACCAACTTTCATTTGCAGGTTTGTAGTTGCATAACGTATACAGTATGTAGTACAGGATGAGCCTCTTCCATCATCTGTCAGTGCTGTTGTTTTTGGCTAGACAAACAATTTCCATCAAAGTAATGGGTGATGACTGGAAGCAGCTGTTGAGGGATTTTAGCTGTCCACACAAAATGCTTCACCTGGAAAAACTCACATTACTGTATGGTCTTAAACATGAAGTATAAACAGCCTAGAAACACATATTTTATAACCGACATGTTGGTGATGTTAGGCACACCAGGGAATGAAAATCATTATTTGTATCTGACTGTTCACATATATTTTTAAACCAGACCTTCTTTAGGAAATGAGCCGCATGTGAACTGATCAACACAAAAAGTTACATCTGGATTTTCTGTCACGGAAGACACAGAGGTCTTTGCTTCAATGTTGTCTCATCCTGGGCTGTTCCTCTGCTACTGCCGAGAGCTCGGGCAGTGTCTCCACTGCTTTTGCTGCATGGTGGCATCTCTTAAAAATAGATAGAATAAAAATAAGGAAAAGTGTGTAAGCTGTAAAAAGCCAAATGTTAGCAGAATAATTTAATTTTCCATATCTTAGTTTGCTATCAGGCAGTCGAGAATAATTACTAAATGTTAAAAACAAAACAAAACAAAAAAATGACATGGTAACAAAATTACTTGTTTAAAGTCACTGTAAACGACATTCAGAACAATAATATAGCACCAAACAGCTATTTACTATGGAAACATATAGTGGAGTAATGCCGTCCTGAGCAGAGAATGAAGTCACGCTACCTCTGTGTGTGTTGTAATCCGAGCTTCTGGCCGTGTGTGCATGTCAGTGAATGTGTGTCCTGTGATTGCTAATCATAGCTGCTCTTCACTCGTAAGGCGGTTACCACTATTAACGTCATCATGGAAGCACAACGCCCACAGACTGTTTTCCCCTCAGGTTAACAATGTTAGCTCTGTAAGCACTGTTGCTGTTGTTAGGGCTGTTTATGCACTGTATATTACACTGCTTGCCAGCTTAGCACACTATCCCGCCCCAGAATTATATCAACATATCCTCAACACATTCTCGCCTCGTCACATATTGAAGTTTGGTCATGGACTCTCTGCATCTAGATACGACGTGTAAGGTACGCTGGGTGCATCCGTTTTCACAAGACCTTTACATACAGTCTCTTTCAAAATTAATGCGCTATGTCAGTTTAACACAAATTGACTTTTTTTCCCTTCAAGCACGTGGTTAGGTTATGGCAACAAAAACATGGTTAGGTTTAAAAAAGAACAGGTTTGGCTTTGTAATCTTATGGGACACAAACACCGCTCTCCTGGGTGAAAGTCAGTGTTTGTTGGACCAATCCACCACTGCCTTAACTTTTGTTCTTGTGCCACCTCGTTTCCCCCTGATGTGGCCGAGCAGCGCTAAATTACCAGCCATGTACCATGCTGACGTTAAAGGACAGTATATCTGACGGAGCAAGTCACTACCCAAGTGCCGGATTTCACCGACTTTGGAGTGAGACCAGGTTGCATCCATTGGTCTGTATGTTATCCTACAAAAAGGGACACACAACAGTTTGTATGATATCTTACATATTAGCAGCCCGTGAATGACATTATGGCCCTAACATTAAGTTACATACCTTAGAATAATTCAAAGTTTACTCAATTCTTAACACAGGTCTCCTGGGTAAAGTCCTGCCCCAACCTGCCACCAAATAACACCGCTCACTTCCTTCTTTACTCCTGTCAGCGCATTGGTCACGTGATCACTGCCTTCCAAAATACATGGGTCATGCCAAAACATTCTCACTCTGACCTTCTTCACATATTGACATGCTTGGTCATGGACTTCCCATGTCCACAAACAACGTGCAAAGTACCCTGGGTGCGTTGGTTGTTAATGTTCTGGGACACTGTGTGAGGTTCAGCCTGTTACATGCATTGTCTTCTTTCAAGATTCACTTCTGTTTTCACATGAAATTTAACATTCACATATTGTCCCTTGTGCATGAGAATAGCCTCATCATACAGTATATGATACGCTTTGAATGTCCCATTCAGCTCCTTTAATGACATAAAGACATGCACGTTTATATAAGTTCCATCTATGGCTGAGCTGGATCTCAAAAAATGTTTGAAAATCCTTCCAGAGTAAAAACCTGCTCACAGTTAAAAAGTTATTTGTTGAGTTGAGTTTTTTTCAAAGCTAATGGAAACTGGATACCAGCGAAAGAACAGAACAGGAACATGAAGGCTCATGTGATTGGGCTGAACAACATGTGTTTGGCCATCAACATAATTGGTACTGACAAATGTGTATTTGAATTTTATGAGATTTCTCACAGGGACACTTTTATGTCTCTGTAGTCAAAAGTTAGACCATTAAAATGTTCCTCTTTTAATTTCTCATTCATCCCTGTGTACAGACACTAGTCAGCCATTTATATCCTTACTAGGGAAATGTTTCCAATTAAAGTCACTACCTTGGAGGCTTAAAACAGACCTGAGGGTAAGAGGAAGTAAGGTGACATTTATTCAAACAGCCCAGATTATTGTTTCCATGTTTGCAGATGCCTGTATAATTTTAATGGCACTCGGTCATTTCCACAACATGTCTTTGTGTGCCAAAAGCTCTAGCTGCAAGTGTCTCAGATCAATTTTTCCCTTCTGTGTGACACAGATCTGATGAATCCCTCATCAGTCGCCATGTGACCTCAGTCTGAACTGTCTGTTTCATATTGTCAAATGAGCAGGTGAGGGATATAGTCCGTGATGGCTAAATGGAAATAGAGACTCTGGGAATCTAGCTGTGAATGTGACAACATTTCACATGAGAATCACAGTATTTCATCTAAACAAAGAACACCAAAGTCTATCCTGAGGGTTCAGAAGAGTGTTTGCAGTGTGGGAATTTTACCTTTGGAGCAAATCGAAAAAAAATCAAACTGAAACCTGTCTTACAGCCTGCACTTTTACTGCTGGATATTGTCAGTTTTTATAACTTCAAACATGTGTTGTCACAGGTGGCCCCAAAGAATCATCTTTACAGAAACACTCCAACATTTTTTGGGCATTTTGCCTTTGTTAGACAGGAAAGCTGGGGAGAGAGGGGGGATGACATGCAACAAAGGGCCACAGGTTGGAATCAAACCTGCAGCTGCTACAAGAAGGATGTAGTCTTGGGACATGGGGCGCATGCTTTACCAGGTGAGCTAGTGGGTGCCCCTCTCTTTGTGAAACCTAGATGAGGTATTTACATACATTAAATTAATTTAATTTCTGAGTGAAGTAGAGAGAATGGTTGCAGGTTGTGTTTAGCTTAGCTTATAGCATAAAGACTGAAAACAGAAGATCTTAGCATCCAGCACAGGAGGAAAAATATGCCTTTCAACAGCTGTGAAATCGTCTCGTTAACATGTTGTATTTCATTAGCTGGCAAGCTAGCCAACTATATATAGGAAATCACCTGGATGTTGTTCAGTTATATGTGAAAAGACACTTCATCATGAGGACAAGACTTCTAAGATGCTGCCGCAGTCAACACGTCTATTTTAAACAGCTCCAATGTGTAAGCTTGTTGTGTTTAATTTTTTGTAGTTCAGCTATTTTAAATATATTTTATTTTCCAAAACTGTTATAAGACAGCAGGAGGGCGGTGAACCAAGACCCTGACAAGGCTTTCCGCTTGTCTGTAATAAATAGTGCCTCTTTATTGGCTACATGTGGTCGTCCCAGCAGATATCGTCTCATAGAGCAGAAGGACACAAAGAGGTCTCAGTGTTTGGAATAATCCCCTTCCCATTTCTATAAGCTTCAAACTGCTTAAGGTGAATAGTGAAAAATGAGCATTCCTCAGCTACATAGGCCAAGTTTCGGACTGAAAGACTTGTGTGTTGTGTACTCCCCACAACCAAGACAGCCCAGGAGCAGAGCGGAAAACAGCCCCTAAGTGACTCAGATTTAGGAGAAAAGTATATAAACCCTGGAAACCAGATTAGCCATTAAAGTGAGTATTGTTCAGCATAAACAACTTTGCTGTTGGAGGGTTGTTTAAAAAGCCATTTACAGGAACCCACATTCCAGTTTTCACTACTGGAAAGAAGTTTTGTTTTCAGTAAACTGGGCTGATTGTGCAGTAGAAAGGCGCAAAGACTTTTATGCTTTATGACAAGAGAAAACAGAGTAAAAGAGGGATGCGGCATTTGCTTTTGCTCAAGAGATGAAAAACCTAAAACTACCAGAATAAACTGCACTGAATCAAGAAACACCCATATTTGATCAGTGCTGCTTAGTTTAAGGTTTGATTTCAGTATTTTCAGCCTGCCTCCATTTTCACAATACAGGAAACTGTATGGTGACAGCTTCCAGTTTACAAATTCTCATATTACAGCCAAACAGTACACTTTAATATGTTTCTGAGGGTATTTTAATTGAGAAATAGGCAATACAGTCACAGTAGAGTCTTGATTTCTGTTTGATCAGCACTTCCTAGTTTTACTGTCTGATTTGAGTTTGAGAGAGAGAGAGAGAAAAAGAAGGGCGGGTCTCTCTCTTGATCCATACTTTGTGTCCATAGTGGTGGGCACACAGAAAGGTATGACCTGTAGTTTGAACAACAGCCCAAGAGTCAGCAAAATCCTTTTCTCTGAGAGATGAGCATGGAGTCTGGGCACTGGTGTACTCCTGGAGGAGGTCAGAGAGTTAAGTGGGGGCCAGGCTGTGGAGGGCAGAAGGTGTTTGTTGTCAATTTGGCACTGAACAGGGAGCCAGTGCAGTTGGATGAGAATGGGGGTGATGTGGTCGGATGATTTGGTGCGGGTAATGATCCGGGCAGCAGAGTTTTTAATGATTCGAAGCCTGTTAATGTGTTTGGTGGGAAGGCCAGAGAGAACTGCGTTATGCCTGGTTCACACTACACGACATTTCTGTCCGTTCTGACAGTCACTATGTCACATTAGGTGATTGTGGAGTCATAAAATCGTGCCGTGACTTGGCCGACAGACATGACAGACTACACGGTGGTCCGCACCAATCATCCCTGGTTGTCTTCCACGACGTGTGTGATGTCATCAGGTTATTCTTGTGCTATTTTTGTTATTATTACTATTATTTCAGTCACCATGTCTGTTCATGTGCCAGCCGAAATGTTGTAACATAAAAAGTGCCAAACGATGTCAGGAGCTACATTTGAAGTATCGCAAGCAAGTCACTGAATCCTCTACAAGTTCCTGCAAATGTTTCACAATAAAAGCCTTTTTAGAAAATGAAGGTATTCTCTCAACCAAAGTTAAAAGGCTTTTCATTTTATACAGATACAGGAAGTATTGAGTTTAAAAACACGGTGCGATGCATTAGCTTTATCAAGGCAAACACGAGCGAATTAAAAGTAAAAATGTAAAAATACAGAGGGAATAATAAATGACGGCCCGTTTATAATGTAGTCTGTTTCAAATGAAGCTGCTACTCTCTGCAGTTGTAGTGAGTAAAAGCCACTATTTTTTAAATTTTGTTTCTCTATGTCTGTCTCCATTATGAAGAAGTAGCATTGTTTGCTAGCTTGATGCTAATGGCAGTACTCTCCGGGTTGCTGAAGTGCCTCTGCTGTTTCAAACCATAATTTTTCCCTTTTTACTCTGTTGTGGTAACATCCCTAGAGGAAATATCAAAGAGACTGTGGTGTTGTTGCTGCACAGTTGTCTACGGCAACAGATCGCTCTGTGTTTCTATTGGTCAAAGTGGCGGCTGTGACGGGAGAAGTTGTGAATGACAAAAAGAAAATTAAACATGCTAGACTTTCTGTTGGAACGTCTTGAGGTGTCCCAGACGTGGCATCAGTTGTCTACTATGACACACTACACGAGATGCAACGAACATATGAACGAAAATATGCCTTTAAATATCACAGCTGGGATTTGTTTATTTTAGCTCATTCTCTTGTTGTTTTGAATGAGTACAAATCCCATTTCCTTTGCAACATTTTTGGTGTTCAGTTTATATCACACACCTTTGCATTTTTGTGACATATGACATCTGTTTCAAGCACATTACTTACAGTATTCAGTAATGAGGAGTACAGACTTAAAGGAAGATGCCTTGAGCTGTTGTTTAGACTTTTGTCTGGCGCTTTAAGACAGCACAGCTTCAATTTGGCCTCCCTGACCTTAGTCTTACACCCACATCAAAGACGTTCTTGTTTGAGTAATCCCACAAAGAGAGCTAAGGAGCCTGTGATTCCACGTGTATATGTCTCTATGTGTGAGCTCTGGGAATATCGCATGACAGTACAATATACTGTGGCATTTACATTATAAAGAAGAATTTTCGAGTAGGGCATCTCTTATTTCCCACATTTCCCACGTGTGTTTTCCCTGCAGTGCCTGGCTGATTGTGGCTTTGGGTTGAAAACTGTTTATTTTGCTGAGAGGCTGACCACATTGTTAAGAGATTAAGTGTCCAGAGCAGATTCTTCCAAGTAAAACCACAAATCTGTGTGATAAAATCTCACCACGACTGCAGATGTGTTCAAGCAGACCCCCTTTAAAAGCTGCAGCGCTTGATCTTTTGCCTGGAGGCAGGAGGTGTATTATTAATCCTGCCCTCCATCTCAGGAGCTGGTTGAAATCCTGCTCAACACCTGTTGCTCATGTTGATGACACTGCATCTGGCCTCGGGCTGAGGTAGATACTATAGATTACCACAGGTGTTGAAAAGGCAGATGATCATGGTGATTTGAACAGGTCTGAAGTAGGAGGAGCTGCTGGTCATGGAATTTTTCACCATGATATGCTCAATGTTCCTCAACATAGAAAAGTCTCTTGGATAAATTTACACTATTGTAGGGTTATGCTATGGTAATCGCTTTGAAATATCATGTTGTTTTCCGCTACCTTGGCATGGCAGATGACTCTAAATCCTGTGAGACACAAGAGCCGGTCAGAGTCGCACATCAGAGCTGGTGTGAATTTAAAAAATTTTTATTGCTGCAGTTGTGAACAAAACACAGCACCATACACACGCCAGATTAATCAGAAACTGACCTAGAATCTGAAACTCAAAGTGTTGTATTTACTTCCAGGTGTCTACTTAGTCACCACACCACATGCAACAACATTTTACACATTGGATATTTTCTACCCAAATGCCTTTTCACAGCACCAGGATCAGTTAGTGTTGTGCTAGGTAATAATTACATACTGTATAACAATATGATTAATAACATTAACATTACATTAGTTGTGTGTCCATTCACAAGGTATGCAAATATAATATTTCCTCATCCAAAACTCTCAGCGGAGACACAGTGGATTTGCAGATGATTAAAATAATAGACTATGCAGAAATTTAACTTAATTAAGGATCAGAAAGTTTCTCTGACCCAACCAAACTTTTTCCACACTTGCTTTAGGGAAGATGATTTTTCAAAGGCCTTTCTGGGGTTGAATAAATCAGATATAATCAAAATCAGTGACATGGATTTATTTTTCAGGAATTTTTCATACTTTGATGTTTTAGTGCATAACATAAACATAGTAAATTATTTAAAAATAAAAGCCAGTGTTGAAAAATGAATTAAAAAAATATAAATATATAATTAAGTTCAATTCAACAAAAAATAATGGGAAAAGAATAATAAAAAACACATGTATAACATATCTGAATTAAAAGTTTTATAAGTGGTAGTTTTTGCAGAAATGCAAAATTGTCTGAGGAATAAGGAAAGATCGCAGTACACAGCATAAAAAGAACGTGCATCCCAAAGATGTGCATTAATGTAATGCATGTAGATGTGATGATGTTAAAGTGGAACTACACCCATTTCTAAAATTCATACATGTTATTCCTATGGGCTAAGACAGCCCATAAGTATAAAAAAACCTGATTAACTTTCCCCCAAACCCAAAAAATAGGGTGCTAAAACAAAAATTTAGTATAAAGTCTGGAGCTGCTACTTGGGGTGCATTCGGAAATACTCACTCCAAGTGCCGGAGCACACTCTGGCACAAAGTGGACCGTTCGTAAATTCAGAGCACTGTCTGAATCTACTGTTCAGTTATCCAGAACACCACACTCTTTGAGTTGTCGGGCGCACTCTGGGCACTCTGTCTAGAGAGATGAAGCAGCGAGGGCCAAGTGGAGTAAATGTATGATTCATTTATTAGTATATTATCAAATGTAGGAATAGAACATTCTGTTTCTTTGAACAACAGCACTCTCATTTTAGTGTAGAGAATCAGATTGGATTTATGAACACACCCAAAGATAGTGAATTGGAAAAGATGTTGTGGAAGACACTGAGAGCACCCAGGGGAATGTTCTGACTATGTGGGCATACCACATCATGTGGTGGATGTGGTGGTAACAGCCCTTATGGCCTCCTCATAAATGCAGATGTGTTTATAGTAGGATAAATGAACCAATTAGGACTGAGACTCCTGATTAATGTTTTCTCTGTGTTTACTCTTGGTAGGGACTGACAGTCAACTGGGAGAAGCAGCAGTGGAACAAACAAAGTAATGGTTGGGTTAATACAGTGGCGTCTTACTGCTGTCCTCCATCATTGTTGCTATGACTTGTTTGTATTTTTGTGGTGGCTACAAGCTTGTCTTTGAAGTGGAGAAGAAGCAGCGACTTTGAGGATAATGAAAAAACAAACAGTGAACAGTGCAGTACAAAATTATTTACATCAGTCAAAGAGGAATTTACAGAAATTGCTCTGTGCTTACATTGTTTTGCATTTATTGTAATGTGAACATACACTTCAGTTTGTCAAAAACACTGGACCCACAGGAATTTTCTGACCCTCAATATGGATTTACTTGCCAAGAGAGGTTAGGAACCTCTGGCAGCCCTGTCACTGTTGTTTTTCCTCATCTGTTTTCAGTGCTGAAACTCACCTCCATTACATTATTATCATTCCCTGGGCAGAACACTAGCCCAGAGGGACCACAGCCTCGTATCATACCACCATATCACATTATGTTGGGAGACTTGAGGTTGTGACCCTGATGTCAATATGAGCTGTCCTGAAGAGTCATAAAAGGTGAGCAAAGGATCCTTTGTAAATCTTTGAGGTTGCAATAAATGTCTGCACTTGTGTTTTAAAACATGCACACCTCAGTCAGTAAGTATATTATATTCAATCCAAACAGTGATCACAACACCAATAGCCTGTGCATTAGACAGGTGAACTGTTTGATTGATTCCAACAGGGTCTTATAATCACATTAAATGTGTGCAAACCCTAACCCCTTTAGGACAGAAATTATGACTCTGCTCCTTCCTGGCAATGTCACCTGTATGTCATTTAACAAGGTTAACCCATGGCGAGTTAAGACAACTAAAATGTTGGTAGCTGTCAGGTGTTGGAATCATTTACTTGAACATAAGCTGAGGACTTTGAAATAGTTCAGTTTGAAAGCATCTGGCTAAATGTTAAAATTTCACAGGCAGTAAGCATTGTCTTTGAAGCGCGTATCGCCATTCATCATCTGGACCTCTGTGCCCTTACTGTTCTTTCACTAGATACGACTTTGTTAAACTATGACCTGTTCCATCCTCCTATATTCTTTATTTTTTCATGCATGGAGTGTGTGTTTAATTTTGCTACGTTTCAGAGGACTGTCCTGTGTGGTGCCTCAAATGTAGGATTCTTCTTTGAGATTTTGTCCATATTGGACTTCTTAGTGACAATATTTAGGTGTTTACATGCCCGTAATGCTTCAGTAATGACGATTATATTAACAATAGATCAAATGACTGTGTAATATGAAAGGGATCACTCATAGAGATGAACCCACATCACCTGACTACAGTCTCTCCCAGCTTAACAGAACATCACTCTGCTTATTATTTTAGTGGCCTTTGCTGTGTAATTCAGTCTCACTGCTCTTATTAACCTCATTCCCATGAGCAGACAGCTGTTTTGAGTGAAATAGCTCTGATAAACCCACCGTACAGACTATTTTTTTCCAAAGAGTGTTCTGCCTTGTCCTGCCCTACTGTGCTGGTATTGGCTAATACAAACCCTAACCTTGACTTCTATGCCCTAACCCTAACCGACCGATCTTGACGCATTGATGTGATGTACTAGCCAATCACGGCACGGCGCCTACTGTACACTACCTGCCCAGCAAAGGCAAACAGACACAATTAGAGACTAGCTAGTCAACATAGTGGAGCATTTAGCAGATAGAGACAGATTTTGTTTTCTCAGGAGCTGGAGGAGACCAAAACAAAGGTAAAATGGAGTACATTTTTGACAGAAATACAATTCTAAACAAATGTTTATGTTGCTCTCTGTCTACTGGGTGTGGAAATAGGCAACTGTTTTCTTACATGCTCAACAAATAAGCTTTATAGGGTGATAATGTGTCACTGTTGCACTGCAATTAAGTGGCCAAAATTCAGTTAATGCAGGTTTAAGTGTTACCGACAGCTTTTTGCTGTTAGCTAATGTGAGCTTGATCCTGATGTGTTACCAAGTCCGTAATAGTAAAGAAACCACAATACAGAACAAGGTAGATTCATCAGGTACTTTGTGGGCAGGGACGGTCGCCTTGCTGGAGAAGGTTCTATCACACAAACCACATAGACACACATAGGACATCATATCTGGCAGCATATCTGATGTTGTTACCCACGTTCCTGATAGATGGAGCAGGAGGAAAAGAGAGAGGACAGTCTTTTCTTACACTTTTAGGGTCTCTAGACACACCAGGGAAACATATTTTGCATAATTTGTAACCTTTACCTCAGCTAAATTCCAAGCACAGGTTGGGACTGCTACAATATCATGTTTAGAGGATCACCATAGAGACTCCTTTACACAAAGTTTTTGTTGCCACAGGCTAGATGATTTTCAAATGCTAATCTGCAGGAAAGTTTGAGTTTATTACCCCAATTATTTGACACGATTGTCAGCAAATTTCATTTAGTCTGCATCCTGGGAAACAAAGAGAATCACTATGGTCCATAAACCTTGAACAACAACAAACAAACCAGCTGCTCTTTCCTACCCAGACAGACGGTACATGGAAGGTGAATTTGATAGACCTCATGGTATCCTGTTTATTACTCTCCAATTTGTTCGAGTCATTATCTGGTTATTTTTACAGCATTTTTCAAAGCAAAGTCTAACAGAGGAGGTCTGCCTCAGTGCAGGGTGTGTGTTGTGTTGATATGTTGAAGCACCGTAGATTTCATGACCCTTTGCTTGTTTTACATTGTTACAGAATCACCGTGCAATTCTCATTCTGCCAGAGATACACAACCAATTTATTATTCATTCCATTCAATCAGTCAGCAGTTTTGTGTGATCTTAAAGTGATACAGATCCCTGCTGCTGGCATGAGTTAAAACCATTAATAATACAATAAAGACTGCAACCAAAGTCTGTGACAGATTATTCCTCCTCTTTTATGTAGCTTTTTTGTTTGTTTTGAGCCCTCAACAGGCTGCAAGGTGAGGACCTCATAGGCGACTGTAGCTCGCTGCACTCTGCCCACAGAGTCAGTGATTTTGGGGAGAGGTGCTGATATTTGAACTTGGCACCCAAACAAATACATCCCTCCTGACAGAGACCCTTCAGAAGCTTAGTATTTATCGTCCCCCCCTGCTCCCAGTGCTTTTCCCTTTGTGCCAGACTCCCTGTGTTCATGGCCTTTCTCCTGACCTGTTCACCAGCATGAACGAATAGTGTTGTGTGGCTCAAGCTATAAGCCACTTTGTTGTTTCCCATTCACAGAGCCAGGGCTGTGGATTAACACCAGATTTCTTGCAACAGACACACAGAACAGACAGCTAATGGATCATTTAGTCCTCCAACACAGACACCCTCACTGGTAAGTTCTACCCTCCACAAACCAACCACAGGAGCATTTCCTAAAAACAGCCCCCCTATTAATGTCTTACCTAAATGACAGAATAGGTTGCATATGACCTTTAACGGTTGCAGTTTTACACACGTAGTTAACCTTGTGAAACAGGCACAGTTGCACCATAACTATTTAGGAAACAGAAATACTTGGTTGGGTTTAGAAAAAAGATCATGGTTTGAGTTCAAATACATACAATACATGATACAATACTTTCACATTTTTTTCGACCTTAAATAACTCTTTCTTTTTTCACCACATGTGTGCTTGCATCCCTGACTTTTCCCAGGAGACTGTGGTTTGACCTTGTCTGTTAGATGAATGAGTTCCTTTGGAGACCCAAAGCAGTCATTTGTCCAAACAAAAGGGTCCAAGTAGTCAGGTCTGGTCTCACCAGCCTCAAACATAACTTTATAAACAGTCACAATGTGGGCAGCAGTTTTGGGCAGAGTTATAGTAATATTACTTCTCCCAGTAAAGAGCAGTGGAACAAATTACTAATAAAATTTCAGTAATAATGTTACCTTACTTTTGTTGTCACCCCCTGTGCCAAAGGAAAGGGCTATCGGATGGCAAGGTAAAGCAGTGAAAATATTCCCACTATAGAATCCACCAAGACTGATATTGATTTGTTTTGATAGTCCTTTTTTTAAGTGGCTACAATGTATTTTGCTGAACACCCCCAGTAATGCACTGCTGAGCCTCTGAGGTGTTAGCCTGCATCTGCTTCTCCAAACAGGGATCATGTTGACCGCCATCTACTGTATGTGATACTCTGACTATGGATAAGTATCTCATACAGCCCAACTTAAAAAAAACCCAAACTATCCCTTTTAAGATGAGAAGCAGAATCTTGAAATCAATACAGTATTTAAAAGGAAGCCAGTGAAGCTGCTGTGACAGGAGTGATATAATTTCATGGAGGAAGTTCTAGTAGCAACACGGAAGCTGAATTCTCGACCAACTGAAGTTTATGGAGAACCCAAAGTTATCAATGTTCCGAAGCAAAGCTGTTGCGGTGGGGATGGCATAACTAGTGGTAATCACCAAATGTGCTGCTTGCTAGCAGACTGACATGCTGTGCGTAACAAGTCAAAAATATTGTCAGCGGTTAACTGGTTAACTCCCCAGTAGCGATCGCAATAGATCAGCTGGTGGTCCATTGATTTATGCTGCCTTGTCAAAAAATGCTACTCGGGACTTTATGTTTGAACAAACAAGTGCTCTGAGTCTCCAAAGGAACTCATTTGTCTGACCGACCATCCTATGTACACCAAGCCACAGTCTCCTGGGCAAAGTGTTAAGTGCATGCTTTCTGTGCTTTAGATGTCAGCGGATTTATTTTTCTTTACATTTGAGATGTGCAGTGATTTTCCATATGGGAGGGTGAGCAAAAGGTCAGCACATAAGAGTCAGTGCATAGTATGCATGTCATCAGTGCATTTATCCTCCCATCGAAGTGCTTTGAATGCTTCATGTGAGCAATTCTAAATGTTACCTCAAGATACTTGGGGAAAACATCATCCCATATGCTGTTGACACTAACCACCATCCCCCATGAGTGAAAAGAAAATGTCTCATGAGGCACAAAAACAATAAATAGGAATGTGAAAACAAGTTCAGTCTTGGACTGGAAAAATACATGTTGGATTAAGAAGGAAAAAAATGTATGGGGAAGCAGAGGCCAGTGTGCGCCAGCATCCTGCCATCATGAACCACAAACAAGATAAGAAGGGAAGTCGAGAGTCACGTGTGTTTTGTGTCCTCATTAGGACTCTCTTCTTAGATTTCCATTACTTATAACTGCACCCTCTGTCATCATGTATCATCGTTCTATCAAGCTGAATATTGTATTGCGTGGCAGTGTCAGACATGTTACTTGAAAAATACAATTAATTGCTCAAACACTAATTATTAGTATTAACATTACTAAAGTCAGCTCTGTTATATGTGCCTTTACCAAGTCAAAAGCCTCCTAATTAATGTGTCAGATCTCTGTTATTTTGCGGTTTAAAGTCTGTGTTATGCTCATGTTATGAATGTATTTAAAATTATGTTTGAGGTTGATGAGACCGGACTGGATTACTGGGACTCTATGTTTAGCCAAACGACTGCTCTGAGTCTCCAAAGGAATCCATCACATGTGCAGCAAGCCACAGTCTGCTGTTAAGTATGTGTTTTCTGTGCTTTACATGTCAGTGTACTTATTTTTCTTTACATCTGAGACGGGCAGTTTTTTTCCATACGGGAGGGTGAGCCAAAGGTCACAACATAAAACTCAATGCATATAGCGTGCACATGACCAGTGCATATATCCTCCCATCGAGGTGCTTTTAATGTTTAATGCGTGAAATGCTAAATGTTATCTTAACATATTGAGGAAAACCACATTTCATATGTTGCTGAAACTAACCAGGCTGTAAGTCACGCTGTTGTTATAGGTGCAGAATGTGTCTCATCGTCTTCTTGGAATAAGCAGGGACGTCCCTGAAAAAGACATCACCTGGATTACAGCATATGTTGCTCCAAAACCTGTATGTGCCTGTCAGCATTCATGGTGCCTTCACAAATGTAAAGTTAACCTATGTTGCTACTGGGCACCAACACATCCCTAAACCATTGCAGATACTGGCTTTGAACTTTGAGCTGGTAACAGTCTGGATGGTCCTCTTCCTCTTTCGCCCAGACGATATGATGTCCATGATTTCCAAAAACAATCTGAAATGCGGACTCCACTTTGTGTCAGTCCATCTGTGATGAGCCTAGGCTCGGAGAATTCAGTCGCGTTTCTGGATGTTGTTGATATGGCTTTCACTCTGCATGGTAGAGTCTTAACTTACATCTGTAGATGCAGCGATAAACTGAGAGTACTGACAGTAGATTTCCAAAGTGTTCCTGAGCCCATGCAGTAAAATCCTTGAAACCATTATATTGGTTTTTGATGCAGTGCACCCTGAGGGGTCAAAGGTCACTGGCATTCAGGATTGGTTTTCAACCTTGTCCTTTGAGTGCAGAGATTTCTGTGGATTCTCAGAATCTTTTGATGATGTTATGGGTTGTAAAAGGTGAAATCGCGAAACTACTTTCAACTGTGCGTTTGAATTTTCTTAAACTGTTGAACTATTTGCCCACACAGTTTTGTACAGAGTGGTAAACCTTGTGCTTGTGAATGTATGAATCCTGGAAGCCCCTTTTACACCCAGTAGAGATGTTATCACCTGTTACCAAATGATCTGTTTACCTGTGGAATGTTCCCAACAGGTGTTTTTTGAGCATCCCACAATCTTTGTTTTTTGTTGCTAGTTACAGTATCAATAGCAACTTTGCCATTTACATGTACAGACATGAATAATAATAAGGGTATATTGAGCTTTTATTGAGTATTTTCATTTTAGGAAATCAATAAAATCAGATACAAAGATTATTTATTTACGTTTCCTCATACAACACTTCACATGATATCCTGTGAAATAATGCCCCATGAGTGGGGTTATGTGAAACTCATACACATCTTATAAAGTTGGCCTAAATTCACCTAAAATGCCTGTCCAAGGCATACACAAAGTTAATTAACCCTTTGAAACCTGAGCTTGATTTCTTTCAAAAGCATGAGAAGAAGGCAGAGAGCAACGAAAGAAAAAATGACCCAAAAAATTTGCAAGAAAATTGGAAAAAAAAAGTTAAAAACAATCAAAAAAGGAAATGACCTGAAAAAGTGCTTAATATAATAATAATTATAAATATAACTTTTCCCAAGCTTTCTCCTTTTTTCCTTAGTTTTTTTTTTTCAAATTTTTTTTTTATAATTTTCTAACTCTATTTTTTTTTTTTTTGCTATCTGTTGGACATTTTTTAACAAGTGGCTCGTTGCCTTTTTCCCATGTTTTTGAAAGAAGTTGCACCAATTTGCTTAAAGGTTCAAAGGTTTAAATACTTGCAAAAGGCGTCTGAAAGCAGCTAGCTAGCTAGGAAACACAATGGGGCCATAACATGAAGCCTGACATAGCTCAAATTCAAAGAAGAAAAACATTTTCCACATGTTATTTTCAGGTTTGTTCAGGTGCTTTTCAACAAAGAGGGTAAAACGATGCACTGAAAGGTGTGATTATGAATGATAAACAAATCAACACAGACAGACATGTCTATTTAGGAGCTTAATGTATATAAAAACATTTCTATAAAACCTAAATTGATATTTTTCCTCCCTTAGGGCAACAAAGGAGCCATTGTGACAGAAACTTTAGTTGTATACTTTACTTGACAAAACTTTTCCACATTACATCTGATGACCTAATTGTCCTGATGTAGACTGACTGCTGTGTTTAGTGTGGCATCTAATCACCAAAGAAATTGGTTGAAGTAACAAAGCGTTAGTTGATGACTGCACCAACAACATGAACAAAAAACAAAACCTCTAAAAGACCGGAGACAGCCTGCTAACTGACATTTAGTCCTTGATTGATCGTTTTGACAAATAATATCAAAAACTTGAAGTAATGAATGAATTAATTGAATAATTGCTAAGATGAAAGAAAACTGACAGTGTTACACTCAATATAATGGATATTGGTGACTGCAAAAAATCATAGGGAGGAGATCAGCAATTCTCAGATCAATTAAGCACGAATCTCAGTAGTATTTGCATCTTTCTGCTGCACAGCAGCCCAGATTTATGAAAAGACTATCTTTCCAGCTATAAAATACTTAAGGCAGACAAACAACAACAACAACAACAACAAAAACAGATGTACATTAATTTACATGCTACATAAAAAAAATATACTAAAGTTATGTAAGGTGATGATGAAACTTATGTGGAACGACCTGGAGAAAAAATAAAGCATGTATACAGTAAAAAGACATACAGACAACAGATGTATGAATTTAGGGCAACATTCATCTGTACCTTACATACACAGAATTGATATTCCTTATACAGGTAGTACAGCACATGGATAATAGCCCCAGCTGGAGGACAGCATGGAAAGAGAGAGCCTCCATGCCTTTGCTTTTAAGCAGTCTATATCCTGTAATCCTGAACCCTGGAACTGGTACGTGCCTGCCTTCACCTTTTCCCTGTTAACCTGTGGACTCTCAATTACATACTTCAGTTTTGACCGGATACCCCTGTCATGAGACCTATGTATTTACACCTTTTTAATGAATCCAGACTGAAACTAAAAGCTATGTTAAAAAGGCAAAGAGAAAGAGACTTCAGAAGAAAGAGAAAGACAAGTCATAAATAGTCAGAGTGAGTGGCTGTTACGGGACTGTTTCTGATTTACTCGTAACACCAGCAGTGTGGTTTTATCACAGCTGTCAAAAGCCCACTGGGTTGCCAAAGAATGTGAAGCACCTACCGCACACACAAACATCACTGGCCTGGAGACAAGAAGCTAATCTGACATAAATGTAGATCAAGTTCAGCTACTTCCTGTATTAAACTCTGCTGTATCTGATAACACTGGCTAACAAGTCTGATTCTGTCACATTAATTAGCCTTGTTTGCTAATTTAAAAACGTTATCAGGTCAGTTCCACAACACAATAGGACCAAAGTACCTTTTTCATAGCTCTAAGAACATCTTTTTTATTGTGTCAACGTCACAAGAAACAGGAGCGTTCATAGTTCTTAGAACACTGTTTTAAGGGACTTTGTTAGCTCCTATTTCGGAGTAGGTACTCGCCCAACACAAGAGAAACCTTGAGTTATGGAAGTGCATGGCGACTGGTGTAACACATGAGCCAATGCAGCAACCACAGTTTTTAATAACCTGTCAACCGTGTAAACAACAGATGACACAAAACACAAACAACAGCTGGAAACGGTTGCACAGAAGTGACATCGCTATGCTTACATCACTTCAGCGTTTTTCGGCGGTGCGTACATTAACTACCCAAAATTGCCTTCGACGATATGTAGTTCTCAGCGGAGCTCCCCAGTGGGCAGCTGTCCTTAGGGAGTCCCCAGAACTGTTTAGATCAATAACACTTAATATGGCAGGAAATATATAAACTGAATACAGTGACATCTGGTGATTACTGAAAGTAATGGGACGCTGTTTCTGAAAAGAGACATTGCAGGGTTTTTTTGAATGCCATTTTTTTCCATTGCTGTGAGCATCACAAACAAGATTCACCTCCACTGTACTGAGATGATGGCAGAAGTAGGGCTGTGTATTCTTTATAATCATTTTTAAAACAAGTGTGAATACGACACCATGTTTTCTGGCACCAATAGCAACACAATACTATCTTTGAGACCTTTAGACAAACCCTTTTTTTTTTTCATTTGGCATAGGATGTCAGACTTATCCGTTACACAAGTAGCCACACAATGACCTGAATAAATACAGTCTAAAGGTGACAAATTATTTTCTATATGCTTTAAAGCTGCACTAATCGGTTTGGTATCACATATATGTCCTAATAAAGTTGATATGGTGAAATGTGTTAGCAAAGAATAGCCCATTTACACATCCAGTAGACATGGAGCAACATTAGCATCTTTTGGATAAGCAAGTCCAAATCTCTTTTTTTAACTCTGTTTTGGTCTCCACCAACTCCTGGGATAGAAATCTGGTTTGTTAGCTGCTAAATGCTTCGCTATATTCACCAGCTAATCGCTAACCTTTTCGGCTGTTTGGTGCCAGGCAGGTAGTGTACAGCTTATCAGACATGCTGGAAGCGAAGCTGTGACAGCAGTGAGTGTGAACCAAAACAATCAAGCTGTGAGCCATAAAACCAAATTAACAAGATTAATTAAGCTAGAAAGCTCCACTGTGAGTGACACCTTTAACATTACACGTCCTTTTCATCAATTGTTCATAGACAAATATTGATAGGTGCAGCTTCACAAATCACAAACTTTTCAATTAAAGCGAATATAATCAATGTATAAATGACAATGTTTGATAAACTTACAGATGATTATAATCTGAATATGTAGGTCCCTTCTGTTTCTTGTGAGTTTAGGCTATAGACTCTAAAAATAATGGACGTAGCTACTGTGACGTCACCCATTGGTTTGTGAACTCCCATTTTGAAGCCTTACATTCAGCATTTCAGTTGTCTCCATCTTGTTTTTTGGAGCCAGAAGTGACCATATTTGGGTGAGAGGCTGGAGCTGGGGAGGAAAGAGGGGTGGATCTGAATAAGAAGCCAAGGACACTATTGGCAGACAGACTGTTGCTCAGTGTGGCCACACCCTAAATATGCATAGCTCTACGCCTTAATAAAATGTGAATGGGAGAATGATGAAAAAAATTCACCCCCACACACTTGTTATGAACAGAGAAATTAGCTAGAGAGACCAAAACAGTTTTTTGTAGCAGGCTGTAAACATGTTTGTTTCAGCTGTAAAGGTGGACATTTTAACATGGGGGTCTGTGGGAATTGACTGGCTTCTGGAGCCAGCCTCAAGTGGCCATTAGAGGAACTGCAGTTTTTGGTACTTCAGTGTTGGCTTCATTTTTCAGCCCTGGAGGCTGCTGCTTGGTTTTGGCTCGTTGTTTAGGTGTCCGACCCACAACTTACTCTGTTGTGGCTCACTCCCACTGCTCTCATAGCTCCATGTTCAACCACAGCAAGCAGCTGTTTTCAGGGAAAAACCTTTTAAACCTTATATAAAACCAGCTGGTGAATGCACAGACATACAGCAGCTGGTGGACATAGTGGAACATTTAGCCAAAGAGACAAATATATCCTGAAATTGGTGAAGACCACACACATTTCTGTCTGTACCCAAAAAGTTCTGAGGTTTAATACTTGGTTCCAGTAGCACAGATACCACTAAAGGCTAAGACACACCAAACCGACATCAAAGAACCAGAGGCCACAAAGGCCAATGGTTGTGTTGCATCACGTCACTAGTGTCTTGGCCAAAAAGTTGGATTTAAGCACCACAAAGACATCAGCCAATGGCCAACTAGCACATATGTTCTGCATCTGCATGAGAGGAAATAACTCTCCATAGCAGCAAGTGGTGGTAGTCTGTATATGTCATTCGAAAAGGGAAACCAGAGGACCGACAGGACGGATTCAAGAGGCTAGTTAGACAGTCAGCACATAATTAACACAACCTGATGTTTAAAGACCAAAGCATATTTACTGGGCACCAGTGAAGAATAACACTAACAACAGTGAACCATTTTTGCTTAAGAGCTCAATGGCTAAAAAGATTCCCTTACCTAACACAACAAGTTTGTTTGGATCTCACACCCTCTTGACTTAAGTTGCTTGTTTGCTTCATAACTTCTTTTTTTCTTGTCGTGTGCCGAGCTGAACTGCCAATCAAAGTGATTTCATTAACAGACAGGCTCTGTTGTCTCCAAAGCTGATTCAACATGCTAAATCGGTCAAAAAACAACCGATACAGATCGACGAGGGCCGAAGGTGTGGAACACACCACAAAAACTAGGGCAACTACGGCCCACCACTGACCGAAGGCTGACCATCAGCGTGGTATGATGAGGCCCTAAGTTTGAGTGGAAAAAACATTTTTAGTTATTTGGATGTACCAACACTTCACCTGAACTGCTGAGAATTAGGCTGACACTATTGGGAGAAACAAGAAATATAACACTCTAGGACACAATGTTTGAACCAGCTTTCTAACTTCACACCCTCTCACTAACTGATGAGAATGAAAGTCTCCAGCCAAGTCTGTCATAATAAGTATATCTGCCCCACACGTGAAACTGATCCCCTGACTTATTTCATCAAGATCTGACTTCTCATTTACATCTGCAGCTCTGTGACAGCACATTTTCTGAGGTTTCTGCATGCACTCGCAAACAGCCAATAATTTCAGTTAATCTGGTTCTGCAAATTGGAATGACAGCTAAATGAGATCTTTTTTTTTCTAGGAAGCCAAAATACAATTCAGCCTCACAGCAGGAAGAAACCATAGCCACACACACACTCTGCAAACATACCAAGAGAAGCTCAAAAGCCCTCCACGCGGGTAGTTAAGAACTTAAGTGATTAATGCCGATAAATTCAAGTTTTCTCTGAGTGGCAGCTGTTGGATGTGTTCATTATATATCTTGGTAATACAACTGTTGCAGCTCTCTGGAACACATGCTGGTGACTGGCCCTCATGCTGTGATTAATGTCAACAGAGTTTAAGCACACATTTGGCCTTTGATACATATCCCCGCTGTCAAACCCACTATAATTACTCATAGTTTATGGATTCATTTTTATTGGTCTTGTGTGAATAATTAGCCATTGTAGTCTAGCAGAGGCAAACATGTCTAATCAATCATCAGTTTGTAGTTTCACAGGTGGGGGACAAATGCTGTGCGTCAGTGAGTCATTTTCTTAACATAGCACTGTTGCGTGCCTTGTTGGGTATAATTGTCTAACAGTTGAGATGATCAGCAGGTTCCCATCCTTTGACTCATAAATTCATCACCCATAGACAGTTCCAGGTCTGAGAGCTGTGGCACGCAACCAAAGTCTGAGGAGAGAGTGAAACAAAACCACCACCACCTCCGCACACACAATCATACCTACTCTGTGACTGCTGTTTCTTTCTCCCGTCGCCTGAGGCTATCCGTGTCTTCTCATGCTCAATGGCATGTCGGACCAAGGAATTACACACAATATACAGGACAGCAAGCTGGTTGTTTATCACTCACACTGTTTACTCAGTGTGTTCGGTATGTCTCAGTCAGAGAAAAAAAAGAGAAAACAAAAACATGTACTGAATCACAAAGTGATTAACAGTGAACTCTCTGAAAAAATACAAATCACCCAAAATCATAAACATATTGAATATACTTTTTTACATTGCTTCGCTCTACACTCAATTCTGGCTGGTCATGTTGCAGCGTTTTACATTCTGTGATTTTTGAATCAGAGTTTCTGAGGTCTCTTTACAAATTCCACACTTTTCCAGACTCAAATTTCCAGACTTCTCTGTAGATTTTTCAGATCATATTTGATATCTGAATACAAATAGCTAGTAGTAGCTGTAAATAAATGGTTTAAGAATCAAACTGTTATGTTACATGACTACACTCACCAGCTACTTCATTAGATACACTTTTCTAGTACGGGGTTGGACCCAAATTTGCCTTCAGAACTTAAGTGTTGGTGTCATAGATTCATCAAGGTGCTTGAAACATTCCTCAGAGATTCTGGTCCATATTGACATGATAGTATCACGCTGTTGCTGCAGATTTGTCAGCTGCATATCCATGATGTGAATTTCCAGTTGCACCACATCCCAAAGGTGCTCTATTGGATTGAGATCTGGTGGCTGTGGAGGCCATTCGAGTACAGTGAGCTCACTGTCATGTTCAAGAAACCAGTTTGAGATGATTTGAGCTTTGTGACATGGTGCGTTATCCTGCTGGAAGTAGCCATCAGAAGATGGGTACACTGTGGTCATAAAGGGATGGACACAGGTCAGCAACAATACTCAGGTAGGCTGTGGTGTTTAAACCATGCTCAGTTGGTACTAAGGGGCCCAAAGTGTGCCAAGAAAATGTCCCCCACACCATTACACCACCACCAGCCTGAATCGCTGATACAAGGCCAGGATGGATCCATGCT
The DNA here is from genome assembly GCA_019142605.1 of Cephalopholis sonnerati. NCBI lineage: Eukaryota > Metazoa > Chordata > Actinopteri > Perciformes > Serranidae > Cephalopholis > Cephalopholis sonnerati. Next base: position 38,004,645 of record JAGQAX010000002.1, read on the forward strand.
TTCATGGTCTGACCCTACCATCTGAATCACACAGCAGAAATTGAGACTCATCAGACCAGGCAACATTTCTACAATCTTCTATTGTCCAATGTTTGTGAGCCTGTGTGAATTGTAGCCTCAGTTTCCTGTTCTTAGCTGGAGTGGCACCTGGTGTGATCTTCTGCTGCTGTAGCCCATCTGCTTCAAGGTTCGACACATTGTTCATTCAGAGATGGTCTTCTGCACACCTTGGTTGTAACCAGTGGTTATTTGAGTTCCTGTTGCCTTTCTATCATCTTGAACCAGTCTGGCCATTCTCCTCTGACCTCTGGCATCAACAAGGCATTTTCACCCAGAGAACTGCCGCTCACTGGACATTTTCTCTTTTTCAGACCATCCTCTGTAAATCCTGGAGATGGTTGTGTGTGAAAATCCCAGTGCATCAGCAGTTTCTGAAATACTCAGACCAGCCTGTCTGGCACCAACAACCATGCCCTGTTCAAAGTCACTTAAATCACCTTTCTTCCCCATACTGATGCTCGGTTTGAACTTCAGCAGGTTGTCTTGACCACGTCTAGATCTTAAATGCATTAAGTTGCTGCCACGTTCAGTTAACAAGCAGTTAAGCAGGTGTACCTGATAAAGTGGCCAATGAGTGTGTGTGTTGCCAATAATTGCCAATGATGTATTTGTGATACTGTGTCATTATGCAATTCAAAGTTATAACTTCCTTTTTCTTTCAAACTAATTTGGTTACGATTTAGTGCAGTAATAAGGCACTCAGGGTGGAGGTATTTTACAAGATGATGCACAGGCGTAGAGGCAGCTCTGCATAGTACGGAGTCGTTGCACATCATACTTCTTGCCTCGCTTTTTACAACAGCAACTTTGCTCTGGTCCCCCCACACCAACACCCTGCTCCAAACACCACGAAAAACACTCTGCTTGTATGATTAATTTATTCTTTTTTAGAAATTCTAAATTTTATACTTAAAAAAAACAGCATATGGCAATAGTCTGAAAACACAAATATTTTCTTCATACTCCATATATCCACACCTGAAATTAGTAAAATCAAATTCCACACATTTCCATACTGCGTAGGAGCCCTGTGGAAAACAGACTGCTGCTATGAATAAAGGACTGTTGTTATAGATGCAGTTTTGATGATAGACATTAAGTAGAAGCAATACCAACACTTTTAAAATCAATATTTTCCTAAAATTTTTGATTTCTTAGTAAGTAGCCATGTAATAAGAGGGGATACAACAAGTGGGTCATTACTGCAAAATAAACCCCTACAGGGTGATTCAAAACCTCTCCTCCATCACCCCGTCAGGACTTTTTTCCCCCCGCAAAAATGACCTACTCACTGCACAGTATCCCTTACTTATTCATTTATTCAGATGAGATGGTAAATAAAGGACAAAAATCTGACATTAAAAGTTAAATAATATGAAAACAAACATTTCACATTTTGCATGGGCAAACACACTGAACATCTGCAACAATCAAACTTCCAAGACCCACTTCTGGTGTGTGTTACATAGCCTATTATACTGCAGTGCTGCATTAATGTCAGGGTATTTCAAGACCAGTTGTGAGGCTGGCGAGACAGCGAGTGAATCCCGGCTCTGTCCTTCTGCTGTACACTTGAACTGCACTGCCACCTTGTGGCCATTCACCAACCATGCTGCCTGAGGTCCTACACTCAGAGACTACAGGAGGTCATGTCTCTGGTTAGAGGCTGTTTTAAAGCAGACAGCTCATCAAGGGGGCTGAAAAATGTCTGAACTGAAATGAGAGAAAAGAGGGAATGGCAAAATACAATTTCTGCCTTGACTTTGCTTTTTGTAGATGTAAGACCTTGAATACAATGTCTGACAAGAATTTCAAAAATGTCCTTAAGGCGGGTGATGATGATGTCCTTTACATCCTGCTGTAAATCATCCAGTGGGCTATTGTGTCATCAGGTCATCCAGCAGTTAGCATGTTACAGTACCATCTGCAGTTGCAGGAGAGGCTCCTCTGCATCTTGTCAACATGTTCTCTTTGCCCTTATGTCCTCAGAAATATAACGTACTCAGCAGATCTGATGTCATCTCTTTAATAGGCTGTTAATAGCTTTGAGTTCATCAGTTGACAGTGGAGAAAGATTGTAGCCTCTCAGCTCAGGTTTCCCTGCAAACAAACAAAAAGACACATCATGCACACACCGCTGGGAGGACATTCAGTGTGCTGGCTGACCAGCTCTGACTTCAGCTATTATGAGGTCCTATGGAGGTGTTGTTAACAAAATAGTAGCAACTGAAATGTTTCTCCTGGATTGGATTTGTGAGTGTAGTATTTTTCCAAAATTATCATGAAAACTTTCCCCTTTTCAACTGATTTAACAGAGGACTAATTACTGAGGGGCACGCCCTCACTGAACTACTGACAACATTCAGAATCTCATGCAGAACCTCACCTCATCAGCCACCTTAACACGGGCTCTTAACACATAGACATGTGTATCACTCTTCCCAGCAAGAGGCACATAAGCGTATTTCCCAAAACTATTCTTTAAATTAGCATGCTGTGGTGGTCCAACTGAACAGCTGAAATGTTCTTCGTACCTTGTATCTCATTTAGACGATTGACTTTTGCTTTCAGTCCTTTGCGAAGGTCGTTTATCTCCTTGTCCAGCTGCTCTTGGTCTGCAGGTGACAAACAAAGTCAAAACAGTTCAGAATGATCCCATATGTAGTTACAATATGTGTACAACAAATGTATTTATATTCAAATTTATGGTGGAAATATATCCAGTAAATTTAGATATTATTAACTGGATTGGTTTTTACCTTTTTGAATCATATCTCCTGTCTTCGATTTGGGAAATTTGATGAACATGTTTCCAAAACAAACCTTCACTTTCTCTGCAAATCAAAACAGCATTAAGTCAACAGCCAGTAGTACAACTATACACCACCTGACACACATCCACTGTGAAACTTCTGGGATAACTGTCTTTATAAACTACGCCAATGTGTCCATGATGTTACTGTTTGATTGTTTAAGCCAAGATGTGCACGAGCATACTGACACGTCACATAACACAAAGCCCTTTCTCTAAAAACATCCTGTCATGAAGGGTCACTTACCTGAATCTGGTATTTCATGTTTCAGTGCATTGAGTGCCTCTCTGTTCCTGTTTCTCTTTGTGTCCAGATCCACTATCTGAAACATCAACAGAGAAAGTAAAAGTGTGAGAAAGTAAAAACAAGCTAATATTAATCTTTAATTAGTTGGCTTGAAGAGTAAAACAGAATCAGAATCATAGATGGTTATGTTGATTAGTTATACAGAAGTTTTGTAACATAGATATGCAATATCCTATAGTGTTTGGGGGGGATAAAATTACTATAATACTGCCATGGGGCATTTGTCAGGCGCCATTATTTTAAATGCCTGTTATTGTTGTAATGTACTGAGTGACCATCAAAATAGAAACTCATGTACTGTACATCACAGAACAGTACAACATTTCTGCATTTAATACCATGTTAATAAAGCACTGTGTCAACCGTGAAGTAAATGCACTTTATTGCATGGTGTTTATGTTTTTAATGTTCCTTCATTTAAGTTGGTGAGGTGGACAATTTATTAGAAACAGCAAAGGATAACTGTAAGCAAGTGTTAATAACGTATTACTTGCTTTACTGTAATTTACAGTACTGTGGGCTGCATGCGTTGTACAGTATTTTTTTTTTCCTTGTCAGTGTATTTTGCTACTTTATGTCTTGCCAATATTATCGCAAAGTTACGAGACATGTTCCCATAGTTAATTTGGTTCATTTTTTCCATGGTAAACAATTGCTGGAGATGTAGCTGAAGGTAAACAGAATGTGAACCATGAGTTAGCCTAGCTGCTAACAGCTAGCTAGCTCCTCAGTAGCATTAGCTGATATATGAGCCCTCCAGGGGTCCCTGCTCTGCATATCGTTATTAACAGCGTATTGTTGCAGAGTTATTATTTAGTTACCTGTTGTTTGGTGGTGAGAACATCCTCAGCTGCCTCCTCTACTTCTGTCAAAAACTCCAAAACACGCTGAGATTCAGCGTCCATGGTGGCTGTGTCGCTATGAAAAATACGTCCGGTCTGAAACAACGACGGGAAATGGAAAGTACCGCTAACAATACATCTCATATGCCATTACTTTAATTTTATTTTAATAGGCTACATAATTTTCAGTTTTATTTTATATATACTTTTTATATGTGCCCATGTAAAAATGAATGGGTTCAGTTATGATTTTAGCATATATAATTGGGTTTAATGGTCTATGACCTCATACAACTGTGTAATTAAGAAAATGGCGCAGGTTAAATATAAAAATAGAAATAAAAATAAAATGTTGATACATGTAATTTTAAAAGGTATGTGCACCTACACAGAAAAAAAAGTTTTCTGAGCCCTGAAGAAAAAAAACTGGACACACAAAACCTTGATACACAGTCACATGATTATGGGCATTAATACAGACTCACTGTATGTGCTATAACAGTACATATACCTAACAAAGCTATCAAAGAATAAATGTCAATTCCCTATTCCTACCATACTCCCTCTCAGGTCATTACAATAAGCCTTGAACTGGGTAATGTTGATGTAATTACATCAACATATAGATAGATAGATAGATTTGGAAAATAGAATAAAATATTAAAGTTAATTTTTAAAGCACGTCTTATTTGAAGTCAAAATTACAAAAGATTTTGGATCATGATGTTATAACTGTTGGTGCTGCTATCCATTTTGTACTGCTGCCTCTATCATCTGCTGTGCATCACTTTAAATAAGTGAGGTGACATCCTGTTCTGACACACAGTAGACCGATAGCACCATCTCCTGTTCATCTATGTTATTGTACGTCTGTCTTTATGCTGTACCCTCCAAGAAACACATAATTTTCTCACAATGAACTATGTAAGTAGCCAGAGAAAAAAGACATCAGGCGGGTAAGTGTGTGCCATGATTTCAATAGTTTATTTATTCATTAATTAATCAATAATTCAATCAATTTTATGCCTGTTGGCAGTCACAGTACATTCAATTTCTCATCTTATAACAGTGTAGACAAATCACACAAAATATCACATCTCATACAAAATCTAAACTTATCTTTTATAAAACATTTAGACATCTGTAGGTTTTTTTCTTTATTTTATTTTAAATACAGTATTCTATTTTTTTTTAACGGCATAAAACTCACTGAGAAAGATGAAAACATCTGTTAAAATACATATATATTATTTCTTTTGTCATTACAGTATTTAAAATAGCTTCATTTACCACAACTAACGCACAGTAATACTTCTGTCACTGAGGGAAAGAAGGGGGAGGTTGGAAGAATAACATCCACAGCTATACATCCCTCTGAAGTCCCAGCAGGTTCGCCCTATATTTCTCTCCTCACTGCCTTTACCCTTGCTTGCACTCAGTAACGGGTGAAAAGGGTTAAATGGTCACAACACAATTCTTCCATCGTTCCTTCATTCACTTTGAGAGGTAGAAAAATCTTTCAGGGGCCATTTAACTTTCACTGGCATTCGTCACTTCACTCAAACGCAAACTCTCCTCCCCTCACCTGCACATATACGACTGCAATGAAGGGCTTTGGGGGGTTCACTGCCTGGCTTATGGGTAATTTGGACACACTCTGCTTTTGAGGGTCAAACCAACAATTGTCTTGTTACTGGTTAGCTTCTCTACCTCTGTCTTCTTTAACAGTATTGAGGCATCAGTCATTTGCTCAATTCTGTGGATGGGACTCAATCATCTAGAGGTGCAAAATCAAAGGCAACTGTAGACTCGCAGTAGATTTCTTGAAGACGTTTTAGCTCTCATCTGAAAGGCCTCCTCGGTTCTGACTAACTTGTTGGGGGTGCCACACGTTTAACCTTTGTAGGGGTCATTGTCTTCATACTCCTATATCAAAATACAGCCATGTTTTCTTTCTGTAAAAATGTGCTTATGTTATCAAGTACCAAGCAATTACATCATGACATCCATCCAGTTCGCCGAGCTTTGAAGTCAATTATCGTAGTGGCCAAAAAGTGTAATTACATCTGTCATCTGATGCTACAGTATGTGGCCCATAAAACTTTTTTCCATTGACTAAAACGGCAAAAGAGATGACTGTAGATTAGTGGATACATTTTCTTGAGCGTCACAACCCTGCGAAATAACTTGTTTTACTTGTTTCATTGGTACAATAACATTTGGAAGGTCTAGAAGAAACCCATGATTGAATCATTGTATCCCCTATTCGAGTTAGCTGATCCCTAACTTGGAAGTAGCTGGCTCGGCAGGTGGAATTCTCTAGTGTGCATGCTCTATAGGCTGCACAGAGAGGAATCAGTGCTGATCATCTGGATAATTTTATATGCAGCAATCAAACCTTTTTGGCTTCATGTGCTACTGAGCAACCTTCATAGGCATGAACAGAGCCCCGAGTTCACAAGTAGACCAACTGGCAACATGGCAGCCATGTGAGAGTAGTTAGGCTATCAGTATTGTCCATGTGGCCATTGCTATCTGACTGAGAATACAGTGGGTACTGTGGACTTCTTCAAACAAAGTAACTGACCTATCAGATCTAAATCAGGGCTGCTTTTGTCTGTAACTCTCCAAAGTCAGCAACCTGAGAAGCATGAATGATTCACACATCAATTGACCAGATCTGCAGGCATGAGAGAATATGTAAGAGATGAACTTCTCTCACTGGTTCTCCTTTTCTTCACACAAGTACTTTGTTATTCTTCTTTGTCTTCAAACATACACTGATCAGCCAAAACATTAGAACCAGTAGTGGGTGAAGCAAGAAACATCAATCATTTTGTTACACTGCAATGTTCTGCTGGGAGACCTTTGGTCATGGCATTCATGTGGATGCCACTTGACACCCTCCACCCACCCAAACACCGCTGTGGGCTAAGTATCCCCCTCTCACTGCAATGGTACTCCCTGATGGCAGTGGCCCCCTCAGCAGAAAAACTGCACCATGCCACACCACAAAAACTGCTCAGGAATGGCCTGAGGAACATGACAAAAAGCTCAAGGTATCAACCTGGCCTCTAAATCTCCCACACCCCGATCTGATTGGGCATCTTGGGAAGTGCTGGTACCCCACCTCACAACTGACAGATCTTAAGTGATCCGAAGCCAGCACCCTGGTGCCAGACACCATAGGACACCTTCCAGAGGTCATGTGTCCATGCCTTGACATGTCAGAGACAAGTCCGATCCAGAGAGGCCCCACCATATTAGGGGTACCTCTGAGGTACCAGCATGTCCCATGGATGCTTGATCAGATTTGGATCTGGGGAATTCAGATGGCTTTAGCTTTTTGTCACGTTCCTTGGGCCATTCCTGAGCAGTTTCTGCAGTGTGGCAGAGTGCATTTTCCTGTAAGAGTACCGTTGCTGTGAGAGGGGGATACTTAGCCCACAGCGGTGTTTGGGTGGGTGGAGGGTGTCAAGTGGCATCCACATTAATGCCATGACAAAAGGTCTTCCAGCAGAACATTGCATTGTAACAAAATGATCAATTTTTCTCACTTCATCCACCACTGGTTCTAATTTTTTGGCGGATCGGTGTATGTCAGAGGACAGTTTTTCCTCTGATGTCCCCATTGGAACGATGACCACATCTTCTCTCTCCCTATGATGGTACGCTACTTTTGAGTGTGGCTGTTTGGAATAGCTTTTGCATTCAGATGTGGTAAGACAACAAAACATATGAAGTGGTTTGTTTCAACCTTACCCCAGACTTACTCCCCACAAGTCAGTCTGACCTGAGGAAGCATTTTAGATGAAAGACAAAAAGCCCTCAAAGCCACTTCTGGATGTCATATGACCTGGATGCCTGAGAATATTCACAGACATATTGGGGATGGAGAGGGAGTAAAGGCAGATTAAGGAGAGACAGACAGCAGTTAAGCCACAAGCCCCCATCACTATTGTGTCTACACATTGTTTCATCTTCTAGGGCATACAGTCAGCATAACCTCTGGGCTCAGTCACAAGGTAACCGTGAAGGACATTAAAAAAGGAAGATTTCACTTCTGCAGATACTTTTTTATGTTTCTCTAAGTTATACTGTAGCCTATGTGCTTTTATACACTGCCTATTATGGTCCTACGGCCAAAAGCTGCTTCCTGGCAATAGGTGCAGTAGAGCTGTGCAAAATATAAGGGGTAGTGGTGAGTTCTACTGAAAGTAGTTTGCTACCAGAAAGTACATGTGGGACATACTTTCCCAGTCTAGGGTTAAGGGGTTTGGGTACGATATGGGGTCATATTTTGGAACCATGTAAGGTAAGAAACAAAGGGAAGGGAGCAGGCTTCAGAGGACACTTCTGGTTTGTGCAAATAGGAGACTAAGAAATACACACACTCATGGTGAGTTATTTACACACACAAAGCAACTGCCTCCTAACACGTTGGCTACACTAGATCAAATATAGATTCTTCACAAGCCAAAATATCATGCACATTTTACTAAGGCAACTTCAAAAACTGGAGTGAAAGTCAGCTCTTAACACTGTTTGGAACAAAACCCCACACTGAGTTGAAACACAGGGGCACTGTAGCAAGGCAAGCCTGTCGACATGAATTCATTTCACAATGGAGCTTCATATGATGGAGTCAGATTTTATAGTACCTTCAATGTTTGCTTCATGTGAGTGGAATTATCGTAAATGAACAGTGTGTTGCTACTTTTCCAGTGTTTGGACTACTTGTGTATGTACAACTTCAAGACTGCAGGGTGACATAGCACACTCGTAGCTGCCAAATTGGTGACTGTTTTGACAGGGATCTATTCATTTCATCATGGATAAATCCTTTAAATAGTTTAAATAATGTCAGTCTCTTAGCTAGCTGGCATATCCTGGTGGCTAGTAATTTGTTTGAAGAGAGATATTTGCACATCCAACTGTTGCACAAACAGGTGCATTGGCAAATATCACTTGAGTCTCTGAACATATAATCCCGGACACTGGTCTTGCTCAGCTTCATAACTTAGTAGTAACACTAATGTTTCAATCCTACTGGACCTTTGTCAAGAGTGTTCCTGCTAGCTAGCCATCATTACCTCCATGCATTATGCATTTGCTAATGTACTGCATGAAGTTGAACCTTTGTTGAACCATTTTAGGAACTCGCAGCCTCATGATGTCCATGTCCATCCTAATTGCCAGAATACATGTTGGAACTGTATGTTTCTGCAAACCACAAATATGTTTCATTTGTCTGAATTATGCAGTGGATACACTGAAACTTTCTGTTTTAACAGCACTGTGGTTAATGTATGGTTAGGTTTTGGCTCAAAAACCACTTTGTTATGGTTGGGAAAAATTAATGTTTTGGCTTAAAATACCCACTTTTGATGGCACAATCCTGGCAGGATATGCAGCTATGTCTCAGTAAAAACAACCACTTTATGTGGCACTATCCCAAATGGAAACACAGCGACAGGTCGCTAAAAATCAACCAAGTTTGGTGGCTAAAAAGCAGCTGAAAACACAGCCAAGACTTGCTAAAAAAGAACAGGTTTTGTTGTTTGTTGGGCAGCTTGGCAGGCATTTTCCCATGTCATTCCCTGTACTCTTCACCTCCCAAAGTCAGCTCATATACTATGTATTTTAGATTCGTGATATAATACGTATGAAATGAACAAATATAACTTATCAGGGGCTTGCAGAAACCTACAATGCCAAATTTTTCTTTTGGCAACAGGACTGACATTTTACTTCTTAATTAGCCTGTTAGCTCATTTATAGCAAACAAAGACATAAATAGTTTAAATGCTCTAACTCTTTGTTATTTATCACATGCCTATTAGCATGCAATACCCATTACTGTGTTCTTTCTGTGAATTTGGAGGTTACAACAACCTGAGGGAACTTTTGGCATCTTATAAGCTGGTATTTTTTGATGCAATGTGTTTTAATGGGCCCACCAGTAAGCCAAAAATAACATTAAGTTTTGCCCTGGCATTACCTTTGAATCACCATTTAGATTTTCAGATTTGCAAATCAAATTTACATACAGCACAATTTAACAGTTAACTGAAGAAAATATAAAATCAAAGTAAAATTCTGAGAATCCTTCTCTTTGGTTTTTGGTCATCATTTGAAGGGCTGTAGAGGCTGCATTTGGGAGATTTATAACCTCAGCATTTCTTAAATTTTGAGCAGGAAGGAAATTTTTTAAAATTTGGAGGTGCCACAACAATATAAGGGAGTGTATCTTTAAGCTACATATTGGTGTAGAGACAAGCCTAAAATTTAGTAGGACAAACATTTAGCAAAATTTGAAAACAAGTTGACTTATTTAGACTTTACAACCTCCACTGACACCTCACCTCTTGCGTCTGTACTCCTGTGGTCATATGATGGTTCCAGATGTGGTAGCTACCTTAAATGGCTAGAGCTCTGGGTGTGCTCTGAATGGAAATTATACAAGTTTGCGTATATGTGTACACTATAGAAGAGCAGCTTTACTTATGAGCCTAATGGTTGAAATCTTGGCTTGAAATGCCTGTGTTTGTCAGCAGGATACTTATAAATCTCTGGTGTGTGCAACTAAGTAATGGCAGCATGTTCAGTGTCGCTGATTGTGCAAATGTGTGCAAGTATGTACTGCATGCGTGTGGAGGAAGATTACATCTCATCTCAGTCATTTCAAGTGCAGTAAAAGTTTATGTCCAGGAACCCTGTGTGTCTCCATGGTCAGCTGCCTTAGAAATGAGCGTGTGCACATGAGTTTGCGTGTACATGCAGGTGTATGCACACAGGTGAGCATGCTTGTGAGTGTGCTGAGCTGTGGTCTGAAAAGGCAGCTCCTCTTCTCTGGTTCTCTCTGATTCTCCTCTGTGACTTCTAGAAGATGCTCTGTCTGCGGTTCTTTCCTCGACCTAAAGAGAGACAAATTGAGATTGTACACTATAAATGATGATTATTCAGTGTTAACAGACACCAACTGAAACTGATGAGACAGTACTGGGAAGCAATGACTCATGGTTTTATCTCAAAGAGGCCCTTTTATGCTAATTTTCAAGTTGATACTTGTATTTGAAAGGGTACTTCACCAATTTTCAACCAGCTTTGTATCAACAATGTGACTAGTATGTGTAATTGCACTGTGGAAAGCTTCCCTCCACTGAACCTAGGTCCTCCTGCTCATCTTTCAATAAAACTCTGCAAAACACAAAGAGTAAAAGAGTATAAAAGTGGATCGAGAGACAGACCCACCCCCCTCCCTCTCTCTCATACTCAGACCAAACTCCGATCAAACATTAAAACTAGGCATTGCTTATCAAATTTAAACCAAGATTCTATTATTGTGTTGCCTATTTCTCTCCCCAGATGTTCTTTGGAAACATATTTAGTGCCCTGTTTAGCTGTAATAGCAAGAGTTTGTGAACAGGAAGTGTGTGCCATACTGTTTCCTGCACAGTAAAAACAAAGGCTGAAAAACCTGTAAGGCCAATACGGTAAAACTGTCCTCAATTTTAAACCAAAATTCTCTCACTGTGTTGCCCTTTTTCTTGACTCAAATATTTTTATTGACATGTTTTAGCTTACTGTGTAACTGTAATACATGATCGTTTGTTACCAGCCAGCCACCATTGTGTCAATCTGACGAGTTGACATTACGTCAACCACCAGTGGGAGTGTTTGTTGGTCCTGTGTAGCTCAGTGCATTCTGATAGTTGCATGTTTTCTACCTCTTGAGCAAAAGCAAATGCCCCTGTCCTTTTTCTGATTTTTTTCCTGATTAGATGGCACCAATTTAGTATTTGCAGCTTTCTACTGCATAGACAGCCTAGTTCTATAAAAGTCAATCTTTCCAGTGGTGAAATACTTCTTTAAGGTTTCTACTAGAGTATGTTTACATGCTTATACAAGAAAACACTTTTTTCCCTCATACTGTCTGTGCTAGAACACCTGTATTCACCCTCTCTCTGAAACGCTCTGTTTTAGTGCTCTGCTTGGTCTGCGTTTCTCAGTCTTCCTTGTCTCAGTGTCTTCATTGCAGCCAGGGATTAACTGTAATGGAGAATAGCGACACTTTCCACTGTGAAAAATCACCAGTAAAAGCTTCTTATCATAACCAGACATGTTGCAACAGGAATATGATCCGAAGTCAGGGAGAAATTTACAACATCTGTAACCAAGTTTACATGTTTCCCTGACATTAGCGCTGTCGGCTATGTAATGTAAACACTTGCTGTATGTGCCAGGAGCAGATGACTATGTAAAGAAATCTTGCACACTATGATGTCATACTGTAGCCAGAGTAGAAAAAACTGTTCGGAATAGTAGGAAACCTTAAGTTTTTGTTCAGAAGGATTTATTTTCTTCATTGTAACACTGTCTATAAGACACAATTACGGAAAAGCATAATAGGTCCCCTTTAAAAGACTTTTCTCCATGTCACCTTCATCAGTTGGATGCTCCTTGCTAGCATAAGTTTAGAAGTTTGGTCTTAAAGCTTTATACGAACCTAATTAGGGGAAAATCAAGTCATAGTGAGACTTCTTAGGTAAGCGCTCAGTAGAGTACATACATGGATGACAGTACTCTGCATTAAATTCATAGACAATGCTTTGTTTATTTTCATTTTCTTTTCAGTTCCTTTGAAACTCTCCTGTGTGTGGTATTATTATTTGTGTCACAATAAACAAAGTCAGCGAGCTGGCTTCTTTCAGAGCTTTGCTAATTAGCAAAAGACATCTGCAGACACTTCAGCATTTCACATGTTGTGGTCAGGAACCAAACATTGCTGGATTTAGCTCTGTTTCATTTTAGACATTTTAGGAAACTTACAGTGATAGTGTCTAAATCGCAATTATTATTAAAGGCTCAAAACTTTTAATTATTATGAGTTATATAAAACTATTGAATATGAGAATATAAGGAAAACAAATTCGAAATTCACAGCCAACAGTTGCAAACAAACTCCTACAAACTGTTTAACTGGCACAAACACTTTTATTTGCAACATTTCAGTGCTACACCTTTAACACTAGTATCACTGACCTTGACCTTCAGTCAACAAATCTAATCAGTCTTTTCTTTAGTTTACTTAGGCATGTGTGTAAAAAGAAATCTGAAGAAATTCCCTGAAGGTGTTCTTGAGATACCACATTCATGAGAATGAGTGGGACACAAGGTCAAACTGACCTTGACCTTGAACCACCAAATTTGAATCATTTTATTGTTGAGTTCAAGTGAACATTTGAAACAAATTTGAAGAAATTCCTTCAAGATATTCTTGAGATATTGCGTTCACAAAAATGAGACAGATAAGGTCACAGTGACCTTGACCTTTGATCAGCAAAATCTAATCAGTTCATCCTTGAGTCAAAGTCAACATTTGTGCCAAATTTGAGGAACTTCCCATAAGGCATTCTTGAAATATCACATTCATGAGAATGAGACAGACAAGGTCACAGTAACCTTGACCTTTGACCACCAAAAACTATTCAGTTCATTGTGCAGTCCAAGTGGACATTTGTGCCAAATTTGAAAAAATTTATTTAGAAATTTTAAATCCAGTAAGCCTGACGCTGTTTGAGTAGTTTGTTAAGGTCACCACCCCTGGGTGGTTGGGTGACCTTTTCAATACCACAGAGACTTGATGAGGAGATATCATACGAGCATCACTAAAATGCACAGCTATTATCCCAATCGTTTCTGTGTACTGTGTTTTTGTGCTCACTGATCCTTTGTTTCAGTTGTCTGAAGGTTTTCCCACAGGTACAGTGTGTGTGGATGCACAAGTAATGACTCTGTTGATGGGAATTGTTTTACCTGTGTGGGGATGGCAGAAATAATTATGTTTTGATGGTGTTATTGCACTGTGTGCATCTGCCGCAGTGGTAGTTGCCCTTGGGAGGAGGGTGCAATGTTCAGTCCATCTATAAATGTAACCTGCTAACTATGTGCATCTCTTAACTGAAACTACCTCCTGGGGCCTGTAGGACCTATTTATAGGGAGCTTCTTCATTTAATGTATGCAGACTTGATAGGTTAGAGGTAAATTTAATTTTTGTTCCTAAACATATGATGTAGTGTTTGCCCACTGGAATTTTGTGAGGTATTTAGTATGAGGGTTTCTATCTAGTATTTACTGAAGATGATTATCACTTGCTATGTAAATGGATCCCAAAAGGTTCATCTATAAATGTAACCTGCATATTTGAGGATGTATCTTTTTGAGAATACAGTTTGGCCTTTGGGGGCTTTAGGTATTCATTTTATGGGAATCTATCCATTAATGTAAGCATTTACTTTTCAAGGCCCATGTATAATATAGAAGACTGTCATAATAGTTAATTGATGTTTGGTATTTATATTGCATGTGGGAATGTGATTTGTTCCAAACTTACAGCCACTTCCTTTTTAAGATGGCTTCTTATTGTCAGAAACCACTTGCTGATGAAGGTTGATCAGATAATTATATTTCTGCAAGTTAGACAGTATAAGGAAATCTATTTGCAATTTTTAATTTACTCGTCCCTCTTCTACGTACCTGCTCTTCTATTCAAATGCATAGCAAACACTCAGCTAACGTATCTTCATATAATGATTCATATGATATCTGATCAATTAGCACTCCTTCCAGTTAGATTTAGGAAAGGAGTCGTGGTTGGACTTCATGTTATGTACTTAATGTCAAGTTATGTACTTCATATAATGTGACAACATACCTTAAGATAACTCTAGTTTTGTTTCACAAAATAACATAAAGTTGACTTGGTTTTACACAGAGCACAAACACCCATATCCTGGGGCAATGTCTGTGTTTGACTGATTCATTCACCAACCTACCAACTTGTGTGTACTTTCGCTCTTTATACTACTTTATTCTACTATCTTTTTCACTCCTGTCAGCGTATTGGTCACGTGATGGCAGCCTTCATGATTACACAGGTTTACATACAAATTCTGATGCATGACTTTCTGTAGGCATACATACAAACAGTGCATGACAACAGCCTAATCCAGGATATGCATCTGAAGCACCTTATTCTCATGACCAGGTCTAAAGCTGTACCCATATCATGTGCAGAACATAGTACATGTACAAATCTGTTATAGCTCCCCACTATGTGAGATGGCATTCAGTAATGGTGACTTAAAGTAAAGTCACACCATGTTGTGAGATGTGTGGCGGGAACCTTACCTAAAGGCTGAAACACTGAGCTGCGATGGCCTGGGTCCTTCTGGAGCTGCACCTCCCTGAGGGAAAACACCGAACCAGCTAAAAAAAGGGGGAAGAGAGAATGACTTAGAGGCACAGAAGATGGAACTACTTCTGTGAGTGAGTGTTCTTACAAGTCAAAATATCCTCGTATCTGCTTCCTTCATGATTGTTAGTATTTTGATGGTAATACAACACAGACACGTTTTTGTTTTCAGTGGTGACAGGCTACATGCAAATTATGGGAACTTTTGACAAAAAACACTTAATGTAATGCAAATAATTAACCACATGCAAGGTTTACAGGGTTGTGCATGCTGGCACAATATTTAGTAAGAGCGATGGTGAGATCAGCACTTTAATTCATTACGATGTGTGTGTCCTGACCTTTTCTGAGCCTTTTTCTTTGTTAGCAGTGTGCACAAGTTGTGCAGTTTTGGCTCAAAGTGTGCAAAATGGCCAGACATTACATGCTTCAACTCTGGATTTTAGAAAGGCACGGCTGAGATGGCAAAGTAGCACATTTACAGTGAAAGTGAAGTGTGCTGTTCACAGCCAGAGCTGCCAAAAGCTTTAAGCCTAAAATACACCCAGGAGGCTTTAAAGGTGTGCTCACACTGTGTGTATGTGTGTGTGTGTGTGTGTGTGTGTGTGTGTGTGTGTTTGTGTGTGTATCTTCGGCTGCATTCACACCAAATCCGGTGTTGTGGTGTTGTGGTGATTAGCTGCAGGGTTGTGCGGTGGTGTGAGAGTGACACTTAAATGGCCCGTTTGTGGGGGAATGAAGGATGGAGAGAAAGCCAATTTCCCCATGTCAGCAACTGAGTATTTTTTCTTCAGTAACTCTGTTTGTGTTGCCTGTGGTATCTTTACTGCCACAAAATACACACAAAAAACATCAGTTTACAATTCTCCAAAAGTTAATCCAGTTTCAGCTATTTGACACCAGCCTCTGTTTTTTTTTTTTTTTCTCAGAGGATCCCCCGCTGCCCCACAGCTACAGCCTAGATGCACTAACCCAATTCAAATAAAACCTAGGACTGGCATTTTTGCTGAAACACCTAGTCAGTGTGACTGAAGCCTTACTGTCTGACAAATTGTGTATGTTATCCCCCAGGCTCAGGAAGTAGGGATGATGTAGAGCGGCTTCAGAGGAGATTCTGCTCCTGGTGTCATACTGCAAACACAACACAAAAGAGGCGTATTAGACTGTCTCTGAAGTCACTGTTCAGTTCTGTCTCATATCCAGGTATGTGAAGGTCATTGTGCTTTCTCCTCATACCAGCAGCAGAGCAGACAGCAGGTCGATCCCCTCTGTGTCCAACCTGATGTAGGAAAAAAAAGTTCAGTTTGTGTTACAAAAAGGCTATTCAGGGAAAAAATACACATTGATACTGATAATGAAAGCAAATGCAGAGGGTGTGCTTTGCTTCAAGTATCTTTCCCAAATGGCACCAATGTGGTCTGGATTTTTTTTTTAGTAAAAGCAATATTCAGCTTAATTGCTAATCTAAATGAAGCAGAAACAGTGAATATTTCTCACCTCTTTAACAGAACAGAAGACAACTTAATTATCCACCAGAATGAAATTGGTCTTTAGCTCACCAAAGGATAAAAGCAGCATTATAACATGAAAACTTAGTATACAAGACTTGTGGCTCAGTTTTTTTTTTTTTTTAGCTTCTAATACAAAATTATATATTTGGTTGCTGGAGCCTCTAAGTGTTCAGAATCTCCAACTGAGAAAATAAAGAATGAGAAGTGTCTGTCAGAGTGATCATTTATTTTATCTATTTTATCTCTTGTTTTGAATGTGTACATATGATCTGGAGTTTCCAAATTACTTTATCAGCCATACCAAGTATTCTAGATAGCTTTTTCCTAAGTCTGCACTTCAGGTTACCAAACCATTATGAGACGTAAAATGTTAAAACGCTCTCAATCACAGGTTTGTAAACTATTTCTAAGACTGACTGACTGAAATCCAAACTGTTGAATGTACTAAGAAGAGAAAGCCATTATGTGTAATACTGGAAAATAAACAGTTCTGAGCCGCCAGTTGAGCTTCTCTGAAAATACTTTTCGACAGTTTCAAGTATATCAGTTGGGTCAAATAGTCTGCTTCACTGTTTTTTGAAGAAGGCCAGCTAAGGCCATGTCATCAGTATACTTAAACAAAAGGTCTGCTCATTAATGTTGAATCAATTTGTATAGAAGAACAATAGTACAGGAAAACTAGAGACCATCTTACTGTTGGCACTTCAGGGCCTTGCTGGAGTGCCAAAAATATCCTCTCACCTTGATTATTGCACCGTGATATATTTTGGTATCATCCAGTCTGGTTTATCCTGTCTCCAGCTAGTTCACAAAGCAACCCATCCTACACTGGCTAAAAATCTGTTTGTTTATAAGGTGTTAAATGGTTTTGTTTCATCTTACATTACAGAGTCGCTGTCCCCATATCACACTGTCAGAGAACCTGACCAAAGACTTGTGTCTGTCCTCATATCCAGGACTAAGTGTTATGAGGACAGGGCCTTCTCTTAATCTGCACCAAAACTATGGAATTATCTTTCTCTCTCCCACTACTGAGATCTTTAAGAATCATCTTAAAACACACCTCTACTCATTAGCATACAACAGTTCATGTCAAATCTAGCGAATTAGCGCCCAACGAATGGCATTGTCATGTTACGTACTTAATGTAAACTTACATAGGTTAGGTTTAGACAAGCAAAGTTACATGGGTTAGGATTAGGAAAAGAATCATGCTTGGGCGTCCTCCCTTTATGTGCCTAATGTAAAGTCATGTAGTTAGCCAAGAGTTACGTGGGTTAGGTTTAGGAAAAAAATCAGGTTTGGGTGTCATCACCTTACGTACTGAAGGTAAAGTTACGTTGGGTTAGGTTCAGGAAAAGGACCACAGTTAGGAACTGTCATTTTACATACTTAATGTAAAGTTACACACTTAGCCTAGAGTTATGAGGGTTAGGTATAGGAAAAGAATCATGATTGGGTGTTTCTCGCTTTACGTACATAACATAAAGTTGCGTAGTTAGCCTAGAGTTACGTGGGTTAGGTTCAGGAAAAGAATCATGTTTGGGCGTCATCACTTTACATACTTAACGTAAAGTTACATTGTTAGGATAAGACAAGAAACATGGTGATAATGTACCTTAAAATAACTCAAAGTTCACTTGGTTTCAAACAGGACAAGAGCACTGGTTTCCTGAGGAAAAGTTGTGTTTTTTTTGACCCGTCCACCACCCAGACCTGTGTCTATACATGGACTTTTGCTTTGTAGAACTTCCTTCTTTACTCCTGTCAGCACATTGGTCATGTGATTGCAGCCTTCCCGTTTACATGGATTATATACAAATTGTGGTGCACTACTTTCATAGGTATACGTACAAACAGTACATGAGAACAGCCTGAAATAAACCAGCTCAGGTATTTCCCCTGAAGTCTCTACAGTCTCTGAAATCTCTGAAGTCTCGGTCTGTGTTGTCGCTGTGGGCTCAGTGTTACCATGGCTTTTCCACTTGGGACCAACTGTGTTGTGTGTAAAGTGCTACATAAATAAAGCTGACTTGAGTAAAACCTGTCAGCGTTACCTGGGCACATGGTTGATGAGAGCTTGAGGTCTATACTGAGGAAAGAGGTAAGACCTAAACTCATCATTACTGCTGATACCAGGCCAAGTCTCTTCTGTTGCAGTGCCTGGAAGAAAAAAAAAACAAAGAAATGTATGGCTGTCTGCTGTCACTGATAACACTTGTTCTTACTTCACATATTAGTGCTGTGTTGCTATCTTACCCAGAAGCCTAAAAATTAAGTGTAGCTCCTCTTTCACTGTGGCGCCAGGAAACATGGGACGACCTGTCGCCATCTCATACAGGATACAGCCCACGCCCCTGGAGGAGGAGGGAGGAGATGAAGATACAGTGACAACGAGCAAACAACAAAAGTCCTTCAACATTATAGAACTCTAGGTGAGGCCATGTTCAACAAACACACGCAGACTTCAAAGAGCTCTGATCAGAAGTGCAAACACGTGTAGAGTGAGTGGGCACAGTGCAGCCTTTTGTTCCACCCAGGGCGGCGTGTTGAAGAGGTGCCCTGTAGTCTGATGAGAGGACATGTAGCTAGGTGAGCTCATAAAAGGCTGTCATACTGCTAGAGAGCCACATTTATTCCTCAGTGAGTTGTGTGGGTTTTCTCACCATGGCAGACTGCTAATGAGCAAAAATACATAGGGAAAGTGAATGCAGATGAATTCTCATCTCTCAGCTAATAACCGGGGAGATTTTAATAGACATGCATTATTCATGGAAGTCCTGCACAATTTTTAAGTTGTTAGACATTCATCTGATTCACCAAGTAAACAGCTGTGCTCATTACCAGGGCTGACACCTGGGTCTTGGGGCCATATATTTATGCTTTGGGGTTCCCTGAAAGAGTTCAGCTTTGTTCAGATCCAGATCAAGGTTCAGACAATTGTCAGGTTACACAAAAGCATCATGACCCAAGTAAAAATTGGTTTAGTATGCAGTATTTTTTGCTTTTAACCCATTTGTTCTTGGCGTTTCTGGATCAGATGAGATGATTTATGTCATCAGTAGTCGGAATTGTCGAACTTCTACATATTTGGATTTTTACATTATAGTACTCAACTTGCAAACTATGCTCATACAAAAGCATCAGTATGACACAGTAAGTCCAACAATACAAAATATATATGTAGCAACAATTATCCCTGACCTGGGTCAATAAAATCAGTTACTGGAGGAGTGTTAAAATGTTAAAATACAAACTCACAGGATCGCAAAATTTCTAAGACTGTAAAAAACTGAGAAAAGAAAATTATACTCTCCAACCCAGACAGTTTTCCGTCATTAAAATCATTATAAACTCTGTCAAATCAAAGATGAAAAGATTGTTTCCTCACAGCCGACTGGAGAGCTGCTTGACAGTGTACTCACTGCTGCCAAACGTGGAAAAAATGGTGGGGCAACAACTACTTTGGAGAGATGCCAAACTAGAAAATTGCACAATTTTATAATTTGACATCATTTTTCTATTTCCCCACACAGTTTACAGGTGATAATCTGACCAGGCACATACAGTACCTATTCTCCTATTTGCTGTAATGCTGCTCAATACCCTGTTTATATGCGCTTTAAGTTCTGGTAGCTATGTTTGTGTTGTCCTGTTGCTGTCATGTTTGGTATTTCTCTAAGAAAGATCTATCTAACCAAGTCCATCCATTCTCACCTTTGAGATAATGCAACATAGTATTTGCTTCAGCATGCTCCCCCATGTATTGCAGTTTGTTGTATAATGGGTCTAGTATACTAAAGTGAGCAGTAGCTTACTGTGGCACTGTTGATCAGCAGACTGTGTTGGGAACAAGTGGCAACCCCTAGAGCTGAAAAATGAAGCCAAAACAAAAGTGCCAAAAATTGCAGTTCCTTTACTGGCCACTTGGGGCTGGATCTAAAAGCTGTAAAAGCGAGTCAATCCGCATAGACCCCCATGTTAAAATGCCCAATTTAAAAGCAGAAATAAAAATTTTTTGATACAAAAAGGAAATGTAGGAAATTTGTAGGAAATTTCCCTGTCGAAGCAACTGTACAGTGGATGAGTTTTTATATAACTCACCCGTTTATATTTTAGGCTAATAGGTATGCATAATTAAGGGTGTGGCTGCTTTGAGTGACAAGCTGTCTGTGAGGCACAACCACAGTCTATGAGTCAGATCCATCCCTCGCTCCTCCACAGCTCCACCCTATTGTCCAAATTTGGTCACTTCCTAAAAAATCCAAGATGGCAACAGCCAAAATGCCAAACTCAAGGCATCGAAACGTGAGTTTACAGACCAGTGGGTGACGCCATGGTGGCTTTCACCATTATTTTATACAATCTATGGTTAGGAGGCAAGTACATAAATATCTATATTGTACTACTCACCACATGTCGATTGGTGTGGAGTATTCTGTAGAGCCCAGCAGCACGTCAGGGGGTCGATACCATAGAGTTACCACCTCATTGGAGTAGGTCTTAGTGGGGACAGACTTGGCTCTTGCCAGACCTGGACAACATAGCACAGTCAGGGTTTGAAGATGTGAGAGCTCAGTAACAGCTGAATGGTTTTTCTCAGACTCTTTCAGCAAGCCTGCTTTTTGTGGAAATATTGATTCTCTGTCACTTTGATACCGCCTTTGTACTGAAATTCCCTCAAAATAACATGTATTATGTGTTATCATAAAAACTTTTTAATAGTCCCTCTGTAACCTCATGTGCTGTCTATAGTTAAAACTATTAAAAATAGTCAGGGAATACTGGTGGCTTTTTATACCCACTTCCAGCACAAAATTGAGAAAACTCAGAGAAAGGGGCACAGTTGCTAGGATACAGCAAGTACGAGTGCTAAAGTAATCAGGACAGAAGATCTCCAAGTGGCAGTAAAATATAATTGAAAAGCAATCGTGGCAGGAAACGTGCTATCTTATACCCAAGTGCTTGTGTCTTTATGACCACATTTGCATTTGTTGTTGTCCATGTATGCTGTATGTGAGCGTGTTTTTCCTACCAAAGTCAGCCAGTTTGAGCTCGCCCTTGTCGTTGATGAGCAGGTTCTGAGGTTTTAGATCTCTGTGAAGGATTTTCCTCTTGTGACAGTAGGACAGACCGCGCAGCAGCTGGAACATAAAGATCTGGAGGAGAAAAATGAAAATTAGGAGGATTAAAAATAAGAAATCTGTATGATAACAATGGAATCTGGATTTTAAAACTACTGCAAGTAACCTTTAATCTATGACTTTTACCAACCTTCATCAAGAATTCAATATAATTTGCCTCCTCCTATTCAAGTCTCTCCTCACCCCTCTAAAAGACTGTCAACACTAAGAATGATTAACATAACCAATGATGTGAGCATCCATACTGATGAACAATATTGTTCTATAAACAGTGGTGCTAAACACGCACTGCATGTTCCAGCTGTGTCAGCAGCAGGAAATGATTGGCTGTCCGGGTTTCTATTGTTCATCAAATAACTCAGTGACTCTTCCAACCATTAGGATAAAAAATATTTTGACCAGGCTCTTATTTTTCAGGAAATCCCATGCTTAACTGTGTGACTAACAACCTGTGATACACAAGAGGCACAAGCTTG
Organism: Cephalopholis sonnerati; assembly: GCA_019142605.1. NCBI lineage: Eukaryota > Metazoa > Chordata > Actinopteri > Perciformes > Serranidae > Cephalopholis > Cephalopholis sonnerati. Next base: position 38,027,055 of record JAGQAX010000002.1, read on the forward strand.
GACCTTTTCATTTAATGATTCTGTCAGATTTCTGCTCTGATTCCCTGAATAACTCCTCTGTTAAGACTGTGAATTAATTGCATTGTTTCAATTCCAGGCCTCCAGGGCTCCATAACGCAAATAATTCTGATTAATTATTTGCTTTTTGGCTTGGAGACAAGCAGCTGCAAACCCTTAAGCTATGTATGGGTGGTGGTGGGAAACTTGAGAATGTTTGTTATGTGAGTGAAACAGATGTATGATATGGGTTAATTTTATGTATTTGTACAGATGTAAATTAATACAAGTCCCTCTCTTGAATACATAGTGGTGTTTGACGGCTGCTGCTGCTGCTGCTGCTGCTGAGTCATTTTCATGCTCGTGGCTCACCTTCACATTGTGCATGCTCATGAGATTCCCACAGTTGTCCAGGTACTGTTTAAGGTCACTGTCCTGGAAGACACAACAGCCACAGAGTCAGATCTATCCAGGTCGACACCTTTTGAACATCTGCACGCTAAACTGTGAATGTACTCACTAGATACTCAAACACCAGAGTGAGGCAGCGGTCGGTGTGGATGATGTCGTGCAGCGTGACGATGTTGGCATGTTTCAGGTTCTTCAGGAGAGAAACTGAATCCACAGAAGGAGAGAGAAGTTATGCTGTTTTCTAAAATGTGTCTCTAGTACAACAACAGAAACTGCTATTAAACAATCTACTGACACTCTGGAGCTGCTGCTCTGACCTCAGGTTAAAGACAGGTGTAAACTGTAATGTCCTGGTCTCTTAAACTCATTGTTTCCTCCCAGAAGCTGCAGTTTAAACTGCATCTGCATCTGTTCAGTCTAAACTCAGCTGCTGTGTTCTGGAGAAATCACATTAATGCCACTAGAGGTCACTGTTTCTGAAGTTGAACTTAATCTTACTGCAGATATGTCTCAATTTCATGCAACATACTAATCCTGTACAGTATATCCCAGTCTTTATGGTACAGTAAATGTCAAAATTTTGGATATAACTATATAGTGTGTAATAGAAACTATGTAATTACATGTAAGAGGTGCCACATCTGCATCAATTTGTGATTTTAGACAGAGGATTAACCATGTACTAATGAATGCAGCTAATAATGCAGCAATAATTAAGCTATATATGCTTCAGTCATTCCTTCTAGTGGAGCTTTACCTAAAATAGAATTATTATCCACCTGAGGGCAACCCACCTGGACCGTAAGATCAGTGTGTGTGTGTGTGTGTGCGTGTGTGTGTGTACCTTCTCTGATAGCAGTGCAAGGTGCTCCCTCCTCATGCTCCAGCCGAATCTCCTTTAATGCCACCAGGTTCTCTGTTAGTTTGCTTCGCCCTTTGAACACTGTGGCATACGTCCCCTATAAACACACACACACCACGCACACACACACACACACACACTGCTATCACAGTCCACTCACCAGTAGAGAATGTTGGCATTTTATATTTCTTGAAACCACGGCTATGTTACATTTGTACATTTCATACGTATGATATCAACGTTTTTAATAAAGTGATGTAGCTGTTTTTTAGCACTGCATTTTCAGTGGCTTTTTAGGGACCTGTTCATGTTTTACCACTGGGAATAGTACCACCAAATGTGGTTGTCTTTTAACTAGACATTGCTGTATTTCCTGGCAGGATTAAGCCACCAGTTTTAATCCAAAACAGGATCTTTTCCTAACCATAAAACCAAGTGGTCTTTGTGCCTAAACCCAACCACATGTTAACCACAGCATCTTTGAAACCTAAAGAAACATATCCACGACAACATACTAATGAACAAATGTAATGTATCCGTGGTGTGCAGAAACATGCAATGCCAACATTTACTCTGGTGACTGGTTTGATGAGCAGCCTCAAAACATAATATGAATGTGTTGCAAGCTTCTCAAACAAGCTTTGATGTAATTGATTAATTTAATACATATTTAATCTGATAATTTCTAATTACTGAGTATAACAGCTCATGATTATCCCTCATATACCCTACAGTAGTTTTTAACGTCTGAAAGTCCTTCTATCATAATGCAGTTGATTGTACGTATCCTCATAACCACTGCTGCAGGCTGAGAAGGAAATAAAACTTTTTGGATGTTGATTAAAAGAACAGGGGTAAATGAGGTACTTTTATAATGGCCAAATGTGGACATCACTGTCTTCTACTGCATATAAACCAACCATGCCTCTGTGAATCACAAGTTATGTTAATTGACTACAAGAGCTGCTCTATTCGATCCCTCACCACTGCTGTTATCTGCTGCTGAGCCTTGTGACTGAGACTAAGGCGGACAGCTTCCGCTACTAATCATTCCTAATTCCTTAGGGCAATAACTGTTCTCAGATAAATGGTGTGGGATTTAGGTGCACTGGCCGTGTCGTGCAATCTGTACAGCCCTCCTCAACCAAACGTTGTGACACTACAGAGTACCATATATCTGTGCACACGGTAGGAATGCAATTTAATTCTTTCTAGGCTGTGCCAGCCAAGCTAACCTAATGCAACAAAATGGACACATGGGTATACTGCAGTTTCTCTTATTTAGGCATATAAATGAAGCTGTATGTGTTGTACCCACTTTGAGAGGCCCTTGGGGCTTGGTGCACAGCGAGTCTGATAACTATAAAGACTCACAGACAACTTGTGGTCAGCTTGGTCGACATTATACACCAGAGAGATGCTCCACTGCGTCTGATAAAAGTCTTTCTAGCTTCCAGTTATTGCTCTGTGGCTGCAGTGGGTGTAGCAGTTGTACACTCATCTCTCACTGGACTGCATGTCAGCCGTTTCCATCAACCCTCTGAGAACTGTTCAAAGGTGAATGTGTGAGTAATTGGTAGAGACGTACCTCACCCAGTTTGCCAAGCTTCACGTACGTCTCCAGTTTCCCAAAGCCTATGTCAGACTGGAGGCAAGAAGAAAAAGGCTGATCTCATAGTGTTCACTGTTATGATTCTTTCTTCTGATTAAACCACAGAACAGTCAAAAGATCATATTTGCAAACACTGTTTAATTATTTCTAAAGTTAATTAAGTACAAATCCTTTCTCACTCTGTCAACCTGGTATTAAAAACAAATACCTCTGAATGGAGAACTGGAAAGGGAAATAGCAAAGAAAATAATAGACTCATTATGGTAACACTTTATTTGATTAGTCTGCCTACAGATATTTGTAACATGAGAATTTATAACATTTCAGCAGTTTATTAGTTGAGATTCAACAGGCTTTGTCTGTAGACGTGATATTTGATAACACATGTACATAAAAAATCAAATAAAAAGGTCCATCACAATACGATATTATATTGATTCTCAGATCCTCAGAATTGCATCTCTGCTCTTTGCAGATGATGTGGTTCTGTGGGCTTCATCACACCATGACCTCCAGCATACACTGGGGACGTCTGCAGCTGAGTGTGAAGCGATCGGGATGAGAGTCAGAAACTCCAAGTCTGCATGGTTCCCTTCTGGAAAACAGTGGACTGCCCCCTCAGGATTGGGAGAGAGTTGCTGCCTGAAGTGAAGGAGTTCAAGTATTTCGGGTCTTGTTTCCGAGTGAGGGTAAAGTGGAGTGTGAGATGCATCAGCAGTTTGGCGCAGCATCTGCTGTGATCCTAAACCTCACCTATGGTCATGAGCTTTGGGTAGTGACAGAAAGAATGAGATTGCTGATACAAGAGGCCAAAATGAGTTTCCTCTGTAGGGTGGCTGGGCTCAGCCTTACAGATAGGGTGAGGAGCTCAGACACCCAGAGGTAGCTCAGAGTAGAGCTGCTGCTCCTTTGCATCAAAAGGGACCAGTTAAGGTGGATCTGGCATCTGTGAAGTATGCTTCCTGGATGCCTCCTGTTAGAGGTGTTCCAGGCACATCCTAATGGTAGAAGGCCCCGGGGCAGACCCAGAACATGCTGCAGGGATTATATATCTTTATCTGGCCTGGGAACATCTGGTATCCCCCAGGAGGAGCTGGAAAGCATCGCTGGGAAGAGGGACATTTAGAGTACTTTGCTCAGCCTGCTGCCCCTGGATAAGGTCCCGGATAAGATAAAAATGGATGGATGGATGGATGGATGGATGGACAGTGATACAGCTGACATCAAAAAGTCTGCCATGATACAATTTTGATTCAATCTACTGACAAAGCCACACAGTTGAATTGTTGAATCTCAACTAATGAGGTGTTGAAATGTTGCAAATACTCTTTAACCTATGTGTAGGTGGACTATTCAAATAAAGTGTTACCTAATAATACAGAAATAATAATAAGCAGAAAAGCAAGATAAGAGGACTAGTAATTTGTGGAGAGGAAATTTGCTCTGAGAGACTGTCCCTGGTTCAAGAGTAATCTATCAAAGAGATATGGTTGCTAAAATAAGATTTACTATTGGTTAGATTAGATCAACAGCCTTACAGTGGTTGTTTGTATGTGATAATATATTTTAGATAGCTACATAAGTATGGAGTAACAAAAAGCACTAACCAGAGAAGCACGTCGAGACATGCGACTGAGAGGTTTGCAGAGCGGTGAGTTTTCACTCTCCTGCTGCAATTTCTTGAGAAACTCTGGGGGCAGGCGGATGTCCATTGGCAGTGACATGCGCTTACTGACGTCCTGCAGGATCATGGGTGTAGAGTTTAGCAACCATTTCAGACTATAAATCTGTAGCACAGACAACCAAACCTCATGACATATGGCCAAGAGCTAGCTTAAAGTAGTGATCAAGTTTGCTTACCTTCAATTGTCATGAATACCCTGAATACTTAAATGTTCATTTCAGTACATGGTACCACATTATAATTAGGCATACTGTATGAAAGGTGTAATTAATGGCTTTGTTATGATTAATAAATTATTTAGGAATCCTTAAGAAAACTCAAGGAATATGCTCTCCAGACATGTCGATTATCACACAAAGATAAGAAGAGGCCAATTGTTGAATGCAGAAAAGGAAGAGAATTCCCTTTACATGCACACAAGGCACTGACATCTTGTCTGTATAGGAGCTGTTACTGTTGTATTTTTCTGTGTATGCAGGCATCCGTTGGAACACAAACGCTCCTATTTTAATCAATACGGCTGTCTGCGGTAACAGGCTGTGTTTCAGTTTACAGGTCTTTTTTTCATTTCACGTCTGCGACTACAGCGTTTGTACAATGGGTTCTGAGCACTGCCAAAATGCGAATGACCTACACTAAACACAATGCCTGGAGGCATCCTGCATAGACACAGACTGCTCTGCTAATGTGCTGCTTTCACTACCCTGCCTGCGCAGACATTGTGTTCAAGTCCAGCTGAAATCACTTTAAGTCATTTCTTTTTGTAGTCAAAAATAATGGCAGTTTTTAAAAATGTATTATTAACCTTTTTTTGTATTATTAAAAAGAAGAAAAAAGGTCCCTGGAGAAAAAAATCTGACATGCTCTTTTCATCTCAGCTGGCTGGAGGGCATGTTGGGTGTCTGTGTTTCATTGACAGCAGCTGGCAGGCTGCCAGTGCCGGTGTTACACCAATGGGAACAAAGACCAAAGTAAACAAATTCACTGTAGACTATATGTCATGATATTGAATCTTTAGATGAGTATCATGTAAAAAGTAGTTTAATACAGGCGCTAAATAGTTTGCTGAACTGATGACTTACTATTACTGCAAACATGATGGCTTTTTAGAGAGTGAGTGGATATTCTCACATGATAAGTGAGACATGTTTAGCTGCAGACACATGACACGCCCTTACAAATCACCACTAACAAGAATAATCCATCAACATGATGGTTGTTTGATCCCTGCAACAATGCAATGTTTTAGTAGAAAAATAACGGCCAAATGTAGCAATAACCACCTCAAGGTCAAGGTCAAGGTTACATTATTTGTCTTTCTTGGGAGAAATTTGTCTTGGATAAAAGGAAACTGCTGCTTCAAACTAGAAATTAATCTACAAAACATTAAATAGAAACAAAAGACACAACACAGTTAAGACATTAAATATTAAATAGGACACGCAAAACATTTGCTTGTGCAAATTAGGTACTGCAAATTAGAATCACTGGGCATGCTGCTGCTGCCTGGGTATTCAGACACATATTCACTTGCAAACTTACAAACTCACACATTCTCCTTAATACTTAAATACTGTACACGCTACATTATGTGCTGCTCCAAGCCTGCTACCACAAAGTAAATCAACTGCTTACTGCAGACCTTAAGGGCCTCCTATGTTTCTATCTGTCCTCCACTTGCCCATTAATAAGTTTGACTGACAGAGAATGAGTGTTTGGTCGATTGTGTTTACACAGAGGGGTCCTGTACCTCCTCCCAGAGTTCATTAGTACATATTCAGAATTCGAGACATCAGAAGTGTCCGATAAAATCATACTGGCCTGCCAAATGGTGGACTGCTCAAAAAGATCCTGGGGGTGAAGGGTGTGGGCATTCCCATGATCTTCCCTGCTGTTGTGACCAGACTGAGAATCTGAGCTTTAGATTTAACTGTTAGGTGACCAAACCAGCTCGTGATGCCATTACGTCACACTGACTCTTTCATTGCTCTATAAAAAAATTACATAATTTATAATACATGAAGACACGATGTACCTTATAAGTGACGTGATATAACCCTTATCCTATCGTTGACTGCCCCTCTTTTAACCCAATACTTTGTAGTTAACTAAATGCTAACTTAGCATTTTCTTCAGGGCTTGCAGACTAGGAGATGAAGAGGCCTCATCGTGTTGGTGTGGTGGGTGAGTCATGTAGCTGCTCAAGCTGCAGCTATACCTACTAAGCCATCATGTATGCACTATTTAAGGCAAAGAACACCCCAGCAGGTGTTGTCTGTTATTTTTGATATATTGGACCTTTGCTTAATTTGAAGGTAAGTGAGGCTATGCTGAGAATTACATGTCCAACTTGGTCTTACTCCCAACTCATCAAATACTAATGCTTCGTCAGCCCTTTAGTGGTGATATGAGATGCACCAGGCGGCAAGATTTTGATGCTCCAAGCAACTGGCATAGTGTAGAGAGTAAGTCCTCAGAGGGCGGGCAGGAAGAGTGGTGGATGGGTCAAACAAGTTCTGCGGTCTGTTCCAATACCCATACTTTCTGTACTTACCGTACCCACTTTGGGTACAGAGGGCGTTCACATTACGATTGCGGCGAAAAAGAAGTGTACCTAAAAGACCCAGATGTGTACTCATAACGGCCAAAATTGAGAGTGTGGAACATTGAACACTTTTCGCACTCAACGGCCATCTTAGCTACATAGCGGAAGAGGCGGGACCACTTACAGGTCAGTGGGCAGAACCACTGACCTGCCGTCTGTTCCAGTTTGTTGGCAGGTGACGTCACTGACGAGTCGCAGCCATAGTCGTGATCGTAACATCCGGAAAGTGCGCCATAGAGTAATGAATCGGAACAGCACTTACTCGCTGAAATATGTGCACTCTGTAAGTGCGGACAGTGTACTGTGTGTAAGTGTACTCATGACAGTATAGATTTCGGAACACAGCGCTGGACTTTCACCCGGAAGACTTCTGTTGACACACTGTCCCTGAGCACCCAAAACTGATACAGGAGGGGTTTCTCAAGCGTAGGTATTTGACGAGATAGTAGTAATAATGTGTTGACATGTCACAGTCTGTTCACACCACAGTCTGGAAACAAGGCTTGTCAGTCAAAAGTGAAATCACCCGTGTGGGTGTACCATGGCTGTGCAGGGCCTTTAAATGTTAAGAAGTCATTAATTAATGAAGGTCTCTTCAACTACCCTAATAAGTCAAGTCTGGGCTTGTAAATGTTAATGAGTTAATAAATCCATTTTGGTCTGAATGCTCTGTGGCTCTTTTCCAGAAGATAAATGGTTGAACTGTCCATTGGAAAGGTCATCCTGAGGAATTAGCAAAAGCTCTGGCTAAAAAGATAACGTTACACACCAGCTTAGAAGATTTTTTTACATCCTGGCAAGTATAAAATTGTCCTTATTAATGGATTACTGATCTGTAACGGATTAATTAACCATACAGCTGTAGTTACAACTTGTAAAGCCTTTTATAGAAAGGGGTACATACTGTACATTTCCTATGCTTGCTGAACAAAGCCATCCAGATTGTCTAGCTCCAAGCCCTCTCGACTGTCACAACATTATTTCTGTCATCACAGTACCACGTCCGTCCTGAGCACTCACTTCCCCCTGGCATAGCTTCACTTGACCGTCTGCTACGAGTTGAGTGGAGTATGAGACAGACTCGAAGTGAATCACACTCGCTCCACAGGGACTTTTTCTGAAAAGGTGGAACTGTGAACTCTCTCACATTTCCAATAAAAAGTCTGGTGCTTTGGCAAGGGAACAAAAGCCTCGGAGGTGACTCATCTCATTGAGCTGGCAGAGGTGGAAATGGAGAAATGACTCCTGGGGAAGAGTTTAAACACGACAACAAACTACATGGGCCACTGCTGATATCTGTGATAAATTTACTTTTAATGCTTTAAATATGCAATTGAACCTTGACAGTTTACAATTAGTGCTTAATTGACAGTATGCAAATTACTCGACAAGCTTGGCAGCATGTAACGACAGCATGTGGGAAACCAAGGTGAACACTTCGCCTGTTAACCCTTCATCTGTTATATTAACCTGTGCCCTTTTACAGTTGCTCTTTGAGCCTCTGCTACTTACCTCCATGGAGAAACGTCTGTGCTGGGCCTTGCTGTGGAAGTGGAGGTGGGATGGGGACTGAGCTCCCGGTGTTGTTGGCTCAGGGCTCGAAGGACTGGCATCATGAGACGGAGGGCCCAGCCTGTCTGGAGTCAGGCCTGACAGAGCAGAGCAGAGCAGAGCAACATTATCACTTAACATTTGCAGATGTACAGATGGGTGACAAAGGAAAACACAGTTGTGTGTTTCAGAGCACAAAGTTTCAAAACAGCGAATGTAAAACAATAATTTTACCTTGCAGAACACAGAAGCTGCTGGTCTGCTGCTGCCTCAATCAGTTAAAGAGCTTGTGTTGTTGTGTGACTTTGGTATTTGAAAGGGTTAATTCAGATTCACCTAAATCACATCATAACACAAACCATCCAACCAATTAAGGCAGGCAGGGCAAAGCTGTGGAAATACTCTAAATATAGCATACACTTAATGAATATTAATTTTTTAGGTGGACCTTTGCTTTGGTGGCTAAAATATGTTTTGCAGCATCCATCCACACAACTCTTTCTCCTATAACTCCTGTTTGTATGTTATTAAACTGCCTCCTTAAACATGTTCTTATAGCAACGTGACCATTGAATGGGTTATGTTCAGAGATTTTTTTCAGGTTATGAAACACTATGTAAATGTGACGCACAGGCATTTGAAAGAGGTTGTTGGGGAGAATGGCAGGCATATAAAGCGCAGGACCTTGGCACCAGAACTTTGTATTTGTATCCAGACTCATGTATTATGTTTAGGCAACAAAAGCACTTTGGTAAATGTTAGGAAAGGACTGTGATTTTGGTTACATTTTAATAAGAAACATAATAACAAAGACTCTTGTCTTAGGTTTAGGCATCAAAAGCACTTTGTTTTTGGTTAGGAAAGACAGGGATTTTGGTGAAATATTAATTAAAAAGATGATTAAAAAAAATAATGCTGTAGTCACTACTATATTGCTAGATTGCCTATTTTGGTGATTGCCAACTGTGGTACAAATCACTGAACATTTTGCTTGAAACATTTTATTGACAGCTGAAATACATTTTCTGTGAACATTTTGTGTATACATTCAGTATTAACATTTTTGCAAACAGGTATATTAATTAGCAATAGTTCCACTTTATGTAATTAGAAAATCCATACAGCATTACGTCTCCCTTAAAAACGTATTTGCTCTTTTAAATCAGTAGTATATAAATTTAATTTTACAGAGACAGGGCTCATCCACTGCAGTACATTGCTTTGCTTCTGTGCTGGTACTCCTGCCTGCTTCTCCAAATTGGGGTTGTCCGACTGGCATCTACTGTATGTAATACACTTACTGTGAATAAGTACCTCATACAACCCACTTCAAAACATCCAAATGGGTAGCCTCCGTACTTGACATGCCCCTTTTCAAAAAGACAGCCACAGTACATGGCTGCAGTAAAACCACCTGGAGAATGCGAGAACGGTGACAGGGTCAGCGTTGGCTGCATGCTTTTTTGTCTACAAAGTGCTGTTTGAGACTGTTGATTGTTGAAATGGACTTTGAGCTTCTTGATTTCAGAGATGAGGCTCATCAAGACTACAGAGGAGATTATAGTTAAGGCAGCTGAAGCAAATGTAACAAACTATAATACTCTGTGAGCACACCAGCATTTCAGTGTGACACCTATCCAGCCACTGTGATGGGAAGAATGGACTTTGATCCTCATAATACAACACTGACTGTGATGTGTGTTTGATGCCTGGTCGGTGTCTTTTGAATGCTACCTGCTGTGAGGATTCAGCTGCAGTTTGATCTCCAGTTTCAATACTGAGTGTCGGCCGCCGCACAGTATGGCAAGTGTGGGGTGTGAAGTGGACATGTGTCCCTGTTTTATCGGCAGCTTTCAGGCGTGCATATGTCTGTGTCACAACCGTTCCCTGCTGGGGTGAAGCACAAAGCGCTTTAACTCCTTGTTTCCATGGGGATGATGGCTAACAAGGAAAGCAGGTCTCAGAGTTAAGGGGGAAATCTCATATACTGTATGTCCTTAAAGGCCCCCCCACCCCAACACACACATTTATTTACATATATATGAACATTAATATTAACTGCATGACCTCCACACATATACAAACATAACCTTTAACGAGCAATGAGAAAAAAAGATAAAGTAGGCAGACAAATAGAGGCCAAGGTGGCTGTCAGACTTTAAAATGGCTGGATGAGTTTAGCAAGGCGTTTGTAAGAGCGCTACAGAGAGGCTTCGAACAGGCCACTTTGTGTCAGATTGATTGACAGCCTAAATAGGCTGGGAGGATGAAATGACAACCTGTTTGCCAGTCATTTGAATATCACAGCTACAGCGCTCCTTTGATCTCCCGACGCTAATTAGGGTCAGTGAATGCGACACTGATATGAGCTCACACGCACACAGTGTCTGATTGCTGAGATATGGATGAATGCCTGTTAGACATCTTATTAGGAAAAAAAAAAAGCAATCCAGTATGGTACGCCGTGTGATGTTTTTGTAGCGTATCCATCTGAAGCCGTGGTTACAGGCAGCTGGAAACAGTGGCAGAGAGGAGTCAGAAATAACTGTGGAATTATGTTGGGATACAACCTTCACAAATATTGGCAGGATTAACACCCAGTCTATGTTTGTTGTTTCATATTGAAAGAGTTACACGCATTTGAACCTACAAACTGGTTAATACAGTGAATACAGGTTAAGCGCCTTTGTCAAGGACAGACATTTTCCAACACTTTAAAACTTGTATCACAAACCTTGATGAAAAATACTGAGAATACTCAACATAACTAGGAGTCTACAGCCATACTAGTGTGTCTCTTAGGCTGTACTGGAGTTTTTGGTTAAATGCTAACATTAGCATGCAAACAGGTTCACAACAACAAAATTAACATGCTAATGTTTAGCGAGCCCATCCCCAGGTTGTCAAATACTGATGCTTTGTCGCACCCCTTGGCGTGTGGTAATGACGCCAAGCATCCTTATGAGATGCACAGGACTTACAACTAAATCCACTGTAAACCCATCCACAGCTATACTTGACACTGTGACCAACTGACACAGGATGAAGAACATACAGTAGTAAAAGCAGTGACATATTTACATCATGTTATGTTATTGTTATGTAACAAATGTATCTTAACCCAGCACATGATCTTTTTTCTAAACCTTACCAAGTAGTTTTGTTGCCTAAATCTAACTGCGACCTTTTCACAACATTAACCCATGTTACAATTTGATTCAGCTGTATGTCACAAAGAGACACTGAAGGGTGCCCTGTGCGTCGCTATCAGACGCCGAGCGCCATCACAAAGCATCAAACCGGTATTAGATACAATAAGGACACTTCAATAAAACATAAGGGATCACCAAAGTCATTTCAAAGTTAGTGACAGGCTAGTGAATGAAGTGGAGTATTTAGCTGCAAAAGAGCTTTTTCAGGAGTTGGTGGAGACAAAAACAGAGCTAAAAAAAAGGATTAGACTTTGGATTAGATTTCCCCGGAAACGTGACTTCACATAAAAGCTGATGTTGATGTGTGTCTGCTGGATGTAGGTATCTGTTTGCTAACACCTTGACCATAACAGCTTTATAAGGTGCATAGTATATTGCTTGTATCTTGCTATGTTGCCCCATCTGCCAAAAACTAAGTAATTAAAAAAATCTGTTTATTTACAAGAAAACTCTGCACAGTAGCTTTAACTGAGGCAAAGCTGAAACTATTGTGTGGTCCACAGGTTATGAGGTAGGTTTATGGGAACAGTGGCTAATGGTGCTTTTCCTGTAAAATCAAATGGCAGTGTGTTTTGGCCAACAGCCAGTCAACATAACCAAGATAAGAAAATCTCACCTGCTTGGTAATAAGGGTTTTTTTTTCTGCAACTGTGTACCAGAGGGTTTGATAATTTGAAATGGCGTATTGAAAACCAACAAAGTCAACAGTGGTGCTACTTTTATTTAATTTCAAAATAACTGCACTCATATTGTAGCCTATCTGTATCTTTGGCTATTTGGATTTTATCCACTTATGTGATTTAACTATATTGTATATACTTAACTCGTATATGTCTAACTATATTGTATGTCTTTTTACCACAATGCTGTATGTTTTCAACTGTTACAGCCTATATATTGTATTATTTTATAAAACATCAGGCAAGAGGACTAGCCTTTCAGCTAACAGATGCATTTGTTTGAATGTTGTCTATTGGACCTTGTATCTTTTCAAATAAAACATAAATTAAATTAATTAAACTGATGACTCAAACAACCCACTGTCACGTGTGAGTGATTCAAATCAACAGACTTTAATAACTGATTTGTTATTCCTTTAATCAGGATTTGTTTCTTTTCTGCAGAGATACTTGGTTATCAGCTGTGATGAAGAAAAAGCTCTCATCAGAGTGCTGATGTGTCACTGTGGCTTATGTGATTACTCTCATGTTCATATGGGAGCTCAGTAAAACAGCTTAATGGACTAATATATGGAAAGCAAACAAGGGGATTGTGCCTAATGTGAAATATTAGCAGTTAGTCAGGCAGGAAGTCCTGGCTACCTTTTAACATTGGCTGATACACAAACACATACAGCTTAACACATACACTTTGAAGCTCCAACAGTATACCTACAGCAGCGTATTTTTGTGTTAATGTATTGCTGTATCTTACGTGTGTGTTTCTGTGTGCCTCAGGGGATGCTCATTAGTTCATCGTGCTCATTGATCTGAGACTGATTGACTTTCTTTGTGTTTGTCAGTGCCTTCCAGCTGCTCATGTTTTTAAATGTGAGCGTTGATATGAGAGAATGCAGTAATCTGATGAGGGAAGTTAAACTCACTTAAGCATGAGCTGCATATTTAATCTGATTTGTGCAGCTGTAAACAATTTTCTGCAAGAACAGGGGAAACAGGTAACCCACCTACTCCTCTAAAGCTCACTAACTAACATGTTGTATCTGGTTTGTTTAAGCCTCACACAAACAAAAATGTAAAAATGATTACCAACTCTCTGCAATCAAGCTAATTAGCGTATTTCCCAAAATGTCAAATGACAGCCTGCTTTCATTCCCAGGTTGTCAAATAGCGAGGTTTACCTAATGCCTAATGCTGAAAGCAACTGACGTAATGTCAGAGCAAGAAAGTCTGCGTAGGGTGGGAGGGTAGGTGGTGGGTCAAATGAAACAAGATGTCACTCAGGAGACTGCAGTTTGTGTCCTGTGTGAAACCAAAAGTCAGTGTTGTTCTAACTTAATGTTATGTAGCTTACGTAAATACATCCTGATGTTTTAATGTAACGTTTTGTTTTGTAGTTGTTAGGTAGTGTTGTGATGCACTGACGTCAGTCAAATGATGTATTTACGTCACATTAAGTAACGACCACATGATCTTTTTTCTAAACCTAACCAAAGAGTTTTGTTGCCTAAATGTACTGTAACTGCGACCGTTTCACATCATTAACCACGTGTTACAATGTGTTTCAGGTGTCAGTCCCATAGATATGCTAAAGGGTGCACTGTGCATTGCTATGATGACAAAGTCTCAGTATATGGCAACCTGGGAATAAGGAAAAGAGTTGCAAATAATGCCTTTACCATACACCACATTAGCCTCAGAATTCACTGGATCTAATAACAAAATATACATGGAGCATATGTTCTGTTCACAGGATCATTATGTCCTTGCAAAAATGTCAGATGATGTTTTCCATTTAAACAGCAGTGTGATATAAGCAGCATGATATAATCCCTCACATGGGACACAAAAGCGGAAGACAGAAAAGAGAGATGAACAGGAAAAGGTGAGAGGAGTGTAAACATCAGCTGAATTTAGGTCAAATGCTCAGTCTTTCTTTGTGTCTCTTTTCTTCTTCCACACTCAGTTGTTTATCTCCATGTCTTTGTCCTCTTCCCCCCTCTCTCTCTCTCTCTCTCTCTGTGTGTCTGTGTCTGGTTACCTCTTTCCTGACCTTCAGTAGCAGACAGTGATGCAGACAGATGTACTCTGGGGGGTTAAACTACATATCCAGCTGCTTCTCTCTGCCAGGCAGACGAATAACAGCCTCACTTTACAGAACTCTATGTTCACACAAGAGGCAGAGGCTTTAATTGCTTGATTTTAATCAGTTGATGTGATACACAAACAGGTCTGATGAAACCACAATACACAGTGCTTACTTTAATGCTTGTGCACTGGACTTGGCAGAAATTACATTTCACCTCGAGTGACCTTGTCCCACACGATCTCCACTTCTCCTTCTGTTGAAATCAAATCTAACCTTTATTCCCTACCTTAAAGCAATTAAACAACAATGCACAGTGATGACATCATGTAGGATGAATGGGTTAAGCATCCTAGTAGCTCTGCAATCTAATGATGCATATATATTAATGCAATTCATTCATGTTATTCCATCCCATTGTTCTATCTTCACAGTCTACATCATAAAGCAGAGATACTAAAAAAAAACGAATTCTGAGTGCACTCAGTTCCTTTGCATTATCTACCCCTACTTATCCCACCATAACCCTCATTTCCCTTTGAAGCCTGCTGATCCTCTGTGACTAAGCTTCGGTGGTGGTACCAGTCGTAGCCGGAAAAACCCCAGTTAATCTGCGAGGGTCCGCTACAGACACGGAAGGAAGGAAGGCTTTTGTATTTGGCATTAAAAACCAGAATGAGATTGCAGTTTGTGCTCTATTATTAGACATGAGCTGTTCATTCACACAAGGACCAAAAGACACAAGGAAGTAGAGGAGCTCAGGGTTCAGGACTTTGAACGTGCTTAATTAACCAATGGTTTATTGGTTATAAAACTGTTTTCTTAGCCACTGTAGCCAACCTGTGAAAAACTGAAGTCCCTTAAATCAAAATGGAGTTACAAAAAGCATCTCTATATGGTATCCTATGCAACCAACCTGCCAATTGTAACAGTAGAGAGATTCTGCAGGCTTAAAGGGATACTCTGCGTGTGAAATGTACTCTCTGTGTAAATGAACTGCTTCCTTTCTCTTGCCAGAGCCCCGATCTCTTTACTAATTTGCCAGAAAAAAATCTGCTGCTACCACCACGGACACAAAGTGACGAGAAATGGATCGAGAGAGTGAGAGACACCCGTCCCTCTCTGTCTCAAACTCAGATCAAACAAGGCGAGAAATAGACAACCCAGTAACAGAATCGCAGGACTGGGCAGCAGCAGAATACAAGTAACTAAGTTACGTATTTAAAATAAAAAATATGAGTAACTAATCCATTACAGTTAGAGTTTAAATTGGTGTTTAAATTGTCAATTCACTTTTGAATACAGTGGGCTGCAATGGCTTCGCTGGACAATCTCTACCTGGGGTCTTAGGACTCCGTGGACGAAGAACCATCAAGAACGTCTTGGAAGCCGCTGAAAAGGCTTCCCGTTGGCTCTGGATTAAGAGGGGTGACGACGATGACGGATCATGGCGACGTGGGCTACCTGGACATAAGTTGGGGCCTGAGCATCCCCGGCTGGGTTGCGCGGGTGCGGATCAAGACCTGAAAAGACCTGAAACACCTGATGACCCTGGGTTCATCACTGACGATGTGTCCAGGTTACACCGTGAGGTGTATCACATGACTGTCTTTAAAAATACTTAAAGGGACGACTTCATTTGTTTTGCTTATTGGTTCTAACATGGTGTCCTCACTGAATGCAACTGTGGGTGAGCATCAGTTTGATAGCAATGTTTTCTACTGGTTTATTCTGACTGGTGGCAAGCACACAACGCTGCTGTTCTGAGCTGAACTTTTGTTGCCCTGTTTCTAGTTATTCCTGTCACTTGCTCCACAGTGGATGGCTGATTCGTAAGGTTGAAATGAGGAGTTGTCTACATACCATCTCCTCATTTCACAACAAAGAACCTACATGAGGACCAGGGGCGATTGCTCTGAGACAACAAGGGAGGCTGAACTTCCCCTAAAATTTCATAGAAGAAACGGTCAAATATGCACTATTGAATTTACATTAAAATAAGAATTTACATCACATTAAACATGCGCTAGGATGCATTTAACATCATGACTATGATGTTCAAATGTCAGCTGTTTATCACCAGTTTTCAAACGCAACTTCCCTGTCATACATTCTCATGTCAGCACAGTGGACGCGGAGTCTCCAAGCATTCCTATGAGACAGCACTGAGCAGCAAAGCGAGACGGTCATTGGATAAATGCGACAAAATCGTCACTTCCAGAGAGGCTTAGCTTCCCTGGGACCTAATGGAGCGGTAGGCGGGAGAGGACGCTCGGTGTGTGCATGATGATTGGAGGAATTGTCTAAGAGGCTGAACCCCTTTGTGATTGACGGCGCCTCTGGAATACACACCGGCATCATCACATTTCGAGCTCAGTCCCATGCGGATATTTGCGAGTGGAGTCTTCTGACAGAGTGCCGTTCAGGTGTTTAAATCCACCTGAAAATCTTTGAGTTGTGTTTTGCCTGTGGTTCTACGGACATGAGTGTGGTTGAAAAACGGCTTCGCTGCAATATGACAAATTTTATGATGTAAACTTAAATTGAGCTTCCCTATTTGAAAGACCAGCACCTTGCCACTGATGAGGAGGCAGCTGACTGAATGAAGATCGCCACAGAGCTGAAGGTTTTTGGTAAATGACCATTGCTAATAACAACCTACTTACTGTTAGCTATATTTTTGTAATTTCCAGTAAATATCACAAAGTTTAAAAAGTACAAACATAGAGAGATAGAAAGCTCTCTCTCTTCATATACTCTTTGTGTCTGTGGTGGCGGCGTACACACAAAAATGAGTAAGAACAATCTGTAGTTCAAGCAACAGCCCAAGTTTTAAAAATATTCATTAGAGTAGCTTTAACTTAAACCAGACCTTAAACATTGTACTAACAACCCCAGCACAGTTTAATTTCAAAACTTTAACAACAATCTGAGAAGAATTTCTTCAAATTTGGGACCCAAACAGTATATCATTACGGTTATAAAGAGGTCCCCCATGGCTGAATGACACGTAAATCAATGAAATGCAGGTTCTTACCCTGAGTGTGACGTATGTTGAGCTGGTTTATCTGCTCAGTGAACTCGTTCTCTTCAATGGTCTCAGTGCGAGGAACAGAAAGTGAAAAACGCCTCTTAAAGTTCTTCATCTTGTGCATGTTGCTGAGGAACAGACTCTGGGAGAAGAAAGAGACATAAAGGAAGTGACATTCATCAAAAGATGTACTATTAATTCTCCAGTCCATCAAATCATGCAGTACATGCATCAACACAGTCTTTGATGCTTTTCTTAAAGAAAACTATGAAAGGTGCAATATTTGTTACATATAGCCATGTAATACAAACTGCAGATAAACAAGATAACCTGAATGCAAAGCATTCACAGAAACACTTTGAAACTTTTCCTCATGTACAAAGCATACACCACAAATTACAGAAACCAAAGTGTAAACACTGCCCGGTTCACTGCCTACATGACACGAGCTGCAGAGCACGTTGTGCCTCTGTGATGGATCTTTATTTGCAGTTTAACCAAAGACAGTCTTGTGTTTCTGATAATGAGGCAGAAAACAGCAGGAAAGCAGCTGATCAATATACACTCTCCCCCCAGTAGGTTACATAACCACAGCCAGCCCTACTAGTTAGCTATCAATCCACTGCTCTTTTTTTCCAACTCATCTTTTTGTTTCTGTTTCTCTATGGTCTGTCTGCTACAGAGGCTGGTGTCACAGGGTCTCCATGATTCCGTTACTGCCACAAATTTGTGTATAAGTGTGTGTTTCTGCTCGTTATTCTGAGAGCCTGAATAGATGTGTGTGGCTGGTTCAATTACAGCGAGACTGCACATTTGCTACTGTTATTTTTAGGCCTCAATAACCCGTCAGGATATTACTATGTCTGAGCAATCCCAGCGTATTCATATCAGATGACCCTTTCTGCTGTGATACCTGCACAGTGCAAGTCAGATGGCTACCTGAGGCCTATCAGAAACATTTTATACACATACAGTATGCACAAATACATGAACGAAACAAATGTAATCAAAATACTGCACAGTGCGTGCAGCCTCCAGATCTGCCATGATAATCCATCCTAACTATACCCAACAGCTGCCATTTCTATCCCACCCCATAGTACAACTGAGAACATAATACAACTTAGTCGAGTAATGGGATTTTAAAATACAGCTCATGATTTAATACATTGAGGCTTATTGTTGTTACGTGACACTGGATGAATCACAAACGTAGTGGCGAGAAAATGTTGTTATCTAACTAATGGTCACACTTCAGATATATGTCTAAATTTATTTTTGGTACAAAGCTGTCTAGTTCTTTTAAGGAGGATTGATTTGCAAGGAATTCTGGGTAAATTAGGGCTTATTTAAACTAAAATATTTGGCATGTCAAACCAGTCAGCTCCCTTCACTCTGGCTGAAAATGTTTGCCTTGATAAATAATGAATGTTACTTTCTTAGTACGAGATTGCAGGATATTTACACTTATGATGTGAAACATTCCCAAACACATTTATAGCAATGTCTGGTAAATTTCAGCCAACGTTTGCTCCAGTGCAGATTATGGGGGGACTGGCGGAAGCACCTCATCGGATGGATCGACCTCTGGCCCGGACAACATACTCGGCCCTCAGAAGGAATGCTAAATTTAACATTGCCAATTTGACATAGTGGCCAAATCATGTAACTACACCTTCTAGGGTCCGTCTTGTAATACCATTGGGCCCCTGTTAATTCTAACTTTAATTCAAATTTTTTTTTATACTATTGTCTTGTGTGAAGGGAGACTGGCAATTAAGAATTTTATTGTACGGTGCAAACCTGCTAAGTTTTCTACTGTGCATACGACAAAAAAACGTATATAATCTTGAATCAGAAGACTTTTTAATAGACTTACTTTGGGAAAGACATGTCTGTAAATTAGTGGATACATTTTTTTGAGAGCTGTAACCTCTGGGGAATGACTTGTTTTACTATCAAATTTGACCCATTTGGTCCAAGAACAATCTGAAAGTCTAGAAGAGATGCACAATTGAATCTTTTTATCCCTATTCAAGTTAGCAGATTGTGAATCCCAGAAGATTGTCAATCCTCAAATTAGCCACTCAGGCAGTGGAGGTCTCTAGTGCGCTTGGGCCCAATGATACAGAAGATCCAGGTTATTGCATATCTGGGAAGTTGAACTTTTTTGGCTTTAACCGCCAGTGAGAAACTTTAAAATGAATGAATAGGGCCCTGCCTCCAGTGCTGTTCTCTTTATACATCCATGCAACACACCTCGGCCGCTGTAGCATCTGTTGCTGGCATATACAGATAGGTGTCAATGATGTGAAGTTAAAGGCATGCAAGCATGATGGTCACTGCGGGACTCGAAAGGACTGGTGCAAATGGCAGTGTCAGTGATGTTAACACTGGTAATTCTCAGGATCTTCAGACAGGTAACAGGAACATCACTAAAGCAAAGCAGCAGCCTAAAGACACGTTTCAGGCTCACTGGCTCAGAATATATCCATAGCTGAAACTTAATGACGGTGAAATGAGCTGCTTGATTTGTAAAATGTCCACTGCTGCGCCTTTTACCAGCAGTTGTTACAAAGTCAGCTTTAGGTCAGCACTCAGATGACTTTTCTCATACAGCAGGAGAAGGGAAAGAATAAAGCATGGATGCAACAGAGAAGAGGGAGCCACCGAAAGAAAGACTAAGGACAATGATGCAGCTCAATGACATGAGAAGAAAAAGGCAATAAATTACAGCACTGTAGAGAATCCTGAGGACAGTGACAACATGCAACCTAAAGTAAGAATAGGACAAGGTAGCAATGAGTGCAGTTAAGACCCGCCACCCCACCACAGCCTGTATATGAAACATTTCTGAAATTTTCCCCCATTTTGAAAAACCAATTTCAGTCACTGAAGAGTTCGACAGTAACAAAGTTAATTTACTGGTGAAATTCAGCAGGCGATGACAGTAAATAATCCCACAGTGAACAGGAGCATCAGAGACAGGCTCAGACAGTTTCCTTGGGCAAACAGAGATGACTGACAGTGTCCTCACTGCTCTATATTTCCAAGGTCTCTCCCCTCTCATTGCTTGCTTCACAACATTATTACCAAGCCACAAATCGTGAGCCATATCTGCCTCTTTTTTGTCATTCGGTGCCCCTGGTCAGCAGGTGTCACTTGTTGTTACCATGGAAGCAAGGCTCTTAGTTCAGAGTTAGCCTGGAGGTAGAGTGGCTAACTTTAGGCTTAAATAAGCAATAGAAATTAGATACTTCTGTCCTTATACTTGCTATTTTGAGTGCATAAGTGCGTCCACACTGAGCAAACTAAAGTGCACTCATAGATGACATAAAATGAATGGAAGAAGTTTCCGTGATGTCACCCATTAGTTTGTGCACTGCTGTTTTGATGTCTCTGAGTTTTTGGAGCCAGAATTGACCATGTTTGAAGGAGAGGTTGGAGCTTTAGTGAGGGGTGGATCTGACTCATAGACCGTAGACACCTCTCAGAGAGCCTGTCACTCACTGACCTCAGTAAAATATAAACGGGTAAGTTATAAACAAATTCATCCCCGGTGCAGTTGTCGTGAATGTTGAAATTAGCCATAGAGACCAAAACCATTTTTTGTACCAGGCTGTAAACATGTTTATTTCTGCTATAGAGTCGCGTATTTTAACGTAGGTGTCTATGGGGATTCACCCTGATTTGGAGCCAGCCTCAAGTGGCCATTAGAGGAACTGCAGTTTTTAGCACTTCCTCATAGGCTTAATTTTTCAGACTTGGAGGTTGCTGCTTGAGTGCACTATGAGTATACGTATGGTGTACTCATAACGATCAGAAAGTTGAATGTAGAACATAATACACTTCTCACTTTCAAGTTCAACAGAAGAAGCAAGACCACAAACCCATTTCAAATTTGTGAAATGTCAGCTAATGACCATGAACAACACTGAAG
The DNA here is from genome assembly GCA_019142605.1 of Cephalopholis sonnerati. NCBI lineage: Eukaryota > Metazoa > Chordata > Actinopteri > Perciformes > Serranidae > Cephalopholis > Cephalopholis sonnerati. Next base: position 38,048,723 of record JAGQAX010000002.1, read on the forward strand.
CTTTGTGTACATTTTACTGCCACTATACTGTTTTCGGCTATAATACTATGAGCTACTGTAATACTATATATTCAGAGACTGGACATCAGTCTGTTTATTGGGTTAATTCTGTCATAATTTGGTGCCACAAACAAAAACACTAACGCTAACAGCGGCACATTTTATGATCAGGCATTGATGTTATATGTGTTCTGGTGTATGCAAAATGATCTGTGGGAATAGATCAGTTTGGTGTTTAAGTATGTGAAATTGCATTTGAAGATTTTAGCATAAGATTTGTTGTCAGATGCTTGACAAGTTGTACATTTTTTAAAAATACGGTAGCTCTCATCAACTCAGGTGATAGGCTGCAAGCACATCCACGATATTTGTAAGTCTGAAACCTGACATTCAGATTCAGAAAACACATTTTTTTTTTACAGAAAAGAAGTAAATGAATAGCAAGAGCTGGAGAAAAGGAGGGATCAAACATGAGCCCTGAGGGAAAAGTTTACAAAATTATTGTTTTCATGGTTCTGAGACTAGGTAAGACAGCAATTTGATTTGACTCCTCAGCACAGACACTCAGCTCTGGTTAAATGATTCTGTGTCATTTTACACCCAAAGAACTTTAAAGGTTCCCTGTGGGATTTTAAACCTCCAGTAGTCCTGTGAAGCTGTTTTTCTCTGAGTGGGTCCCCATTTTGTTTATCACACGCACAAGGATGCATATGTGTGTAAGCGGCTGACGCAGTACACCATCCTGCCAATGGTTTCACACTTTTCCACTGAACAATGCTGGATTTAGAATACCCACAAATTGCCTTTGAAATGTTTTATGAGAAAGGAAAAACACTCAACCTCAAGGATACTCACAGTGTGTTTTGGTGAGTAACACTGAATGTAATAAGCCCATGGGGCACCTTTAATCAATGAAAGTGCTGTTTTGTTACAAAACCCTCGTAGATTTCCCCACAGGTGGTTTAAGTTGAAAAGTCAAATAATAGTGAACTCAGATTAGGGAACCAAATTAATTATGCATTTTTATTTCAGGAGATGAAAGCTACATATATAAAGGTGTTAGATATGCACAAAGGCCTGGGAGTTCAGGGAAAATAACAAAGGCATTCTCACAGTCAGAAAAGTGTGGGTGGCAGCCATAAATTGAACAGCGAGCGGAGGAGGCAGCTCAAAAGGCGATGGTGGAAGCAAGTAATCCCCAGATCAGTACAGAGAAAAGGAGGATTTCTAATTTTGAAAAGGAGAAGCCTTTAGAAATCAATCAAATTCAGCTCATGTGATTCCTCAGTGGAAACATGCTTTTGGCAGAGAAAAAGAGCAAAGCAACTGCTACACAACACTGCTAAAAGGAGAATGTCAACCTTTTCATGTTGTTAATAACACACATCACGGCACAGTCATGGACAATTTCCTCCATCACGACAATAAAGGTACTGCTAACATTTATTTCAAAGCTACCTTGACAGCAATAATTTACTGCAGTATGGCAGGAGTTTTCTTACAGCTCGCTGTGAATATTCTGATAATGATACTATGTGATAAAGGCCAGAATAAATATAAAAAAAAACCTTACATCAGTTAACTGTCAGACAAAATATATAATATCAGTGAAGCCTTAAGTTTAGGGAACTGGTAGCCTAAAAGCAATCAGATAAAGCAGATTTACACGTTGAGAATGGAGGAGGAAAGAGGCTTGCTGTGCAGAGAGAAATGAATACTACTAGGCTGACTAAGTGCGGTTGTGTTTGTGGCTGATGTTTTTCCCTTTGAGAATTCATCAGGCAGCCTTTATGAAGGCAGACTTCCCAGTGTGTCAGCTGGATAGAGCTATACGGTAGGAAGGAGGTACCTCCAGCACACATTTAAGAACTCAAATGAACAAAATTACACTGTATTTGAGACTGTGGTCTAAAACAGACATGTAATCCACTCAAGCAAATTGGCTTCTGCATTGGAAAACAACAATACAAAGACCTCTTTGTGCCACAAGCAACAGTGCTAGGTCCTTTTACTATTTTGGTTTGTTGTGATCTGTTGGAGGACTGTGTTTATTATGATGTGGATGGAAAATGACCTTTACTCTTCTGTTCCAGCATCTTTTCACTGGTGCTGTGCTTTATTTTCTATTTGGTGCTCTCAGTCAAACAGGAGTTATTCAATCTGAGGGTGCTTTCACACCTGTAGTTCAGTTCATTTGGTCGCACTAGACGGAAAAATGACACATAGTTGCATTTCAGCTCTGATCCAGTTCCTATTAATGCTGACTTTTTGCAAATGAATGAAGAGAAGTAAACATGAAGATCTACCGACTGACTTGTAACTCGTTGATTGGACAGTTTTGGTGAATGACAGCCTGCATCATCAGCACCCACATGGGGATATCAAAGTCTGGTGACTGACAAAAGTTTATGCAGTTTATGCTTCTGAAGTGTTCATGTTTCTATTCTTTGGTTTCACAAGAGCTCATAGAGAAATAACTGATTGTAAGCCTTATATTATTAGACTGTAAATCAATCCCATGTTATGAATGATGACTAACAAAGAGACAGGATGAAAAGGAGGCGTCTTGCACAGTAATGATTTGAGGCTTAATACTGTGGGATCACTGTCACACACTTTTTAATGAACTAAATGAACAAACAAAGTGCAGTCGGATACAATGATGGCAGCTTTAACAGCTTTTTAATCAGGGAATATACCCTTACTGACACGCATATGTGTGTTACCATGGTTAAATGCATGCATAAGCATAAATAGGTTATGGGATATACATGGCCTTTATCAGGATCAGTTATGAGATTGTGGACAGATTTCACAATCAGCAGATGGATTTATTATCAGTGTAGCTTATAAGATGCTGAAATCACATATCTGCTGTCATAAAATTCTGTGGTTGGTTTGTTTTCTTTCACACACCAAACGAACCACACCAGAGTCCGTCTGGAAACGGACCAAGACCCACCTTTTTGAGCAATCACAGTTTGGTCTGCATCAGGGTTCCATTAACAGGTTTCACACCAACCCAAACAAACTGCACCAACCCGAGTACATTTTAATCAAACCAAACCAAACAGGTGTGAAAGCACCCTGAGTTTATAAATTTAAAGACAACTGTAGATTTGTAAATGGCCATACCATGCCTTTAAAATGGTTTATGACTTAATCATTTTCATCCTGGAAAACATTTTACACAAGAAAGTAAATACATAGAGATGATAATCTTTCATTAAACCAAGGTCCTTCACTATCTCTAGATAGCAGTAAGATCTAGTCGACATTCCAATTACTCTTTGACCTACTTTGTTGTGAATATTGTCTTGATTTCTCTACTGGTTGAACATGTGTTACCTTGTCAGTTTCTGTCTGACAGGTTACTCTTCCAACAGCATTGGTAGAGAACTTGTGTCCATGCACCAACATCACCTGTCAAAATATGAACTATTCTTGGCAGGGATCATGCAGTGGCACCCCCAGGAATTTTTCATGGGGTGGCCAGGTGGTGCTGCTGAAAATCTTGGCATGGCCACCAAAACCTAAAGCCATAACTGAACTTCAGGGATTCGATTAAGTTGTTGAAGTATATAGGCAGGTTAAAAACTCTGTCAATGTGGAGAGTTAAGACATCATATACTGATATACTTTGGTTTCTTATTTTGCAGTTAATATTACTAATTATCTGATGTGTATAGACTAATACCAGTACAGTCAACATTCAGAGTTCCACAACAATCCTGTTTAATGTGTTTGGGATCAATTGTTATTCAAATGGGCTAGTTGTCCTTTTTCCTCAAAAATACAAACATACAGCTTTAATTGGAAGGAGTACATTGGTTGTGAGGACAAAAACATTTACTGGAAACAAGCATTCTCAAGTTTAAGGGAGACTCCTGGCTACCCATAGAACCCATTTTCATACAGATATATTGAGGTGAGGGTCCAAGGGAACTCTTTGAAAAAGGCCATGACAGTTATTCCCTCGCCAAAATTTACCCTAACTTTGGACGAGTATTCAGCCCCCTTCAGAACAAGCTATGTCGACATGGTTGGTACAAATGGATGCCGTGGGTTGTTTGGTTTCACATGATACCACAATATCTTCATGCTAGCTTAAAAAATTGGCATGCCAGCAATTGCATCCCCTTTGGGCACAACTGGCATAATTCATCAAAAAAAAAAAAACACTGGACACTGACACTAAACACCTGATGCTGAGAGGAGTCTGCTATCAGAAACTACAGCACTTGTGATTTTTGGACCCTGCAATTTATTTGTTCACCCTCCAAGTGAGGTACAGAGCCATACACTGGTGGAACACTAAAGGTAATACCCAATATAGAACGCATATGTACAAGTAAAGGCAATACATTAAAAAATCTGACTTGAGTAAAAGTGTAGTGGCATTATCATCAACATCAGGGAGTAACAAGTATTGAACACAAACAACTAAATTGGATTAGGCACCAAATGCAGCTGGTAGTTATAAGCAAAGAAAGCCTGATTCAGAGGCTGATAAATTGACTCTAGTGATGTCACATGAGTCAGCATCCCAGCCCTATACCCTATTTGTGAAAACTGACATCATACAAAACCTATAGAGATTATTAACAAAACAAATTAGGCCCTTATGATTTGGAGCAAATAATCCCAACCATGGATTTACATAACCCATACCCATACTTTAACTTCATCAACAGATAGTCCAACAACAAATACACATCAACCACAGGACTAATTGTGGTTAACAAGTGATCTTAAAAAAGTACCACTGTAAAAGTACCACTGAAACACAGGGGTGTAGTGCTATTTGTTTAAGTGATGGAGCGCACCTATGACACACACATAGATGACTCAGTTTAAAGGTTATGTAACCACTGTTCCTTCCTACAGTGGCAAATATACACACAATACGCAGCTATAACCATAAAATGAAAGGATGTTTTGCTGCTTTTTCATCTTTGCTAGTTAACAGTTAGCCAGTAATAGACTGAGATACAGACTTGATGTTGTGAATCGTCAAACACACCTTAAATGTCATATGACAACTTTAACTACTCCATTTGTCATTGTTGTCTCTCTTGCATGACATACGCTTGAATGATGATTGGATCTTCAAGCTCTTAAAAAATTGGATAATGCAAACTGTGAATACTCTGTTTCCTCACTTGGAGAAAAAAGGTGGTGGAGCATTGTTCCGGTGTGCTCCTGCAGCACTACACCCCTGCTGAGAGTTTGGTATCAAACATCGAGATTAAATGCTAAAAAAAAGGCTTTCTCGCACTTACGCATTTGAAGTTTCTCTAAAAGACAGGCACAGTAAAAAGTTTCAAATGTAAATATTAATATGGGAGAATAACCAATAAAGCTTTCCTTGCAGCCTTGGGTGAGTGCAGTAAAAACAACGGGCCTACTTGCATATCTAAAATAACTTCATTCCCAAATATTTGTCAGTCATGACTGAAAAATTACTCAAATGAAGTGACTTTCAGTGTGCAGACATTCCTTCCTGTTTACAGTTCAGACTCAAGTCATGGCCAAGAGTGCAGTCCACACAGAATCTTTGAAACTTATTCTTTCTTTTAAATAGATCAGCCCAACTGTACAGAAAAATCACCAATATGTCCTTTGACTAAAATATAGTGTTTGTGTTCCGACAACCACGTGTGGGCATGCAACATGTCAGCTGTTTGCCGCGTCTCACCCGGGAGAGAGACAACATTCTGTTTTTACACTGACTGTGCCCTAACTTGCCTTCTCTCTTGCCTGCTCTGGTGTTTGAAACAGGATATAAAATTTTTCTTTTCTAAATTGGATACAGAGAAATGCAGCAGCCCCCGCTCTGACTGGTAGCCTGTCTTTATTCACTTTGCCCTCTTGAACAACTTAATTGGTAGGGTCGTGAGTGAGGAAACTGATTGCAATAGACAGCGTGTGTGTAAGACTGGCGGTGTGATTCATTTATCCTGTAGACAACAGACTCCTCTGTTTGGAGGAGGGTACACTTTTAGGGTTGGGATGCTTGCAGACAATTAGGAGTATTTGGCATCATTCTCAGAGCTACTCTGTCAAAGGGAGGAAGTTGGTCTTAGGTTGAGGGGCACTGTCTGACTACGCACACACACACACACACACAACCTCACAAGGGCAGGGTAGTGCGTAGCTGTGATCAACCCGGGACACAAACGCACTCAGGGGTGGACTGGCAATAACAAAGCAGCCCAGGAGTTTGCTTTCAAGTGGCTCAACCTTGATACACCAAATTTTAACTGACACATGTTAGTTAATCAACAACTCATTAATAGAAATAAAAAATGGATGTAATGATCACCTGACACCTACTTTGACTTGATGGCCTGCTTTTAAGAATTATTTTTCAATACTGCAAAACAGTCAACAGTGTTCAAACGCAGAACTAAATTACAACGAGCAGACTTTATCCACAGGAGCACACTACATTCACACTACATATTCCCACACAGCTCACTTTATTTACACTGAGTATGTATTTAACAAATCCCTTTTTTATTTTTTAGCCGTTGCTCATGGTGCTTGCGAGTGCTTGGTCGCCTGCAGGGAGCCAATGAGTCGCCTGCAGGGCACGTTCTAAAAATAACTGCAGTCCAGCCAGCCGTCACTCGCATCTCAGCGGTCAAATCAGTAGACGTTACAACTGTAGTCCACCCATACACTGACACTCGTTGTAAATGCATTTGGCCCAGATCGAGCTGACGGGGAGAGCCAGTGACGGACTTGGCAAAATTAGCAAAAGCCAGCCCTCAGAAGACCTCAGAAATTCTTGAACTTCTGGTTAGTCTGCGCCTGAATGCACTTTATGTTAATATAGCACCCATTCTGCTCTTTTTTAAAATTGCTGCTCCTCTCTGGTCTCTGCTCGTCTTTCTCAGCGGTTATCACCTTCTCATGTATCATCATGAGGGTTTATATCTTTTGTGTTTGTGGTTTTATACATGTTGTTGGGATTCAAATTTCATTTTTTCCCCTATGTTTCAGACTACAGACCTCAAAATTACAGTCAGTCAGCAGTGGGTCATTCATAAGACAATGTGTGTAATATTACAGATGGGAGCCTGAAGTAAGTTGATGTGTTCACTGTAGTCGATCAAACTCCCAGCGCTGAGGAAAAGTACAACAGGACTGTAGCCAAGATTGCCAAACTGTCAACAAACAATCTTAAATAAAAAGAAAAATGATGCCTGGAAAAGGCAAAAACAAACTGTTGTGGGACAGCTTGTCAGTTTCTTTTTGTTACATGCATTGTGTCTTTTCAAAAGACACTGGTTTTCGCAGGAAATGTACAGTTTCTGCTGCTTGATGCATAGTCTTTTTCAAAATTAACTCACAATGCTGTTCAAACATCTCAATTTTACGTTTATTGCCTTGTGCAACAAAGGCATGTTGTTAGGTTTAGAAAAAAACAACATGGTTCGGCCGAACATTCACAAAGGAAGTGAACATCGGGTTCCTGGGGGAAAGTCTGGGGTTTGTTGGACTCATCCACCTCCCCTCCTGCCCGCCCTATAGGGACCATCCAGCTCCTTATATTACGCTGTTACCAGCAACATTTCAAACTGACACCATCCGGTGGTGTTACACACTGATGCCGCCTGGCGACGTAACATACCGCCACAAAAGGTGCCTTTTTGGTTCTGTGTCTGACGCTGAAATCACTGACAAAGCGGCGCTGTTTGACGAGTTTGGAATGAGAAGCATAAGTGCATACAAGCAGCAAAGCTGACACTAATGTCATCCTTGTCCTCTCTATAAATAGCTGAATTTGGGGCTTTGAGAAAGATTATCCTCACAAATTTCTGAAGTAATCTGCACCTATGTTTTCCTGACAGACACTTCTACTGGCCAGGGAACAAATGTAGAAGGAGTGTGATACAGTTATTAGCACAACAAAACCTTGTTTTTTACTGTGTTCTACCAAAACTGAACATTTCCTTTCTTCGTGACCACAATTATTTCCTAACATCAAGAAGTTTTTATGCCTAAAACTTAACTTAAGCTGTGGTAGATCAGCAAACATTCAAATAAAAAAATATTAGTTGTTCTGGAAGGTTCATTTTGTCATTTAGTTTGAAGGTGTTAAAGTTTTCCATGATTTTTAAAGGCCAATTTGCTGTAGTGTGAAAAAGGCTTTCATGCTGAAGACCTCATTCAGTGGATAATATTTACAGCAAAAAACTGAACAGTTCAGATGATTTGACATTTTTGTACAGCTTTAATTGTCTCTGCAAAATCTGAAGGGAGTGAGGCTGTAATGGGGGCACTGGGACTCATTACCTCTGCATTTTCAGAATCTCGGCAACAGCTCTGGCTGCATGTCTAATGTTTGAAATTGTGTCGGGTGCATCAGTAACTGTCTCGTGTCAAAAATACAACATTACAATCATTTAGGATTGAGACACAGTAAAAATGGTAAGAAATGAGATGTTGTGACAATATTGTTTTGTAATAAATGTAAATACAGCCCCGTCAAACTATGCTTACATGCATTGTAGAGACCTAAGCACAAAGGGACTACACACAGTACTAGTTGGTGAACTAATGTAGCTGGAGAGCTAATGACTAACACACTTAAAAGTTACATGCTAACGCTAGTCTGTCACAATAGGAATCCAAACTTCTTTGTAGTTACTTTGTACTGCACCGTTTACTCCCCAATATTTTGTAGTCCGACATGTACGTTTAATTAAATAAAGAGTTTGTTAAAAGGAAACATGAAGATAAAATAAGATGAAAATAAAAAGTAGCTCAGTTGCTAACCGTCAGTAACAAAGGACGCATGTGCGAAACCCTGTGACTCATTTTAATGAACGTCACCATGTTTCTCTTCCTAAACTTAACCTCATGTTATGTAAATGTATGTTAGGGATATAACGTAATATGTAGAGGGCTAATTTGCAGGATATCATACAAACTGTTTTGTGTGCAATGTCATAGGCTACTAAGCATTATATGAGGATACATTAAACAAAAAGATAAGTGGAAGTTAATACAAAATGTTTGCTGGTGTGACTCTGTTCAGCTACTGAAAATGGCTCATTTGGACTTACTTAGGCTGATTAGTTTGAGTTTTAGTCAGACTGAATCTAATTATTATGTCACAGCATTATTTTCCTTCCTAAAGTCTTTGTCATACACGTGTATGTATAAAAGGTTGATTATAAACCTGGTCAAGAATGGTCAAGAAATCGACCTTCTTCAGGGGATATCTGGGAACATCATGCCCTACCCTGATAACAGAAATCCTGTTTCTTATTTACAATGTTAAATATGTCATATTAATACTGAAATCCAAGAGTTATGTACGTACATGTAAACACGTTGGTTGACTTAAAGCTGTTGCAGTGGGAGGAATGGTTAAAAACATGAGCTGCCCTATGCAAACAAAACATTGTCCTTTTGGCCAGTGACCAAACCCACTGGAGCAGTTCAGTGGTGGTTGCCTCTGGGGGGTGGAGGAGGAGTGTGTTTGATTCAGCAAAAAGCCATATGTCATCAGTCCAGTGACCCATGCAGCTCCGGCTAAATGAATATACACAACTCCCCTCATGTGTACTCATTTAGAATGGGGCCAGCTGATGGAAGAGATGCAGGGCTTGTTTAGATGGGCTTCATTGTTTTATACAGGTCAGTGGGCACAGTCATCAGAAAATATGACACTCAACAATCTATCTACATATAAGGCATACAGCACGGGCATGGGGATACACAACTGTGACTCACGCTGGGTGATGAGTTCACACGTGCACATGCTCACATGTAAAGCCACAGGCTTTCTCTTTCACTTTTTTTCCCCCACTGTCCAGTTTGTTGAAACTGAATGAATGAATGACCCTGAGAGTCCATTAAAGAAAAGGAAGCTCTGGCACTGTGTCAGAGCAGACCATTAGCCCGCTAACAGTGAGATCGCAGCTTCATCTGACCGCTGTGTTTCTTCAGTGAAACCTGGCACGGCAGCTTCCTGTTCCTAACAGCCCGACGGGCTGCCAACACAAGCTGTGATCTCTGAGGGTCAAGAGGGAGGGGGCAACGACAGAGATGCAGAGAGCAACTAAGGCCACATCCACACTAATAGGCTTTCATTCTAAACCGGTGTTTCAAAATAAATAGGATCTCTGTGTACATAGAGTGTTTTAGTTTTTATTTTAGAAACAATCTCTGTCCATACTGACATGCCATACTGACACTGTCCATTTCAAAGTCTCATTAATATCCCATTTCCATCAAAATTACCTCTTCTGTGTGGGTTTTTAAACGCAGAGACACCAGCTTAAAATAGTCGACTCAGTCATTTCTCATTGCCAGTAGACTAAAATGGACATCACGGATGCATGGGCAGGCTGGAAAACAGGTTAGTAAACAGTAAAGCAGCGCTGAGGCCAGTGAAAATGTTATGGTAACTTCTTTTTTATATCGCTTACTTATTTAGCCTCTCTTTCAAACTCACTGTGGACTAAATTTTGATAGATTTTCGAGCACTGGTTGGCAGAGACTGACAAAATTTTGTTGCGGTGTGTCATTGCAGCTGACTGCTAAGGGGGCTAAAATTAACGTGTCCACCTGGGTGTTGTATTTCCATCACTGCAGACTGAAGCTGATCAGAGCTGGAGCTGATAAATACTGTGACTACTGAAGAGTTATTTAACCTGAGAGTGAATGCCGATTGTAACCTTTTCCATTAAATACAAAAGCCAGATGTTAGCGAGTGTTAGTGTTCTTTTGTGCAGTGATAAAAGGGGCATAGTAGTAAAAACCTTAAGTCACTTATGTTGGTGATTTAAATGACATTTCAGTGGGACCTAGCATCACTGTAACTCAAACTATAAAGTAACATTTTCACAACAGAAATGGATGGGTAGGCTATACTGTACCTACACAGAGACACAAAGAGAGGCAGTATATCTAAATGTTATATGTAATAATTTTAGAGCTGTTTTATGTGCAAATTGGCTTGAAAGGTTGTCATCCTTCAAATAAGAAATGAAGAGGAGCTTCCTCCAACTCCGTAACAGAGATGAAAAATGAATGAACACAGACAGTGCTTTAGTTACATCACTCAGAAATTAATTCAACACAATGTGAGGTAATCCCCCTGACATTGCTTTGTTCTTTTATTTTCCTCATACCTTGCCGCTTTTCCATGCTGTTAGACAGTGTGTGTGAGTGTGTGTGTGTGTAACAGAGATACAGAAAAGCACATGCACACATCTGTCTGTGTCATCTGCGTATGTGTGCGATGGGTCATACGCGCTAAAACTGACCTTGGGCCTGAGGTTACATTACTGTGTGCTCCAGTAGTTCATGTAGACTGAAAATACAGCTGTGCTTGTACAACTGTGTGCATACACACATGCAAACACACACATGCAGGCACACAGACACATTTTCCCTAAAGGAGATGAATGGTGGTGACAGTGCTGCTTCACAGAAACCAGAGTGGTAAGAGAGCATCTCTGTTAAACAGCTGGTGTGTTTGGTCTGTAATGCAGCTAATCCAATTTTCGCTGCCATTATCCAGCCACGTTTCAACAACAATAGGCTCATACAATGGAAACAAGTCTTTGCACCAGTAACCTGTTTGCAGAAATCTATTGCATAATGGGACCTTATATTGACATGGCCTGAATTCATACAGTATTTACACATTACATCAGCAGGTGAGCTGTGTATCTGGAGCTGCCGTCCACCTGTTTCTGTGGGTAACTGAATAGTCTCGCAGCTGTTTGAATTGTGAAGTGCAAGGCTTAAATTTGCATTTGCCCCAGATCTTATAATAATTCTGCTTGACAGAAACTATTTCATACATTAATATCAAAAATACATTTTAAAATCTGTTTACATTAGTAAAACCTGTTGTATTTGTGTAAACAGAAAACTACCTTTTAAGTTTTCTAACTCATTGACAGAGAAAACAAAAATGATATTGCCCTCTTCTCCGTTTTCAGATATAAAGGTTGTGGGAAAACCATTTTGAGAAATGCGCTGGCATTTTAACTTAGCATAAAGTCTAGAGGAAGGCGCTAATCAAGTACAAAGTACCAAGTACAAACATAAACGTAAGCATGTTACTGGGGAAATGTTTGTGTACGTGGGAGTGGGAATGTGTGTAAATAATGAATGGAATAATTAATAGAAAGAATTTAGCAGGAGTAAACAGTTACTCTCTCTATTAGTTTTTTTTAATGTATTAAACAAACAAGATAAAGTGTGTTTGTACATGAAATTTCAAGGTGCCATTGGACAGAGCCAGGCTAGCTGTTTCCCCCTGCTTCCAGTTTAGAAAATGCTAGCTTCACACTTAATGTGCAGACACCAGAATTATACCGATTTTGTCATCTCAGTCTTGGCATAAAAGTAAATAAGCCGAATTTCCAAAAGGCTAACGTTTAAAGCTGCATTTTTACAATCACCTAAACTTTTATGGTTAACTTGTTAGCAAACAATTTCCAATTCTAACATCTAACAGACTTGAAGCAACATTTGTATTCACATGGTCATGTGTCTGGACACCTGATGAATTTAAACACTAAGTTGAATGAAAAATACATTTTCCCATTTTTAATCCTGTGTCCCTGTGTATTGATTATTATCTCATGTTATATGCCAAATAAATCTGTATTTTCATATCAAAATCTATCTGTAAAACAACATGAACAGTTTGGAAATTCTTGATTGCTCATCTTGCACTCAGGGAGTCAAATGAGACTTGATCAACTAGCTAGCCACACCGGTCATATAAAACCACACTTCACGTTTGTGGGTTGAAGTAGCTCACAGAGCTCTATGGCAAGCGATAGGAAGAGATGTGTGTTTGGATATCAGTGGGCAAAAGGTTCGTTTTCATTTCCAGAAGAATGAAGCAGACAGGCTGTCTGCTGATTGTGTCTCGGCCTCTCAGTCAGATCCACCCCTCGCTCCTCCACAGCTCCGGCCTCTCGCCCAAATACGGTCACTTCTGGCTCTAAAAAACCAAGATTGTGAATGGTGATGGCCGAAATGCCAGACTCAAGGCTTCAAAACACCAGTCCACAAACCAATGGTTGTCATCACAATAGCTACATCCATTCTTTTTACAGTCTGTGACTCCACTGTAGCTCCATATTGCGCTAAACTCCGAGCCTGCCCACATTTTAGCGGTCCAATCAAGTGTGAATGATTTGATTTAATTCCCCCTTGGAACTGTACACCGCTCAAATATTTCAATTTACTGGGGAATACATCACAGCAAAGAACCTAAAGATGCTCTAACTTCTGTTTCAGCTACATGGTGAGCTGAGCTAATCTTTTGAAGTAGTAGACATGTCAGCAACAAAACAAATCCATCAATATTTCAGGGAGTCGACCCAGATACTGAACTGGATGAGGATTCTCAGCCAGTTACAATTAATGTGACGTTGAAATTTGATGCATTTTTATGACATATAGCCTGGCTAGCTCAGTCGGTAGAGCATGAGACTCTTAATTTCAGGGTCGTGGGTTCAAGCCCCATGTTGGGCGTTAATGTTTAGACCTCTGGGCTCCTCAGAGGACAAGTGTGTTACACTGTACTGGGAATATTACAGTCTTTACAGAGAGATGTCCCCTCATCAAATCGATCTCTTGGTTATGTTGGACTTTTGATGGTTGAACACAGACACATTCAAGTATGTTGTCAATGCCTTGTCCACTGTCACATAAACCTAAGACATCTGTGTTTCACTGGGACTTAATTCAGTGTTCAGTTTACCTTTAGCTCTGTTTTGGGCGATACCAACTCCTGAGAAAAATATCTGCCTGTGAGCTGCTAAATGCTCACAATGTTCACCAGCTTGTTTATCTCTAGCTGTTTGGTGCTGGGCAGGTAGTGCAACAGGTTTATCTGAGCTTCTTCTCTGACAACAGCTGCCTGTGCCTGCTGGTTGATGGCAGCAATTACATAAAGCGATGCTAAAAGGGTCTGTAGAGCTGAAGGAAACTGCAGGGCGATAATTACATGTGAGTTTGTCACCACAAGCAACACCTTTCACATCACACATTGTCATCTGGAAGCAATCATTTTCTTCATTAGACCGAATTTTGGTGCAGGAGAGGTCATCGAAACTTAAAATCCATAAAGCCTGCGCATTAGCTCAGTTTGTAGATGATCATATCTGGGTGTAGTCCATAATACACAGAGCTTTGTGTAGCCTGATCAGATCACCAGATTATATTCTCATGAACTCCAAACAAAGCTTGAGGAGAGACTCTGCTCTCAACAGTGAGATTGTTGCCTTAAGAAACATTGACTAAATAGGTGGTTGGAATAGACGAAAGCAAGTTTTGAACTGCATGTCTTTACTTCCTAACAGGCTGCAGTGAACGCCAGTTTCACCCAGAACACCACTCTTAAAATGCATGTTACAGAGACTTGGCTTCAGCCCTGTCTGCCACAAGTGTGATGTTTTAAGAGATAAAAGAAACCGAGGATTTTCTCCCTGTTGTCCCACAGTGATAATCACCTCTGCCAGACATCTCTCTGTGCAGTGTTGTGGAGAAAAACGTTAAGCCTTGACAGACAGTAACAAACTTTAAGCTTGCGTCCATGTCCTTCTAATTAATTATGAAAAATCCAGCATACTTGACAACTTTGTCACGTTACACAGAGCATGTAGTCAGAAAGATGATGTCACATTCTTCTCTTTCTCTCTTTGTGTCCTGCTGTAGCTGTTAGATGACCTTTTGTTTCCTTCCGTCCCATCTTTTCTTGGAGTCAGGCCCCACTAGACAACAATCACTACGTTATTTGCTGTTATATGGCTATACATCACACTCCGCTTCTCTCTGCCTGGTATTTTTCTTCACTTGTTTATCTCTTATTGTCCTTGGCTCCTCATCTCACTCATTTCTCCTCGGAATTTTGTTAAAAAAATTTTCAGAGAGGTGCTTGTAATGGAGCTGTCACTAGCAGAAAAATTGAGTGTTGACAGTAACAATAAAACCCTCTGTCTTCCTCTTCGTGTCTGTCTGCATGTCACCCCCTGCCCCCATGGAAACAGTAGTTCTACTGTCTCCAGTGGCTCTGAGTGAATAACAACAGTGCTGGGGTCAACATCAGACTGGCCTGTTGTATCACAGGCCACCATGGTTTGTGCAACAGGCCACACGTGACGTGGTGCCTCTTTTGTTTGAAGATTCACTGATAGTTATACACATTGTTAGTCAGAAATTATCCCATGCGCTTGATGCATAAGAATGAATTCTAATTATCCATTCATGCGTCTGTTTACTGCTACTTTTAAGGGTCTGGATTCAGTCTAAAACCCCAGAATAAATGTTAGCATTGTCCATTTATGAAAACCACAGACACAGATACATAACATTTGTACGTTATAACCTTACCATGATGGTTAGCTCAGTTACTACATCCCTTTAGAAATGTTGATATGATATGTATGTTGTATTAAAAGTAAAAATGTTTTCTTCTGGCAACTGGGTTAGACCAAAAACAGCTTGGCATTAAAAATGCAAGGGACTGTATTAGTAGGAACTGGTAGCTGCTTTTAGTACTGGTGAATAATGAAAACCAGTTTAAGTAATAAATCTATGAGTTTAGTTTATGATATTAAGATGGAGAATTTCAGTGCTCTGGAAGGATATGACTGTCCTTCTACTTGAGGTAAACAGTAGAAATATGGCTTTCATGTTACAAAGTAATCTACCAGGAATGTGCAGTTGTACTGGATGATGTCTCCTCACATTCCAGCAACAGTTGAGCAAGGTTCAACATTTTGCTGGACGACCCTACTTTTATTTTGTCAGATACCAATGCTGTTGACTGTCTGCACCAGACCTCAGGAGGGATCCCAGAGATCAATTTCCTTAGCTATGTCCTGTTTAGATTTTTTTCTTACAATCAAATGAGTAAGAGTTCACCTAGCCCAACAAAACATCCCCAACCACCACTGCCTGTGGTTACCACACTCTCCAAACCTTTGAGATTTTATCAGTGCAAACTGGAAACAGAATCAGTGATTAGACACAACCCTGCAGACCCAACACCCACTGAGAATGGACACACATCACAATCTGCTTATATAAAAAGGGCTATTAGTAACAGCCCTCGCACCCCCATCACAAGCACCCTCACATGACCAATTAGTTCAACTCGACCCATTGACACAAGATCCACGTCCTGACCAAATCTGGTTATGCAGCATGATTAAAGTAATCACTTTGGGACATTTCATATATGTGGAATCACTGTGATACATTTTAAAATGAAGGTAATTTAGGAAATACAATTTCAAGTACTATTTTTTGCTCTTACACAAAGTCAGCAGTCAGAGGGTTAAAACATTCATTTAAATTATTATTTTCATTTAATTTTAATATGTTTTTTCCAAGTATATTTGTCGACTTTTTTCTTCTTACAAACAGCAATATAAAACAGCTCAGCACCACATTGGTCTGCTCAACCATCAAGAATAAAAATGACAAAACGTTTAGATATGAATACAAAGCAACAGTAAAATCCACAGGTGCAGTGTCAAGCAACATGCTTGCAAGTGTTTGAGAAACAGAGGTATGGAGTCCATATTTTCATTAATCGTTCCAGTGAAGCAAACAGGTCAGGTATTCAGGAGGAAAAGACTCCATGATTATTTTGTGCCAGTGTGCCTTGTTAGGTGGTTTGTCACTTATCCATAATGAAAAAATATTCTTCCTCACAGCATATGCAAGAATACTGTACAATCTGCTAGAGCAAGTACCAACGGTAGCATCTTCACATGGGTGACTCAGAAGTAAAGAGATAGAATTCATACACAAATCAACACCAATAATTTTTTCCATATCCTGCATAATGTCTACCTAGTATGCTTGAATTTTAGGACGGAGCCGGACACAATGTGTGTAGATTCCTACTGAGATTTTACATTTTAGATGCAGACGTAAAATTTGGGGGTTAATTTTGTGTCTTTTACTTGGAGAGATTTGCAAGTAGTGCGGGATTTCATTTTGTAACAGTCTAGTACAATTACACACCCATATCTTGCTCACATGGCTCCATATCAAATCCCATCCATCCTCGTCAATATTTACACCAAGTTTATTTTGCCATGTTTATGCAGCAGTTGGGACATTAAATGCATCAGTCTGGTTTAAAACATTATAGAAGCGAGTAATGGACTTTAGATGGACACTGAAGCAGTAACTGCTCTGTTGGTGAAAGAGCAGTGTTTTTTTCTGGTCACAAAATCTTTGAAGTTATCTATAGAAATGACATCTGGGGAGATTATATTTTATTTGGATGTGTTCAAATGATAACAAAGATGTTCCATCCATCCATTTTCATAACCACTTATCCTGTTGAGGGTCGCGGGGGGGGCTGGAGCCTATCCCAGCTGACATTGGGCAAGAGGCAGGGTACACCCTGCATGTCTTGGACTGTGGGTGGAAGTCGGAGTACCCGGAGAAAACCCACGCTGACACAGGGAGAACATGCAAACTCCACACAGAAGGGCTCCCTCCTGGGATATAACCAGGAACCCTCTTGCTGTGACTACACCCTCTTGCTCCACTACAAAACCGTGCCACCCATAACAAGGATGTTCACACAAATAAATCACACATTTTCTTTATTCCCTGGGATTTCCAAGTGTCATATCCAATGTCAATCATGCCTGGGTTGAAGTCTGGGTTACCTTGAATTGGAATCAATAGGGGGATTAAGTCCCACCTCCCCTCAAGCTTTCATGTAAGAAACCATGTCTTTAAGGTATTGGAAATTATAGGGCTGTTGTTACATAAACTCCTACCCATGCTCAAATTCTTACAAGACAGGAGGCTCTACAAGGAGCAAGACATCTGTGATGATTCAAGGTCTAACCAAACAGAAGTAGGGTCTTCCTTAAACCCATGCCATAAATCTAAATTGAGATGCCAATTGAAATGATTCCTTTTAATATATTTACTATCACCACAATCCAACCCACATGTTCTTTGTTTAACCCAGAACCAAACTCAGAAAAAAAACTCTGACAAAATACCACCGCAAATCAACTGTTTAGTGGGTCACCCACCAGATATCCAACCCAGTGCAGGACTCTGTCTGAGGGACATGGTCTTAAACCTGCATGTCCACAAAGCACATGTAGACTGGCACTCTAACCAAAGCTCTGAGACTCAACATAAATCTCCTATACAGTTACAAGGAAAAAAATCTAAGTGGTGTCTGTGAAACTGCAATATGTCTGTTTGGAAAAGTATAAGTAGAGATAGGTAAGACGGGAGTACAAGTGTGTGGCAGCATGCGGAAAAATTAGAGAGACTGACATGTATGATAAGTGCAGTGTAAAAATACCACGCACATCAGTACTTATCACCAAAGATGAAGAAAAAGAGAATCTTGCCTGACAGGTTGCAAACATTTCATTGGTGTTGCTACACACATACTTTTGCCTGGGTATTTGCTGCATCTACAGACATCTTGCACATGTGTTGATAGAGTAGGAGTTTTATGTGAGTGGGTATGTGTACTTCCATGTTTGTACTATATAGGACCTATACATATAAAGGTATAAAAAAGCAGAGAAGTCTTAAAGATGTAGACAACTGACAGAAGAGCAGCTGCATAGGTCTGAGCTCCATGGTGAGGCCTGAAACTAGGCTGACTGCTACATGTTCAGGCAGCCACATATTAACAGGATAAGTTGTCTAATCCATTTTACAAATAAAGAAAATGCAGTGTGTTTGACTGTTTGCTAACGCTTTGGTTTACTCACTCATATGCGAGACAGGATGCAAGTGCTCGGATATGTTACCACGCCATGTGAGGCATGTCTGAATTTAAAAATGTCTCTGCTGATGATTTAGCTGCCAAATAAAACTAGAAACAAAAAAGCTAATTGTTCTCACTGGGATGAGAGGAGCAGGGGTGGGAGAGGGAAAAGGTTCAGGGATAAAGGAAAAGAGAAGAAAGGGAATCAAAGGGAGGGAGTCATGAGATAAAAAGAGAAAGAGATTGAGAGGGATTTATTTATTTATTTTGGAGGAGATAGCAGCAACACAGACGGTTATCATCCTCAGACAGGCTCAGTCTAATGCACGGCCGTTGTGACTGAAAGCATGAAATTGCTTGAGCGAGGCCAAAAGGCCAAACTGTAAAATTAGATTGGGGAACTTCCTGCTGACAGAAAGAAATATTAAGTTCAGCCAGGGCTTTCTGAACTTATTCTAGAGCAGTTTTAACTTTCTCTGTCAGAAACACTGAATGTTAGAAGCGTCTGTGTTTGTGGACTTAACCAAGGGCTTAGCAGTCAGACCATGTGTGTACAACTCTTGATAATATCACTTCCTGCTAACTCACCTCTTCCCTGATATATATTACGGCAGTCACATCAGTGCATTAGTGGCATTCATGTGTGTTCCATTTATTCATGTCTCTTTACCTTTCAGGCAAACTGATAAATATCTAGACACATGGTCCACATTCGGGTAGGGCAAGTACTACATCAGAAACGCCCCCAGATAACTGCTGTCGCACCAACCATCAGTGATGATTAACTTTCTATACTAAGACAGATTCATTTTTCCACTAAAATGTTGCAACTTGAAATATTAACTTCCATAAATGTCATATTTTCAACGTGGTTACATGTGCTTGGAAAATAAACCAGCTCAAGGCCTCAGTTATTGCTGTCAACTTGTTTAGTGCCAGGGCTTTGGAAGAACAGTGAGCAGCTGTTGTTAGCATTAAATTGTCTTGGACTGGTTTTTCCTGCTGGAAACTTTAGCATCAGCGAGCATTTCAGCCTCCCAAATTAGCAGCAGGGTTTGTGGTTATTTTGCAGACTGTAAAAGTAATGGGTGGGATGGGTGTGAGTACTTGTGTACTCCTTTTGGATGTCAGTATTTGTTCAACGCATAGAGTACCTAATTGCCGACCATCCTCCAACATGTGAACAATAATTTTCAGCTTTTTTACTATTAAAAATGCGTAAAAGCTTATTTTATTGTAGAGCTGAGCGCAGCTGTTCTCACCCTGCTGTCTCTCTTTCTATCTCTGTTTATCATGAGACTGTGCTGCGGGAGTGTGAGTTCCAAGCCGGGACAGTTGGAGAGAGTCTGCTTGTGCACACACACAGTGACATTGCTAACTGTTAACATCACACAACGGTTATTAAGTGGTTAAAAAACAGATAGCATCTTGGTGTCGGATGTTAGCTGCTCTTGCTGTGTTAGCATGTGCTAACCAGACAGATGTTAAACTGACTGGGAGCAGAGCAGCTAAGAGCCTATCCTTCAGTGCTGCATCTAACATACGTAACAGCAGCAACAGAAAGTTGGCTGATTTTTCTTATGTTAACATTGAATTTATGGCTAACTGAAGCCTGGTCGGTCAATAAGTAAATTTCAAACTGCACTTGATTTCCATTATTGGCCAATTTCCATTCCTATTCATATATCAGATTGTGTTTTTTTTGTTTGTTTGTTTGTTTTTTGTGAATACCTGAGTACTCAATGATAATTTAATGCGATTACTTGCATACAGAAATGACTTAAAAAGCCCACCCCGCATTACCTTTACAAGGTATCTGTGGTGTGTAGTTATGGAAATCTCCACAGCCTTGACGTGTCGCAAACCCATACAGTACACCTCGACAAGACTATAGACTTTACTATATGAAGCTAACCCCTGACTTGTTGGGAGCTATTTGTGTCTTAGAGCTTCCTATAGACTTTTACCAGTGAAGTACTATAATTGGCCTGTTTGGCTGCTGACACACCATGTCTTTATTTGCCAGTGCCGTTACTAGTCATTTGGTCTTTGTTATGTGTTTTTTTACTTTGAAAAATTAATTAATTAAATAAATACACACTCAGAATTCCTCATTAATTATTTGCCTATGCAGACAACACAAACCTTGACCATTAAATTAGTTACACATGACTACTGCAGAAAAAAATCTCTTTCAGTTTAATGTCAGAAATGTGCGTCAGAGTTTTAGACCTTTGCATCTGTCAGATCGCTTTACATCACATTATGTGTGTGTGATTATTCTGATGTGTTAGTTGTTTGGACTTTTCCCTCAGGTTCTGGCTTGCGGTCCTGCTTCTGACAGGAGCAGCTCTGTGACTCACAGCTTACCTTACACCACTTGCACACAACACATTATACATTTCCCAAGGTGGCTCCTGCCTGTGTCAGTGTGCGAGCCAACCTCTAATAAGCCGTCACAGCTGCAGTGCTAGACTAGCAACTTGGGAGGAAGAGGGCTGTAATTATGTAAAGCGCCTAAACACAGTGCTCAGCCCAACAGTTAAAAGAACACACTGGCTACCCTCCTGCCCAGAGAATTGAATCTTTGACTTCAGGATGGCCAACCAAGCAGCAAACAGCTTCTCTCCTTCAGAGACAGTGCCTGTCACAACATTTGTGTCCATCCCATGTTCCCTGAAAACAACACAACTCTTTACAATATGAAGTATTAGCAACCACAGAGAGGGTGGACATTTTTAAATTAGCTGGATGGCTCTGCTGTGAATACACTGCCCTCCCACCTGTGAAGAGCTTTTGAAGTGGAATGGGCGTGAGTGAGGAAAGCATGCCCAGTAACACTTTAGGCTCTTTAGATCTTTTTTTAGTAATTCAATGTGACCCTGGCAGCAGCACTGGCACAGGATGGAGTTTTTGGCTGCTGCACACAAAGACAGTATCCAATCATGTTCTGGTGCTTTAGCTGAACACTGACACTTGACTGTGTCAGTGTACCAGTGGTGAGTCCTTGTGATATTCTATCTCTATGATGTGACCACTGACATTCTCCAATCTCTGAATAAAGACTGAGATGGGGCTGAAAGCCGTGAAAGCTGGTAAGCTGACCTTGAGCAAAGTGAACTTTGTTACTTATTTCTATGATCTGTTCTCAGAGGATTATAAAGATGCCAACAAAAGTATCATGCTAAAACCATATCAGTACAAACCTTTAGTGCTATGTAGAATCTGATGTGTTGGATTTTCATAATCACATAAGCGATAAACATGGGCTGCATGTGAAATTCAACTATCATGCTATTTGGTGGACTAAAACTGTATGTGAGAGTTTTTTTGTATGTCTTAAACCTTAGTGAGAAATCAATAGTATGTGCATTGGATACTGTTTCTGGTAAAATATTACAGTATGCAAACACTGGACACCATGCCGGCATAAATATGTCACAATTCATGACTATAGGTGACGACACATTCTGAGGCAGCTCTGTAAAGTTGATAAGTCATTAATACCTCTCTTGAGGTAAATAACTTTAGTCATGAGTTTACTGCCTGTTGTGCAATTTGGTAATCACTGTCTGAAGTATTGTGGTAGGGTTATGATTGCAGATGGATGACATAAGCCATTATTATTGTTATGAGTAAAACATGGTTCAGCCATGTAAGGGCGTGGCATTGGGGATGTCTGTCGGTCACTTCATCACTTTGATCCTGACTGAGATACCTCAAAAACAGTTTGGATGGTGTGCCATGAAATTCGGTACACACAAGCATTATACCTGCTAAACATCAGCTGTTAGCGTGTTGATGTTAGCAAAAACCAAAAAGTCAAGAGGTTCATCATGCTTGCAGATGCCAGGAGAGTTGCAGATGTCCAGGATTACCATGGTTATGTCCTCCAGCAGGCAAGGAGGCTCTTGGGAGGTGGCTTGGTATACAGCTCAGTGCATCAGAAAAGATACATGCTACTGTTTATGTACACATATTGGGTATTGTTCTCTAAGCTGAGCCTCTACAGTAGCTATGACATTTACTGTATAGCACTTCTATTTAAAGGTATCCTTTAGAGTTTTGGCCACCAGTGGTGCTATGGCGTAGTATTTTCATTTGTGGTTCGCTGTTTTCTTTCTAGCATGTATATGCACCAGGATACCTGTGCAGATACGTTCAGACTGCCACAGGTTTTATGCTATTCCTCTGATCGACAGTTGGCTGTTGTAACGTGCAAAGAAGTACGGCAATGAGGATGAGGACAGGGAAAAAAGCTGCAGGCTAGTAAACATGGGTGTTAACGATGTACCATTAAAGACTGGCTTTACAAATGTTTTATTAGAGAGGAACAGCATTCACATTCAGACTGTGCGGTGAATGTAAACATTACTTTGTATATTCACTACAAATTTCTGCAGGGCATCCTGTAAGACTGAGGAGTGTGTGCCAGCGTGTTTCGGCGAAGTCGTGTGCACATGCTACTTTATCAGTGTTTACTGAACTTCACTGTGAGTTTATTCCAGTTTATTCGACTGAAAATGACCTATGGAGAAATATTGTCCAATGAAAATAGAACAAAATGTATTGATATAGCTACTGTGCTTTTTTTGTTTTGCAGATAAACAGTAGAGAGTGGAAAGTAACAAGAGCACACTGTTCCTTAGTGCTGCCGGAAATACTGCATGCTGGCATCTCAAAATGGCAACAATAAGAGAAAAACTGCTTTACCTAGACCGTCTGTAGTGTCAGTGACCTGCAAATAGCATGCTGCCCACACGGTTCACTCTTCACTGAAAAGCACTAAAGTGGTGACTGAGCCGTGATATCTCATGTTAGTGATCTTTGAGTTGTTTGGGAAACAGACTCCGCTACTAGAATACAGCCATGGCAGTATCATTTAGACACACTGGAACCATGGAGTCTCAGGTGTTAGATTTACTTTCACAAAAGATGCTTGCCTTCTGAAGCATTTAACCTTTCAGTGTGTTTCATCACAGTCGCTGGTAGACTCAGTGTTGTGTGAAACACAAACTGCCCTCCATTTGCTGTGTTTGACCAAATGTTTGCATGTGTTTGTTCATGTGTGAGTGGGGTTTAGTGCTGGTGCCAGGGCTATTGTTAAATATGGTAGGGTCTATCTTCACATTATCATGGCTGAGTGGGCCCAGGGCTGCACGATGAATCAGGGACTCAATAATAAGCTGCTTATGTAAACATTACCATTGTGCTTCAGCTGCAGCATGTTAAGACAAAAAATTACTACTTTGGACTTAAAATTACAGTATCAACTATTCTCAGAGGCAAAAGGCTGACTGTTCAGAAATGTAACTGTACTATTATTATGTGAGGCAGGTACACTTAGACACTGCTGGTGTCATAAGGATAACTGGAATTAAGATTATGACCAATTAGAAAAACCAATGAACACAGAGGGCAGACAAATACTGACAGAAGACTAAAAAAGGACAGACATTATGGCTATGTTTGAAATATTACATTCATTTCACATTAATCCTGAAGGCGTGTAGATGGGGCCAAACTCACTGTTCTGAATTTAACTTGGAACACCAGTTACGATACACTTCCTAACACTTGAAATAAACCCAATCACAGTGACTCCTTTATTTTGGAAACTACAAGTTTTTTTAATTCGATTTACCAACAAATTTTTCTTCACCACATCCAGTCATTTCAGCTTTCACCCCCTAAGTTGTATTTCACTCCCTGTCACTACACCCATGCTAAAATGCCCAACTTTACAGCAGAAATAAAGGTGTTAAAAAAGCCTGGTGCAAAAAATGGTTTTCATCTCTATAGCCTATTTCAACATTCATGACAACTGTATGAAGGGTGAATTATTATACAACTCACTTGTTATTAATGCTTACAGTTATGTATATTTAAGGGCGGGGCCACTTGTGTGACAGGTTGTCTGAGAGGTGGTGTACAGGGTTGTCTATAAGTCAGATCTACCCCTGGCTCCTCCACAGCTCCACCCGCTTGTCCAGAAATGGTCACTTCTGGCTCCAAAAAAAAAAAAAAAAAAAATTGCGATGGCTGAAATGGCCAAATCCACAAACCAATAGGTGACATCACAGTAGTATATGGATTTTTTTCTGATGTAACCTGTAGTCCCACAAAATAATAGTAGTAGTTGTTAGCAAGGTTAACTGTTTACGCCAGAGCAGATAAACACGCTGTTAAATCCATTCCTTATACCTTTGCTTGTGTGTTTAGATCATGGAAAGTTGAGAAAAACTGCCACAACTACAAACACTTTGATGGTGCATTTTACTACTAAAAAGCCTCATGCACACTGCTCCAGCATGTTGAGAAACCTAAAGCTTGACAGATCTGCAATGCTTAGTTATTTGCTATGCCATGATTGGACAATTGCTATTTGAAAGAATCATTTATCAGATGGTCAGTTTAAGAATCTGTCCACGTAACTATCAAATGTCACATCTGCATTAAAGAAGAACTGAATTCCAAATAAACCTGCATGCTGTGAGATAAAAAACTAAACTAAATAACCCCATTAGGGAATATTGATGCCTTTGAAGACCCTAAAACATAATTAAAATAATGGTTTTATACAATAATTCAGTTTTGTGTGTGTGCACTTTCATCATAAGTGTATTTTCTTGCTAACATGTTAGACTCAGTTATTTTTGTGAAAGCTGCAAAAAAGGTCCAGTCTAAACTCTGCATGATTCAACAACGCATGGCAATGATGTGGAAAAGGGAACCAGTTTTGCTTGCACACACACACACACACACACACACACACACACACTAGACACCCAATTACGAACACCCACAGGCCCTTATAGGTAAACAGTGTTGTGTGTACATTGGTTATGGACAGACTTCTGTTTACTTGAGAGGCTATTCCTACATCACTACTGTTCAGAGTCAGTTTACATGTACGTACTAATACATGAGGCTCATCAGAGAGGAGAGAGGTGGATGAGTGAGTGGGTGGGTGGGTGTGTTGGTTTCAGATATCCTGAGATGTGCATATGGCAGCACTGGACACAAAACAGAAGCAACATTTCAAACATGTCAAACTAAGACACCAGAGGACTACTGCCTCATTCGCATCATGCATTGCAGTCTTGAACTGTACAGTGTGTACTGTTATTATAAGCAACAAGTGTTAGCTACAGCATGGCCCTATGTTTGTGGTTCCCTTCAGTCACAGAACTAATAGTTCTGCATGGAACAACATGTGCTTTCTCCTATTAACAGGCAACAGTGTGATACAGTTTATATCAGTTTGACATTTTATACAGCAACCTAACCTTGGAATTTCATTACACACTCAGTAACATTAAAGTTCAACCTCCATACAGAGCTTCAGACCAAGGAGAGTTAATGTAACCAATTAGTAGACCTGAGTGAGGCACAGGAAGACCCCCTGAGATGTCCAGTGAGCTAATGAGGAATCCTTATAGAAAATAATGAACAAAAGCACAAGTTATGCCTCAAATCAACAACACGTACACCTGTCTCTGCCTCCCCTGACCCCTGACCCCTGACCCATGCTGTACGGTCAATACGTCTGAATGACAAATGCAAGTGGATGTGGCTGCAGCAGAGCTACTTACAGAGGTACACAGGTCATCCAAACACACAGGAGGGACGGAGGGGGAAACCAGACTCCTGCCTCTCCACTCAGGTCTCCCTTGCCTTCCCAGGTGTCACTCACACTGAGATAAATCCACAAGATGCAGGCAGCTCTATCAGTGTGATGGACAGACGGCTCGGCAGGAGGACAGGAAAATGGACAGACCTGTCCACTGCTCCTTCTGACAGCTCAACCTACCGCCCTCCCTCCGTCCTCCACGCAGAGCTCTGTGAGCTGTCTCACCGGCCAGACAGCACGACAGACTAAATAAAGCGGGTTACACTGAAGACAGCTCAGGAGAAGAGAAAGTGCTGCTCAGATGGCTTTTATAATCAGCCTACGGCTCCTCCCTCACCAGTCTCTAACCAGGCCCTCCCTCGTTGGTATGGCAACGGCCAATCACTACTCGGCATAGCACAAGCCTCCTCCTCTCCCCTCTCCTCCTCCTCTTCTTCAGCCAGCCTCTGCTGTTGACAAGATTGTCACACACCAGCGAGAAGTATGAAAGCATATGTATGTTTGTGTATGTAAAATGTTTATGAGTGTGTGTGTGTGTGTGTGTGCGCATTTCAGCATGTGTATCTGTGTGTCTATTTATGTCTGCAAGTGTGTGCATATATTTGTATGAATGCATATACTGCAAATGTGTGCAGGTTTGTGCATGAAGTGTGAAGACGTTCTTGCACATATGGTACAAGTGTATGTGTGAGTTTGTGTGTATGCTTGTATGTCCTTAATTAGCACTACAGCATTTCTCCATCTGTTGTATATACCTGGTGTGATATGAGTGTTCCTGTTGGAAATTCCATTAGCACAAGTAAGTACACCAGCCTGATAGCATGAAATACATATAGATAAGTTGGAGTAGCAGTGTTAGACATGCAGCCAATTCATGTCTGGCTTAGTGTTATGTTGTACAAAAGATCATGGAATTTAAATGCACTTAGCAGCAGCACAGCAACAGAAATTTAGCCCTGATCTGGGAATTCACACTTTTTGTTTTGTTTGATAGGGTAGTAATTTGAGACCGTTCTATGGTGTTTTTGGGGGGGATGGGAAGACAGCAAAAGTTCTAAAGTTTGACTGTGTCGGATTTTACCAACACCCAGCTATTACCTACACCTGGTGTCGTAACACCTATTCCAGAACTACATGGATGTGTCCTGCATTATCCGTGCATCGATAATTCAGCATCAACCTGACAATTAGACTGACAGTTGCTAAAATATGCAGACATAAGAGTTGTTATTTCTACAAGTTAACTCACAGCAACTTGTACAGCCCTATACCAGTTGCAGAGTTGAATAACCAACAAAGCTTTGATTGGCTCAGTTGTTTTTCTAACCAGAGAAACAAAGTGTCAGTAAACACAACAAGAGTCACTGAGCACAACACTGGTTGCTAGGTCACAAAATGGTTCTTAAGCTTGTTTATGAGGCAAAATGTAAGAAAAATGCTATCATAATGAATTACAAAACTTTCAGTGAAAACACTATTTCTACTCCTTATGGATGGGATTACAGCTATTGGACATGAAAATAAAAACATATCAGAGCTCAGTTGGGTGTGCTGCCTAACCCTGCCTTTGAAGAATATTTAAAAAAGTATCGCAACAAAAAGCAACACTGTCGCTTCAATTAATACTGGCAGAAAATTACTAATTGTCTGCATTCATAAGTTTTTATTACCACTCTGACAGCTGCACATCTGTTCAGTTTTTGGGCAAAACAAAATGAAATTAATTGTATTTATTGAGTATTATCTGTGATAAATACTGATAGACTGATCAATTTACCAATCAGTGTTCTATTAGCTGTAATATCAGCATTGTAAAACAGACTTCAGCAAATCAAGCATAAAAACAAAATTCAAAGTGGTAATGTTGTGGTGAGTAAACATCATAGTTTTCTGCATCACTAACTGCTGATGACAGAGCTGTGTCAGTAGGTGCTGGCTTAGTGGTATCACTTGTTGCAGGCTGTGCTCTATCTGCACATTATGTAGAGGTCTCTGTCTCTTCATTGGGAGCCACTGTAGTGGGTCAGACATGCATGTGCATAGTTATATACCCATTGAGTATGTTGCTCAGAAATGTAACACATTATTGGTAATAATTACCAATAAATAAGCAGCTTTTTTATTTTACTATAAACTATCCAACTTTTACTATAAAGGATCCATACTTTGACTCCCTTCCCTACTGGCAGAGTCGCTGGTTGTGCAGAGTTAGGCTATGGCTGTCCCACATATTTTCTAAAGGCATGTAGAAAATTATGTAATTATTGGTGTTTGCCAAAATAAGCATAAATGCATGCATATACACTAGACACCCACAAACACTGGCTGCCTGGGCATTTCACCAAAAACATTCCTATAATATCTCACAGTATAGGCCTATTTGAACTTAAAACCATAACCATAGTTTGTTCTGTGCACAAAATGATGTCCTTTGTTAAGGAGAGAGTCGAACCGATAATTCCAGCAGTTGTAGCTCATTCATCAGCTGCAGTCAGAGGCTGCCATCTTCCTATGCTAGCTTAGTTATTATATCTCTTCACACTGTGACCGTGACTGAAGCAGCAACCTGCCGCAGGCGCTGTGACCTGGGCCAAAGCAGACATCTGCTCGGCTGGGATGGGTTTAGCTAATGTTAGCTTCGCTTGATAATGATAATGGTGCCATTACACTTAGCCTACCTCTGTAATTTGCCTTTTTTTTAATCAACATCTTTCTTCTGCTTTCTCCCCATTGCACCAGACCGCTTTATCATTAATAAATAAGAAGAAAACAATAACGTAAGATTTCTGTTGTGCACGCAGCATGCCCATCTACCATGCCAGTCCTTTTCCCCCTTCGATCCATCCGCTTATCTGATAGCTCAAACAAAGATGCTTTGAATTGTCTCTGGTTCAAAGTCTTGTGCCACCACTTAGTGGATCTGCGGAAAGGGGTGCCCATAATTGTAAAGTTTCTTGGTGGCGTGTCCTCTCGAATGTTGGCTCCCTAGGCAACTGCCTACATAGCTTATGTTAAGAGTTGGCCTTGATTGGCCAAATGGGGCTGCTACCATTACAGGTCGATGTGATGAGGATGTCTGCATACATTGTGGGGATTTGCATATTTAGGTTAGTTGGTAGGTTAATCTAGATGGTGACAGCTAGTTTTTGTGTTTTATTTATAAGGCTAGTTTAACTGCCACTAGCAGACGAATTGAGAGGGGACACCTTCCCCTTTGTTAACCTGCCATCCCTCTCCATCCCTCAGGGCATAAATATCATCATATCTGGACCCAAGACCTACAGAGACATTATTAATAAGAGAGTCAGAGATAAGTAATATTATATAGCATGTTCTAAAAAGAGAAGGTAGACAGTGGAAACAGAGCTCTAACATGTTCAGTCTTCCCATAGGTAGTTCACCTGTGCCTCTCATCATATGTTCTGAGACCATGGTGATTAGGGCAGCAATGTGACAGAAGAAAACAAATCCATGAAAAGAAGAATAAACAAAACACTCTGATCATTTTTAGTTTGTCTTATAATTGCAGATTTTAGATTAGACTGTCAGACAACTGTGTAGTTTGAAAAAACTTGAGGGAAATATGTTTACGTAAAGTAGAGAAACTCCTAACTCTTCTGGGTTTACAGTAAATTGGAGCAAAAGGAAAAAGCTGTTTAACAATTAAATGGATCTGTCAACTGAGGTTCACTGAGGTCATATGTTTGCCTGTTGTAGTGCAGATACTAAATAAAATGAAATGTCTTCCTCACTAATGAACTGATGTTTTTTTTTGCTGTAACAACAGCAAAGCTCCTGTCAGCATAAACCATTACAACTGTCAGTTAAAATATATTTTTAATATGTAGGTAAGTAAAAGCACATTGTCTTTTTTTAACCTTTGACAATATGTTCTTCTGCACTCAGTTGCCAGTTTATTAGGCACACCTGGCTAAAACATAAGCAGTCTAATACAACAGTCTTACCTTCAAGAAAGTAATAAATGTTGTCTTGGATCTGTAGGACGGTTTAGGTTAGACTGCCAACCACACAGAGCAGGTAACAGCTTCAATGCGCAGAGCCAAGAGTCCCCAGAGGCCCCTGGTTTTGTGTGTAACAACTGATTCTAATGTGAGTAGTTACAAACATCAACTGGAATAGGTCATACATTATTATCTCATCTTGCAGCTCTATCTTGTAGAGGAGCCATGTGTCAAAATAGCAAAAAAAAGCATAGGAGTATTAATAACTGGGTCTCTGTGCAGACCAGCAGAACAGGTAACAACAAAGTTAATTTGGTCAACCGAGACCAAAAGAGCATAAGCAAGTGGGCCAAAAGGCAGGCAGGCAGGGGGCAACAAGACTAGATGGAAACCTAGTATATGGCTGGACCTTGTATGATCAGTGTGCTAAATTAACCCTTTCTAAGTGTGGCCCTTTGCACTCTGTGCTCCAATAAAAGCTGAGCAAGCCTGGTACCTCAGTCAACTTTATACCCTTTCCTGTGTGTGCTAGGCTTGGCTGTGTTGAAAAGAACACCAAATTTTGAAGATGGTTAAAAGATGACACTGGGGGACTGTCACAGTCTTCACAGACACATTACATTGTACACAGTCACATCTTCAGTTAGCTAATGTTAGCAAAACGCTAGCTAACTAGCTGGCTAACATATAGCTACATCAAGAGGAGTTAAGCTTACCAGCGTGAGCCAGGTTTGCTTCCTCCATATTTCTGTGGTAACTTAAAAAAGTTTCGAAAAAGGACTGATGGGTTGGTTGTCGACATATTTTTAAAATGACATCAATTTTTTTTAGCCAGAGAGCATAAAAGCTAACATCTTGTCCTAAATGGATGCGCCAGACTATAGCGCCACATTGCGTTACATCGGACGCTGTCTGTCCACACTGGATCTGTTAAACATGGAACAATACTACAGTACAACTAGTTCCCATACTATGTTATACCACCATGTCCACTTTGTAAAACAAGCTAGCTTGCTAGCATCCCACTCAATTCTTACCGGAAACATTCATCTCTCAGGTGATCTCCCTCCAGCCAGATGTCATTGTAGTGAAATAAGGAAGTATCCAGTGGGTAAACCTTGTGAATCAGCCGTCCCTTGTCCTTTCAAATCGCATCGCATCACATCGTGCAGGGTCGCGCCGCTCGCGGGCAGTTAAGCCAGTAGAAAACAATACAATCAAACTGATTTCGTTGTTGACGCTTGGTCGTTTCGCATACAGTTAGGACACAGTGTCATGTTCCTTCATTTGTGTTATCTCTACAAGGCCACATGCGCCCCAATATAATGTAACTTTCTGTATGTAATGTAACCTTTAACTTTCTTTCTATTGTCTGTTGTTAGAAATAGCATGTATTGTAATAGCAGTACTACATGCATTTGAAACAAACTGGACGAGCTCCGTTCCTTGCCGCATCAGTTTCCAATGTGATATCAGGAGCTGTAATATCCTTTGATCCACCAAAACTTGGCTTAATCCTGGACTGTGCATTTCAACCAGTAGGACTCCAGAGGAGAAGGAGAAGGAGAGGAGGTACATGCTATATGGTGAATAAGGGCTGGTGTGGTAGTTGGAATATGAGGTACTGTCCCAGTCCTGCTGTGCATCACTGCCGTATGCCATTCAGAGGTGGCTGCAGAGCAGTGCTGTTTTCGCTGATAAGCAACCACCTGGCCATCTTGTTAGGGTCAGGCTGTGTGGACAGTTCATTCCACAACCAGAAGCTATGGATTACCACACCCATCTGGAAACATGGATGATTATAAAACAGCAGCCAACAATGTAAGAAGACAAAAAAGAGGACACGAGTTGTACGTTGTGTTATTCCACATGAAAAATAAATGATTGTTTTGGTGATAAATACAGCAAGTACTTTATTGATCCCCAGAAGAGGAAAACAAGACACGTAGGCTTACCCCAATGTTGACTGATAGTCATGTCATCCTTGGTTTCTACTTCTGTCTTTTCTGTTGAGGCTGGATCTAATCTAACTGAATCTAACCGGAGATCTAATAAACACCACCCGCCTATCACCATCTTTCTATTTGTCAAGCTTGTCCAACTTAGCAACAGTGACTAAGGGGGGCAGGACTTAGGATCTGTCAATTGTGGCTGTAAAAGCCACCCGAGAACATTACTAAAGACCGTTTACGCCTATTTAGTTTGAAAGCGCAATGTCCAACACTCAACTGATTAATGGTGTATCTTCATCACTCACTCAGTAAGTCAGTGACAGACTGTTGTGTTTATAGCGCCAGCCCTGCTTGCTGTCAGCCAAACACAGAACAAGAAGGCAAGAAGTTGATGAGGGTATTGGAAGCAGGTGCACTGGTGGCATTGAGATCAGGTAATGGGGAAAGAGGGGAATACTGTGAGGACTACTGCAGGACAATGAGGGTACTGCATTCTTAACTAAGTGACAGGTAGACTATCAACAGTGCTAACAAGGTGAGAAGGTTAGCTGTCACCATGACAAACAAAGCTGAAGTGAGGGATAAGATGGTTGGTAGAGGGGGAGTTAGTAGGGATTCAAGAACAATTTTTTGACCCTAGACAGGTTAACAGGCTAATCTGGTCATTGTTATGGCTCAGTGCTAGCAACAGCTGTGGCCAGAGACATTATGTTTTCGGATTGTCTGTCTGTTCGTCCGTCCCTCTGCTTGTCCCATTCTTGATAACATGATATCTCAAAAACATCTTGAGGAAGTTTCTTCAATTCTGGCATAAATGTCCACTTGGATGCAAAGAAGAACTTATTAGACTTTGGTGATCATAGGTCAAAGTTCAAGGTCATTGTGACCTCATCTGTCTCAATCTCGTGAACCAATATCTCAAGAATGCCTTGAGGGATTTTTTTTTAAATTTGACACAAAAGTCAACTGGAAGAGATGGAGAGACATTTGATCAGATACTGAATTGGTGACACTAATCTTGGGTGTCCACCTTGAAACTGTGCTGACTGTATAGATCTTCTGTGCTGCCAGGGGGGGGAGATGTGTATGAAACATCCATGTTTTCACAGTCATGGATGTAAATTGTAAATGCAGCTTGACAGGTTCGCGGAGGCATACAACCGCAAAGCGATGATTCTAGTTCACACTGATTTATTACATACCATTCATGAGTTAAACAAGAAGTCACATGGGCTGACATGTAAGCTCATTTATTGGACGGAGTTGGTGACCCAAACAGACTTATATATCTTCTATGGTGGTCTTGATGAGCTCACAAACTCACAAAAAATGGATAAGAAGAGGAATAGACTGCATCTATCAAATAATAATGGCATTTCATGTAATAGTCTGATATTGTGATGACAGTCTCAAGTCTGCACGGTGCTGCAATGAGAAAGAAACTGAAGAAGAAAGAAAC
The DNA here is from genome assembly GCA_019142605.1 of Cephalopholis sonnerati. Classification (NCBI taxonomy): domain Eukaryota; kingdom Metazoa; phylum Chordata; class Actinopteri; order Perciformes; family Serranidae; genus Cephalopholis; species Cephalopholis sonnerati. The sequence goes on from JAGQAX010000002.1 coordinate 38,082,492, forward strand.
ACCAGAGTTCACCTCAGTGGACTTTTCAGGTGTTGATATCACCACCTAATAGCTGGGAAGTGTTGCTTTGGATATGGCTGTGAAATTAGAGTGACATATTTCACTTGACAGAATATAGCAGCAACAGATATTGAGGATACTGTAATGTTATGCACAGGAAAATTAGAAACTACAAAATCACTTGCCCTCTTTTTTAGCAAGAACACAAGCACACACACACAGACACACACACACACATACCACTTAATACACAACAATGAACAGGGTACGCCTGGCCAAGAACATTCTTCAGTGTGATTAGATTGCCCTTGTCCTTCAGTACAGGGCAAGTCCAAATCCACCTCTCTCTCTCTCTCACACACACACACATGCTCACACACACTGAGGGACACAGTGTTCAAGCATTACTGAAAATTAAAATCTATCCTGGGGAGTTGCTGGCACCAAGGAGGCTGTTTCATATTTGATGAGCAAACACGGAGCTCTCTCTCTGTCTGTCTCTGAAAGGTATTAAACATCACATCATCCATGCTGTTTTACCAAAGACATCTAAGCAGGGCAGACAAAATCTTCAAAAAGCCATTAACTGACTGATTCTGAAAAGCATTATTGATGAAACTAACTTTTCGGTGTCACGTGGAAACATCGGAAATGATCTCTACAGGAGGGAGAATGCGGTCTACAATTGCTCTCTGTTGAATAATTTTCTCCTCTGAAACACATCCAACTAATTAGTATTGCAAAATGAGACATTATTACAGAGATACAGCAGGTAACTAACATCCTCACATTGGAGAATTGTATGCCTCAGGTATAACATATGGCAATGATTGTTTTCTGCATGCAGTAATGAGTGTGTTCTTCATTTACTTAGTTCATTCGGTGCAGAAGTAAACCTTCAGAGAGAGGACAAATACATGAGAAATGTAAACAATGATTTGTAAATACTGTAAACTGTTGTGATCACACAGGTTATAATCAGTACTTTCACAATAACAATGAACCACATGTGAAAGGAGTCACTCATAATGACAAATGCTCAGAATTGTTCTGACCAGACTCTGCGGTTTCCATGTGCTCCTGTGTTTATAATGTCTTTCAGCTCATTGCTTTGGTTTTCTGGCTCACAACTTTGCTGTTTTGGAATTAAGTGGTTAAAAACCAGTGAAACACATATCACAATGTGTTAATCAGTCTCTAGTATTTTCAGTGCTGCAGGTGAGAGTTCATCTTTTATTATAGTATTTGTTACGAACTATAGCCACAAATGTGCAATTCACCCGTCCATCTATATATTTGTTTATTACTGCTAATCCTCAAGGCCTTTTCACACCGGGGATGAACGAAACACAAACCAAAAATACGTAATATTCAATGACAATTTTTTGTGTTTAAACTAGGGCTGTGAAGCGATTTAAAAAACCATTCTAATTTATTGCATGCTCTGTGATTAATTAATCTCAATTAATAGCACACATGCATCAGCTTTTGTTGTAAAAGTATTAAGAAATGGTTCCCCTGTCCTCTACTACCAAAACTGGCCCGTAGTCCATTATAATCCATTTTGCAAGGGAGTTACCTGGTCAGGTATGGACTTACTGAGTTTGTGTCTGAATGCCTGGTTGAGTGTGGCTTGATGAGGCTGACTGCTAGCGCTAGCATCAGAGGCTGTGCGAGCTTGGACCTCTGGGTTCGCTGCTAAATGCTTTGTGTTGAGGTGATGTTTCAGGCTATAAGCACTCCAATGTTACAAAAATTCCTTACTGCAGAAATTGCAAAGAACGGTGCTTCTATCAATAGTTCCATTGGGGCAGGTATGATTTTCAATAAACTGTGCTGAGTATAGGCCACTTCCCCTTTAAAATGTCTCTACAATGTCACAGAGAATTCTGAAACAGTTGTGCCCTGTGTTCTGTTTACCCCTTTAAAAACGGACACCCACAGATGGCCATGGGATATTGTTGTTTGCATGATCCTGTTTAAATAGACATAAAAAAAGAGCCATAATAGTTCAAGTATTCTTTTTTCAGGAGATAGCTAAGGCTTCTGTCTGCCCTGTTATCACATCATGACATTATCCTGAGTGCTATATGCAACTGGACTTGCTTGAGTTTCTTGAAAATGTTTCACCCCTCAAAGAGGCTTCATCACTTCTGGAACTGGAACTAAACAAATTTTAGGGATGTAAGGCATTTTAAGATCGCAATAAGCAACAATACCAGTGTAGGCACTGGCTGACCATTTCTATTGCAGTCACACAGTGAGTCAGCAAGAGTTCCATCCTGTTCTTCTTTTACTGTGTAACGTTTCAACCACCTTAATTTACAATAATTATCACAAGACACACTTTCTATAATAATGTAGAACATCTAATCAACACATTTTATATTAGTCTCGTACAATATATTTACGGCTACTTTCATTGCAGCCTGTGTTGCCAGCATCTGTTGTGCCTTACAGCAGAATTCACAATGTTAGTCTGTTAGCATGGTTTACATTGTAAAGAAAGATATTGCCTTGGGTAATTAAAAAAAAAAAAACTGACCGAATCATTACTTTACAGTATTTGCCTGTTATGGCATTCTTTCATTTGTCCTGATAAAAGATATTTACAGATGAGTGTCTACTGTTCTGCTGATGATTGACTCAAAAATAAAATCTCTCACGGCATCACTGGCACATCCTGATTTGAGCTTTATTTAATAAAAAAACAAACAAACAAAAAAAAAACAGGTCACCAACAGTTTCAGAGAAATGAATAAACAAATAAAATAATTCTCAAACAGTAATCAGTACATTTGCTATTCTTTTTCAGCCATGGCTAATAGTCTGTTAATTAGATAATTGACTGAAATGTACACAGTGAAAACGTATAAAGTAATTTCATATGATACAATAAAAACATTAGGTTAAAACAATAGTTTACATACAGTACCAGTCTGTCAGCACATAGATAAATGTTCCAAGTAACATAAGACTCTCATCTGCATCTATAAATAGTGACCTTAGATCATTTTCATTCTGTTTGAATTATACTTTACTGTCTTCAGCCTGAGAAGATAACAGTATGTGTCTTTAATGCAACACAAGCATGGGTGTTCAGAGTTTAATATGCAACCTGTGTGAGGAAAGGTTCAATCAACACCAAGCTGACGTTTTATCCTATTTAAGAGCTCGGCTTTTTCTCTAACGCACGCCTTTAGTGATGGAAGCCCTGTCTCTAATGAAGAGGTCAGGATTGGAGGTTCTCAAGCAAAGCTCTTACACATTTAATATGTGAGATTGAGTCAGAATAAACTACAGTGTGCGCTCATGGTGATGAGGGAACATGTCACCCAGTGCAACAATAGTTGTGGACAACAATGGAGGTCTGTAAAACCCCAATCTACATCAGGCTTTGGCTGCACAGGCATTACTCATTGGAATCATTTTATTTTTTGGTAATTATGGTCTTTTCACAGGATTTGTTGACAATAATAATACAGATTATCACTAGCCAGCAGCTGTATGCTTTGGAAACTGACCACTAACAACAACACACACACACACACACACACACAGTAATTCACATAGCAGACAATGACAGAGGTAGGAGTCGATGTCAGCAGGTCTTTCAATAATTAACAGCAGAGAACAGGGTATTCCCATTAGCTTGCTACTGTATAGGAACAGTATGTACATTTACACACACACATACACACACACACACACACACACACAGGTAGACATACACATGCTACCTACCATCGCATGAAGTTCACTGGCTGCCAGGATCACTGAGGCCATCTCATTTAGCCAAATGAGATTCTCCCTGCAGGGAAACAGATGGGGGAGTTTCCCCTTTGGACTGAACAGCGCAGTGAGAGATGTAGTGCTGCAGAGGAGCTCTGCTCTCAGCAGGAGGATAAATACACCTCCTCCTGCCTTTCAGCCCTGCTGAGACCTCTATTCTCTTTCAACAGCTGCACCACCTCCGATACAGACAGCAGAGATATTTTCAGTTACAGTGGCTGTCTAATGCATCTTTGGTATTTGCTCTGGCTTGGGGGGGAAATTAAAGCGGCAAACGTGTAGGTTACTCTAACTCTTTACTTTAACACCATGTCTAACTGCCACTAGTGAGAGGTCACAGTACAACCATCTGTGTGATGTTCGATGACTTCTGATGTGAACAAAGACATCAAATTATGCAATCCTGGTAACACTGAGCACGCATTATGTGGAGATATTGCAGGCGTTATGTTTGGACCAGTAAGATGCTCCTTCAAGCCTTACATAAACAATGCTTCAGTTAGCATCAGAAGAAACCTGTATATGAAGCAAAACATTAAGCCTCAAGGAAAAAAAGCAGTGGTGCCAAAGCAGCACAGGCCAAAGTGATGCGATTGTTTAAACCACCAGGAAACTAAATTGATCAAACAAAGAGATGCAGCGGTGTCCGTCTAACTCAGCTCAGCAGGTGAAATGTATTGATTGATCTACAGTGTGTGTGCTTTGCTGCAATTAATCAGAGCAGCACAATACAATGTTGAGGAAACAGAAAAGCTTGAGATTTTACAAAGGTAGAGACAACCAGCTCAGCCGTAGTCTAAAAACTCACCGCAATGTTACCAATAACACACCAGAGTGAAATAGAGCAGTCTGACAATCAGATTTATGCATTTTACTTGATGGTCTACATCAAGTCTCAGTTAGTTTAAAGTTTGTATTAACTGGCTGAACTTAAAGCTGGGCAGCATCCCCATCTCTCCTCAGAGAGTTATTTGGAACTTCATTAATTTTTGGCCACTTGGGGGCGGCACAACAGTGTGAAAACACAACGCTGACATATTGTTACTTTGTAAAGTTGATTGAGTAAAGCATGAGGGGTCAACACACTATTAACCAACTGTGTCTCAGCAACAAGGAAGTTGCTCAGGCAATGAGAATGTGTTGCATTGTGTAGGCTGACACCTGCTGTTTGTACTCACCTTGTGCCCACATTTTATCTAATATCTGACCAGTTTTATAATCTAACAGACAGTGTGAAGGACTGACAGAGCTGGAGGACAATGAGAAACTTTGTTTCATGGCAATCCACTAAACACTAATCACTATTTACATGCAGCACTAATTAGATCGCTTCTCCTGCACAGCTGTGGGATCAGCTGGTCATGTTACTGCAGTCATGGTGACTGTGCAGAATGTGCTGATATTTGTGTTTTGTGAAAGTTGTAACAACATGATGTCATAACAGATGTTGTCTGTTGACCGTTCAAAAACATGAATTCAAAAATGTGTATTAATATTTCTTCATCCGAAACACAGCCACAGTGGAGACTCGCCTGGTTAGTTACAAAATGACACTGTGCAGGCCTGTGTAACTGTGTAGCTAATTCTTCCAAAATTGTATTATAAATAAAATAAATATTATTTTATATAAGGGAACAGTTTCAGTTCATGTTGATAAATCAGCTTTCAGACCAACAAAATCAAAAATCATTAGTGATTGGTGTTGTTCGGCCATATGGCCTCTTCAGAGCTGGCCGTCTAAAGTGATCAGTGACAGAATCTTTTGGCTTGTATTTACTATAGCCAGCAACAGAAACCAAAGGCCAAGGATGCTTTCCTAATCTAACCTTTTTGGTTTGGTTAAAATGAACCTGGGTCCGTTTGCCTGCTGCAGACCAAACAACAGAATGGAGAAAAGGTGAAAGGTGGGTCTGATGTCAAGCAGACTCCGGTGTGGTTTGTTTTTTTGGTGTGAAAGCAAAAGAACATAAAACAAAAAATTGTATGATAGACATGAAGTTTTAGCATGATTTCAAAAGTTAAACTAAATCCATGTGCTGATAATGTGATAATGGATTTTGTTCAGAGAGTGGTCTTATAATTAATAAGGATTGGTAACCATGGTAACACGTAAGCACATTGGTGTGGGTATTTTCCCTGATTAATAGATCAAAAGCTGCCAAAAGTGCAAACTGCTGTGCTTGTATCAAACTTATTTTTCAGTTCATTAAGACCAATAAAAAGTGTGCGACACTGATCTCACAGTAATAAGCCCCAAATCATTACTGTCTCTGCCTGTTAGTTGTTATTTATGACACACAGTAGATTTGCAGTCTAATAATACTAATAATGATATAATCAGTTATTTTGTCATGAGCTCTTTGTGAAACCAAAGAACATAAATATAAACATCAGAGACATTTAAGTGCTGCTAAACTCCTGTTAGTCGGCGGATTTTGATCTCACCACATTGGTCCTGATGATGCAGGATGACAACCGCCAATCCTGTCAGTCCATGCATCTTCATGTTTACAACTCTTGGTTTGTTTGTAAAAAGTCAGCATGAACAGAAACAGGACCAGAACTAAAAATGCAACAATATTTATTTATTTTTTTTACTTTGTGAGGACCCAATGAACCACACTGCATCCTTAAAGATAAAACTGGAAACGATAGTTAGCACACTACCTCTGATTTTGTTGTGTTTCTGTTCCACACGTATTAAAAACTACAGTGGTCTTAAAGTCCTAAAAATGCACTTGATAGCTACATAGGCCTACATGATACCATGAGCCATTTATGTAACCTGAAACTCCGATACAGTGATTTGTAGCCTTTGTGACTGTTATTACACTGTGCTGTAGATGTCTTATTCCTGGATGGAACTCTGTCTGACTGTACCCATAGCCAACACCATGCAATAATTTAGTTATCTATTTTTATTGTAACTCTTGGCCTTTAAAGTTACACTACGTTACTACTAGGTACAAACCTTAGCGGCTTACATTGAAGCAGACAAACACACAGTTTAATCCATTCCTTACACCAGTGGTTTTCAAACTTTTTGTGCCCGAGGTACACCAAAGGGCAAGCCAAAATCTCAAGGTACACCTGTATTTATATCTGTGCACAATAGCTTCTATAACATGTGTTACATGACATACTGTAAGGCAATAAAAATAAGAAAAAACAAGACAGGTAGCTTTCGTGATACTGTCTACTGACAGTTTTTTCTCTTTACTTTCAGTTATAGGTCATATTTGCTGGTGCTTTGTTGTAATTTGCTCCGTACAGTAAAGCAATCCATTGTCCCACTCATGGCTTTCTCCTTTTAAATGTTATCATCTCTCACACTGGCTGCCAATGGGGGCTTTTAATGTGTCACACACTTATAATTCCCACATGCAAATGGCAACAAATACTTTCCCTCTGGATGTTTGTTAAATTTAATTAAATTTAATTAAATTAAATTAAATTAAATTAAGTTTCATAGCTAGAGTTTGACTCTTTATTAGGAAATGTGTGCACACAACGTACTGATACTGTCAATAAAAAATTCATTCATAACTTTATGTATAGGCCCAGTTGAACGTTGCCATAATTATGTGTGTAATGTATAACAAAATTCCCTGGCACACCTGGATTAGCATCATTACATGCCATTTGAGAACCACTGCCTTACACTTTGCTCTTTCTTGTTTGCATGGAGGGTCACTCTAACACTGCTGCATGCACATTGCTTCAGCATAAGGAGAATTCCAAAGCTTGACAGGCCGACTGTGCCTGGTTACAGTTGCTATGATCATGTTCAAGGAGGGGTTAGGAAAACAGTCTGTTAACTACTGAACCCGCTAGTTTATGCGTTTCTCTGATATCTTGAAATGAGAAAATGTTTACAACATGATAACTTTTCTCGGTTATTTAGGTTGTACATTCATGTTATGTATGTATTATTCACTGTTTTTCAATCAGTGTCATCTTTTAGTTTGGCCAATACACAGTTTGTGTTTTATGTTGCTGGTCACACTGTCACCTTCCTCATGGTTTCAAATGTTGCTCTTGTTGTTTCAACTAAAAAGGGATTTGTAATCACTTTGTAATTGGGCATGTGTGTGTGTGTGTGTTTGTGAAAGCCCACATCATTGATACCAAGTCAATTTTCATAATGAATAATGCAGTCCTGGCTTTGGAGACACAGAGATGAAAGAAGACTGAGTGTTGAGGTTCAGAGACATGGCTGCAAAGAGAGAAAGAACAAAGAGTGTTTAATAAATAGCTATTTAAAAAAAAAAAAAGGCCAGTGGCTCAGGATCACTGCCGTGCACTGTTTTGACATGTTAACATTTATTTTACACTGAGTTTGTGAGCATATTGAACAAGGTGTTCAGCTGCCGTGCTGTCTGCCCCAGTGAATTCCAGACAGACTGACAGATAAGCAGAAAGAGAAAGACAGATGGTTAGATAAAGTCAAGAATGCCACGCAGCCAGCCAAGGAGACAGCCAACACAAAACAAACTATGCACTCGTGTTCCTTTTTCTCAGGGATTTAGTTTTAGCAGTTTGGTGAGTTCTTAAATGCAACAGAAAATCATAGCTGAAGATTTTAATCAGCTAAATGAGGAAGAAAAAAACAGACATCCTCGTGGGAAGTCAGCTGGAATGTCTGATAGACAGACGGCCAGACGAAAAGCCAGGTGGGTCGTGGTACAGTGGCCAACTATAAAGACAGTGAGGTGAGACAGGGTGAGGCCAGTCAGGCAGCAGAGTTTTCTCTCAGTACAACTTCTGTAATTACAGTTGCAAGTGAACTGAGTTTATTATAGAACTTTTCCCTTCCCACTGTCAGACAGTACATGAAGTACAGGTAATTATCTGTGCCCCACAGACACACACAAACACACACTAACACACACACACTACTCCTCTGCAATGCTACAAAATGCACTGCATATAATGTTGAAGTGGCTGCTAGAGTAGGTGCTGTTAGCAGCCCCTGAAGGCTGCAGTGTTCATTACACCAAACAGTTCAACAGACAATATTCATTCTCTTTGAGGGTCAGTGTTGCTGAAGTTTGCCTTGGTAGGGAAGAGGTCATAGAAAGACAAAAATGGAGACGGTTGATCCTGTAACCCTATACATTAAATGGCAATCTGCAGAGGAGCATTTTAACGTGTAGAAGTAGTCTTTCTTCTTCTGACCACCTGATGGTGTTCAGAGGGTCATCTAAATCATTAGGAATCAGCCTCTCGGAGCCATGAATATCTTTTACATATTATCTGGCCATCTGGTTACTGGCGCTAAAGATCCTGCACTGGAAAAATTGTTCTGGTCTGTTGGAGAAACAACTGGACAAACTAGTCAATGGACTAACATTACCTTTCTTACCTTAATCACTAGCCGTTGAGCTGTCCACTAACGTTACTGACAAAATGTATGGCTTGTCTGGCAGTCTGCTGTACATGCACCCAGAACAAAAAGGGATTTCTCCTCTAACCAACGGTCCAGTTTTCACTGGCTGCCTACAGAGAGGAAAAGGTTGTCATCCATCTCGTACCAGGTATCTCCCTTACTGAATCAATATGGGGTGTGATTTGTCATGTATTTTGTGCACACCCTACTCTGATGCATACATTAAATCCACAATAATAAAACCAAAGAGAGTGGAGAAGAATTAAATCATAATTTGCTGAAGAGGATGACATCTAGAATGACAGGTATGTCACTCAACATCAGTACATGATATCCCTGTTTTTCCCTGTCTGACTACATTCTCAACCTTTTTAGAACCTAGTTTAGAAAAAATATACTGTTGTTATGAAATAAACTCAGCAGCATAGGCTACCTTGAATTATGTTTAGTCATCTGGGTTGAGGATGTGTTACTGATTTAACACATCTCTTTCATGTCATATCAAATGAAAACCTTAAGTTATTCATTTTACTACTACATTACTTTACAATGTTGCTAAGATTCTGCTGTTAAATTCAGCGTTATGTTTCACTCAGTAGAACACCGTTTTAATTAAAAGCAGCAGAGCGTTAGCTGAGAAAAATCATATTTATTCACTTTACAAAGGGCTAAAATTAATACCTAATTACCTTAAATGTTCGCTGAATGTGTTAATGTCTGTTTATGTGACTTAAGAAATCATCTTTTAGTAGATGTTTAACCTTGAGCCAGCTCTGGCTTAATCGCTAATGAGCTTGGTTAAAAAGGTAAACAACCAATGCTTTGTGATGGCTGTAGAGATGACAGGAGGTGTAACAGGTGATGTGTTCCATGTGTTTTATTTCCCGATCACTCCAGGGTTAGCACACTGTTACCATTGGAATATGGCAGGTCGGAAGTCATGCAAAAGTAATCTCTTTCAATGATCACTATGACCTGCAAGAAGTGTGTGGTGGTGTATTTATCTGCAGAGACTGTATTTCTTATTTTCTTCTTATTTTGAAGTGTTCAGGATGGTCCTGGTCACAGCCAGCAGGTGAGGTTAGGGCTTTACAAAAATGCAGCAACCAGGTGCCAGACCGTAAGCAGCATGCATCTAAGAGGAAGTCAAGAAAATTGTGGCACCAAAAAACATAAATATAATAGACGAGAGTGAATTTTAAGCTGGCTTTTACGGCTTCGCAGTAACTAAAATTCCTTCTTAGTATACTTTTAATATAAAACCTTCTTGCTCTTACAGTACAAGCATGTCCTCAGATGCCTAGCATGTTAGCAGTTAGCTGCTCACTACATCAAGCCTCTAGCATTGCCTGTATCGTGAGGATGCATGAATGAGCTTAAAAACTAAACTAAACTTAAAAAAACATGACGTTCAGTCCTTGCTGTTTTGGTGCAGCAGTGGCTGAGCCATTGCCATCTGCCCGGACTCCTCTATTGAGCTGTTAATATGCAACATGTGAATGTCTAGAGCTTTTGGGAAGTGGTGTTTGTAAAGGCAGCTGAAAACAGAATTATGAACAATATTGATACACTTCCTTTGTTGTTGTATTTGAGGCACTTTCCTCATCTATATCAGAATCAGAATCAGAATCAGAAATACTTTATTGATCCCCAGGGGAAATTGTTTTTGTTACAGTGACAAAAAGTGGAGTGAACCCCATAATAATAATAATTAAAACTACTGACGATAGATATGTACCATGACTTTTGATTATCTCTGTGTTTTTAATTACAAATGGCAGTAGTTGCATTTTCTTTAACCTTTATTTATGCTCATTTTCAATTAGAACATAAAAAAACTTGAATGGAAATCCGCAAAATTTGGAAAAATTTTGAAATATCACAAAAAATGTTTCTACACTTGAAGGAGGTGGAAAAAATGGTGTAACAATAAAAGGTAAATGTGACTAAGTGAAATGGAAACAGATTCAGTGAATAAATGTTGATGGACATTCATGATGCAATATTAGCTCTAAAGATCTTTGTTTCCATAGTCCAGGTGACTCCTCTCTAAATTATTATACAGCCATTAATTTCCTTTATTTTGGGTATGACTGGTGCTCTTGCTCTTTTAATTATGTCATCTGCCTTCTTCTTCAGTGGCACCTAACTGAAGAATTAGCACCACCCACTGCTTAACTTAATGAACCAACTCCCAGTATTCACATAACAGTAGTGGATAGAAAATCAAATACATTTGCATTTTGTTTGCCAATCTTCCTGAAAATTTGATCAAACTCCAAGCCACATTTGGATGAAAACCCAACTGTTGTGATCTCGAATAAGTTTTTCTTACATCTGGAGCTGCAGTTCCTGGGAGGTCTGATTTCTTTTGGGTCTCGATGGATCTGAGTGATGATCCAATATGTCACAACTACAGAGGCATCAGATTGTCCAAAGAAACTTGTTAAAGCAGGCCTGCAGAGTAATATACTCCTCCTGTAGATCAGTCTGCTCAGAATGTTCTTAACAAGTGTCACTTCACCAATAAATCTTAATATTTTCCTGAAGCTCTGGAGTGACTCAGGAAGACATGGAAGTTGTGTATTTAGTTATAGAGAATCTATGCATGTTTTTGCAGAGACAGACTAACCTACTTTTTGAGACTGAAGGTTTTCATTTAAAAAATACTCTCCAGTGCAAACATAAGCTGGCTATGTGTTGCTGTTATGTAACAATTTCAGTTCTCAGGATTAATGCTGATAATTATTTGCACCCTCTTTTACATTTGCTTTTGTCACAGCAGGATATTTATTAACTGCAGCTTCCGACTGAAGGCTCAAGTGTTTGTGTGCCGATCCAGCAGTAACAGACTGCGGATGCCTCAGGGCTCTACCTCGTCCAGGAGATTTGACATTAATTAGGCTAGCTGACGCTAATTACTACCATCCACTGTCAGGGAAGGGGAGTTCTCTGGACCTCTGGTGGGCTGCTTTGGACTCATGCCTTTCAAGGACAGGTGCCTGCTGGAGCTGTGGGTGGGAGGGAGCACTGATTGACACTAGAGGGAGGGCCTATTCGCCTGAGGGTGAGACAGTTATAGAGAGGGATGAAGGAGAAATGTTGTGACGGAGGCAGAGAAAGATGCAGCTGGCTGGAAGAGAATGAAGACAGCGGTCTTTGTCATGAAAACGGTGATCTAGAAATGGCTTTTTTTACTGATATGTTACTTTAAGTCATTTCTTTTTTACCATACTCCTGACTGATGTCAACACAACACTGTCATGTTTTTCACATTTGTTCACATTAAAAAGATACCTATAAAGGTAAGGATGTTAGACTTTAAATGTGAAAATTAGTGCAGATAGTGCAGTGAGAGCTGGCTGCTGCTGCTGCTGCTGGATTCCTGGGGGTGGACTGGAGTAAACATGGCAGAAGCTGCTGTAATACAGCTTCAACTCAGCGAGAGAAAGATAAACTAAACGGCAGAATTCTGGTCTGTCGACTGCGACCATTAGGGCTACTGTTAAAAAAAATAGTAATCTGAGATTCTGAGAAAATAACAGAACATTTTGAGTCATGTGCATTTTTTAGCATTTTCTAGCGAGCTATTGTAGCCTCCAGCTGATTTGTAAAAAATTTGGACTGCATGTGGCATCTTGCCTCTGACCTGTAGCTCTGTGTCACTGTCTCTGTGTCGCCCTTGCTTATACACATCTTGGCTTTGTGTCAGTATTCCAGGATGCTTCCTACTGAAAAGCTTTGGGAAGAGGCTGTACACTGCACTACATTGGAAAGGGTGAGATTTATGCATGATCAGAAGTGTTTTCTGTCAGTTTTGATTTTCCATCTCCAGTGAAGAGCCGCGCACAGCTGGTTCCCTAAACTTTGTCTCATCCAGAAAGTGTCCCAAATGAGGTTCGGTGTCTGTCAGATGGTCTGAATTATGTATTAAAGCAGACTACAGAGCAGGTTTTTTTTTTTTTTTTTGTGGAATATCATAGCTTTTGTCTTATTAAATTACAACATTATTCTCATAATATTACAACTTTTTCCTCATTTCTTTTATAACTTAATTCTCAACTTCTCAAAAAACACAGATATGAAAAATATGTTTTGCATGTGCAGAAAGTTTTGACCATGAGTAGAGACTTTGGTGAAACATTACATACTGACATATTAAAATCTAGGTGTTCATGAACAATTAAAATGAGCTGATTTGTCATTGGTGTAAGTAAGTGCCACATGCACTTGTGCAGGTGTTACTTCCCCAAACAAAAGCGACCTGATCTCACTCCAAAGTTGTTGAAAACCGACGCTTGGGCAGTGACTTCTGGTGTCAGACACCAATGAAAAAAGCCGTCCTTTCATGTCGGCATGACGTTTGGCCACCGTTTAAGCTGCCTGGTGCCATCAGGGGGAAACACGGCAGGACACCAATGAAAGTTACAAGGGCAAAAGGTCTAAGTAGGGTGGGTGGAAGGGCCGGTGTATGGGTCCAGCAACCGCTGACTTTCCCCCGGGGAATCATACCAACATTGGTGTTAATATTTTTAGATTTTGAGTTGTCACTTGACACCTGAATCTTGTGTTTTCCTCAGTATAAATAAATACATTTCCAACATTAATTTATGCATAAAAATTGACCAGTATGCAGGAAATGAAGTGTTTGATGCTCAGAATTTTGTGACAGTTGACCTTCAGACCCTACCTACCCATGTGTCCCTCATCCCCAGTGTTTATGCCTACTCCTTGGTTGTTTTACGTAGTTTGGGGAAAAATCCGAAGTGGAAGGCCTGACATGACTATTGCAGTACTGGTAGAATTAGTGCTGTGAAAAAGGACATTATACTGAATTTATCAAAACAACAGTAAAGATGGACAGAGTTTGGAGTTTACATTAACTGAGGAACAGTGGGAATTTGAAATAAACAATCCCAAATAAAGCCCTAGGCCTTGTTTCTCAAAGCATCATCGTAAAATTCATCTTACTAACATCCGTAAACTTAAAGACATGTTTCTCCAGATCATCATAACTGAGATTAATAAGTGTCTCCTATCCACTTGGATGAGGCTGAGTGTATAAAGAAGCCCCGGAAACCGTGACAGTGACCACCAGCCGCATCCTTCAACTCTTACTGTTGAATTTCACTTACTTTTGTTACCATGACAACATTTACACTCCTTTTGGTTCTGGCAGAGTTTAATAATGCAGTGTGTGGTATCCTCATTGCCCTAGCTTCATCAGACTTTAGATTTGGACTGTCTTACACACCTCCCAGAGCAATATAAACACATATACTTTGGATGTGTGCAAAATGTAGTCACATACCCAAAGTAAGGGGTATTTGATGTGCATTTCATTTCTTTGATGTAAAATAAGACATTACCAATCACCTACTGTTTGTACTCATTTTCTAGGAAAGGTAAATTTTAAATGCATTATTCTTGAGCCAAATGGTCAGAGGCACTGTATAAAATTGGTTAAGTTACTTTCTCAGGGACACTTTCAGGGAGAAGGATCCACAAGGCATTACAGCACCTGGAACAGCTGAAACCCTTTACCATCATATACATTTGCTTTTGAGTTTTCGTGGTGTGGTGAATGCGATTGTTGTGATGTAAGACCGATTTGAACACAAAAAATAAAAACTTAAAATTAAAAATGTATTACTCTTAACTCTATCTGGGCGTTCAGGTTCACTTCAAGTGCATCTACCTCCTCAGCTGATCCTGGAAAAAACTATTATACTGCAGTTTTCACAAGCAGTATTTTGTGTTTCACGGGGAATTATGAGCTGTAACTATTTCTTGGCAAACAACAGTGACTTCCTGGAGTCCTCTAATCACCACAAGGTTTCCAGGCAGTGCTGGGCTTGTACATTTCAGTGTGTACAGATAAACAAAGAAGATACATCCTGTTAATTAGTGATTATAAGAGGTGCTAGAAGGCAGATTTTTTTCCTCCTCTATTTCACTTTGGACTACCAGACTAGCTGTTTTAGTCTTTCTTCTGCAAATAAGCTGATCACCTCTCAGGTCCAGTTACAGTATATATTTATTGCACAGACATGAGAGTGGCAGCAACAAAGTGAAAGCATTTATTTCCCAAAATGCCAAACTATTCCTTCAAAAACTGGCCCAATAATCAAAGCAGTATGTCAACTTGAGATTTGCTTTCTCTGAACGTTGACTTGAGTTACGTTGATCTAATCCACACATTTTTGTGGCAGGTTTGTGTTTTTCATATACGGAGGCTAGCTCTGGCTCTGACATGGAAAGATAAAGTCCCCATTCTAATACCAGCCTTCAGGACTCTGATTGGTCGATTGTTTCTCCAACTGGCAGAAAAAGGCATTAAGGGGGTCCCCTTGTTGGAACCAGACTACTGTCATGTGGAGGCAACATAAGACTGGATCCATTTCCATTTTACTGTTAGAAACCTCAACATGTTAAAACACAAAAAAAACATAAAAATTATTTAGATGAAATTCCTCCATTACTTGGGTTTGGCTTTGACTTTCATCCCTTTGGGGTCTTGATTTTATGGATACATATGTTACACTTGATTAATCCGCTGAGGGATACATTCTAAGACCTTCCTCTGTAAGGGTTAGGGGTTAAAACAAGGGCTATGAGGATAGAGACTGAGGGCTGTAAGAACTTTCTGTAATCTATTTTCCTCACCTGTATCGTCATGTACTGCATCTTTACTGATCAGTTCATGTTCTGTTAGATTAATGGGTAAGTTCAGTGTTTTTCAATCAGGACACCCTTTTCACCATGTTTTTGTGACTGATGGGAGTTTATTGAAACTGGTCTGGTGCTGAGCCAGAGTGCTGCAGGGCTGTGGCAGGCTGTGAGAAACAAGCTGCAGTGTAACCATTTGGGGCATGTTGGCACTATCAATTTCTGTTCATTAAAAGTGCTTGTTTTTGCCACTGATTATTATTTGAGTCTGACAAGATTACAGAAAGGATTCCTAAAGAGACAGATGTTTTTGTTTTAAGGGTAAGATCCTTTTTGTTTAACCAGAAACAGTCCCAATATCGCTATCGAGTAACCCACCACACTCTATTTAAATAAACAGTAATTTTATCATCGTAAAACACACTTCATTCAAAGTCAACAGAAACAAAATAAAACTCACAAAAACCATCTTGATTTGACTTTCCAATGTTCCAACAATCACAAACTCGGTTGAAATAAACCCTTAATTCACCCGGAGTCTGGCAATTTTGGGACAGTTTCTGGTTAACAAGGTCTGTCTCTGCAGGGAATTTTCTGTAAGTTGTCAGATATTTAGTATAACGCTCTGATCCTGAGTTTACAGGAGATTAACTGATGGGTGAATTAGCACTGAGTAGTTACACTGTGGCCTGTTTTGCCACTGCCTGCTGCAGCACTCTGGCTTAATTTGGACCAGTTTCAAAAAATTGATGCTGTTCTCATTAGTCAATTAGACACAAAATCATGGGACAATATGATCCAGGTTAAAAAAAATGAAGTTACCCACACTAATGTAGCACCAATTTAAAAGCAATATGCTGTTATAATTACCAGCTGTAGGTGTGACACATGCTTTATATAATAATGTGGGAAATGGCAATTAAAGCACATGAGGTGATTGAAGAAATGTGATGGAGTAATGGTGTTGTCAAGAGTAAATGAAGACACTCTTCCTCTGTGTGTGTTGTAATCACAGTTTTTTCTGTTATATGTTGTAGTGAGCTGTTCTGGACTTGAATGCATATTAGTGCATGTGTGTATCCTGCTGCAGCTCATCCTCGCTGCTTTGCACTGCGCTCAGCGGTTGCTGCTGATATATGGTAAATGGTAAACAGACCTGCATTTGTATAGCACCTTTCTAGTCTGACCACTCAAAGCGCTTTTTACACTACGAGTCACATTCACTCATTCACACACACACACACACACACACACACATACACACATTCATACAGTAGTGGCCGAGGCTACCGTACAAGGTGCCACCTGCTACTCAGTTTTTTAACACACTCACACACCGATGGAAGCATCATCGGGAGCAAATTGGGGTTCAGTATCTTGCTCATGCGGGGGAGCCGGGGATCGAATCACTGATCTTCTGATTGGTGGACGACCTGCTCTACCTCTCAGCCACAGCCGCCCATTGTGGAAGCGTAGCACCTACCCTTTATTTACCCTCTTGGTTAACACCATTAGCCCTGTCAGCACTGTTGCCGTTGTTTTGCGCTGGAGTTAGCACCATTAGCTGCAAGCCGCCAGCTAAGTCACCTCTATGCTGAGAACTGTGTTCAGACAACTCACGCTCTGAATTTTGCATAGAGCCCCTTTGAAGCTCCCATATCCCTCCATCTACACTGTAGTTAACCTTCACCCACACTGGGAAATATTTGATTGTACATTTACAGTAAATTAGGCTAGTTGTATCACTTTTACAGTAAGTTACTGTAGTTACATTTTTACAGTAAATTATTGTGAAATGACAACTGTATACTGTGATCTCACAGTAGTGACACCTGCATACAGTATTACTGTGATTTAGCAGTATGCTCCCATAAAATTACTGTATTTCACTGTACTCTCACAGTTAAACTCCATATATTGCTGTAATCTAGAAGTATACTTCTGTAAAATCACTATATTTACCTGCATGAATTTCAAAATTAAATTCTTAATATGGTTAAATCTCACAGTTGTAGCCCTTAAGGTAGTAATAATGTAATTTATTGTGAAATTTTAGAGTTACATATTGTACCTTTCAGGAAATATTTTGCAGTGCACAGTACCTCTTTTGGGTTATTTTGTTCACTCCACTAACCGGCTCCTGCCAGCTCACCACCCATCTGCACTTGTCTGCACTTGTCCTCTCAAAGGTGAGTGCATTACAGAAGAAGTGGGAGAAAGAAATCACAAACAGATGGCATTAAAAATACACACTCCACCTAATAATAGATACAGTATGTTTCCCTTTACAGGATTTCATCAAGGCCAACATTAAGATTCAAGGCCTTTCTTATCTCCTGAAAGAGAGAGTGAAGAATAATTGCTGCACTGTACAGACGGACAAATGTACATTTTTAACCATTGTGCTTACACAACGATATGATTCAGTTAGATAGACCCCGTGGTTGCTCAATAAAAATGCGCCTGCAAACACCAAAACCCGAAGACGTAGATCACTATCTATATGTGTACCCCCTATTTAAAAGAAGAGATCTGTCTTATGAT
Organism: Cephalopholis sonnerati; assembly: GCA_019142605.1. NCBI lineage: Eukaryota > Metazoa > Chordata > Actinopteri > Perciformes > Serranidae > Cephalopholis > Cephalopholis sonnerati. The sequence goes on from JAGQAX010000002.1 coordinate 38,100,886, forward strand.
CATGAATAGCCACAGCCGCAACAGAGCTTCTGCAGTTTTACTTTGACTGTCCTCTAAGAAGACTGACAGCGGTCATTCTAGTGTCCCAAAACAACATCATGTTGAAGTGACCATGCCCTCTAGTGACTGTACTGATAATGACAGGTGCAAAGAAGGCAGCCGGGAGGGGGGGAGACTGTGTTATAGACTGACAAATTCTACATGGGCATGTTGTAGAGATGCATAGAAGAAATGGTGAACAAAACACTGAATTACAGCACAGGAGACTGCTGTTTATTTCCCATTTCAAACTGACAGTGACCACAGCTGTTCCCTAACCTTAACCATGTGTATATTATTGTTACCATGACAAACAGATTTTTACCCAAACCTAAACCACGATCCTTCCCTAACCCAACCGAACCTTAGCCATAATTTTTGTCACATCATTAAACAGACTCCATTTTTAGCAGTGATTTGTCACAGCTTTGAAAGGCACAGACAGATGAAGGAGCCAGATCAGAAAATGCTACTATGTGTTGCTTTAGAGGACACAGACAAACAACATATTTGCTGTTCAAATTTGGAGGCATGGTTGCAAATGATGGTCATCATAAGTTTACAAACCTGTTGCCCTTCTCAGCGACCAGTGTCAGAGGTACTGGTGAGTAAATGATGCACTGTCATCTGCTCATCACACTTCAGATTCATTCAATCAGGAGATGACACTGTCATTTGTATTCAAACTAAATAAAAAGGGTAAACTGATGCATTCTTGATTAGCCCTGCAAATGCTTACCGAGGTTCAAAAAGGTCTTTATATTCAGGTGGACAGCTTTTTAAGCAAGATGTGAGGGTGATGGTTACAAGCAGGACTGAAATCAATGAAAGACAATCCAGCACAGGCTGCAGAGCTTTCATAGCTTTCTTCAAAACAAGGTTCAGTGGCTGCAGTGATTCTCTCTATGGATTAAATGACACTGTGGTGCCACTGGCCTATATTGGTGTTTACCTGTGGGCAGGAACAAAAAATAAGTGGCCTAAACTAACTGAGATTACAGACATTACGTCAACCACCTGGGGACCCCAAAGTGACTTACACTTAGAGCCAAGCTAAAAGTTGGGGATGGTCTAACTTTTGGTGGTGAATTGCAGCCACAGAAAAGCTGCAGCCAATCACTAAACAGTCCTGTGACTCGTTGACGTATGTTATAAACAATTTCGTCTTCCCTGAAACGTGAGTACGCCTCCAAACCACAAAAAAATGCAATTATTGTGGCAAACCGCACTTTGCTTGGCGTGTTTTCAGCATTATAGCAGTAAAAGATGTTGTTTATTTAAATTAGCAGAAGCATATGATCACTGTTTTGCAGAAAGCATTTATCTCTAAAAAATTTCCAGTAAATAAAAACAAACTATTTTTGACTTTACTTTGGGGTTGTTTTTAAAGGCACAATGGTTGCAGAATTATCTACATGCCTGTGGAGGTCAATATATTTCACATAAAGCAGCCACACTGTTTCCAAATGACAACAGAATTTTTTAAAACAGCAGTGTACGTGCCCCCAGATGTCCAGTAGGGGGCAGTATTTACTCTTCCAAGAGCGATTCAGTCCTGCAACAGTGGCTTCACTTTCATTGCAAAACTGTTCATGTAGATTAGCTGCTGCAAAATCTGTGAACATGATGCTTTTTAAAATGTTGTTATTTAGGAAACCAATTTTGCCAAATGACATTTTATAATATTTTTCAATATAATGAACAAACAAAGATGTTTTTAATGTACTGCAAGCTGGATTGTATAATTTGTAGTTTGCTTTTATGTAATTCCTTTTTAATTTGTTTGTGCATTTGTTTTTGCCCTTTCAGTCTTTCCAATTCACTTTTGAATTGCTCTGTAGAAACTGACAAATAATGTAGTAACAAACCGATCACACACTTCTCTTGCTACATTGTCAAGTTAAAAGCCGCACCAGCCTATAAAGAGACAGATTTTTCTGCATGTAAAACAGAACACAGCTGTATCTGTTTGCATTGGTTTGTGATATTGTCTTGTTGCTGTAGTGATATATTAAAGCTGCACTAACATATATCTTTATGGCAACAATGGATCAAATGACTATATGCGTTGTAAAAAGGGTCACTAGCAGTGACAGAGCCATGGAGAGTGGTCACCCGGCTGTGCAGTTTCCTTCATTTCTACACTGCATTTTAGCATCTTTAAGCTCATTGTTTTGGTTTTATGGCCTGCCTGTGGCTTTACTGTTCAGTTTCACTGCTCTAATGAGCAATTACTGTTTTTCAGACTGGCAACAAGGGCAGAGTATTGGTACTTACCTTTAAAGTTGTACGGTATATAACATGCCACTCCATTTGCATTATGGGTATCAAATGAGGTACTCTGTTGGTATTGCTTTAAGGGTACTTGCTTTAAGCCCTACTGGCAGCTCTCCTCATGTTTCATCATCCCCACTTTTGCAGAAGTGATTTTGATCCCAGCTCTCTGTGTCACAGCTACTGTCCTTATAAGATGCCACCACCATGAATGCTGTTAGGAGAACTGGATACAGCACTCAAAGATGGCGCCCCATTCGATCCTATGAAAAACAGCCGCTGCTATTTCAATCATCATGAATGAGAAAAAATGCTCTGTCGTTCCTTAGGTACTGAGCACCACCCAACCTGCCAAACCTTTTTCAGCTCATGGAGGAGCTACCTTGGCAGACATCTTTGTGTTTAAGTTTCTTCATGTGCTGTTTTCAGGATCAGGGCTACCCTTCAGTCTCAGTATGCAATCATAAATCTGCCTTCATTACAGGCACAATTAGCCCTGGTGTGGACTGTCTCATCCACTGCACAGGAGACAGTGACAGAAGGCTCCATAAAAAAGCTCAGGCAAGCAGCTGTGTGCTGCTCTTTAACAAAGATCCAGTAGTTAACTAGACAATGATTTTCCCAAAACAAGCAGTTAGTCTTCATCCTTTAAGCCGTTTCACCTGCAAAACAACAACAACAAAAAAACTTAATTTTAATTTATTTTTTTAATTTCAGCATCGCTTGCCTAGTTTGTTGAGTGGGCTTGTTGATGCCCTTTGTGGCTGTTGGAGTTTTAAAGAAAAAAAAAACACACTTTACGGCTGCAGTTCTCACCTGTTGTCAAGTGCGAGTTTTTGGCTGTCCAGCCTCATGAAGCAGTAATGAGCACATTATGGCTTTGTGCAAAACTCACTTGGACAAGCAACACAAAGGTTAGATTTGTTATTTATTCTGCATATTTCAGTTTTTAAGAAGTAAGACTTGACTTACTAACTCATTTGCAAGCATGGCACCTTCTGGGACTGTCCTTAATGGTAAAATATGATCTGATCAGATTAATATAGATTATTACATTTTAATAAGAAGAATTTGGATGCGTATATAATGAGTACCTCTATCCTAAATACTGTTTGAATTTTTTGCTTTCTTGGCCTCAGAGGTTGTGTTAAATCATGTGTGGTGAGACATGTTTATTCTAAGTGTGACTAATAGGACTCAAGAGGTTATTTAAACCAAATTTCATAGGATGAGGAGCATTTATTTTGAGTTTTGATGTCCAATCTAAAATAAATATGCAATGATTAAAACAGAAAATGAATATTCTAAAACAAAAAAGTAAGGAAATGTGTTTTAAGTGTCCTAAGTGTATTTTTAAATACCACTAGTACAGTGGTGTGTGGCTTGCTCACCAGAAACACAATTAAAGTACAGAGAAGCAGCTGATGTATTCATAATGCTTATTAAAGAAGGAAAATGACGAAGTAACTGTAGAATAGAAACAGTGTTAGATCTCTACTGGTGTCCTCTAGATTATAGTCAAAATATGTAGCCAATGGAAATTACAGTTTTACAGCGTGACAGAAACTTCAGACGTTAGCAATTAAAATTTGCAGTGCAGTTCCATGTGGATAATTAAGTTGGCCTTTTAATGCCAGGCGTATATGAAATGGTGATAATTCACATGCAGCGTGGACACGATCCAGAGACAGTACACACACTAATGAAATATGCAGAGAGTGGCAATAATATCTGAAAGGTGCTGTAACTTATTGGAATTGCCCTGCTGCTACAGTGGAATTGTTTGATTTGTCTTGCTATTATTGGCAACATCATGTCACACTATATATTATTTTATACTATGATAA